>CM022297.1:432018518-432618518 GCA_011799875.1 Thinopyrum elongatum
AAGAAGTAATCAACACTACTAGCAACCCACAGGTACCAATCTGAGGTTCTGAGGCAAAGATTGAATACAAGAGATGAACTAGGGTTTGGAGAGGAGATGGTGTTGATGAAGATGTTAACGGAGATTGACCCTCCCTCAATGAGAGGATCGTTGGTGATGACTGTCGGTGTCAAAACCGGCAGACCTCGGGGTAGGGGTCCCGAGCTGTGGATCTGAGATCGATGGGGAACGAGGGACGATGAACACGGTGTTTACCCAGGTTCGGGCCCTCTCGAAGAGGTAATACCCTACGTCCTACTTGATTGTATTGGATGTATAGTACGGTTACAGAGTAGATCTACCTCGAGATTAGTATGAGCCAAACCCTAAGGTGATGAGGTGATGGATGTAGCTCTACCCCTAAAGACTACAACCTTCGGTTTATATAGACACCGTTTGGGTTAGGGTTACCGAAGATAGATTACAATGAGGGGTAAAGAGATCCTGCCTATCCTTGACTTGGAGGGCACACCACGGCTTCATAGATCTTCTGTCGTTATGCGGCTTCACCAGTTCGGTCCATATTCGATGGGCCGACGCCCTGAGGACCCCTTAGTCCATCACTCCCTCAGTAGCCCCCGAACTTGCCTCCAATGCCGGGGATTGTCCTCTAGAATCTTCATATCATCAGCTTGCGAGACGAGTTCTTCCATTCCTTTATTTGGTTTGGAGCCATATCAATCTCGTCGGATACTATCCGGAACCCGGACTAATATCGTGTTCGGGCCCGGACAGTCTCAAGAATCCGGGATCCGAAGATATCTCGAGATTGGGGTGGGACCATCAGATTTAATCGCCATACCTCGGGGCAAGGGCTTCGTGCACCTTTTCAGAAGGCGTGCGGCCCAATGCCATCCTTCCACGAGCTCATCCTTCCAGCTTCAAGGTGAGATGTCTATTTATAGATCCAAAGGCGCGGGGGACAGTTTACTGTGGCACCCTGGCTCATAGAACCGGAATGCCAGTGTTCCCAGCCCAGAGATCATTGTCTTCTGGAAACACTCAACATCTTGGCAACAGAAACATAGCTGACTTTTATTGATAATAAAGAGTACAAGCTTACAAGATCCTCGAGGCCAGAGCACAACAAGTGCTATACAGTATGTACATTATTTATCAAACATGATGGGCCTCGGCATAACTTAGCGATACTACAACGGAAAGCTAAAGCGTAGCGGAATATGGCAGCAACTCCATCCACAGGGACACTGCTGTGGACACATCCTAGGCATTATAACACGAACCTCCAAGACCTGCGTCTTAGTCTTCTCCTGCATCTGGCATGATACGCCAGGTGAGTACTTTGAATGTACTCGCAAGCACATGACAACCAAATAATGCAGCAAGTAATAGCATGGCAATAAACATGTTGAGTCTTAAAGGCTGAGATCATGGTCATCAACTTACTCATATCCGGGTGGCTTTACAACCCACGGAGTACTCCACCTCACTGAGTACTTCCGCACATAAGACAAGTTCTTTCATCAGTATCATTATTACGGTTGATCTCCTACAGAGGTCTGGACGGGCTGTCCAATTCCGTGGACACGGCTATTCGAATAGATTTAACACTCTGCAGAGGTTGTACACTTTACCCACACCACGGAACTCATGGCCTCGTACTCCCATTCGGGTGGACCAACGACGTTCCGACGAAACCTGTCTGACCCGTGACTCTTCCATCGTACCACCCGCCATCACACTCCCTCTTGGAGTCAAGCCCTGGGTGGCCCCGTGTCCTCAAGACACCTGCCACCGTCGTGGCCAAACTAACTGTCCCAAACGGGGACGCCGGCAAATAACTCAACTGGGCTCACAGAGTTATCGTCGTCTACCTGATCAGGGTAGCACGCACGCATAACCCTCCCTCTTTGGAGGTACCGGTGAAAGAGCACGCAGCCAGCCCAAGTCAAGGCCGTCCCATACCGGCAAATGTGGCTGCACGTTTTAACCCGGACAGGTGACTCTCGATCAACCAACTAAGTTTCGTTAAACATTCAGCAGGTTATCAACTCATGTTAACTTAGTTGGTCATCTTAGTCATCTATTAATTTACTTGGAATTATTTGGGGTTAAATTTAATATGCAAAATGCATATGAAAATGCAATGCTATGACATGCTTCAAAACATGGTTATCCTGGCTTGCCTTAGTCTGCTGAGTTGTTCAAAAACTCTGGTTCTTCAACTCCAAGGTTTTCACCTTCTGAAAATAATCCAAAAACAGCAAGGAAATATATCAAACAACACTGTTTAATGTTCCAAAAATTCTGTGAGTAAGATAAAAATATGAAATTTGGTGGAAAAATAGAGCATTGAGGTGTGGACCCAATGCAAAAAGAATTATTTGGATTGGACCTTTCTGTTAAAAGTTATTAACAGTCAAAGGTCTCTGTTTAAATTAATTTAACTAAAAAGCAAATTTTAAAAACAGAACAGACAGACTGGGCCGGCCCAAGTCCACAGTGCACCGGCCCAGGGCCTACTTACCCCTTCGTTTCAAACGAAACAGAGGAGGAAGAAGGGGCCGAGGGGGAGGCGGGACTCCGGCGAGCCTAGCCGGCGTTTCCGTCGACGGGAGGGGCTGGGGATGGTCGGGATGGGTCAGCCGTCGAGCGGTGGTCCGCCCCGTACCCGCAGAGTCGTCGGAGGTGGACGAACGGCGAGGTTCTTCCCTTCTCTGGCGGACTGCAGTTCGGGTAGCCGACGAGCTCGATGATTCCGGCACTAATTGGCTCGGGGAAGAGGCCAGGGAGCACTACGGGAGCTCACTGAGCTTGCTGGTGTTCTTGGTTGGGGCGGAGGTGGGCTAGAACGAGGAGGAGGCAGAGAGGGGCGGGCGGCGGAGCTCGGCTCGAGCTCGGGGCCAGAGGCCTCCGTGCCTCGATTCCGACTGTCAGGAGAGGCTTGGGTGAAGGAGGAGAGGGGTGAGGTGCTCTGGAGGGGTTAGGGGGCTTTAAATAGGCGGGGGAGGAGGAGCGGGGATCGCTCCCGAAGCTCGGCAAAGCGACCATGGCGACTGCAGCTCGTACGCCGCGCTGGCATGGCTCGACGCGACGACGAGACCGGAGCGGCCAGGGGCATTAAATGCCGAAGCGACGAGGCGGGGGCTAGGCGACGCGCCGCGCAGCCACTGTGCCTCCACGGGCAGAACAGGGCGGCGGAGACACGGCGGCCGTCCAGGGCATCTCCGGCGCAGGTGAGGGCTCCAGCTGGTCCACGCGTCCACGGGGAAGGTAGTCGGCACGTCTGGACAGCGCCGCGCTACGCGAGTCGTCGTTTCGAACATGACCCGAGCCTGGGCGCGTCATAGAGCGCGGCGACAGCATGCCACGCCCGTGCTCACCACGCCAGGACATGTCCTGTGGCCACGTTGGCCTGGCCAAAGTTGTCTGAGGCGTCGTCCCTCGAAGGATCATGTCACCTGTGCAATTGGTTTGGCTAGAAGTGGTCTGAGAGGAGAGGTTTCATCAACAACAGTTGCTGACCTAAATGTTGGGGAGGTTCTGGAGGAGAGGAGAGGATGAGATGAGGCCAAGAGAGATGTCTGGAGAGAGTTTGGTTGAATGAACGACAAGCTGACCAAGTTTGTGCTCATTTGGTTGAAGTTTGAGGGTAGCTCATGTGAAATGCACAAAACTGGCCTGAATCTGCAAATGGAAGTACTGATCAAAAGATAATTCTTGGAGAGCTGAAAATTTGTGGGGAGTGCTCATTTGGTGTTGTCTCATCGTTGTAAAAATTTGGTAGCAATTGGACAAACCAAAAATGCACTTCCTTCACAATGGCTGGTTCTGGACAGAGAGGAAAATGGATTTTTAAGCAAAATATTTGAACATGACCAAGGAATGTTTTTGAAGATCTGGTGGAGATATGGTCCAAGGGATTTTTCGGAATTAATTGAGAAGTTTAGGAGCATCTAAACTATAGGTTGCTTCACAACCTATGCCAATGCCCTAATTTCCCAATTAAAAGAAAAGAGCTTTTGAAAATGATTTGAATGGAAATTTGAGTACTTGAGGTTCCTGGCAGAACATTTGCAAGATGATGAGGCTAGGAACCGCTTGGCAAAGATTCAAAAATGACCAAGTCCATGTGAAAGAATTTGAAATCCATTCAAATTCAAATAAAGTCAAGTCAAATTTTGAGAAGAAAAAGTTGGCAAAAATCAGGGTGTCACATTTACCTCCCACTTTCACAAGGAACAACACCGAAAAAATTCCCAGGTGCCATGGCCGACCTCCCAGGTTCATCCTCGCGCCCGCATGGCCCGCTCCCAGGCGATTGGTTGAGCTGTTCAATTTCACACCTTCAGCTGAGTCGCCTGCAGACGTAGCGCTTCCTCCCTCCGGCAGATTTGGTTTCCGTCCGTGCCGGTCTCATCTCCGTCAATGGCCACGCCCTCGCCGAGAACTCCCACGCTTCGGGCAAGGAGGAGAGGGTATGTCTCGTGCCCTTCCTCCTAAGAGGTTTGGGCTTCCCCATCCATCCCTTTTTACGGGGTTTGTTGGAGCTCTATGGGATCCAGCTCCACAACCTCACCCCGGGATCCATATTGCACATTTCCGGCTTTGTGGCCCTTTGCGAGATATTTTTGAGTTGCGAGGCCCACTTTGACTTGTGGAGGAAGTATTTCTGTCTTGTCCCTCGCCTCCGGGAAGGATCCATATTCAAGGTGGGTGGCGCCGAACTATGGCGGATAGCCGGGACAGGGTACCCAATTGGAACTCCACGAAAAGATCCCGAAGGATGGACCTCAGAGTGGTTTTATATTGAAGACGTTCCTCTCACCGATCCAATTCGGCAAGGGTTGCCTGAATACTCAAACGACCCACCTATAAAGCGGTTCAACTGGCGGCCCAAAGGCCCTTCCCAAAAGGACAGTGAAGAGGTGCGTTGTTGGCAGCCAAAGTCAGGCTGCTAACTAGCAGTAAGCTGACCATGATCAAGGTGATGGCTATTGCCGTTACCCGATGCGTGCAAATCCTCCAGTAAAGGGGTCATCCTTTATGGTGCTATAACGGGACTAGCGACGTAACCCGCTACCAGCGACAAGTGCCAGACGATAAGGCGGCTCTGGCCAAAATATTGGCCAATCTCTTCAAGGGAGAGGAGGCAGATTTTGCTCGAATGAGTATCCGGGAAGGTTGCTCCGGATACAATCAGGCGGATTGGGTAAGCCACAATCCACTGTCTTGAGCTCATGGATTACGCCCGAACTTTGACTGGTTGTAATTAAACAGGGATGGAGGCGGCAAGTTGCATCCATTAATTGCCCTCCTCCTCAACCGGAGGATCATTCCCGTGACGACGATCCTGGGTATCATGACGACCCAGAGACGTCGATCGATTTTGAATATGGGGGTGTTTTATTATGAGAGCCTTGACGGCGCCAAGGTCGCTCTGACAACCTGTGACGCCCGGATAATCAAGCTACAGTAATCCCCTGCTAATGATGCCATGTCATCACAATTAATTTTTGCTAATCATCACTTTGTTCCAAACCGACCTCAAAATCAAATTCAAGTTTCAATTCAAATTATTATTTCTTCTAGAAGTGAAACAAAACTGTTTACAATGTCATAAAATCCCCAAGTATTGGTAATAATATTGCCAGCACCATTTGGATGTCCAAATTGTCCCTGGATATTAATTTTGTGGACCAGCAGCCATTTAACCGACCGTTTAAATCTCTAGAAATGTTTAAAACGTTTCCAAATGCCCTAAGACTTTTTGTAGAGCGCCACAATATTACAATGGAATTGTGTCCCAAGTTTCAACCCTGAAAAAATTCATTTAGTACAGGAACTAGTTGCAAAGTTGAGGCAAAATGCAAAACAGAATAGAAAAGGAAACAAAAAAAGAAGAAGAAAGGGGCCTATTCTACTGGCACTTTGGCCCACCTTGCCTCAATGGCCGGCCCAGCCCAACAACTCATCTCGCACCTCCTTCTACAGGAGGCGGAGTGTGCATGGCGGCCATCGGCCGGCCATGGCCGCGCCAGGCCGACGTGCTAGCCATCCATCGGGTCCCGCGAGGATTAGGACCACCCCCCGAGCCTCCCGAACCCTAGCTTGCCCCCAGACCCCCTCCCCATTCACTCTGCGTCGCCGTCCTCTCCCTCCCTTGCGCATCTGGCGCAGCGCCGCCATCAACCGCGTGGCCAGGAGCCTCCCCGCGCCGCCTGGGGACGTCCAGGGGGACCGCCACCTTCGCCTTCGTCCTCCCCGAGCACAAGGACAAGCCGGGCACCCCCGCATCTCGCCATCTTCATCGTCTTCTCCGTGCGCGGCCGCCGGACGCCATCGTCGTGCACGTCGCCGTCGAGCCACCCCCGGCCGAATCGAGCTCTCCCGTGAGCTCGTGGTGAGCTCCACCGATGATTCCCCTTTCCTCCCCTACGCTTTCTCCGCCGTAGGGCCATCAAAATCATCATGGCCGAAGCTCACATCCGCGCGCTCGCGCCCTTCGGTCACGCTCGCCACGAGCCACTGCCTCGCCCACCTGCACCCCGCGCCGTCCGCGCGCCCTGCCGCGCTCCCCGCGGCGACGCCGCATCCGCCGGGCCGCGCCCTTGCTCCCGCTGTTCGCTGCAGCCGCCGCCCACGGCTGCTGATCCTTGCTGCTGCTGCTGCGCTACCACCGCCGCTGCTCACCCGCGCTGCCGCCGGCGCCAGCGCTCGCTCGTCGCCGCTGCCGCCCGCGCACCGCTATGCCTCTACTGCAGCCGCGCACTGCTGCTTGTTGGAATAAACCACGATGACTTGTTCTGATCCGTCAGAGTTGATTGAAATCAACTAGAGCTGATTCCGGCGAGACGAGTATTGTACGTTGTGGCTACTGTTCATCAATTAACCTGCTAGCTAGCTTTACTGATATTACACTGACTAGCCCTCTAAACAGCCCCTAAACAGCGATAAGACAAGTCCTAATATGGGTAAAAATTATATGAACGGAAAGTAGACGTAACAAGCTTCATTTTAATCTATTGGACCTGCTTCAGATAATGCGTGGATTAATTCCTACGAAAATCACAAAGTTCAATGTTCTGTTAACAGAAAAAACTGAAAAACAGCTTTATATTCATAGCTACTTTAGAGCTGTTGATGATTAAGCAAATGAACTCTAATATGGATGAAAGTGCTACTATCTTGTAGATCACAGAGAATACTCGAAATTGATATAAGACACAAAATCATAGGATGTACAGAACAATAGTTGTAGCCTTTTGAAAACAGCTAAGTGATGTTTAAAAAACTGACGAATTCTCAGACTTGGCAAAATTTCAGGGATTTTCCGGGTATTGTTAAATCTTTGAAAAATCAAAGAAAATAAACCGTAGCTCTGATCGAAAAACTTTCTACATGAAAGTTGCTCAGAACGATGAGATGAATCTGAATATGCCCTTCTCATATCTGTCACATGCCTCTAGCATGATGAACATGGAACTTTCCCCTCCGTTTCATCTGTCCGATAATCACCCGGAGCTGGGAGAACACTCCCGGATAATTTCCCGCTCCCACTAACTTGCGTGGTACTGCATTAGGGCATCCCTCGAATAACGTGCTATCATGTCATGCATCTATGATTGTAATTATCTGCCTTTATTTATTGTTTCTTCCCCCTCCTCTTTCGATAGACCCCGAGACCGATGATGACCCAATGATCGTCTACCTCGTCGAAGACCCGTTAGTGTTTGCAAAGCAACCAGGCAAGCACCCCCTCTTTTGAACATTCCGATATCGCCTATTCTCTTCTCTCTTATGCTTGCATTAGGATTGCTGCTGCTACTGATTTACCTATTCTGATGCATAGCCTGATTTTGTAACCTGCTGTTGATAATTACCTGCTTTCCTAAACTGTTTAGCATAGGTTGGTTAGAGACCCACCAGTGACCCCCCCCCCACTTGTCCCAACTGCCCCGCTGGATTATCAAAAGACCCGATCAACGGGATCGTAGACCAGGCCCCGGCACCGCACTTCTCCCCCCTTAGTTGTACGACACTACTGGGTTACTATCGAGTGCCGAGGGTGATACCTCGTCAGCACTTCTGATGTTAACCTTGTAGGTTAGTTCATCGGTTGTGGTCATCGAGGGTGATTCCTCTTTCACCACTCCCGATAACGACGCTGTCGTGCAACACCTCAAGTGTGAACCCATCGAGGGTGATTGCTCCGAGTTCACCTTGAAGGATACATCGAGTAGGAATCCAACGAGGGTGATACCTCGGATTCTTCAGATGTTATGGACACACGGATACTTGGACTTTACAACTGATACTTGGAGGTTACCCGTGAGATAAATACGAGGCGCGGCCGGGCATTCTTAGTCCTTGCAGCAAGTCCTCGAGACGGGGCGACGGGGTCACATCGATCATGAGTCTCTGCTCATTACCGCAAGCCCCTAATCCACTAATGATTTGGATATTTGATCTGAGCAGGCCTCTGGCCTGATAGCACTAACCATCACGTGAGAAAAGTTATGGGCACTCTGCATCATATGCATCAGCCGAAAGCTCTGTCAGACGTCCAGTTCAGCATCGCGGCACGACTGGGCCGGTGCCATCCTGAGGGGTGGTACCGAGATTCGCCGTGTGCGCAACGACCCGGAGGGCATAGGGCGATGGCCCAAGACCCCTGAGCGCTTAGGATATAGACCGACGGGGACCTCTCTGCTGAGCTGTAGGTAGGGTTGCGGTGTATCGTTTGGCCGAGGCCGAGCATGACCCAGGAAAGTGTGTCCGGCCGGAGTTAAGCGAGCGTGGTGGGTAAGTTGGTGCACCCCTGCAGGGAAGAAAACATCTATCGATAGCCGGTCCCACGGTAAAGGACACTCGGAGTTGTATCCCGATCGATACAACTAGAACTTGAGATGATACCTGGATATGTGGCTTCGGGATCGCTTTCTCGCAGGGAGTCGAGGAAGGATCTCTGGGCGAGGTTGATAACACTACTACTATGGCTCTGGGATTGCTTTCTTGCAGGGAGTCGAGAAAGGATCTCTGGGTGAGGATGATGACTATTATACTTTATACTATGCTATTCTGTACTCTTCTAAATGCTGCAAGATGCTCGAAGATGCTTGAAGATGCTAGTCTTCGATAGGACTAGGCTTTCTCTCTACTCTGGCATTTCTGCAGCCCAGTCCACATATACAACCTTCCTTTGATAATGTTGCATATGTAGTGTAGATCCTTGCTTGCTGAGTACAATTCGGATGAGTACTCACGGTTGCTTTGCTTTCTTTTTCTCCCCATATCCGTTTGATGCAACCAGATGACGGAGCCCCGGAGCCAGCTGCCCCCGCCGACGACTACTACTACCACCTCGAGGGTGGTTACTTCTACAAGCTGGCCGACGTCTAGGAGTACGATCGGAGGGTCCCAGGCAGTAGGCCTGCGCCTTTCGATCGTAGCTTTTGTTTTGTCCCGCCTTGTTAAAGGCTTATCTCTCTGTCTTATGTCTGTACTCAGATATCTAACGCTTCCGCTGATGCTTGTTTGGCATCAAGCTTATGTATTCGAGCCCTCGAGGCCCTGGCTTGTAATATAATGCTTGTATGCCTTTATTTATGTTTTAGAGTTGTGTTGTGATATCTTCAAGTGAGTCCTTAGGCTTGATCGTGTGCATTTGCGTGTATGATTAGTGCATGATTAAGCCAGGGGCATCACAGGTTGGTATCAGAGCTGACTGCCTGTAGGAACCCCCTTCCCAACTCCTTGGCCGAAGTTGAGTCTAGTCTCTGAAAAACTGTTTACTAACATGGCTGTGTGGCTTACGGGCCCACGTCGCCATTGGGTGGTATTAGGATGTTTTACTCCTCGTCTATACTCTGGGACTCTGACCTCACTTCTATTCGGGTTAAATAATTTTGCTAAATCTAACATTAGGATCTCGTGATCACATCCACCCGGAGATTTGTACTACGTCTTTCTCGAATTAAGGGCCAAGATCTGCTTCACAATATCCACTGACCGCAGGATCCTCTTATCGAGGGCACCCTGCGTCGTCACTTGCAAATTCCTCGCTCCAGTAATTTTCTCCGATGCTGATGTAGCCTTTGCTATGTCCCACTGTTGTAGCCCTCCATCGCATGCATGTGTGTCGCCTAGTATGTCTATGATGTTTCTCTTGTCCGAGCTCATACGATTAACGTGTAATTGGCTCCGCATATGTATCTGTATGTCTTCAATGACTACTGCTTTGTACATACTGCGCCTTGTCCCATTGTTCTGATTACATCATGAATGAGTCCTTACACTTGTCCCACCCCTTGCTAAACTACCCCCTGTGGCATTTAAGCAGGATGGTTAGACCCGCTGGTCATGGCCGTTCGAATACATTGCTGGAATGATACATCAGTTGAGCTGAATCGCCGGTTCATGGAAGGAGTCGTGGCTCAGTTTCCATGTCCCAATATGAATCAGCAACCATCCCCAGTGACACTGCAAGACCTTGCGCATCTCAACCCTGTCATCTACCGCAACTCAACTCAGCCCTTTGATGCTGATGACTGGCTCCGTGACATCACTTTCGAGTTGGAGTCTACTGATGTAGCCCCTACCAACTATGTCACCTTCGCAGCTTACTACCTGAAAGGTCCCGCTGCTCAATTGTGGGACAGCCACAGGCGTTCCTTACCTATTGGAACCGCCATCACTTTGCCGGAATTCCAAGCTGCATTCCGTGGGCCAATGTCGGACCACCGTGGTTAGTCACAACATCCACGTTGAAATTGAAGGGTTGGAATTCCATGTTTCCCCCATTGTTTTGAAATCTTCCAATGTTGACCTCATTCTGGGAATGGAATGGTTGAAAACATATACCGCTTCTATCATTTGTGCCAGTAAGACCATCCAGCTACTACATCCTTCGAGTGAGATAGTAAGCTACCATGCTCATCTTGTTCAAGATACCGAAGCATGGATTTATTCCTTGAATGCGTTAAACGCTTCTCCTCTTGTGAGAATTGAAAACGCTCCAATCGTTTGTGAATTCCAGGATGTCTTCCCAAAGGAACTACCCAGTCCATGACCTTGAACTTGCTGCAGTTAAAATTGCACTGAAGTTGTGGCGGCATTTCCTTTTGGTACTTGTTGCGAGATCTTCACTGGTCATTATAGTCTGAAGTATCTGTTACTCAGCTAGATCTGGATCTCCGTCAATAGCGATGTATGGAAACAATTACAGACTATGACTACGGTATTTCTTATACCCCTGGCAAGGCTAATGTCATGGCCGATGCCCTGAGTCGCAAGTCTTATTGCAACAACCACATGGCTTCTAAAACTCAACCCCCTACGAGATGATCTCACCTACAGAGAGCATCCGGTCCATGTTCTCGATCGAGCTGAACGTCGCACCCGTCAGAGGGCTATCAAAATTCTAGAAAGTTCAGTGGTCAAATCCTTCTAAAGATGAAGCCACTTGGGGACTCGAGGATCGTCTTCGAGATGAATACCCCGCTTTTGTTTCCTTCTACCTCCTAAAATCTCGGGACGAGATTTCTTGTAGTGGAAGAGATTTGTGACGCCCGGATAATCAAGCTACACTAATCCCCTGCTAATGATGCCATGTCACAATTAATTTTTGCTAATCATCACTTTGTTCCAAACCGACCTCAAAATCAAATTCAAATTTCAATTCAAATTATTATTTCTTCTAGAAGTGAAACAAAAACATTTACAATGTCATAAAATCCCCAAGTATTGGTAATAATATTGCCAGCACCATTTGGATGTCCAAATTGTCCCTGGATATTAATTTTGTGGACCAGCAGCCATTTAACCGACCGTTTAAATCTATAGAAATGTTTAAAATGTTTCCAAATGCCCTAAGACTTTTTGTAGAGCGCCACAATATTACAATGGAATTGTGTCCCAAGTTTCAACCCTGAAAAAAATTCATTTAGTACAGGAACTAGATGCAAAGTTGAGGCAAAATGCAAAACAGAATAGAAAAGGAAACAAAAGAAGAAGAAAGGGGCCTATTCTACTGGCACTTTGGCCCACCTTGCCTCAATGGCCGGCCCAGCCCAACAACTCATCTCGCACCTCCTTCTACAGGAGGCGGAGTGTATGTGGCGGCCATCGGCCGGCCATGGCCGCGCCAAGCCGACGTGCCGGCCATCCATCGGGTACCGCGAGGATTAGGACCACCCCCCGAGCCTCCCGAACCCTAGCTTGCCCCCAGACCCCCTCCCCATTCGCTCTGCATCGCCGTCCTCTCCCTCCCTTGCGCATCTGGCGCAGCGCCGTCAACCGCGTGGCCAGGAGCCTCCCCGCGCCACCTGGGGATGTCCAGGGGGACCGCCACCTTCGCCTTCGTCCTCCCCGAGCACAAGGACAAGCCGGGCACCCCCGCATCTCGCCATCTTCGTCGTCTTCTCCGTGCACGGCCGCCGGACGCCATCGTCGCGCACGTCGCCGTCGAGCCACCCCCGGCCGAACCGAGCTCTCCCGTGAGCTCGTGGTGAGCTCCACCGACGATTCCCCCTCTCCTCCCCTACGCTTTCTCCGCCGTAGGGCCGTCAAAATCGTCCTGGCCGAAGCTCACATCCGCGCGCCCGCGCCCTTCGGTCGTGCTCGCCATGAGCCACTGCCTCGCCCGCCTGCACCCCGCGCCGTCCACGCACCCTGCCGTGCTCCCCGCAGCGACGCCGCATTCGCCGGGCCGCGCCCTTCCTCCCGTTGTTCGCTGCAGTCGCCGCCCACGGCTGCTGATCCTTGCTGCTAGTGCTGCGCTACCACCGCCGCTGCTCACCTGCGCTGCCGCCGGCGCCAGCGCTCGCTTGTCGCCGCTGCCGCCCGCGCGCCGCTATGCCTCTACTGCAGTCGCGCACTGCTGCTTGTTGGAATAAACCACGATGACTTGTTCTGATCCGTCAGAGTAATCAACTAGAGCTGATTCCGGCGAGACGCGTATTGTACGTTGTGGCTACTGTTCATCAATTAACCATCTAGCTAGCTTTACTGATATTACACTGACTAGCCCTCTAAACAGCCCCTAAACAGCGATAAGACAAGTCCTAACTGACGAAGACATGTACCTGGGGTAGGGTAATAGGCCTGACCTAGACACCCTTCCCCGAGGACACTGCTCTAAAGCCAAGGACATTCAAAGGATAGCATCATCTACCGACTGAAATCATCACAGGGTACAACCCACTCGACCAACAGTTCACTCGGATAACCCAATTCCATTCGACCGGGGTGTACTCACTCGACCACATCAGAAACCACTCGGAAGACAGAAGATCTAAGGTCGCTCAGAATGGCAATGGTCAGGCGTTCACTCCGTAGTCTTAATGATCATTTATTTGCCTTTATTGCTGGCGTTATCAGTTATGTCATGTCTTTATGGACATTGAACCCCTTGTAACGTGGGACGGCTGGGGTCCTGGCGCACTCTATATAAGCCACCCCCTCCACTGGCACAAGGGTTCACACCCCCTGTAACTTCACGCATAATCCAGTCGACCGAGCCTCCGGGCACCGAGACGTAGGGCTGTTACTTCCTCCGAGAAGGGCCTGAACTCGTAAATCTTGTGTGCACAACCTCATCGTAGCTAGGATCTTGCCTCCTCATACCTACCCCCTATTCTACTGTCAGACTTAGAACCACGACAGTTGGCGCCCACCGTGGGGCAGGTGTCTTAGCGACTTTCCGGTGAGGTTGCGATTTTTTCCGATTCCCATCATCATGGTTTCGGGTGGAGGTTTGGCTGAGGGCCACGAGATCCATCTCGGCGCGCTCGTCTTCATCGCCGACGACTCCGTCTGGCTCCAGGAGGCCCCCCTCGACGTCGAGACGTTCCCCGTCCGCGGGGCGACACACTTTCGCGCATGTGTCCGCGGCTTCCTTCTGCGGCAACCGTCGACCCAATACCGGTCGGTTCCTACGGCGTCTTCGTTCCCCGCTGTTCACCGTCGCAAGCGATCCGGTCGATCGCGGCTTCAGCGGTGGGTGAAGCATGCGGTGGCACGTCAGTCGGCCACCCCTCAGGTCGCGGCAATCGAGCCCGATGAATCTCTCTACGGCCTGTTCAATCTGTCGACTGGCTCCGTCGAGACTCTGTCCGAGTGCGACAGCAGCGATCCTGCAGCGGAGGTCCTGATGGTCGACACGCCGCGTAGCCCACCTGGCATGCGTCACAACGGAGGTGGCGATGGCGGTGGCGATCCGTCGCATGTTCATGAGGAATACCGCCCCGAAACCCTCTCTTCACAGCGGAGGGAGGAACTTCACCGCCGTAACGAGGAAGCACTCCACACGCCCATCGTCAGAGAGACCTCTGAGGCTCGGGCCTTGGAGGCAGCGTGCTTGGCCACTTTGGCTGAACGCACTCGACTGGAAAATTTTCAGCATGCACTCGATGAACGTGCTCGGCAGCAGATTCCTGAGTCCAGTCGACGGCGGCAATTGTTCCCTCCTGAACCTCAGGTATACCGCACTCCTATTCAGAATCTTGTAGCTGCGGCTCGTATAGCAGAGTCCATCCAGCCATCCCAGTCGGAAGCTGGACGAGGTTTGATGCAGATCCGGGCTCTGCTCCGGGCGGCAGGAGATCAAAACACTGCAATATCTCAGTCGCGTAACAGAATCCATAGCAGATCTGTGGTGGCTGACACAGTTCAATCGGCTCATAGCCCAAGATCGCCTCCGCGGCGTGAGGGGCGGGTGCATCGCCAAGATCAGCACTTGGGTCGGAACCATGAGCAGTACGATCATCGACTCGGCCGTGATGACCGCCGTCGAGCGCCTACGCCCCCTCCGTGAAGCGGATCATATGTGCCCCGGCACTATGATGACAGGCGCCCGTACAGCGGAGGGCGAAGGATGCCGGTCGACCCAAGAGAGCCAGGGTTTGATGCGAGGTCAATTTTGGTGCAAGGTTTGGTCGACAGGAACCGAGCACACAGAGAGGGGCAAGGCAGGGATCGCCCGAGTGGAAGCAGAATGCATGTTTCGGGTCCCGAGTGTTTTAGCAGAGCCATCAGAGCCGCTGAGATCCCCCCAACTTCAGGTTGGTGACTGGGGTTAGTAAGTTCATCGGTGAGTCGAAGCCTGACACTTGGCTGGAAGATTACCGAGTGGCTGTTCAGATCGGTGGTGGAAATGATGAGGTAGCTATGAAACATCTTCCTCTCATGCTGGAAGGATCGGCCAGAGCATGGCTGAATCAGTTGGCTCCAGGCAGTATATTCAGCTGGGAGGAGTTAACCCGAGTGTTTGTCAGGACATTCGAGGGCACATGCAAACGACCTGCGGGGTTGACGGAATTGCAACATTGTGTACAGAAGCCGAATGAAACTCTGAGGGATTACATCCAAAGATGGACCACTTTACACCACACAGTAGAAAATGTATCCCAACACCATGCAGTTTGTGCTTTCAAGGAGGGTGTTCGGTATCGAGAGCTTAACCTAAAATTCGGTCGGACAGGAGATATGTCTCTGACCCGAATGATGGAAATAGCCACCCGGTACGCTAATGGTGAAGAAGAGGACCGACTCCGCAGTGGAAAGGGCAAACCAGTCGCCCAAGACACCGGAGTGGGTCGGAAGCAAAAACGCAAAGCCGAGCCAGCAGGTCCAGGTGAAGCTGCAGTTGTAACTCAAGGAAAATTCAAGGGAAAGCCCAAAGGACCCTGGATCCCCAAGAAGGTGAAAGATCAGGCAGGGAACGATGTGTTGGACTTGCCATGTCACATTCACACCAAGAAGGATGAAGAGGGTGATCTGATTTATCCCAAACATACCACTCGACAATGTCGGCTCCTGATCCAGCAGTTCCGAGAGAAACAACCCAATGAAAAGGAAAAAGAGTCTGACAAGGATGGTGACAAGGAAGAAGATGATGACGGTTTCCCTAACGTCAATTCCACTTTGATGATTTTTGCTGACATTGAAAGTAAAAGTCGACTGAAAGTCATCAACAGAGAAGTAAACATGGTTGCTCCGGCAACGACGACATATTTGAAATGGTCAAAGACTCCCATTACATTCGACCAATCTGACCACCCACCGCACGTCGCCACCCCCGGGAGGCAAGCGTTGGTGGTCTACCCGGTCATTGGGGGCACCCGACTGACCAAAGTCTTGATGGATGGTGGCAGCGGCTTGAACATTTTGTATGTTGAGACTCTTCGTGGGATGGGCATTCCGATGTCCAAGCTCAGTGAGAGCAACATGCGGTTCCACGGTGTCATTCCAGGGAAGAAAGTTGATTCACTCGGCCAGATCACTCTTGACGTGGTTTTCGGTGACTCAAAGAATTACCGTAAGGAGAAGTTGACATTTGAAGTTGTGGATTTTCACAGTGCCTATCATGCTATTCTGGGCAGAACTGCATATGCCCATTTCATGGCTCGACCGTGTTATGTGTACCTCAAGCTAAAGATGCCTGGCCCCAGGGGCGTGATCACAGTCACTGGTAATCGGCAACGGGCAGAAGAGTGCCTCCAGAAGGGCTCTAAGATAGCCGATGAACAGATGGCAGCAATAGAAATGGAAGAATATAAGAAGACTGCAGATCCGAGTGATTTGTTGCACGCTAAGAAGCCTGCTTCAGAGTCTGCATTTCAGTCGTCCGGTGAAACAAAGCCTGTTCACATTCACCCGACCGATCCCAGTGCTGCTCCGACTCATATCTCAACAACACTCGACAGCAAATAGGAAGAAGCGCTCATCCAGTTCCTCCGTGAGAACTGGGACATCTTCGCATGGAAGCCGTCTGACATGCCAGGTGTACCCAGGGGACTGGCTGAGCACCGTTTGCGAGTCGATCCAAAGGCAAAGCCCATGAAAGAGCATCTCCGTCGGTCCACTGCGGAGAAGAGAAAGGCAATCGGCGAAGAGGTGGCTCGGCTTTTGGCAGCTGAGTTCATCCGCGAAATTTACCACTCCGAGTGGCTCGCCAATGTTGTCATGGTTCCCAAGAAGGACGATTCACTTCGTATGTGCATTGATTTCAAGCATATCAATCGGGCCTGCCTGAAAGATCATTTTCCTCTCCCCCACATCGATCAGATAGTCGACTCGACTGCGGGATGTGAGCGATTGTCCTTCCTGGATGCATATTCCGGGTACCATCAGATCCGACTGTATGGACCTGATGAAATAAAAACAGCTTTTATCACCCCATTCGGGTGCTTTTGCTACATCACCATGCCCTTTGGTCTCAAGAATGCTGGTGCCACATTCATGCGCATGATACAGAAGTGTCTGCTAGCTCAAATCAGTTGGAATGTAGAAGCATACATGGACAACATCGTGGTTAAGTCGCGCAAAGGTTCCGACCTGCTGACTGACCTTGCCGAAACCTTTGCCGATTTGAGAAGATATGATATCAAGCTTAATCCGTCGAAGTGTACATTTGGAGTTCCAGGTGGAAAGTTACTCGGTTTCCTCATTTCCGAACGTGGGATCGATGCAAACCCAGAGAAAGTTGGTGCAATCCTCCGAATGAAACACCATGTGCGTGTACACGACGTTCAGAAGCTTACTGGTTGTTTGGCCGCTTTGAGTCGATTCATCTCTCGTCTCGGTGAGAAGGCATTGCCTCTTTACCGACTGATGAAGAAATCTGATAAGTTCGAGTGGACTCCTGAAGCCGACGTAGCGTTTGCAGAGCTCAAAGCCCTGCTTTCCACCCAGCCGGTGCTTGCTGCTCCAATCAGCAAAGAGCCTTTACTGATTTATATAGCAGCCACTGGACAGGTTGTCAGTATAGTACTCACGGTCGAGCGGGAAGAAGAAGGTAAAACCTACAAGGTTCAACGCCCAGTGTACTATATTTCTGAAGTCTTAACCCCATCCAAGCAGAGATATCCACATTATCAGAAGCTTGTCTATGGAATTTACTTGACCGCAAAGAAGGTTGCACATTACTTCTCAGATCATTCGATTACAGTCGTCAGTGACGCTCCGTTGTCAGAAATTTTGAACAATAGAGATGCAACTGGTCGAGTGGCAAAGTGGGCGATTGAACTCCTTCCACTGGATATCAAGTTTGAGGCAAAGAAAGCGATCAAATCTCAAGCGATAGCAGATTTCCTCGTCGAGTGGATTGAACAGCAGTTACCGACCCAAATACAGTCGGAACATTGGACTATGTTCTTCGACGGGTCCAAGATGTTGAATGGTTCAGGCGCTGGAGTAGTCCTGGTATCTCCACGAGGCGACAAACTCAGATATGTTCTCCAGATTCACTTTGATTCCTCCAACAATGAAGCTGAATATGAGGCACTCCTATACGGGTTGCGTATGGCCATTTCACTCGGCGTCCGCCGCCTAATGGTTTACGGTGACTCAGATTTAGTGGTTAATCAAGTGATGAAGAAGTGGGATGTCAGGAGCCAAGCTATGACTGGTTATTGCAATGTAGTGAGAAAGTTAGAAAAGAAGTTTGAAGGGCTAGAGCTCCACCATATACCCCGACTGAAGAATCAAGCAGCTGATGACTTGGCGAAAATAGGTTCCAAGCGGGAGCCTATTCCCAGCAATGTGTTTTTGGAGCATATTCACGCACCATCAGTTCAAGAAGATCCCTTCACTGAAGAGCCCCCATAGCCTAAAAGTTCCTCTGATCCGACTGAAGTTGAAATCCCAGCTGTGGTCGACTTGATCATGGAAGTTTTGATCGTTATTCCTAATTGGACAGTACCGTATATCGCATATATTCTCAGGAAAGAGCTTCCAGAGGATGAAGAAGAGGCTTGCCAGATTGTCCGTCGATCCAAAGCCTTCACAGTAATGGGGGGACAACTCTATAGAGAAAGTGTCACTGGGGTCGTTCAGAAATGCATCACTCCGGAAGAAGGCCAAATGATCCTCGATGATATTCACTCGGGGACGTGTGGTCACCATGCGTCTTCTCGGGCCATCGTGGCCAAAGCGTATTGAGCAGGATTTTATTGGCCGCGGGCAAATGAGATGGCAAAGGGAATAATTGACAAATGTGAGGGCTGTCAGTTCTACTCCAACATGTCCCACAAACCTGCTTCAGCCTTGAAGACCATTCCACTCGTCTGGCCATTCGCTGTTTGGGGTTTAGATATGGTAGGACCTCTGAAGACTGGCAGGAGTGGTTTCACCCATGTGCTTGTAGCAGTCGACAAGTTCACCAAATGGATCGAAGCTAAACCTATCAAAAACCTGGATGCAAGTATTGCCGTCAGCTTCATCAGAGGGTTAACATTTAGGTACGGAGTCCCACACAGCATCATCACGGATAATGGGTCGAACTTTGATTCTGATGAGTTCCGAGCTTTCTGTGCATCCCAAGGTACTCGGGTCGACTATGCTTCAGTCGCCCACCCTCAGTCGAATGGGCAAGCAGAAAGAGCGAATGGTTTGATTCTCAAAGGGCTGAAACCTCGATTGATGCGCGACCTCAAGCATGCGGCCGGCGCTTGGGTAGATGAGCTACCGTCAGTCCTTTGGGGATTGAGAACAACACCAAATCGGTCGACTGGACGAACCCCCTTCTTCTTGGTCTATGGGGCTGAGGCTGTGCTGCCGAGTGACTTGCTTCACAATGCACCCCGAGTAGAACTTTTCTCAGAAGCCGAAGTAGAACAAGCTCGAGAAGATGCTGTTGATCTTCTGGAAGAAGAAAGAGAGATGGCCTTGATCCGATCGACCATTTCTCAGCAAGACCTTCGTCGATTATATGCCAGAAATGTGAAGGGTCGAGCATTTCAGGAAGGGGACCTTGTGCTCCGAGTGGACCAACAACGGCCTCACAAACTTGCCCCCGCTTGGGAAGGTCCCTTCATCGTCACCAAGGTGCTCCACAACGGAGTGTATAACCTCTACAATGTGGAGCATAATAAAGATGAGCCACGTGCTTGGAATGCGGAGCTACTCCGCCGTTTTTATACTTAAGTGTTCAGACTGATGAGATGTAATAAAGAGTACCTTTCAGTTCGTTTATCAAAGGCATGGTTTTACAGTCTCCTAAATGATTGTTGTTACTAATACATGTGTCCAAAATCCCCCAGTGGGTGGCTTAGCCGCGAATCCGAATCGCCTAAGTTTAAAAAATCCTACCGAGTGATGAGCAACCCTCTCACTCAGGGGCTTAGCTGCAGTCCTGTACTCGCCTAAGTTTAAAAAAAAAATCCTACCAAGTGATGAGCAACCCTCTCACTCGGGGGCTTAGCTGCAGTCCTGTACTCGCCTAAGTTTAAAAAATCCTACCGAGTGATGAGCGACCCTCTTCACTAGGGGGCTTAGCTGCAGCATGTACTCGCCTAAGTTTAAAAAATCCTACCGAGTGATGAGCAACCCTCTCACTCGGGGCTTAGCTGCAGTCCTGTACTCACCTAAGTTTAAAAAGAATCCTACCGAGTGATGAGCAATCCTCTCACTCGGGGGCTTAGCTGCGTCCTGTACTCGCAAGTTTAAAAAATCCTACCGAGTGATGAGCGACCCTCTCACTCGGGGGCTTAGCTGCAGGCCTCTACTCGCCTAAGTTTAAAAAATCTACCGAGTGATGAGCGACCCTCTCACTCGGGGGCTTAGCTGCATCCTGTACTCCCCTAAGTTTAAAAAATCCTACCGAGTGATGGCAACCCTCTCACTCGGGGCTTAGCTGCGTCCTGTACTCGCCTAAGTTTAAAAAATCCTACCAGTGATGAGCAACCCTCTCACTCGGGGGCTTAGCTGCAGTCTGTAATCGCCTAAGTTTAAAAAATCCTACCGAGTGTGAGCGAGACCCTCTCACTCGGGGCTTAGCTGCAGTCCTGCTACTCGCCTAAGTTTAAAAAATCCTAACGAGTGATGACGCAACCCTCTCACTCGGCTTAGTGCAGTCCTGCCACCTAAGTTTAAAAAAATCCTACCGATGTGATGAGCAACCCTCTCATCGGGGGCTTAGCTGCAGTCCTGTACTCGCCAAGTTTAAAAAATCCTACCGAGTGATGAGGACCCTCTCACTCGGGGGGGCTTAGCTGCAGTCTGTACTCGCCTAAGTTTAAAAAATCCTACCGAGTGATGAGCAACCCTCTCACTCGGGGGCTAGCTGCAGTCCTGTACTCGCCTAAGTTTAAAAAAATCCTACCGAGTGATGAGCAACCCTCTCACTCGGGGGCTTAGCTGCAGTCCTGTACTCGCTCCTAAGTTTAAAAAATCTACCGAGTGATGAGCAACCCTCTCAATCGGGGGCTTAACTGCAGTCCTGTACTCGCCTAAGTTTAAAAAAATCCTACCGAGTGATGGGCAACCCTCTCACTGGGGGCTTAGCTCAGTCCTGTACTCCCTAAGTTTAAAAAATCCTACCGAGTGATGAGCAACCCTTCACTCGGGGCTTAGCTGCAGTCTGTACTCCCTAAGTTTAAAAACTCTACCGAGTGATGAGCAACCCTCTCACTCGGGGGCTTAGCTGCAGTCTGTACTCGCCTAAGTTTAAAAAATCCTACCGAGTGATGAGCAACCCTCTCACTCGGGGCTTAGCTGCAATCCTGTACTCGCCTGTTAAAAAATCCTACCGATGGATGAGCAAACTCTCACTCGGGGGCTTAGCTCAGTCCTGTACTCGCTAAGTTTAAAAAACCTACCGAGTGATGAGCAACCCTCTCACTCGGGGGCTTAGCTGCAGTCCTGTACTCGCCCAAGTTTAAAAAATCCTACGCAGTGATGAGAAACCCTCTCACTCGGGGGCTTAGCTGCAGTCCTGTACCGCCTAAGTTTAAAACAAATCCTATCGAGTGATGAGCACACAAGATAAACTAGGGGCAGGAGTGCAGGAATCCCCTCCATTGCTACTCGCCTAAGTTTAAAAAATCCCACCGAGTGATGAGCAACCCTCTCACTCGGGAGCTTAGCTGCAGTCCTGTACTCGCCGAAGTTTAAAAAATCCTACCGAGTGATGAGCAACCCTCTCACTCGGAGGCTTAGCTGCAGTCCTGTACTCGCCTAAGTTAGAAAAATCCTACCGAGTGATGAGCAACCCTCTCACTCGGAGGCTTAGCTGCAGTCCTGTACTCGCCTAAGTTTGAAAAATCCTACCGAGTGATGAGCAACCCTCTCACTCGGGGGGCTTAGCTATGGTCCTGTACTCGCCTAAGTATAAAACACGCTCCATCCTGATCTGCAAGGACGACGAGGTGCGGGTCGTCCGCGATCCTCTCCTCAGAACTGCATCACAAGAACAAAAGTCTGCTCCGAGTGAAGATACAAGTTCCACTCGGAAATAAAAACAATCATATTTAAAGGCAAACTAAGTTCGGACGAAGGAGTTTAAAGTACTCGGGCATCAGGCCCGAAGGAGTTTTATGGTTACAAAATCACTCGGCATACCGAGGCAAATTGAATCGGATCATAAAAGTTTCGTTCAGTCCGCAGGGGGGCTGGCAGGCTCGACAAACTCGTCTAGGTTGATCCCATCTGCAATTCGAGTAGCAGCAGTAATGAAGGTCTCCATGAAAGACTGGAAGTCAAGTTTCTTGGTGTTGGCGACCTTGATTGCTGCTAGCTTCTCTTCTCTGGCTTCCTTGCAGTGGACACGAACCAGGGACAGAGCTACGTCAGCACCGCATCGAGCAGAGGACTTCTTCCACTCCTGCACTCGACCAGGAATCTCGTTGAGTCGAGTCATCAGAGACTCGAGATCATTTTGGAGCGTTTCCCTTGGCCAGAGCGCTGTGTCGATCCGTGACACGGCAACCTTGAGTCGAGCGAGGTAATCCATGGCGCTGGAAAGGCGAGACTCCAGTCGGAGCACGTTCATGGCAGCTTCATCTTTGACGGGGGAGTTGATGGGGTCCAAGCTCGTCTCGACTCGCCCAGTCTCTTCCTCGAAGTCTTGACAGAATTCTGCACTCGCAGAGAAATAATGAGTCGACAGCAGTATGATGAGTCAACGAAAGCAAACCAATCGGACATAGAAAAGTACCTTCAAGCATGAGGAATAATTTTTTGGCGAGTCCTCCCAGATAGTTCTCCAGCTCGTCCCTCCTGCGGGTGATGTCTTCTACTTTGTCGGTCAGGGTCCGTTTGTCCTTCTTCAGACGAGTCACCTCTTTGTTGGCTTCATCAATAGCAGCCTTCAGCTTGGTATTCTCTTCCTCCAGCTTTCCGGCCGAGGCCATCTTTTGGTCGGCAAGTGCCGTTTTGTCTTCGGCGGTTTTCTTCGCAGCCGCAAGGTCAAGGTCCTTCTTCTCCAAAGCCTGTCTCATTGTTTCTAGAAAGAATAACATTCGAATCAGAAAAAGGAGGAGAAAAGATGGCAAGAGAACCAGTCGACAAGCTTTCCTTACCAGCAGCGTCATCCTTGGCCTTCTGCAAGTTATTTTGAGCCAACTCCTGGTCAAGATTGAGCTGGATTTGCTTCTGCTCCAAGTCAGCGAACCGGGCTCCAAGATCACAAGATTTATGTGTTCAAAAGATAGTCAGTCGACAGACACAAAGATTGGTTGCTTTCGAGCAATAAAGTAGCAAGTTCAAATAGTTCTAAGACTACTGTCGAATCAAACATTCGACAATAGTCTCGGGGACTACACCCAGTGGGTGCACTCAGCGTGCCCCCACTGGTCCGACTTTTTCAATCGACTTGGTCCGTCCAGTCAAAAAAAAAACTCAGACCATAGCCGACTGCCCGCAGTCGACTACGGTCTCGGGGACTACACCCAGTGGGTGCACTCAGCGTGCCCCCACTGGTAAAGGTTCCACTCGGCATGATCTGCCCAGACCGAGTGGAAAAGTTCTGTTCAAAGACCCCTGCCGAATCAAACATTCGACGGCGGTCTCGGGGACTACACCCAGTGGGTGCACTCAGTGTGCCCCCACTGGTTCAGAGATTCAATCAACACAACCTAGTCGACTCAAGTGGAAAAACTACTCAACAGAAATTAAAACACCCAGTGGGTGTACAGACTGACAATGGGTGTGCAATTAAGGTTCCAAAACGCTCATCCACGGACATCTTGCGGATAAAGCAGCAGTTTCTAAATATCATATCCTAACAGAACAAGCGTCAAGATGGAGTTCAGTCGGAAATAGGCTAACCTGGACATTGGCCTGAAGTGCTGAGCTGGCATCATAGGCAGCTTGACTGGCCTCGCGCACCACTTTCATCTGCTCCATCATAATGCCTGCCTGGCGTATAGCTTCCTTGGCAGCACTCACTTGGTCTTCTGGGACGTGATGGGCGGTGAAAAGTGGAGTCGGTGTATTAGTTGCAGTAGCTTGAGAGCTTGAGGCATGAAGTTGCACAGATGAAGCAAGGGCCGGCACAGTTGACGATGAAGGACGACCACTCGACAAGGGATTCGCAAAAGTAACGGAGGCACGGTTGAAGTCCCCGGATTGCTGGATAGCTGGTTCCGTCGCCGGCGTCGACTGAGGCGTCTTGCTAGCTAGTACCTTCTTGACCGAGGTCCTGCTCCTCTTACCCATGAGCTTCTGTGGCTCATCTTCATCGTCGTCTTGAAGTTCAATAACATTTTGCGGAGCTGCAAAAGAATCGACCACAAGAGTTCAGTCGACTGTAGAATCGACTAGCAAAGAAAAGACGAGATAACAGGGGTCATACCTGCTTTGGATGTGACCGCGTCCTCCATCTCCTCGTCACCATCATCTTTGTAAGCAGAAGTCCCGGAGGTAGCAGTGCTGCAAATCTCAAGGTTCACTCGGTCAAGCAAGTGAATGGGTCGACAACTGATATAAGATTCTTGGAACAAAGGGTGAAAACGAAACACTTACGCAGAGGCGACGGGAACGTCAACCTTAATCTTGGGCAAAGCTTTCCGTGGCTTTGACGGCGCGGTCTTGAGCTGCTTCGGAGCCTTCTCAGTCGGCACCGGAGAAGATGTCCGAGTGCGCTTCGAAGTCTGTCCAGTCGGTGCTGCCACCTTACCCCGGATACTTGCTGGGTCGTGCTTATGCTTGGAACGCTTTTCCACTCGATGTGGAGAATCGACCTCCTCACCACTGCTCGAGTTTTCGTGCTCTTCATCACTCTCGCTATCAGGGTTCCAGTCGCCGCTGTCGCCTCTGCTCTCTTCTCCTTCCTGGATCTGCTCCCCGTTGGGCATCGAGTACATCTCAGTATATATCTGCGAAGCAAAGAATTGAACAAGCATCAGTCGGTTCCAAAGACAGTTTACAAATTAGAGTAAAAGTCACTCGGCATCGAAGGTCAGACCTTGTCTGGTTCATTATCAGTGCCGAGTGGCGGAATTCTCCTGGACCCCCTGGGGTTGTCTTTGTTTCCAGTAATGCCCTGCAGCCACTGCGCCACCGTCCCCTCGGCAACTTCCTCCGGGTGGATCCGAGCAGAATCATCGGCACCCGAGTACATCCACATAGGATGATCGCGGGCCTGGAGCGGCTGGATGCGGCGAGTGAGAAACACCTCTAGCAAATCCATGCCGGTCACACCATCGCGGACAAGTTGGATTACTCGTTCAACCAACATAGTCACCTCCACCTTTTCTGCCGGAGTCACTTTCAAGGGAGAGGGCTTTTCAATTCGCCCCATGGTGAAGGGGGGAAGGCCAGTCGACTGACCAGGAGTTGGTTGGTCCTTACAATAAAACCAGGTCGACTGCCATCCTCTGACCGAATCGGGAAGAGTCATAGGTGGAAAAGTGCTTTTACCTCTCATCTGGATCCCTAGACCTCCACACATCTGGATCACGTGCGTCCTCTCATCACTCAGATTAGCCTTTTTCACAGACTGTGAGTGGCAAGTAAAGATGTGTTTGAAGAGACCCCAATGCGGTCGACAACCCAGAAAATTCTCACACATGGAGACAAACGCAGCGAGGTATGTGATGGTGTTTGGGGAAAAGTGATGAAGTTGGGCTCCAAAAAAGTTTAGAAAACCTCAGAAAAAAGGATGAGGGGGCAGAGAAAAACCACGGTCGACGTGGGTCGCGAGGAGGACGCACTCACCCTCCTGCGGCTGCGGCTCGATCTCATCACCTGGCAGCCTCCAGGATCCATGAGCGATCAAGCCCCCCTCGACCAGATCCTCCAGATCCTCTTGCTGAATCGTGGATCGAATCCAGTCGCCCTGGATCCAGCCGGGCGGCAGGCCAGATCTCGACGACGATCCCCCCTGACTCGTCTTCTTGCCCTTCGCTGCCGCCGTCGCTTTCTTCGCACGCTCCAGGGCCGCCGTCTTCTCCTTCCCCATCGCGACAGGCTTCGCTTGGACGGGGCGGCGACGTCGAAGGTGGCGGCGAATGTGGTGGAGAAACAGGAGAAGAAGAAGGGGATGGGGAGCACAGTGCCAGACTCATCGGCCCCGACGCCTTATATGGGCCTGCTCCCGAGTGGCTGACTCGTGGGCCCAGGCAATCCAGTCAAATCCCACAACAGTCACGCGCTGGATACGTGGCGAAAAAGGTGGCGCAAGAATCGAGGCATCCCTGCCTAATCTGCTCCATTTACTGCGGTACTCTCCGTCCCGCGCGCTTCTCCAAATTTCGAATCCTGTGAGATCCGGGAGCGGCAGTGTGACCAATCGCGCTGAGGATTTTATACCATACCAACGCTCAGAGTTTATCAGCAAAATTCACTCGGTAACCTCTGAATGGACCCAGGCGACTGAAAATGAAGTTGAAGTTTTTACAAAGATCACCGGCCCGGTTAAAATGCCTCTGAAGCATATAAATCGGGTCGGAACCATCTTCAACCCCTTCTCCACTCGGACCCAGATCCATTCGGGGGCTAATGACGAAGACATGTACCTAGGGTAGGGTAATAGGCCTGACCTAGACACCCTTCCCCGAGGACACTGCTCTAAAGCCAAGGACATTCAAAGGATAGCATCATCTATCGACTGAAATCATCACAGGGTACAACCCACTCGACCAACAGTTCACTCGGATAACCCAATTCCATTCGACCAGGGTGTACTCACTCGACCACATCAGAAACCACTCGGAAGACAGAAGGTCTAAGGTCACTCAGAATGGCAATGGTCAGGCGTTCACTCCGTAGTCTTAATGATCATTTATTTGCCTTTATTGTTGGCGTTATCAGTAATGTCCTGTCTTTATGGACATTGAACCCCTTGTAACGTGGGACGGCTGGGGTCCTGGCGCACTCTATATAAGCCACCCCCCTCCACTGGCACAAGGGTTCGCACCCCCTGTAACTTCACGCATAATCCAGTCGACCGAGCCTCCGGGCACCGAGACGTAGGGCTGTTACTTCCTCCGAGAAGGGCCTGAACTTGTAAATCTTGTGTGCACAACCTCATCGTAGCTAGGATCTTGCCTCCTCATACCTACCCCCTATTCTACTGTCAGACTTAGAACCACGACACTAACATGGGTAAAAATTATATGAACGGAAAGTAGACGTAACAAGCTTCATTTTGTTCCATTATACCTGCTTCAGATAATGCGTGGATTAATTCCTACGAAAATCACAAAGTTTAATGTTCTGTTAACAGAAAAAACTGAAAAACAGCTTTATATTCATAGCTACTTTAGTGCTGTTGATGATTAAGCAAATGAACTCTAATATGGATGAAAGTGCTACTATCTTGTAGATCACAGAGAATACTCAAAATTGATATAAGACACAAAATCATAGGATGTACAGAACAATAGTTGTAGCCTTTTGAAAACAGCTAAGTGATGTCTAAAAAACTGATGAATTCTCAGACTTGGCAAAATTTTAGGGATTTTCCGGCTATTGTTAAATCTTTGAAAAATCATAGAAAATAAACCGTATCTCTGATCGAAAAACTTTCTACATGAAAGTTGCTCAGAACGATGAGACGAATCCGAATATGCCCTCCTCATATCTGTCACATGCCTCTAGCATGATGAACATGGAACTTTCCCCTCCGTTTCATCTGTTCGATAATCACCCGGAGCTGTGAGAACACTCCCGGATAATTTCCCGCTCCCACTAACTTGCATAGTACTACATTAGGGCATCCCTCGAATAACGTGCTGTCATGTCATGCATCTGTGATTGCAATTGTCTGCCTTTATTTATTGTTTCTTCCCCCTCCTCTTTCGATAGACCCCGAGACCGATGATGACCCGATGATCGTCTACCTCGTCAAAGACCCGTTGGTGTTTGCAAAGCAACCAGGCAAACACCCCCCTTTTGAACATTCCGATATCGCCTATTCTGTTCTCTCTTATGCTTGCATTAGGATTGCTGCTGCTACTGATTTACCTATTCTGATGCATAGCCTGGTTTTGTAACCTGCTGTTGATAATTACCTGCTTTCCTAAACTGTTTAGCATAGGCTGGTTAGAGACCCACCAGTGACCCCCCCACTTGTCCCAACTGCTCCGCTGGATTATCAGAAGACCCGATCAACAGGATCGAAGACCAGGCCCCGGCACCGCACTTCTCCCCCCTTAGTTGTATGACACTACTGGGTTACTATCGAGTGCCGAGGGTGATACCTCGTCAGCACTTCTGATGTTAACCTTGTAGGTTAGTTCATCGGTTGTGGTCATCGAGGGTGATTCCTCTTTCACCACTCCCGATAACGACGCTGTTGCTACTTCTTGAGCTTGCGTTGGTTTTTCCCTTGAAGAGGAAAGGGTGATGCAGCAAAGTAGAGTAAGTATTTCCCTCAGCTTTTGAGAACCAAGGTATCAATCCAGTAGGAGACAACGCTCAAGTCATCGAATACCTGCACAAACAAACACCAACCTTGCACCCAACGCGATAAAGGGGTTGTCAATCCCTTAACGGTTATTTGCAACGTGAGATCTGATAGAGATGATAAACGGTAAAGTAATATTTTCGGTATTTATGGTTTATGGAATGGAAAGTAAAGATTGCAAAGTAAAAGAAATAGGAAACAGAAATTGTAGATCGGAAACTTATATGATGGAAAATAGACCCGGGGGCCATAGGTTTCACTAGAGGCTTCTCTCAAGATAGAAATTATTATGGTGGGTAAACAAATTACTGCCGAGCAATTGATAGACAAGCGCAAAGTTATGACGATATCTAAGGCAACGATCATGAATATAGGCATCATGTCCGTGTCAAGTAGACCGAAACGATTCTGCATCTACTACTATTACTCCACACATCGACCGACTCCTGCCTGCATCTAGAGTATTAAGTTCATAAGAATAGAGTAACACATTAAGTAAGATGACATGATGTAGCGGGATAAACTCAAGCAATATGATGAAAACCCCATCTTTTTATCCTCGATGGCAACAATACAATACATGCCTTGCTGTCCCTACTGTCACTGGGAAAGGACACCGCAAGATTGAACCCAAAGCTAAGCACTTCTCCCATTGCAAGAAAAACCAATCTAGTTGGCCAAACCAAATCGATAGTTTGAAGAGACTTGCAAAGATATCAAATCATGCATATAAGAATTCAGAGAAGATTCAAATAATATTCATAGATAAGCTGATCATAAATCCACAATTCATCGGATCTCGGCAAATGCACTGCAAAAGAGTATTACATCGAATAGATCTCCAAGAACATCGAGGAGAACTTTGTATTGAGAATCAAAGAGAGAGAAGAAGCCATCTAGCTACTAGCTATGGACCCGTAGGTCTGAAGTAAACTACTCATGCTTCATCGGAGAGGCAATGGTGTTGATGTAGAAGCCCTCCGTGATCGAATCCCCCTCCGGCAGGACGCCAGAAAAGTCCCCAAGATGGGATCTCATGGGTACAGAAGGTTGCTGCGGTGGAAAAGTGGTTTTGTTGCCCCCTCGATGTTTTTGGGGTATAAGAGTATATATAGGCAAAAGATCTAGGTCAGAGGGGCTACGAGGGGCCCACAAGGTCGGGGGGCGTGCCCTACCCCCCGGGCGCGCCCTCCACCCTTGTGGCCGCCTCGCAACTCTTCCAACTTGCACTCCAAGTCTACTGGGTGTCTTCTGGTCCAAGAAAAATCATCGCGAAAGTTTTACTCCGTTTGGTATTCCTTTTCTACAAAACTCTAAAACAAGGAAAAAACATAAACTGGCACTGGGCTTTAGATTAATAGGTTAGTCCCAAAAATCATATAAAATAGCATATTAATGCATATAAAACATCCAAAATAGATAATATAATAGCATGGAATAATCAAAAATTATAGATATGTTGGAGACGTATCAAGCATCCCCAAGCTTAATTCCTGCTCGTCCTTGAGTAGGTAAATGATAAAAACAGAATTTTTGATGTGGAATGCTACATAACATATTTATCCGTGTAATTCTCTTTATTGTGGCATGAATGTTTAGATCCGTAAGATTCAAAACAAAAGTTTAATATTGACATAAAAACAATAATACTTCAAGCATACTAACAAAATAATTATGTCTTCTCAAAATAACATGGCCAAAGAAAGCTTATCCGTACAAAATCATATGGTCTGGTTATGCTCCATCTTCATCACACAAAATATTTAAATCATGCACAACCCCGATGACAAGCCAATCAATACATGAGCGTGAGCCATGGACATAGCACTATAGGTGGAATAGACGGTGGTTGTGGAGAAGACAAAAAAGAGGAGATAGTCTCACGTCAACTAGGCGTATCAACGGGCTATGGAGATGCCCATTAATAGATATCAATGTGAGTGAGTAGGGATTGCCTTGCAACGGATGCACTAGAGCTATAAGTTTATGAAAGCTCAAAAAGAAAACTAAGTGGGTGTGCATCCAACTTGCTTGCTCACGAAGACTTAGGGCAATTTGAGGAAGCCCATCATTGGAATATACAAGCCAAGTTCTATAATGAAAAATTCCCACTAGTATATGAAAGTGATATCATAGGAGACTCTCTATCATGAAGATCATGGTGCTACTTTGAAGCACAAGTGTGGCAAAAAGGATAGTAACATTGTCCCTTCTCTCTTTTCTCTCATTTTTTATGGGCCTTCTTTCATTTTATTTTTATTTATTTTTTCGTCCAGAGTCTCATCCCGACTTGTGGGGGAATCATAGTCTCCATCATCCTTTCCTCACATGGGACAATGCTCTAATAATGAAGACCATCACACTTTTATTTACTTACAACTCAAAATTTACAACTCGATGCTAGAACAAGATATGACTCTATATGAATGCCTCCGGCGGTGTACCGGGATGTGCAATGAATCAAGAGCGACATGTATAAAGATATGATGAACGGTGGCTTTGCCACAAATACGATGTCAACTACATGATCATGCAAAGCAATATGACAATGATGAAGCGTGTCATAATAACGGAACGGTGGAAAGTTGCATGGCAATATATCTCGGAATGGCTATGGAAATGCCATAATAGGTAGGTATGGTGGCTGTTTTGAGGAAGGATATGTGGTGGGTTTATGGCACCGGCGAAAGTTGCGCGGTACAAGAGAGGCTAGCAATGGCGGAGAGGTGAGAGTGCGTATAGTCCATGGACTCAACATTAGTCATAAAGAACTCATATACTTATTGCAAAAATCTATTAGTCATCGAAACAAAGTACTACGCGCATGCTCCTATGGGGATAGATTGGTAGGAAAAGACCATCGCTCATCCCCGACCGCCACTCATAAGGAAGACAATCAAAAAATAAATCATGCTCCGACTTCATCACATAACGGTTCACCATACATGCATGCTACGGGACTCACAAATTTTAACACAAGTATTTCTCAAATTCACAACTATTCACTAGCATGACTCTAATATCACCATCTTCATATCTCAAAAAATCATAAGGAATCAAACTTCTCATAGTATTCAATGCACTATATATGAAAGTTTTTATTATATCCCTCTTGGATGCCTATCATATTAGGACTTGTTTTATAACCAAAGCAAATTACCATGCTGTTTAGAAAGACTCTCAAAATAATATAAGTTAAGTGCGAGAGTTCATCAATTTCTATAAAATAAAATCACCGCCGTGCTCTAAAAAGATATAAGTGAAGCACTAGAGCAAATTTGCCTAGCTCAAAAAAATAATATAAGTGAAGCACATAGAGCATTCTAATAAATCACGATTCATGCGTGTCTCTCTCAAAAGGTGTGTACAGCAAGGATGATTGTGGCAAACTAAAAATAAAATACTCAAATCATACAAGACGCTCCAAGCAAAACACATATCACGTGGTGAATAAAAATATAGCCTCAAGTAAAATTACCGATAGACGAAGACGAAAGAGGGGATGCCTTCCCGGGGCATCCCCAAGCTTAGTCTTTTTGACATCCTTGACTATTACCTTGGGGTGCCTTGGGCATCCCCAAGCTTAGGCTCTTGCCACTCCTTATTCCATAGTCCATCAAATCCTTACCCAAAACTTGAAAACTTCACAACACAAAACTCAACAAAAATTCTCATAAGCTCCGTTAGTATAAGAAAATAAATCACCACTTTTGGTACTGTTGTGAACTCATTCTTTATTTATATTGGTGTAATATCTACTGTATTCAAACTTTTCCATGGTTCATACCCCCCGATACTAGCCATAGATTCATCAAAATAAGCAAACAACACATAAAAAACAGAATCTGTCAAAAACAGAACAGTCTGCGAAGATCTGAATTGTTCCAATACTTATTTAACTGTAAAAGTGCTGAAAAATTAGGAAAACATAGGAAATTCGTATATCAATCTTGTGTAAAAAATTCAGAGTTATTCCACTCTCCAGTGAATTTAAACAATTCTGGGACTGGACGCAAAAGTTTCTGTTTTTCAGCAGGATCAAATCAACTATCACCGTAAGCCATCCCAAAGGTCTTACTTGGCACAAACACTAATTAAAACACAAAACCACATCTAACCAGAGGCTAGATGAAATATTTATTGCAAAACAGAACCTAAAAAGCAAAAACAAAAATAAAATTGGGTTGCCTCCCAACAAGCACTATTGTTTAACACCCTTAGCTAGGCATAAAACACGAATAGACCTAAGTATTATCATCTTTGGCATGCAATCCATACGTGGCTCTCATAATAGATTCATAAGGCAATTTAATTTTCTTTCTAGGGAAGTGTTCCATGCCTTTCCTTAATGGAAATTGGAATCTAATATTTCCTTCTTTCATATCAATAATTGCACCAATCGTTCTAAGGAAAGGTCTACCAAGAATAATAGGACATGTAGGATTGCAATCTATATCAAGAACAATGAAATCTACGGGCACATAACTCCTATTCGCAAAAATAAGAACATCATTAATTCTTCCCATAGGTTTCTTAATAGTGGAGTCCGCAAGATGCAAATTTAAGGAACAATCATCAAATTCACGGAAACCTAACACATCACATAAAGTTTTTGGAATCGTGGAAACACTAGCACCCAAATCACACAAAGCATAGCATTCATAATCTTTAATCTTAATCTTAATAGTAGGTTCCCACTCATCATAAAGTTTTCTAGGAATAGAAACTTCCAAATTAAGCTTTTCTTCATAAGATTGCATCATAGCATCAACGATATGTTTAATAAAAGCTTTGTTTTGATTATAAGCATGAGGATAATTCAACATGGATTGCAACAAGGAAATACAATCTATTAAAGAGCAATTATCATAATTAAAGTCCTTGAAATCCAAAATAGTGGGTTCATTGCTATCTAAAGTTTTGACCTCTCCAATCCCACTTTTATCAATTTTTGCATCAAGATCTAAAAACTCTGAATCATTGGGATGCCTTCTAACTAAAGTTGACTCATCTCCAGTCCCATCTTTATCAAGATTTACATTGGAAAACAAAGATTCAATAGGAGTCACATCAATCACTTTAAGATCTTCATCATTATTCTCACGAAAACTAGAAGAACATGTTTTTATGAACCAATCTTTTTTAGCGCGCATCTTAGTGGTTCTTTCTTTGCACTCATCAATGGAAATTCTCATGGCCTTGAGAGACTCATTGATATCATGCTTAGGTGGAATAGATCTAAGTTTCAAAGAATCAACATCAAGAGAAATTCTATCCACGTTCCTAGCCAAATCATCAATCTTGAGCAATTTTTCTTCAATCAAAGCATTGAAATTCTTTTGCGAACTTATAAATTCTTTAACACTATTATCAAATTCAGAGGGTATCATATTACAATTTCCATAAGAATTTTTGTAGGAATTACCATAATTATTAAAGGAATTACTAGGAAACGGCCTAGGATTAAAATTACCTCTATACGCGTTATTACCAAAATTGTTCCTACCAGCAAAATTCACATCCATAGATTCGTTATTGTTTTCAATCAAAGTAGACAAAGGCATATCATTAGGATCAATAGGAGCACTCTTATTAGCAAATAATTTCATAAGTTCATCCATCTTTCCACTCAAAACATTGATTTCTTCAATCGCATGCACTTTTTTACTAGTGGAAGATCTTTCGGTATGGCATTGAGAATAATTGACCATAATATTATCTAGGAGTTTAGTAGCTTCTCCTAACGTAATTTCCATAAAAGTACCTCCTGCGGCCGAATCTAAAAGATTTCTAGAAGCAAAATTCAATCCGGCATAAATTTTTTGTATAATCATCCACAAATTCAAGCCATGAGTAGGGCAATTTCGTATCATCAATTTCATCCTCTCCCAAGATTGTGCAACATGTTCATGATCAAGTTGCTTAAAATTCATAATATCGTTCCTTAGGGAGATGATCTTAGCGGGAGGAAAATACTTGGAAATGAAAGCATCTTTACACTTATTCCATGAATCAATACTATTTTTAGGCAAAGATGAAAACCAAGTTTTAGCACAATCTCGAAGTGAGAACGGAAATAACTTCAACTTAATAATACCATTATCCACATCTTTTTTCTTTTGCATATCACACAAATCAACGAAATTATTAAGATGGGATGTGGCATCTTCACTAGGAAGGCCGGAAAATTGATCTTTCATAACAAGATTCAACAAAGCGGCATTAATTTCACAAGATTCCACATTAGTAGCGGGAGCAATCGGAGTACTAACAAAATCATTATTATTGGTGTTGGAAAAATCACACAATTTGGTATTCTCTTGAGTCATCGTGACAAAGCAAGCAATCCAACACACGAGCACGCAAAAAGCAAACGAAGAAGACGAACGGAAGAGGAGCGAAGAAAAGGCAAATTTTTTCGAAAATCGTTTTAGAAGTGGGGGAGAGGAAAACGAGAGGCGAATGGCAAATAATGTAATGCGAGGGATGAGAGTTTATGATGGGTACTTGGTATGTCTTGGCTTGGCCTAGATCTCCCCGGCAACGGCGCCATAAATTCTTCCTGCTACTTCTTGAGCTTGCGTTGGTTTTCCCTTGAAGAGGAAAGGGTGATGCAGCAAAGTAGAGTAAGTATTTCCCTCAGCTTTTGAGAACCAAGGTATCAATCCAGTAGGAGACAACGCTCAAGTCACCGAATACCTGCACAAACAAACACCAACCTTGCACCCAACGCGATAAAGGGGTTGTCAATCCCTTAACGGTTATTTGCAACGTGAGATCTGATAGAGATGATGAGCGGTAAAGTAATATTTTTGGTATTTTTGGTTTATGGAACGGAAAGTAAAGATTGGAAAGTAAAAGAAATAGGAAACGGAAATTGTGGATCGGAAACTTATATGATGGAAAATAGACCCAGGGGCCATAGGTTTCACTAGAGGCTTCTCTCAAGATAGAAATTATTACGGTGGGTAAACAAATTACTGCCGAGCAATTGATAGAAAAGCGCAAAGTTATGACGATATCTAAGGCAATGATCATGAATATAAGCATCACGTCCGTGTCAAGTAGACTGAATTGATTCTGCATCTATTACTATTACTCCACACATCGACCGACTCCTGCCTGCATCTGGAGTATTAAATTCATAAGAACAGAGTAACACATTAAGTAAGATGACATGATGTAGCGGGATAAACTAAAGCAATATGATGAAAACCCCATCTTTTTAGCCTTGATGGCAACAATACAATACGTGCCTTGCTGCCCCTACTGTCACTGGAAAAGGACACCGCAAGATTGAACCCAAAGCTAAGCACTTCTCCCATTGCAAGAAAAACCAATCTAGTTGGCCAAACCAAATCGATAGTTCGAAGAGACTTGCAAAGATATCAAATCATGCATATAAGAATTCAGAGAAGATTCAAATAATATTCATAGATAAGCTGATCATAAATCCACAATTCATCGGATCTCGGCAAACGCATCGCAAAAGAGTATTACATCGAATAGATCTCCAAGAACATCGAGGAGAACTTTGTATTGAGAATCAAAGAGAGAGAAGAAGCCATTTAGCTACTAGCTATGGACCCGTAGGTCTGAAGTAAACTACTCACGCTTCATCGGAGAGGCAATGGTGTTGATGTAGAAGCCCTCCGTGATCGAATCCCCCTCCGGCAGGACGCCGGAAAAGGCCCCAAGATGGGATCTCACGGGTACAGAAGGTTGCAGCGGTGGAAAAGTGGTTTTGTTGCCCCCCTCGATGTTTTTGGGGGTATAAGAGTATATATAGGCGAAAGATCTAGGTCAGAGGGGCTACGAGGGCCCCACAAGGTCGGGGGGCGCGCCCTACCTCCCTGGGCGCGCCCTCCACCCTTGTGGCCGCCTCGCAGCTCTTCCGACTTGCACTCCAAGTCTCCTGGGTGTCTTCTGGTCCAAGAAAAATCATCGCGAAAGTTTTATTCTGTTTGGACTCTGTTTGGTATTCCTTTTCTGCAAAACTCTAAAACAAGGAAAAAACAGAAACTGGCACTGGGCTCTAGGTTAATAGGTTAGTCCCAAAAATCATATAAAATAGCATATTAATGCATATAAAACATCCAAAACAGATAATATAATAGCATGGAACAATAAAAAATTATAGATACGTTGGAGACGTATCAGCTATCGTGCAACACCTCAAGTGTGAACCCATCGAGGGTGATTCCTCCGAGTTCACCTTGAAGGATACATCGAGTAGGAATCCAACGAGGGTGATACCTCGGATTCTTCAGATGTTATGGACACACGGATACTTGGACTTTACAACTGATACTTGGACAGGCGGGTCGACCCTGAGGGGTACCCGCGAGTGATGTGAAGTCGGGTTGACCAGGAGGTTACCCGTGAGATAAATACGAGGCGCGGCCGGGCATTCTTAGTCCTTGCAGCAAGTCCTCGAGACGGGGCGACGGGGTCACATCGATCGTGAGTCTCTGCTTGTTACCGCAAGCCCCTAATCCACTAACGATTTGGATATTTGATCTGAGCAGGCCTCTGGCCTGATAGCACTAACCATCACGTGGGAAAAGTTATGGGCACTCTGCATCATATGCATCAGCCGAAAGCTCTGTCAGACGTCCAGTTCAGCATCACGGCACGGCTGGGCCGGTGCCATCCTGAGGGGTGGTACCGAGATTCGCCGTGTGCGCAACGACCCAGAGGGCACAGGGCGATTGCCCAAGACCCCTGAGCGCTTAGGATATAGATCGACGGGGACCTCTCTGCTGAGCTATAGGTAGGGTTGTGGTGTATCGTTTGGCCGAGGCCGGGCATGACCCAGGAAAGTGTGTTCGGCCGGAGTTAAGTGAGCGTGGTGGGTAAGTTGGTGCACCCCTACAGGGAAGAAAACATCTATCGATAGCCGGTCCCACGGTAAAGGACTCTCGGAGTTGTATCCCAATCGATACAACTAGAACTTGAGATGATACCTGGATATGTGGCTCCGGGATTGCTTTCTCGCAGGGAGTCGATGAAGGATCTCTGGGCGAGGTTGATAACACTACTACTATGGCTCTGGGATTGCTTTCTCACAGGGAGTCAAGAAAGGATCTCAGGGTGAGGATGATGACTATTACTACTTTATACTATGCTATTCTGTACTCTTCTAAATGCTGCAAGATGCTCGAAGATGCTTGAAGATGCTAGTCTTCGATAGGACTAGGCTTTCTCTCTACTCTGGCATTTTTGTAGCCCAGTCCACATATACAACCTTCCTTTGATAATGTTGCATATGTAGTGTAGATCCTTACTTGCTGAGTACTTCGGATGAGTACTCACGGTTGCTTTGCTTTCTTTTTCTCCCCATATCCGTGTGATGCAACCAGATGACGGAGCCCCGAAGCCAGCTGCCCCTGCCGACGACTACTACCACCAGCTCGAGGGTGGTTACTTCTACAAGCTGGCCGACGTCCAGGAGTAGGATCGGAGGGTCCCAGGCAGGAGGCCTGCGCCTTTCGATCGTAGCTTTTGTTTTGTCCCGCCTTGTTAAAGGCTTATCTCTCTGTCTTATGTCTGTACTCAGATATCTAACGCTTTCGCTGATGCTTGTTTGGCATCAAGCTTATGTATTCGAGCCCTCGAGGCCCTGGCTTGTAATATAATGCTTGTATGCCTTTATTTATGTTTTAGAGTTGTGTTGTGATATCTTCAAGTGAGTCCTTAGGCTTGATCGTGTGCATTTGCGTGTATGATTAGTGCACGATTAAGCCGGGGGCATCACACAACCGATCACCCAGGGGCTCTTCCCTCCTCCACGGTAAGTGAAAAGAGGACCCTCTCCCGAACAGGGCGCTCATCTCGCGCTATTCCCAATGGGTTGACTTCTGCTCCCAAGGGTCATCGCACCACACGTCAGACCTTCTTGGGAGGAGCGTGGACCACGCCAGCTTCAGCCCCTAACGGGAGATCAAAGCGAAAAGCCCCCGCCGAAGCGGAAGCACCTGCCTCCTCGGCCCAGAGGTGACGTGTTTCGGAATTACAAGGAGGGTTGCTTTTAACACCCTTTTATTAAAGCTTGCTTAATTTTGCAGAAGAAGAATGCCACTGCATCAGTCCAAAGACCCCCCGGGTGCCCTGAATCGTAGCTTTGGTCCTAAGTCCTCGGCACAAGCCAGAGCTTCCTCCGAACACGCATCAGCCGGCGTGCCTCCCGCGGATTCCGATGATGTTTCGGTCACCAACTCTGAAGTAGAGAGCGTAATGAATCATCGCCACCGGAGGGAAACTTTACGTCATATTGCCTTTGCCGACCAGGAATTTAGTGCCTTTAATTCGGTGGATGCGTACCTTGGAGCGGCCTGGACAGGTCTAGAAGGCATCGCCGGCCTTTTTGCCGCCAGAGTGCAGGTACGTAACTAAAATAGCTTAAAAGCAGATCGTGTTCCTTGACCAACTAGCCCCCAAGCCTTAATTTGGGCAGGACGACCGAGGTAAGGATTTGTAATGATATGATGTTTGTAGGCCGCGAGAGAGTAGAGCAAAAAGCTGTCCGAGGACCTTGAGGTAAGCCAGACACAGTTGGTCGAAACCCGCGCCAAACTGGATGCGGCTCGAAAAGCCAGCAGTTATTTGTCCGGTAAGTGGAGAAAAGAAAAAAAATGGTTTCTCAATGCGTAGAAAGGTGTACGGTGTGTTCTATGTGTTAACACCTTTTTCCCCATATAGCCGCGGAAGCCGTAAGCGGGTTGCGGAAGGAGCTAGATGCTAGTAAACGAGTGCTGATGCGAAGTCATGAAGAGAAAAATGAGCTCAAGGCAGAGAATCAGCGGAAAGCTGAGGAAATTGAGAGTTTGAAGACTCAGTTGGCACAAGCCTTAGAGGAAAACCAGAAGCTAAAAGGTGGCATATTTGGTAAGAACTGATCTTGCCGTTCTGTGAGCAATTACCATTGGCGTTTTAATACCGAAATGCAACATTTGCTTTTTAGGTCTCCTGACTGGGCGGCCAGAGGAAGAAGTCAACACCTATGGCGGGAACCTTTTAAAGGAGCTGACGAAGACTCATGAGAGAGCCCGGAAGGCCATGAAGAGCATGGTCAAGGTGTTATGGCTGTCAGATGTGCCGCCGGAGGGTATCGCCGAACTGGCTGAACGCTTTAAAGGAGCCCGGTGACGTTTTGAATTATGGAAGATCTCAGCTTGTCGAGAGGGAGCATGCGAGGCCTGGGCGATGGTAAAGACCTGTTACACCAAACTGGTCCCGAAGCATATGGCTCGAGTTGGACCAGTGGGTCCTGACGGTCAGGAGATACCCCTCAACTTGGTATATGAAGATGTGATGCGTGCCGCTCACTATTCTCAGCAAGACTGTGCTTTGGACCGGCTGATAGACAATGTCGATCGGGAGTAGTTTTGTCAACTCTATGTATCTATGTACTTTACATTGACTGAGCTCGATCCGCATTTATTTTATTTGTGAGGAATGTTGTCTTAACCGGCCATCGGCTTCTACCTCCCCGACCAGTGATCGGGAAGTGTTCCGTACTACGTGCCTCGAGAAACAAGGCAACACTTCGGGGAACCAGGCAATCCGGCCATCTGGCTTGAACATACGAAACTTGTGCGGAGAGTTATGTTATATTACTGTTTGACGTAAGAAACATCTTTCGATGAAAATAGTTCCTCCAAGGGTTCCTTTCTTCGGGCAAAATTATAGTCCGAATACGTAAGATCAACGAAAACCAATGGCTTCGAGAAACCCTGGTGGTGAGCGCGAGGCCATATTCACTTCCCTTGGGCCGACTTAGTATATTCTGTAAGAACGCTAGCTTTCGGCTTCACCCGTCTGAGGTAGGGTCCCGGATAACCTGGTCGTAACAATCGCAGAGGTGCTCCCTTTACTCCCTAGCCGAACAATCGGGAACGTAGGGGTAACCACAGGAGCCAGGCAACCCAGCTTGGCAAAGATCTTAAGTCAAATAAGTGCATATGTTGGCTTTAACATGTGTGAGAAGGATGCAATTGGTAAAATGCGATTTATACGTTATTCGGCTCTTCTAAGGGAGCCCCCATGCGAAGCTGGGTGGTACATTCAATGATGTATATAGTACGAGTTTGGTATGGTTCGGTTTAGCCGAACACTCGCCATGTCGAAAAGAAAGAAAGAAAAGTAAAATAAGGAAAAAGGTAAGGATGTATGCCAAACTCAGGCGTAAAAGCGCCGCAGCCGGGCTGCGTTCCACGGGTTCGGCTCGAGGCAGTCATCGGACGGGCGGCGAAGGCGATATGCTCCTCCTATAAGTACTTCATCGATGATGTATGGGCCCTCCCATTTGGGTGATAGTTTATTCTTCTGTTTTTCGGGGAGTCGGAGGACGAGGTCTCCAATGTTTTATGTCTTCGCCCGGACTTCATGGGTGTGGTAACGCCGTGCTTGCTGTTGATAGAACGCGGATCGAGCCCGAGCTATATCCCGTTCTTCTTCCAGATCATCCTGCTGATCCAGCTCGGCTTCCTTTTCTTCGTACATGCAAACTCTAGGCACGTCATGGATAAGGTCGCATGGGAGGACAGCTTCCGCACCGTATACCATAAAAAATGGTGTGTATCCGGTTGACCGGTTAGGAGTAGTGCGCAGCCCCCATAGTACGGAATCGAGTTCCTCGACCCAATGGCAGTCTGATTGTTTAAGTGATCGGACTAGGCGAGGCTTGATGCCGCTCATAGTGAGCCCGTTGGCCCGTTCTACCTGTCCATTGGTTTGCGGGTGGTATACCGAAGCGTAATCGAGCTTGATGCCCATTTTGCCGCACCAGTCTTTGACTTCCTGGGCGGTGAAGTTGGTACCATTATCAGTAATTATGCTATGGGGGACGCCATAACGGTGTACGACGTCGGACAGGAAGTCGACGACCGGTCCGGATCCTGCTGAAGTGACGGGCCTTGCCTCGATCCACTTGGTGAATTTGTCGACCATGACCAATAGGTACTTTTTTTGTTTGTCCCCCCTTTGAGTGGCCCGATGATGTCTACTACACAACTTTATCCTTGTAGACGTTGTTGGGCCTCCAAGTGCAGAGTTTTGTAGGACAGTAGCAAATTTCCCTCAAGTGGATGACCTAAGGTTTATCAATCCATGGGAGGCGTAGGATGAAGATGGTCTCTCTCAAACAACCCTGCAACCAAATAACAAAGAGTCTCTTGTGTCCCCAACACACCCAATACAATGGTAAATTGTATAGGTGCACTAGTTCAGTGAAGAGATGGTGATACAAGTGCAATATGGATGGTAGATATAGGTTTTTGTAATCTGAAAATATAAAAACAGCAAGGTAACTAGTAAGAAAAGTGAGCAAAAACGGTATTGCAATGCTTGGAAACAAGGCCTAGGGTTCATACTTTCACTAGTGCAAGTTCTCTCAACAATGATAACATAATTAGATCATATAACAATCCCTCAACATGCAACAAAGAGTCACTCCAAAGTCACTAATAGCGGAGAATAAACGAAGAGATTATTGTAGGGTACGAAACCACCTCAAAGTTATTCTTTCTGATTGATCTATTGGGCTATTCCTATAAGTGTCACAAACAGCCCTAGAGTTCGTACTAAAATAACACCTTAAGACACACATCAACCAAAACCCTAATGTCACCTAGATACTCCAATGTCACCACAAGTATCCGTGGGTTTGATTATACGATATGCATCACACAATCTCAGATTCATCTATTCAAACCAACACAAAGAACTTCAAAGAGTGCCCCAAAGTTTCTACCGAAGAGTCAAGACAAAAATGTGTGCCAACCCCTATGCATAAGTTCACAAGGTCACAGAACCCGCAAGTTGATCACCAAAACATACATCAAGTGGATCACGTGAATATCCCATTGTCACCACAGATAAACACATGCAAGACATACATCAAGTGTTCTCAAATCCTTAAAGACTCAATCCGATAAGATAACTTCAAAGGGAAAACTCAATTCATTACAAGAAGGTAGAGGGGGAGAAACATCATAAGATCCAACAATAATAGCAAAGCTCGCGGTACATCAAGATCGTGCCAAATCAAGAACACGAGAGAGAGAGAGAGAGATCAAACACATAGCTACTGGTACATACCCTCAGCCCCGAGGGTGAACTACTCCCTCCTCGTCATGGAGAGCGCCGGGATGATGAAGATGGCCACCGATGATGGTTTCCCCCTCCGGCAGGGTGCCAGAACGGGCTCCCGATTGGTTTTTCGTGGCTACAGAGGCTTGCGGTGGTGGAACTCCCGATCTAGGTTTATTTCTGGGGGTTTCTATATTTATAGGAATTTTTGGCCTTGAGAACAAGTCAGGGGGGGTCCACAAGGAGCCCACAAGACCGGAGGGCATGCCCAGGGGGGTAGGGCGCGCCCTCCACCCTTGTGGAGGCCTCGTGGCTCTTCTGGCCCAACTCTTTTGCTTTGGGGGCTTCTTCTGGTCCATAAAAAATCACCGTAAATTTTCAGCTCATTTGGACTCCGTTTGATATTCCTTTTCTGCGAAACTCAAAAACAAGGAAAAAATAGAAACTGGCACTGGGCTCTAGGTTAATAGGTTAGTCCCAAAAATAATATAAAATAGCATATAAATGCATATAAAACATCCAAGATGGATAATACAATAGCATGGAATAATCAAAAGTTATAGATATGTTGGAGACGTATCACCCGACCATGTTGAGACCCCAGACCACGAAAGGCCATGTTATCGGTATCGTCCGAAGAGCTGTGGGGGGCATGTGGCTTTGATTTGCGAACAGCTGGCATCCGACGCAATGTTGGACTAACATCCGGGCATCTTCATGGGAGGTAGGCCAGAAGAAACCTGCTCGGAAAGCCTTGCTGACCAAAGCCCGAGCTGCCGCATGGTGTCCGCCCATGCCCGCGTGTATTTCTGCCAGGAGCTGCTGCCCCTCTTCTTCGGAGATGCACCGTTGTAAGATTCCTATGGTACTCTTCTTATAGAGTTCACCCTCATGGACCGTGTATGCTTTAGAGCGCCGAACTATACGTCGTGCTTCGGTCTGATCCTCCGAAAGCTCATACTGTGTGAGGTAGGCTAGCAGGGGCTCTGTCCAGGGTGGGATTACGGCCATGACTTTATGGGCGGACGGTGTTTCCTTGAGTGCGGAGCCGCCAATGACATGATCGTCAGGTTCATTCTCTGGTGAAACATTGTGAGCGAGCTCATTGGTTGGTGCGCCGGTGACGTCGTCCTGCCACACCATGGAGGGCTTGAAGAGCCGCTCGAGGAAGGTGTTTTTGGGAACCGGGTCGCGCTTGGCGCCCATGCAGGCGAGGACGTCCGCTGCTTGATTGATGTCTCTAGCGACATGGTGGAATTCTATGCCCTCAAATCGGGCCGATATCCAGAGGACCGCGTTTCTGTATGCCACCATCTTGGGGTCCTTGGCGTCGAACTCGCCGTTAACTTGAGAGATTGCTAGGTTTGAATCTCCCCTTACCTCAAGGCACTACACTCCCATTGACGTGGCCATACGAAGACCATGCAGTAGCACTTCATACTCGGCTGCGTTGTTGGAGTCCATGTACATTATTTGTAGGACATACCGAATAGTGTCGCCTGTAGGGGAGATTAGGATGACCCCAGCCCACAGTCCGGCTAACATTTTTGAGCGTCGAAATACATTGTCCAGTGCGAATATGTACTGTACTCCCGGGATAGTTTGGCTTCGGTCCATTCTGCTATGAAATTGGCCAGCACCTGAGATTTAATAGCTCGGCGTGGTTTGTATGTTATCTCGAAGGGAAGGAGCTCGATGGCCCATTTGGCGATGCGGCCCGTGGCATCCCTGTTGTTGATTATATCATTCAAGGGGACCTCTGATGCCACTGTGACCGAACATTCTTGAAAGTAGTGTCGTAGCTTTCGGGACGTCATAAAAACCATATAGGCTATCTTTTAATAGTGCGGGTATCGTGATTTGCATGGCGTAAGTACCTCGGACACATAATAGACCGGCTTCTGGACTTGGAACTTGTGGCCCTCAGACTGCCGCTCCACGACGAGCACCACGCTAACCACCTGATTGGTGGCTGAAATGTATACTAGCATGGGCTCACCGACGCTGGGTACGGCCAGGATAGGGTTGCCAGCGAGAAGTGTTTTAATCTCCTCGAGCGCCGCAGTTGCTTCGTATGTCCATTGGATGTTCTTGTTCTTTTTTAGCAGTTTGTAGAGTGGCAATGCCTTTTCTCCAAGGCGAGATATTAAGCGGTTCAAGGCTGCCACGCATCCTGCCAGCTTTTGAACATGCTTGAGCTCTGTTGGTATTGCGAGCTGAGACAACGCTCTAATTTTTGCCAGATTGGCCTTGATTCCTCTATGGGAAACGATGAATCCGAGGAACTTTCCGGCAGGGACCCCGAAGATGCATTTTTTCGGGTTGAGCCGTATGTCGTAAGCTCGCAAGTTGTCAAAGGTTTGGCGTAGGTCATCTACCAGTTGGTCGATGTGTTTGGTTTTGACAACCACGTCATCCACATATGCCTCGACCATTCTGCCAATTTGGTTTTTGAGGCATGTTTGAATCATGCGCTGGTATGTGGCTCCTGCGTTTTTCAGCCCAAACGGCATGGTGTTGAAGAAGAAAGGCCCATAAGGAGTGATGAATGCGGTTGCCGCCTGGTCGGACTCCTTCATCTTGATCTGGTGGTATCCGGAGTATGCATCAAGGAAGCATAGCGAGTCGTGTCCGGCGGTGGCGTCGATGATCTGGTCTATTCTTGGCAGGGGGAAAGGGTCCTTGGGGCAGGCCTTGTTAAGGTCATTGAAATCGACACAAAGCCGCTAGGACTTGTCCTTCTTGGGTACCATAACCAGGTTTGCTAACCACTCGGGGGGCTTGATTTCGTGGATGAATCCGGCCTCCAGCAGTTTTGCGAGCTCTTCGCGCATGGCTTGTTGTTTAGGTTCAGAAAATCGGCGTAGAGTTTGTTTCACTGGCTTAAAGCCTTTGAAGATGTTTAGGCGGTGTTCTGCCAGCCTGTGTGGGATTCCTGGCATGTCTGAGGGGTGCCAGGCGAATATTTCCCAGTTTTCACGTAGGAATGTTCTTAGTGCCTCGTCGACTGCGGGGTCCAGTTGTGCTCCTATGGATGCCATTTTATTGGGATCTGTTGGGTGCACTTGAAATTTTACTATTTCATCTGCAGGCTTGAATGATGTGGATTTTTGTCTTTTACTGAGCACCACATCATCCCTGTCGACTGTAGTGCGCAATGCTGTCAACTCTCCGGCCGCAAGGGCTTCGGATAGTGCCTCTAGGGCGAGGGATGCCGTCTTGTTTTCGGCTCGCAAGGCTTTGCTCGGGTCGCTTTTAAGTGAGATTACCCCGTTGGGCCCTGGCATTTTGAGTTTCATATACCCGTAATGTGGTATGGCCTGAAATCTCAAGAATGCCTCGCGTCCTAGCAGGGCATGGTATCCGCTGCGGAAGGGCACAATGTGAAATAGCAATGTGAAATTCTGGGATTCCCACCTGTGGCGGACCCGGATTATCCTCAATAGGAGGTTGAGTTGCGTCTGGTTTTGATCGCGTAGGGTTCAGATCCGGACTGATGTGCGGCTGGATTGGCTCGAGGCCGGATCCTGCTTTAGGGCTCAAGTCCGGATGTATTTCTGGGCTGGTGTCTGACTCCGAGCTAGAGACTCGAGTGTACACTGTTTTTAGCTTACAAGGCTGTGGCCCCTCCTGGGCCTCTTCGACGGTGGCGACGAGGTGCGTGACCATAGGGGTGTTGATTTCTCGGTCGTCGGGTTTAAGCCCGACCTGATCATAGGCCGTGGGCCTGATAACGGAGATTCCCATTGCGCGGAATAGACTTGCAAGGTGGTCTGCCGACTGGGCACACGGGGGTGCCGAATACTCTGGCAATTCGGCGGGGGATCTTGTGGACGGTCTGTCGGAGTCAGGCTTCAAGGCGGGACCCTGAGAGACACTTGATTCTTTTAGATCTACTGGCCCCGGGGTTGATGCCCCCGAGCCGGCGGGTCCCTCCATGGGGGCTAAGGCCTCGATCTGGTCGAGGCGACCAGTGGGATCGGCACGTAGTAGCACGCCACCGAACACGAAGAGATGATCAGGGGGCGGGGAAGCCCTCGGCACGGTTGTGGTCTCTAACGACCGGTTGAGCCATCAATTTTTTCGACGATCCAACAGCGGGACTCTCAATGAAAGCACCAATGTCGGTGTCAAAACCGGCAGACCTCGGGGTAGGGGTCCCGAGCTGTGGATCTGAGATCGATGTGGAACAAGGGACGATGAACACGGTGTTTACCCAGGTTCGGGCCCTCTCGAAGAGGTAATACCCTACGTCCTACTTGATTATATTGGATGTATAGTACGGTTACAGAGTAGATCTACCTCGGGATCAGCATGAGCCAAACCCTAAGGTGATGAGGTGGTGGATGTAGCTCTACCCCTAAAGACTAAAACCCTCGGTTTATATAGACACCGGTAGGGTTAGGGTTACCGAAGATAGATTACAATGAGGGGTAAAGAGATCCTGCCTATCCCTGACTTGGAGGGCACACCACGGCTTCATAGATCTTCTGTCGTTATGTGGCTTCACCAGTTCGGCCCATATTCGATGGGCCGACGCCCTGAGGACCCCTTAGTCCATGACTCCCTCAATGACGATGGCTTCGATTTCACCCTTCCGGAGGGAAGTTTTCCCGGCAGAACAACTCTGTCGGAGCCCTATATTGGTTCTGCCCAGGTTTTGCCTCGAGACGGCGAAGCTTCGTCCCAAAAGCATCCTTATGATTTTTTCCGGGTCAAAAGCCTCCATATAGCAGAAGATGGGAACCGAAGACTTGCCAGGGGGCCCACAAGCCCTGGGGGCACGCCTAGGGGGGTAGGGGCGCCCCCCAGGCTTGTGGCCACCTGGTGGGTCTCCTCTGGTATTTTCTTCTCCCAATAATTTTTATATATTCCAAAATAATTCTCCGTAAAATTTCAGGACTTTTGGAGTTGCGCAGAATAGGTCTCTCAGATTTGCTCCTTTTCTGTCCAGAATTCCAGCTGCCGGCATTCTCCCTCTTCATGTACATCTTGTAAAACAAGAGAGAAAAGGCATAAGTATTGTACCATAGTGTATAACAACAGCCTAATGCAATAAATATCAACATAAAAGCATGATGCAAAATGGACGTATCAACTCCCCCGAGCTTAGACCTCGCTTGTCCTCAAGCGAAAGACGAAATCGATAATCATGTACACATGTTTAGAGATAGAGGTGTCGATAAAATAAAATACGGACATGAGGGCATCATGATCATCTTTAGAACAACAACATATTGTCATATAACTTCTCATGCCAAAGTGACAATTCGTTCACAAGGTAAAGTATGAATCAAAAACTTTATTGAAAACCAACAAACTATGATCTCGGTCATTGAAGCAATTGCAATTTATCATAACGTCGGAAAGAGTCAATATAAGAGCTTTGTCTAGCAAGTTTCACATACTCAATTATCTTTTAGTATTTCATAATTGCTAACACTCATGCGGTACTTATGAGATCAAAGTTTCAATCAGACACATAGAAAGATAGGGGCTTATAGTTTTGCCTCCCAACCATTTACCTCAAGGGTAATGTCAACAATAATAGTTTATGAACACCTACATCCAAGTGGATATATATATCTGGATCTTCCCCAACATATAGTGCTTGCCAAAAAGAAAAAGTATAAAAAGGAGAGGTGAAGATCACCATGACTCTTGTATAAAGGTAGAAGGTAAAAGTAAAAGATAGGCCCTTCGCAGAGGGAAGCAGAGGTTGTCATGCACTTTCATGGTTGGATGCACAAAATCTTAATGCAAAAAACGTCACTTTATATTGCCCCTGGTGATAAAGAACTTTATTATGCAGTCTGTCGCTTTTATTTCTTCCATATCACAAGTTCGTATAAAGCTTATTTTCCTCACACTAATAGATCATGCATATTTAAAGAGCAATTTTTATTGCTTGCACCGATGACAACTTACTTGAAGGATCTTACTCAATCCATAGGTAGGTATGGTAGACTCTCATGGCAAAACTGGGTTAAGGGATTTTGGATGCACAAGTAGTATCTCTACTTGGTGCAAAAGATTTGGCTAGCATAGGATGAGAGGCAAACTCCACATGTTGGAGGATCCATGACAATATAACTTCTATTCGGATATAAGAAAACATAACCCATTATGTTGTCTTCCTTGTCCAACATCAACCTCTTAGCATATAATATTTTAATGAGTGCTCACAATCACAAAATATGTCCAAGATAATGTATTTATATGTGGGACCTCTCTTTCTTTATTACTTCCTTTTAATTGCAACAATGACCAAAACTATGTTTGTCAACTCTCAACAAATTTTATGCCACATACTTCTTATAGGTGAAGTCATCACTTCCCATAAGATCATTATATACTCTTTTTATTCTTTTTATTCTTTTCCCTTCTTTTCTCAAGATCATAGTGAGAAAGCAAAGCCCTCAACTCAAAAATAATCTTTATTATATAACTCTCAGACTCGATTACATAGAGGGAACACAAAGCAAAGCTCAAAGCTAGATCATACTAAAAACTTTTATTCTACTAGGTAATGATAAAACCAAAAGGATCGAGCTAAGAAAAACGATAAAGGTAAAGATGTGTGATAACCCACAAGTATAGGGGATCGCAACAGTTTTTGAGGGTAGAGTATTCAACCCAAATTTATAGATTCGACACAAGGGGAGCCAAAGAATATTTGAAGGCATTAGCAGTTGAGTTGTCAATTCAACCACAACTGGAGATTAAATATCTGCAGCAAGGTGATCAGTAGCACAGTAGTACGATAGTTTTAATAGCAGTGGTAAGAGTAGTAGTAACGGTAATAATGATAGCAATGATTTTGTAGCAAGTGTAACAGTAGCAATAACTATAGTAACTTAGCAAGAACAATATGCGGAAAATTCATAGGCATTGGTTCGGTGAATTCGTTGGATGATATTCATCATATAACAGTCATAACCTAGGGCGATACAAAACTAGCTCCAGTTCATAAATATAATGTAGGCATGTATTCCGTAAATAGTCATACGTGCTTATGGAAAGAACTTGCATTACATCTTTTGTGCTACCCTCCCGTGGCAGCGGGGTCCATAAGGAAACTAAGGGATATTAAGGCCTCCTTTTAATAGAGAACCGGAACAAAGCATTAACACATAGTGAATACATGAACTCCTCAAACTACGGTCATCACTGGAAAGTATCCCGACTATTGTCACTCCGGGGTTTACGGATCATAACACGTAGCAGGTGCATATAACTTGCACGATCGGATCTAGAACATAGATATAATGGTGAAAACATAAAAGGTTCAGATCTGAAATCATGGCACCCGGGCCCAAAGTGACAAGCATTAAGCATGGCAAAGTCATAGCAACATCAATCTCAGAACATAGTGGATACTAGGGATCAAGCCCTATCAAAACTAACTCGATTACATGATGAATCTCATCCAACTCCTCACCGAACTGCGAACCTACAAAGGAATTACTCACTCCCGGTGGGGAGCATCATGGAATTGGTGATGAAGGAAGGTCGGTGATGATGAAGATCAAAGATTCCCCTCTCCAGGGCCCCAAACAGACTCTAGATCTGGCCTCCCGATGAAGAACAGGAGGCGGCGGCGGCTCCGTCTCGTGAAACACGATAATTCTTCCTCCCTGATTTTTTTATTCGAAGATAGGATTTTATAGTGTCGCAGATAGGGTCTGCGGGGCCACTGAGGGAGTCCTGGATTAGGGGGTCCTCGGGTGTCCGGACTATTCGATATGGGCCGGACTGATGGGCCGTGAAGATAAAGCAGAAGACTATCCCCCGTGTCCGGGTAGGACTCCCATATGCGTGGGTGGCAAGTTTGGTGTCTGGTTGTGTTATTTCCTTCCTCTGCAAACCGACTCTGTACAACCCTAGGCCCCTCCGATGTGTATATAAACCGGGGGGTTTAGTCTGTAGAGGCTATCAGAATAATCATAGGCTAGACAGCTAGGGTTTAGCCATTACGATCTCGAGGTAGATCAACTCTTGTAACCCCTATACTCATTGAATACAATCAAGCAGGACGTAGGGTTTTACCTCCATTAAGAGGGCCCAAACCTGGGTAAACATCGTGTCCCCATTGTCCATTGTTACCATCGATCCTTAGACACACAGCTTGGGACCCCCTACCCGAGATCTGCCGGTTTTGACACCGACATTGGTGCTTTCATTGAGAGTTCCGTTGTGTTGTCGACAGAAGGATCGATGGCTCGCCTTTCATCGACGACGACGCTGTTTCCGGGGAGACTTTTATCCCTGGTCAACTCTTTGTGTTTGGCGGCTTCGTACTACGTGCCAACTCGACCGTTCACCTTGAGCAGGTCGACAGCTACGCCCCTGGTCACCAGATCAGGTTTGGAAGTTTGAACTACATCGCCGATATCCGAGGAGATCTAATCTTCGAGGGGTTCACGGCCTCGGCCGCCGCTCCCCACCCATACAAAGAAGGCCCTTCGGATCCGCTAACAGATCCCGTCCAGGGATCGACTATCATGCCCGCCCTGGCCTTAGATCCGGAGCGGAACACTTCATCCTAAGATGGGGGGGGGGGGGTGAACCCCGCCGGATTCTCTACCATTACGGAGCTTCTAGCCGGAGACCTAGATGCAACCATGCCGTCGGCGGACCCGGAGTCAAACGGGACTCTCCCCGTCATCAGGAAGACGGATTCACCTCTGGACATCAACTCCGAACTCTTGAGGTCTGTGTCTATCAGGCTCAGTCAAGTAGTTATTACCGAACCTAGCTCTGCAGATACTCAGACGCCTGTCCAGCTTTCACTCTTAAACGAAACACTGGACCTAATGCAATCTCTTGCCATCATGGAAGTATCACCTCCGAACTATGCCCAGCTTGAACTGGGGGCTGAGAGTAGGGAATTTTGCATCCCACCCACCACCCACTTAATAGCCACTGTCGAGGATTTAACCGACATGCTAGATTACGCCTCTGAAGACATCGATGGCATGGACAACGATGTCGGAGTTGAACCAGGCCAAAACCCGCCCATCACTGGGCGTTGGATGGCCACTTCTACTTATGATGTATACATGGTGGACACGCCTGAAAAGAAGGACGACGATGGCACTCAAGATCCAGATGAGGAGAAGCCCGTCGACGAACCACCAAAACGCCGGCGTCAGCGGTGCCGCTCACGATCGCGTCGGGCAAGGGAAAACAATACCGGCACCGGAGATAATGACACTCCGGACAACGCCGAAGACTCCGACCACTCTGCTGAGCCTGCGTTCGAGCAGGATGAGAGGGAAGAGGGTCAAGTCAACCCCGACGAACTTGCCGATCACGGGGATTCGGAAGATAGTAACTACTTACCTGTCTCCGAAGAGGATATTAGCCTCGGTGACGAAGATTTCATCGTCCCAGAGGAACCCCTCGAACAAGAACGCTTCAAGCAACGGCTGATCGCCACTGCATGGAGCCTGAAAAGGAAACAACAGCAGATTCAAGCCGAACAGGATACGCTCAACGACAGATGGACTAAGGTCCTGGGCGCCGAAGAGGGATACTGCTTTGAGCACCAAACAAAGAGCTATCCTAAGCGCAGGCTACTGCCACAATTTGACGAGGAGACCTTTGAGCCAATACTGTCAAAATACAATCATGCCGATCAACTGGACCGTCCACCACGTGGATGGGACAAAACGGCCAATTATGCCGAACATCAGCCCGCGCTCCCTCGCCATAGAGGCAAGGAGACAGCGGCTCCGGGCTACACGTACGACCTACATCAGGACCTGACCAATAGAGCCGACCAGACCAGATCAATCTATGGATCAAGAGGACATGCTCCAGCACAAGATAACGGCCACCAGGCCTGGAACGACAAACATAACCAAATCCGGGGTCAGCCCCGAACACAGATGTCATCCGAACTCCGTTGCAATGTCGCCTGGTATAGAGGTGCCGCGCACCCCATGTGCTTTACCGATGATGTAATGCAACACCAGTTTCCGAAAGGGTTTAAACCCGTAAACATCCAGCCATACGATGGAACAACAGATCCCGCTGTATGGATTGAAGATTTTCTTCTCCACATTCACATGGCTCGCGGAGACGATCTCCATGCCATTAAATACCTCCCTCTAAAGCTGAAAGGACCAGCATGGCACTGGTTGAACAGCCTCCCAGAGAACTCCATTGGAAGCTGGGAAGACTTAGAGGATGCTTTTCGAGACAACTTTCATGGCACTTATGTCCGGCCACCGGATGCTGATGACCTGAGTCACATAATTCAGCAACCCGGAGAGTCCGCTCTCAAACTTTGGAATCGGTTCTTAATTAAAAAGAACCAAATCGTGGACTGTCCGGACGCCGAGGCCTTAGCGGCATTTAAGCACAGCGTCCATGACGAATGGCTCACCCGACACCTCGGTCAGGAAAAGCCGAAGACCATGGCAGCTCTTACTGCACTCATGACCCGCTTCTATGCAGGCGAAGATAGCTGGTTGGCTAGTAGAAGCAACAGTACCAGCGACCCCGGCACTTCTGAGGCCCGGGACGGCAATGGAAGGCCGCAACACAGCAAAAACAAGCGCCGAAACAACAACGAAGAAACAGAGGATACGGCGGTAAACGCTGGATTCAGTGGCTCTAAACCCGGTCAGCGGAATAAGCCATTCAAAGGTACTAGGGACGGTCTATCCAACTTGGACAAGATACTGGATCGAACCTGCCAGATTCATGGAACCCCTGACAAGCCTACCAACCACACCAACAGAAACTGCTGGGTTTTCAAACAGGTCAGTAAATTAAACACCGAACATAAGGGGAAAGGACCTCCAAGCGACGACGATGATGAGCCTCGCCCACCGCGCACCGGGGGACAGAAACAGTTTCCCCCCGAGGTAAAAACGGTGAACATGATCTACGTCACCCACATCCCCAAGAGGGAGCGCAAACGCGCGTTAAGGGACGTCTACGCCGTAGAGCCTGTCGCCCCAAAATTCAACCCATGGTTGGCTTGTCCGATCACCTTTGATCGCAGGGACCACCCAACCAGTATCCGTCACGGAGGTTCGGCGGCCCTGGTACTCGATCCTATCATTGACGGATACCATCTTACTAGAGTCCTTATGGACGGCGGCAGCAGCCTCAACTTGATCTACCAGGATACTGTCCGTAAGATGGGTATCGACCCGTTAAGAATCAAACCTAGCAACACTACCTTTAAAGGAGTGATACCTGGTGTGGAGGCCCGCTGCACGGGCTCCTTAACACTAGAAGTCATATTCGGCTCTCCAGATAACTTCCGAAGCGAAGACTTGATCTTCGACATCGTCCCTTTTCGCAGTGGTTATCATGCACTGCTCGGACGAACGGCCTTCGCCCGCTTTAATGCGGTCCCGCACTATGCTTATCTGAAGCTCAAAATGCCTGGACCTCATGGCGTCATCACAGTAAATGGGAATATGGAGCGCTCCCTCCGTACTGAGGAGCATACTGCGGCCCTAGCAGCCAAAGTACAGGGCGGCCTCATCAAGCCGAACAACACATCAGTCATCAAGACCCACGACTCTGCTAAGCGAGTCCGATCCGCACTACAATGCGATAGCCCGGTGGAGCCAGAGCTTAAATAGCAGTTTAGCCTCCGCCGACCGCCCCATAAGGTTGCGGCATACGTACCGTGTGTACATGACTACGCACTTAAAATACCTTGGGCAGCGCCGGAGGCACACTGCGGAAAAGGTCCATAGTACGGTTTGACCCTATTCGGACCTCAACTTTTTTTTTCCACTATAGGTTCGTTAAAAAACCTACTTGATCTACGGAGGCTCTTTTCCAGGTCCCTCTTTCTTACAGACAACCATCACCTCCTCCTCTTAAAGGATTTCCCACCAAGGAGAAACGGCGCAGACGTGCGGCAGGGCACCATTGGGATCTTCAAACCACTACTTTTAGGCCCTGTGTAAACCTTTCCCTTGTGTAAACTTTTGGCATGTAAAATAGCCTCGATATTTATGGTATTATCTGTAATAACACGGCTCGACGTACTCATCAGGGTATAAAGGAAGCAGTTGATCACCACTTTTGTTTGGCACTCATTTATTTTGTCATCTGTATGCCCTCCCTACTTCAGACTGCCACACGTGCTTTAGTCCGGCCTTAACACCGGGGGCTGTATTTGGTCCTGCACATTTCAAAGTCCGAACACCTATAGGGTACTCTTCGGCATCCCGGATATTGCATTATATGCATCGGCTCCGAATCATGTCTTTGGTCTATAGTTGGGTTGCCCGTCTCCTGTGCTTACCACCTTACGTTCCGCTCGTTCGGCTAAGGTAGTAAAGGGAGAACTACTGTGATTGTATTTCTGGTTCATCCGGTCAAGTACCTCAGTAGAGAAAGCCGAAAACTGACTGTCATGATAAGTGCGAGCTGGTCGGCGATTCGGCAACTTAGTATTATACTACAAATCGTTAGTGATTCACTCCGTGTTATACGAGGGGCTGGTCTTCGTCTAGCCACGTGGAAAAGGCACCGTAGTCCGGATAGCCGCACACGCACCAGGGGCTAGTACTTAGCTCCACAGTCAAACTCCTATGGATAAGTGAAAGTAATAAAGCCGCATAGTCTGATTGCCTGGTTCACCATGCGGACACCTCCTTTACGGACCAAGACGTTGGATAAAGTGTGGTCACGCGTTACGCCGAACACCCCGGTAGCATCTACATGGGGGCTGAAGCCGACGACTAGCAACTTTCAGAAATAAAACAATAAACGGCCGCACAGGAGGAAAAATCGCTTGAAACAAAAGGCGTAAACATAGATATATAAACAACATGGGTTCCTCACATTGTTTGTACAATCCGAACACACTCAATCAAATATTACGTCCTGAGAGCATTGACCCTCTATCACTCGGGCTCCTTCTAGGACGTCATCGAAGTACCTCTCCGGCTTTCGGTGATCTTTGCCTTCGGGCGGGCCTGCGGTTGCCACTTCGGTGGCCTTCATCTTTGCCCATTGCATCTTGACGCGAGCGAAGGCCATCCGGGCACCCTCTATGTAGGTCGAGCGCTTCAATGCATCAATACGAGGCCTCGCGTCGACAAGCCGCTTCACCAAACTGAAGTAGCTACTAGGGATTGGCCTTACCAGCCGCTATCTGCCTCGCCTGATGGATCTCTTCATGAGCACTCCGGGACTCGATCCGCGCCTCTTTGGCATCATGGAGAGCCTTGGCGAGCTCGGTCGACTGGTCCGAAGTCTTCTGCTCCAAAGTTTTGCATTTGCTGATGGCATCCTTCAGCTCCTGCTCTACTTCGGCCACCCGAGCTTCGTGTTGGCGGCAGACATTTTGCTCGGTCTTCAGTTCGGCAGCCGCCTTGTCAGCGGCTGCCTTATTCGCCTCTGCCTCTTTTTTGGCCTGGGCAAGGGCGCCTTTGAGGGTCTCGACCTCGGCTGCGCCAGCTATGATTATAATCAAGGCACTCCATGAGTTAATCTCTAAATATACATATCACTTCTGATATCAAAATAAACTTTTAACATTATACGCATACCTTGCGTCTCATTGAACCGCTTATTAATGCGGTCAATTTCCTCATCGGCCACCTGAAGCTTCCGATTGAGTTCGGAAACTTCTGCGGCCTGGGCGGTGGCCACCAACAGGGAAGCCTGTTACAATAACAGCACAACAGCTTAACTCTCCCAAATACTATATGGATGCTCTGTCCGGTTTCTTTTAACCGAACAGAGCCTCAGGGGCTACTGTCTGTACACAGGTATATTCCTCTATATGAAAAGTTTTTAGAACATTACGTCGCATACCTCAAAGCTTGTCAGTAGGCTAGTGAAGGCTTCGTTCAGTCCGCTCTTAGCAGACTGAACCTTCTCCACCACCGCACCCATCAGGGTGCGGTGCTCCGCCACGATGGAAGCACGATGCAGTGCTTCCTCCAGAGCGTTGGGCGCCTCCGGATTAGTGGAGGTCGCCGATGGAGTTGATGCTCCTCCCCCCTCTTTCAAAGGGGGCTGCTTATCCAATCCCGGAGCCGTGTTGGTCTCCGAAATGGTGTCCGGCTGGGGCCCGGATTGTTGGGGGTCCCCACCGTCGGTTGTCATAGGGGTCGCCTCCCCTAGGCCTTCGGCGACCGAGGTATTAACCTCGGGCGCTTTCTTGATGGCCTCGTTCGCCCTCCCTCTGCCAGGAGAGGTCCTTCGGGACGATACCTCGGTGTCCTCCATGGTGATAGGCGAGGGGGCTCACGGTGGCATGTCACTCTCTGCCATTTCGGGTGGTAGAGGGTTCCCCTCCGGTAATGGGGTTTGCGGAAGCTCACGGGGAGGGCTGAAAGGCGAATAACAAAAATAACTTATACAATTAAAGCAAGTAGACCAAAGATAAATGAGTAAGTTTCTGAATACTTACGATTCGGCCAGGGGCTTCACCCTGGGAGGTCTCTTGGGGACTAGTTCGAACTCTGAGTCCGAACTGTCCGGGAGGGTCACCTTCCCTCTCTTGGGCGCCTCGCCCTCCGGGTCTTTGGAGGCCGCCCTCTTCTTCTTCTTCCCCTTATGAGGGGAGTTGCTTTCCACCTCCTCCTCCTCTTCTTCCTCGTCTTCTTCATGGGAAGAGAGGGCTTCGGTCTCTCCGGACACTGTGTCCGAAGGACCTTTGTGGCGGGGGCCGCCCTTGGCCTCCTTGCCCTTCTTCTTCTTGGCCTTCTTCTCCGGCGCCTGATAGGGCGCCGGGACCAGCATCTCCATTAGCTAGGGTGTGGCCGGGTTCTCAGGTAGCGGTGCCAGACAATTGATCCGCTCCGCCTTTGCCGTCCAGCCCTGTAGGGAAGGTAGGCAAGGTAATCTACATTATATTTGAAGTATTGACCGGATAAGTCTTCGGAAAAGTTATGCTTACCACTGAGGCCAGGTTCTCGATGTCGAGTCCGATGTCCTCGGTCTTCTTCAGCCATGTTTTCTAGGCCTTGAAGAGCTGCTTCCATATGTCTTCGTGCGTGGTGCCGAAGAAGCGCTTCAGGGCCCGTGGCTCCTCCGGATTGAACTCCCACATGGGGGAGGCCCGGAGTTGGCAGGACAGAGTGCGGTGGAAGAGCATCACCTAAACCACATTGATGAGAATCCCGTAATGGATAGGCATGATCTCTGTTTTGACGGGATATGCCAATGAGGGCTAGGCCTCGAAACGCGAAACAGGAGGCGTGAAAACGGTTTGAAATGTTAAAGAGTCAAGTGTGACGCTTCGCCGAAAAAGTTGTCAGTAAAAGACACTGTTCCTATTTTGACATCTTGCCTTCATGTCTAAGGGTTGTATTAATTGTGCAGAGCCGGATATAGTTCCTCTATGCAGGAAGCTGACTTAAAGTATTCAGGAGAAGGAACCCTCCTTGCAATGCCGAAGATAATCCGCGTGCCGAACACATCATCATCGAAGACTGGTTCAGGGGCTACTGAGGGAGTCCTGGATTAGGGGGTCCTCGAGTGTCCGGACTATTCGATATGGGCCGGACTGATGGGCCGTGAAGATAAAGCAGAAGACTATTCCCCGTGTCCGGGTAGGACTCCCATATGCGTGGGTGGCAAGTTTGGTGTCCGGTTGTGTTATTTCCTTCCTCTGCAAACCGACTCTGTACAACCCTAGGCCCCTCCGGTGTGTATATAAACCGGGGGGGTTTAGTCTGTAGAGGCTATCATAATAATCATAGGCTAGACAGCTAGGGTTTAGCCATTACGATCTCAAGGTAGATCAACTCTTGTAACCCCTATACTCATCGAATACAATCAAGCAGGACGTAGGGTTTTACCTCCAATAAGAGGGCCTGAACCTGCGTAAACATCGTGTCCCCATTGTCCATTGTTACCATCGATCCTTACACAAACAGCTTGGGACCCCCTACCCGAGATCTACCGGTTTTGACACCGACAGCCACCAGGTGGGCACAACCCACCTGGGCGCGCCTGGAGGGGGGGCGCCCTGGTGGGTTGTGCTCACCCAGGGGCCCCACTCCGGTGGTTCTTGGCTCCAGTATTTTTCTTTTATTGCACAAAAATTCTCCAAAAAGTTTCGTTCCATTCCGAGAACTTTTATTTCTGCACAAAAACAACATCATGGTAGTTCTGCTGAAAATAGCGTTAGTCCGGGTTAGTTTCATGCAAATTAGAGTCCAAAACAAGAGCAAAAGCATTAGGAAAAGTAGATACGACGGAGACGTATCAACTCCCCCAAGCTTAAACCTTTGCTTGTCCTCAAGCAATTCAGTTGATAAACTAAAAGTGAAAAAGAAAAACTTTTACGAACTCTTTTGTTCTTGTTTACATAAATAAGCTTAAGTAGAACCCAGGTTTTCAGCAAAGATCATAACTAACCATGTCAATAATAACTCTTAAAAATTATATTAACTCATATCAATAGCATAAGCAACTAGGGAGCAATAATAAGATATCTCAAATGACAACACTTTATCAGAACAACCATGATATAATATGACAACAGTGGTATCTCGCTAGCCCTTTCTGAGACCGCAAAACATAAATGCAGAGCACCTCCAAAGTTCAAGCAGCAACTAAACATTGTAATTCATGGTAGAAAAGATCCAGTCATGATGCATTCAACATTAACTATACACAATGCATGAGGATGACAATAGTGCTCTCAGATCTGGCGCTTGTTTGAGAATGTGATGACTCAACATAAAAGTAAATAGATGGTCCCTTCACAGAGGGAGGCAGGGATTTGCAGAGGTGCCAGAGCTCGAAGCTTAAATCAAAGATAAATGAAATTTTGGGAAATGCACCCTTCCTGTTTACTTCACGACCAAAAGTTATCAATATCTTCCATGCTAAACACATTAGTGGCGGTTCCCAAGCGATAAAAGTAAAGGTTTACTCCCCCTCCACCAACAAACACATTCCATGGCTAGACGAATCCACGGGTACCATCCATACCAACAACAATCCTGGGGGAGTTTTGTTTAATTATTTGCAATTTTTGATTTCGGGACTGGGAATCCCTATTACCGCCCCTCTCGTACAAGGACGAGTGAATAAACACTCATCATGAGAATAACCCGCTTAGCATGGAAGATACTGACTACCCACTGTCGGTCTATGAACAATCCAGGCACACAAAAACATATGTTCATTTGAAATTTTAGAGGTGGCACATGCAAATTTACTTAGAACGGCAGGGTAATACCACATATAGGTAGGTATGGTGGACTCATCTGGAATAACTTGGGTTTTAGGATTTTGATGCACAAGCAGTATTTCTGCTTAGTACAGGCGAAGGCTAGCAAATAGGTTGAGAAGCGGCCAGCTAGAGAGCAAAAACGGTCATGAACATGCATTATGCATAATTAACATTGGATACTAGCATGAGTAGGATATGAACACCATGAACATAAATATCATAGAGGTATGGTGGTTTTGATTCAACTACATGCATGAACATGTGCCAAGTCAAGCCACTTGAAACATTCAGAGGAGGATACCATATCATCATACTACATCACAATCATCTTAATGCATGTTGACATCCAAGATAAATCATTATCCACTCGTAGCTATAATCTCTAATTGTCATTGCAAACATGTTTGATCATAATATGCTGAATCATGGATACTAGGTTAAACATATTTACAAAAATAGAACAAGTTGAGTTCATACCCATTTCTCTCTGCCATAGCCAGTTCATCAAATATCGTCATTATTGCCTTTCATTTGCACGACCGAATGATATGAAAATAATAATAGTGCAAGAGTGCCGTGGACTAAGCTGGAATCTACAAACATTTTATTCAAGAGGAGAAGACAAGGTAATATGGGCTCTTTGTTAGATCAATATCAATGCATATGAGAGCCACTCAACATTTTCATCGTGGTCTTCTCCTCGGTACGACTCAATAAAAAGAAGAGAATTTCAGAGAAACACACTGAAATATTTTTGGAGTTTTTAGTTTTTCTAGAAGAAAGCAAATTAAAGAAAAAGAAAACAAAAACGAGAAAAACTATTTACATGGGAAAGCTCCCAACAAACAAAAGAAGAATCGAGAAATCTTTTTGGGTTTTCTTTTACTCAACCTAACTAAACTAGAAAGAAAAACCAAAAAGAAGCAAGAAACATTTTTTTGGGATTTTCTCAAAGTTTTTCAAACACACAAGAAGAAAGCGAGAAAATAAATCTAGCATGGATAATACAATGAAAAAGTGTGAACACCGACAACTGGAATGAAATGTGTGAACATGAATGTAATGTCGGTGGAAATACGTACTCCCCCAAGCTTAGGCTTTTGGCCTAGCTTGGTAATCACCACACGTAGTAGCCATCCGGTCCCATCTCAAAGTGCTGTGGAGCGGGTACTTGAGCGTCCCACTCCTGAGGCTCCTCCTCTGCCTCTGCCTGGGCATTCCGGTAGGCAATAATGTCCTCAGGCTTGATCCTATATCCGCCCCTAACAATAGAATCAAACAAAGCAGGTGCAGGCAACAGAATAATATCACGGGAATCCACACTGAAGACCAGGTTGTAAGGAATATTATTAATAGAGTTATTAATATCAGTAAACTAGTGATCCATCATCGCATGGTGATCTAAATAAACCTTGGGTAAACGATAATCATGTTGGCAAATCTGAACGTTAAAGTGACTCGCTAAACGAGTAGCATAAATACCACCATGAATTTTGCCCTTGGTTCTGTTAAGGTGAAGATGACATGCAATAATAGTCCCGAGGATAAATGTGTTATCGCCATAAAGTGCACGGCGTAAGATGGCAAAGTCGGGAGCACTAAGTGCACCAACCTTTTCTCTAGCAACTAAGCACTTAGCAATAAATTGAGCAAAATAATGCACAGAAGGAAACTGCAAACTAGTATTAGTGACACTCGACACACCTCTCTCATCTCCCACTGACAGAGTACGATAAAAGTCCTCAAACTCTGCAGGCCTAGGATCTCTTATTTCCCCATCAGAAGGGATCAAGCATATGTAACAAATATCAGTAAGTGGTATTGATACGTCTCCAACGTATCTATAATTTTTGCTTATTCCATGCTGTTATATTATCATTCTTGGATGTTTTACAATCATTTTATAGCAACTTTATATCATTTTTTGGGACTAACCAATTGACATAGTGCCCAGTGCCAGTTGCTATTTTTTGCTTGTTTTTTACTTCGCACAATATCAGTACCAAATGGAGTCTAAACGCAGCAAAACTTTTTGGAGAATTTTTATGGACCAGAAGACACAACTTGGGCCAAAGAAGTACCAGAGGGGGGCTCTGAGGGGAGCACAACCCACCTGGGCATGCCTGGGGGCCCAGGTGCGCCCTGGTGGGTTGTGCCCACCTCGGTGGCCTCCTGCACCGCCTCTTCGCTCTATAAATACCCCAATATTCCAAAAACCCTAGGGGAGTCGACGAAACACAATTCCAGCCGCCGCAAGTTCCAGAACCACCAGATCCAATCTAGACACCATCATGGAGGGATTCATCATCCTCATTAGTGCCTCTCCGATGATGTGTGAGTAGTTCATCATAGACCTACGGGTCCGTAGGCAGTAGCTAGATGGCTTCCTCTCTCTTTTTGATTCTCAGTACAATGGTCTCTTGGAGATCTATTTGATGTAACTCTTTTTGCGGTGTGTTTGTTGGGATCCGATGAACTTTGAGTTTATGATCAGATCTATATCCATGAATATTATTTGAGTTTTTTTGATCTCTTATATGCATGATTACTTATAGCCTTGTATTTCTTCTTCAAATCTTTGGTTTAGTTAGGCCAACTAGATCGATTTTTCTTGCCATGGGAAGAGGTGCTTTGTGATGGGTTCGATCGTGCGGTGTTCTTTCCCAGTGACAGAAGGGCAGCAAGACACGCCTGTATCGTTGCTATTAAGCATAACAAGATGGGGGCTATTCCTACATGAATAGATCTCATCTACATCATGTCATCATTCTTATTGCATTACTCCGTTTCTCCATGAACTTAATACACTAGATGCATGCTGGATAGCGGTCGATGTGTGGAGTAATAGTAGTAGATGCAGGCAGGAGTCGGTTTACTAATCTTGGAGGTGATGCGTATATAATGATCATTGCCTTGGATATCGTCATAATTATTCGATCTTCTATCAATTGCCCAACAGTAATTTGTTTACCCACCGTGTGCTATTTTCTTGAGAGAAGCCACTAGTGAAATCCACGGCCCTCGGGTCTATTCTCCATCATATTTGCTTTAAGATATATTTTTATTCGCTTTTATTTTCAGATCTATTATTCCAAAAACCCAAAAATACCTTGCTGCACTTTTTTACTACTTCTTTTATTTCACGTTTTATCGAGAGCTATTTATCCAATCTATCACAAATTTATCTATCTTTTTACCGTGGAGGGATTGACAACCCCTCTTACGGGTCGGGTTGCAAGTATTTGTTCTTTGTGTGTAGGTACCATTTACAAAGTGTTGCTTGGTTCTCCTATTGGATTGATACCTTGGTTTCATAACTGAGAGAAATACCTACCGTAGCTATGCTGCATCATCCCTTCCTCTTTGGGGAAATACCGACGTGGTTCAAGCGACATCAAAAGGAATTTCTGGCGCCGTTGCCGGGGAGGATCAAGTCAAGATCTATCAGGTTCCTAATCACAAATCTCATCTCCTTGCAATTTACATTATTTACCATTTACCACTCGTTTTCATCTCCCCCACTTCACAAAAAATTGCCTTTTTATTTGCCTTCTTTTCCGTTTGCTATCTTTTCTTGTGTGTCATGTGTCTTCTATTTGCTTGCATATTTGCTTGCTAAAAATCTATTGATATGGATCCTCATCCACTTGCTAATCTTTTCAAAAGATCTAATTATGATGAACCAATTGCTAGTGAGTTGAGTGCACTTGACTATCTCTATGAATTTTGGCTTGAAATTCATGAATCTGAAAATTGTGATGAAGTGTTGAAAGAAGAAATTGATGAAGTGATTCTTGATAGCTCCTTGAATGAAAAGCATGATTGCAATGATGTTATTATAAATTCTATTAATGTAAATTGTGCTAATAATATGCAAAACCCCAAGCTTGGGGATGCTAATTTTGCTATGTCCACTACTTATTGTAATGATCATGATTGGGGTGATTCTTCTTATGATCTTGAAAATTTATTTAAGCCTCATGATGAATTTGATATTGATAATAGTGTTTGCAATAATATTGAAAGTGGGTTTGGAAGAGTGTCAACTCTAGGTAATATTGATCCCACTACATTGGAGAATGATCAATCTTATGAAATTTTTGATAAAAGTGGGCTTGGAGAGGTCATGACATTATTTGATGATAATCCCACTATTTTGGAAGAGTGTCAACCTTGCATGCATGTGGATCATCAAGAGAAAATTTTATATGATAGCTATATTGTTGAATTTCATTATGATCCTACATGTAATTATTATGAGAGAGGAAAATATGGCTGTAGAAATTTTCATGTTACTAAATTACCTCTCTTCATGTTGAGATTGCTATTGTTTCTTTCTCCTACCTTGCATATGCTAGGTTTTTCTTGTCTTGATAATTTGTTTGCCTACAAAATACCTATGCATAGGAAGCATGTTAGACTTAAATGTGTTTGTCACAAGTTTTATGATGCTCTCTTTATACTTCAATTCTTGTCTTTCATGTGAGCATCATTGAAATCTTATGCCTAGCTAGGGGCATAAAACGATAGCGCTTGTTGGGAGGCAACCCAATGAATAAAATTTATTTTTGCCTTTTTCTTTCTGTTCTTGAGTGTTTTCATAATTATTCTACTGTTATGATTGTGTTTTTATGTTTTAATTAGTGTTTGTGCCAAGTAGAGCCTTTGGGATCATGTTGGGTGATAGTTGATTTGATCTTGTTGGAAAACAGAAATTTTGCGTCCAGTAGCAGAATTTTGAAAATTTACAGAAGTGCGAAAAACTCTCCATTTTTTACACAAGATTGATATATAAATTTCCTAAGTTCTCCTAATTTTTCAGAATTTTTTGAGTTACGGAAATATGGGTAAAATTCATGTCTTTACAGACTATTCTGTTTTTGACAGATTCTGTTTTCTTTGCATTGTGTGCTTATTTTTATGAATCTATGGATTGTATCAGGGGGTATAAGCCATGGTAAAGTTAGAATACAGTAGATATAATGTAATAATAAAATATTAATGGGTTTTCAACAGTACTTAAAGTGAAGATTGGTTTTCTTATACTAACGGATCTCACGAAGGTTTTGTTAAGTTTTGTGTGATTGAAGTTTTCAAGTTTTGGGTGAGATCACGATGGATGAAGGAATAAGGAGTAAGAAGAGCCTAAGCTTGGGGATGCCCCATGGCACCCCAAGATAATATTCAAGGAGAACCAAGCAACTAAGCTTGGGGATGCCCCGGAAGGCATCCCCTCTTTCTTCTAATGACCATCGGTATTTTACTTGGAGCTATATTTTTATTCGTCACATATCATGAGTTTTGCTTGGAGCGTCTTGTATTGTATGAGTCTTTGCTTGTTTTGCTTTTTTGTTTGTCACAAGTATCCTTGCTGGACACACCTATTTGAGAGAGCCAAAATTAAGCTATGATTTGTTAGAATTGCTCTTTATGCTTCACTTAAAATTTTTGAGCTAAGGAATTGCTCTAGTGCTTCACTTATATCTTTTTGAGCACGGTGTCCTTTATTATTTTTGAAGAAATACTCTCATGCTTCACTTAGATTTATTTGAGAGTTAGTAATTTTGAAGAAATTCTCTCATGCTTCACTTATATTATTTTGAGAGATGAGAATCTTTATGCTCATGTTCTTCACTTAAATTTGTTTGAGCTTGTCAAAAGCAATGGTAATATATGAAACTAGTCCCAAAGTGATAGATATTCAAGAGGGATATAATAAAAACTTTCATGAAGATCATTGGACAAAATAAACTTGATTCTTTGTAATAGTTTTGAGATATGATGATAGTGATATGTGAGTCATGTTGGTGAGTAATTATGCTTTAGTAAGAATATTGGTGTTAAAGTTTGTGATTCCCTATGCAAGCACGAAACTCAATAGTTATGCAATGAAATTACATCCTACTTGTGGCGAATTATTCGGTGTTAGTTATGCTTAATGCTTGTTTATGTGATTTTTCGTTTCTTGGTTGGATGCTTCTCAATCTTTTTGCTAGCCTTCACTTGTACTAAGTAGAAATACTACTTGTGCATCCAAATCCTTAAACACAGTTTTGCCATATGAGTCCACCATACCTACCTATATGCGGTACTCCCATGCCGTTCTAAGAAATTTGTATGTGCCATCTCTAATTTTCAAAATTATTTCCTTTTTGTGTGCTCGTACCGCTCATGAAACGGTAGGGGGTGGCTGATATTTTTCCATGCTAGATGTGTTATTCTCAAGATTAGTGTTTATTCACTTGTCATTGCACGAGAGTATGGCAAAGGTATTAGGGATGCCCAGTCCCGAAATGAAAAATGGATTTACTTTTTGTTGTCAAATAATAAATTCCTTGGAAAGTGTTGGTATGGACGGTACCCGTGGATACGGCTAGCCATGGAATGTGAAAGAATGGTGGAAAAAGGAATAAACTTTATTTTCTGTTTGGGAACCGCCTATGATATATCTAGCATGGAAAGTATTGGGAACTACTCGATCATTTTCGTTGACAGGAAAAGCATGCCACCCAAAATGTTTTTATCTCTCTTTTTGCTTTGAGCTTTGGCACCTCTACAAATCCCTACTTCCCTCTGCGAAGGGCCTATCTATTTACTTTATGCAATTTTATTTTTATTTGAGTCTCCATCTTCTCTTATAAATCACCAACTAAGGGGCACTATGATCATACTTGAGCATTGGATGTAGCTAATATGCGAGTGTGTTTCATGAATGGATCAATGATTGAGCATGATGGGCTAGGGATAACTTTCTTTAGTGTTGATATTTTGAAAGACATGGTTGCTTGTTGATATGCTTGAGTATTGAAATCTTCATGTCAAAACTAGACTATTGCTTTGAACCATATAAAAGTCCAAATGTCCATGCTACAAAAGAAAAGAAAATGTGATGAACATGTTAGGCAACATTCCACATCAAAAATTCTATTTTTATCATTTACCTACTCGAGGACGAGCAGGAATTAAGCTTAGGGATGCTGATACGTCTCCAATGTATAAATAATTTTTGCTTGTTCCATGCTGTTAGATTATCATTCTTGGCTGTTGTACAATCATTTTATAGCAACTTTATATCATTTTTTGGGACTAACCTATTGACATAGTGCCACGTGTCAGTTGCTATTTTTTGCTTGTTTTTTACTTCACAGAATATCAGTACCAAACGGAGTCCAAACACAGCGAAACTTTTTCGAGAATTTTTATGGACCAGAAGACACAACTCGGGCCAAAGAAGTACCAGAGGGGGCTCCGAGGGGAGCACAACCCACCTGGGCGCACCTGGGGGCCTAGGCGCGCCCTGGTGGGTTGTGCCCACCTCGGTGGCCTCCCACACCGCCTCTTCGCTCTATAAAAGTCCCAATATTCCAAAAACCCTAGGGGAGTCGACGAAACACAATTCCAGCCGCCGCAAGTTCCAGATCCAATCTAGACACCATCACGGAGGGGTTCATCATCCTCATTGGTTCCTCTGCGATGATGCGTGAGTAGTTCATCATAGACCTATGGGTCCGTAGACAGTAGCTAGATGGCTTCCTCTCTCTTTTTGATTCTCAATACAATGGTCTCTTGGAGATCTATTTGATGTAACTCTTTTTGCGGTGTGTTTGTTGGGATGCGATGAACTTTGAGTTTATGATCAGATCTATATCCATGAATATTATTTGAGTTTTCTTTGATCTCTTATATGCATGATTACTTATAGCCTCGTATTTCTTCTTCGAATCTTTGGTTTAGTTAGGCCAACTAGATCGGTTTTTCTTGCCATGGGAAGAGGTGCTTTGTGCTGGGTTCGATCGTGCGGTGTTCTGTCCCAGTGACAGAAGGGGCAGCAAGACACGCATGTATTGTTGCTATTAAGGATAACAAGATGTGGGCTATTCCTACATGAATAGATCTCATCTACATCATGTCATCGTTCTTATTGCATTACTCCATTTCTCCATGAACTTAATACACTAGATGCATGCTAGATAGCGGTCGATGTGTGGAGTAATAGTAGTAGATGCAGGCAGGAGTCGGTCTACTAATCTTGGAGGTGATGCCTATATAATGACCATTGCCTTGGATATCGTCATAATTATTCGATCTTCTATCAATTGCCCAACAGTAATTTGTTTACCCACCGTGTGAGAGAAGCACTAGTGAAATCTACGGCCCCCGGGTCTATTCTCCGTCATATTTGCTTTGAGATCTATTTTTATTCGCTTTTATTTTCAGATCTATTATTCCAAAAACCCAAAAATACCTTGCTGCACTTTTTTATTACTTCTTTTATTTCTCGTTTTATCGAGAGCTATTTATCTAATCTACCACAAATTTATCTATCTTTTTACCGTGGAGGGATTGACAACCCCTCTTACGCGTCAGGTTGCAAGTATTTGTTCTTTGTGTGCAGGTACCGTTTACATAGTGTTGCTTGGTTCTCCTACTGGATTGATACCTTGGTTTCATAACTGAGGGAAATACCTACCGTAGCTGTGCTGCATCATCCCTTCCTCTTTGGGGAAATACTGACGTAGTTCAAGCGACATCACGTATTTGACGCGTTTCGGCATATAAATTAAAATGCACCTCATGAGGGTTATTCCTACTCAGAAAATGAAAATTTTGCACAAAGGAATTTGTAAGGATATTGTATTGTTCACACTCAGCTGCGATGAAGTCGGTGAACCCAGCATTGGCAGGAAATTGTTCGAACTCTTGACGGATCCCGGCTCCATCCATGAAGGGGTTATGCGGCCATTCACATGACCGCACCTCCGCCCTTCTTCGAGTATGGAGGTCATTGTCCGAGGATTCCCCAATGAATCCCTTAGCGCTTTTCTTGGAGGTAAACTTCCTAAAGAAACTCATCTTATTCCTATGAGCAAAATTTTGAAAATTTTAGTCCATAAATTTTTTGTCAACAAAACTTCACAAGATTGATAGCAACTACTCATAGGGGTGCATAGAGGCCATATTAAGCATTCAAACTACTTAGAACTCTAAGAATTCAACATGCAAGCTCATCTACAGCAGCACCAAGAGTAGCTGATTATTCAAAATATAATCCACTAAAGCAAAAACTAATTGGAGCAATGGAGGAGTCACATACCAAGTAGCAATCCCCCAAAACTGTTTTGAAAATAGAGCTTCGAGCAAAGAGATCAAAATCCGCGGGTTTGAGAGCAAGAACACGAGAGAGAGAGAGCTATGGTGATTTTTTTCTGGAGGTAGGAGAAGAAATGGGCTGAAGAGATAAGTGAGGGGACCCACATGGGGACCACAACCCACCAGGGCGCGCCTAGGGTTGCTGGCACGCCCAGATGGGTTGTGCCCACCTGGTGCACCCCCCTCTGATGTTATTTGCATCAAAAATTCAGAAATATTCAGAAAATAATTGTAATAAATTTTCAGGGCATTCTGAGAACTTTTATTTTTGGGTCATTTTTTTATTGCACGGGAAATTCAGAAAACAGACAAAACATGGCATTTTATTTTATTTAACTAATAATAACATCAAACAATAGTTGGGAACAGAAGGTTGTGCCTACTAAATTCATCAACTTCATACCTCTAAAAAATGATCCATTAATAAGGTTGATAAAGTCTTATTAACAACCACCTTCGATTAGCATGAAACCGAAGAACTTTCGTAAAACACTAAGTTACCTCAACGGGGATATGCATGTCCCCAACAATAAGAATTTCATATTTCTTTTTGGCAGTCGGTAGAGGTAGTTGAAAGCTTCCAATAGTGAGTGTTGGAGATTTTTCAATAACATTAATACCATTCACTTGGAATTGTTTCTTCAAAAAGTTCACCGTATGCTCATTACCATTGATATGAAAAGTGACCTTGCTTTTATTGCAATCAATAACAGCCCCTGCAGTATTCAAGAAGGGTCTACCAAAGATAATCGACATGTTGTTGTCCTCGGGCATCTCAAGTATAACAAAGTCAGTTAAGATAGTAACATTTGCAACAACAACTGGCACATCCTCACAAATACCGATAGGTATGGCAGTTGATTTGTTAGCCATTTGCAAAGATATTTTAGTAGGTGTGAGTTTATTCAAATCAAGTCTTTTGTATAAGGAGAAAGGCATAACACTAACACAGCTCCTAAATCACACAAAGCAGTTTTAACATAATTTCTTTTGATGGATCAAGGTATAGTTGGTATTCCTGGATCTCCAAGTTTTTTAGGTACTTCATCCTTAAAAGAATAATTAGCAAGCATGGTGGAGATTTCAGCTTCCGGTATCTTTCTCTTATTAGTGATGATGTCTTTCATGTATTTTGCATAAGGGGCCATTTTTAAGATATCAGTCAAGCGAGTACGCAAAAAGACCGACCTAAGCATTTCAGCAAAGCATTCAAATTATTCATCATATTTTTTCTTAGTTGATTTAGGTGGAACGGGCATGGGTTTTTGAACCCATGGTTCTCTTTCTTTTCCATGTTCTCGAGCAACAAAGTCTCTTTTATCATATCTTTTATTTTTAGCTTGTGGGTTGTCAAGATCAACAGCTGGTTTTATTTCAACATCATTATCTGGTTGATTATCATTGTCTAGTTGAGTGTCTTCATGAACATCATTATTTTCTTTTTCATTATCACTAGGTGGATGTTCATTACTAGATTGATTTTCAGCATCAGAAATAGAGACATCATTATTATCTTTAGGAGGTTTTTCTTTCTCAGGTTCACTAGAGGTATGCAAAGTCCTATCATTTTTCTTCTTCTTTTTCTTTTTAGAAGGACTAGGTGCATCAGTGTTAATTCTTTGAGAGTCCTGTTCAATTCTTTTAGGGTGTCCTACAGGATAAAGTGGTTCCTGAGTCATTTTACCTCCTCCATTTGCTACTCTAACGGCAAAGTCATTTATATTGTTATTCATTTCATCAAGCAATTCTCTTTGAGATTTAGCAACTTGTTCTAACTGGGTTTGAACCATAGAGGCATGTTTTCCTACACCTCTAACATCATTGGTGATTTTAAATAACAAGTCACTCAAGCGAGCAATCATATCAGAATTGTATTTCAATTGTTTCATAACATTGACATTGAAGTGATCTTGTTTTCTAATGTAGTTGTCAAACTCATAAAGGCATTGACTAGGATGTTTATTGTAAGGGATATCACTTTCATCAAATTTCATTAAAGATTTTATCTCTACCACCCTTGGTGGCAGTGTGTCAAGTCCATGTATTTCTTCAATAGGAGGTAAATTTTTAACATCCTCTGCTTTAATACCTTTTTCCTTCATACTTTTCTTTGCCTCCTGCATATCTTCAGGACTGAGATATAGGATACCCCTCTTCTTTTGAGTGGGTTTAGGCGGTGGTTCAGGAAGAGTCCAATCATCATAATTTTTCAATATATTATTCAATAATTCCTCAGCTTGTTCAACAGTTCATTCCCTGGAAACACAACCAGCACAACTATCTAGGAAGTCCCTAGAAGCATTAGTTAGTCCATTATAGAAGATATCAAGTATTTCATTTTTCTTAAGTGGATGATCAGGCAAAGCATTAAGCAATTGGAGAAGCCTCCCCCAACGTTGTGGGAGATTCTCTTCTTCAATTTGCACAAAGTTAAATATTTCCTGGAAGGCAGCTTGTTTCTTATGAGCAGGAAAATATTTTTCAGAGAAGTAATAAATCATATCCTGGGGACTACGCACACAACCAGGAGCAAGGGTATTGTACCATATCTTAGCATCACCCTTTAATGAGAACGGAAATAATTTGAGAATATAATAGTACCGAATCTTCTCATCATGAGCGAAAAGGGTGGCTATGTCATTTAACTTAGTAAGATGTGCCACAACAGTTTTAGTTTCATAACCATGGAAAGGATCAGATTCAACCAAAGTAATTTACTCTGGGTCGACAGAGAATTCATAATCCTTATCATCAACAAAGATAGGTGAAGTAGCTAACTTAGGATCACATTTCATTCTAGCATTCAAAGATTTTTCTTTCAGTTTGCATAATAATTTCTTAAGATCATCTCTATCATTGCAATCAAGAAAGTCTCTAGATGTCTCCTCATCCATAACATAACCTTCAGGTATCTTAGGCAATTCATATCTAGGAGAGCTAGGTCTAATAGGTGTTTCAAGATTTTTAGTTTCAAGTACTTCATCAGTTTCAAAATTTTCATCCATTTCAGCATTCTCAATATCTTTAGCTCTAGCAATTTGTTCATCAAGAAATTCATCTAGTGGCACATTATCATCAAGCAAGGTACGAGCATCATCATGAGCCTCATTCATAGTAGAAGTAGCATCATCAATAACTTGCGACATATCAGGATTAATAGCATGTGGTGGTGTTGCAAGTCTACTCAAAATAGAAGGTGAATCAAGTGCAGAGTGTGATGGCAGTTCCTTACCTCCCCTCGTCTTAGAGGAAAAAAAATCCTTAGTCTTGGTGTCCTTCAGATTCTTCATAATGATAAATAGATAATAATCCCAAGTAACTCAACAAATATAGCTATGCTCCCCAACAACGGCGCCAGAAAAAGGTCTTGATAACCCACAAGTATAGGGGATCGCAATAGTTTTCGAGGGTAGAGTATTCAACCCCAATTTATAGATTCGACACAAGGGGAGCCAAAGAATATTTGAAGGTATTAGCATTTGAGTTGTCAATTCAACCACACCTGGAGATTAAATATCTGCAGCAAGGTGATCAGTAGCACAGTAGTATGATAGTTTTAATAGCAGTGGTAACAGTAGTAGTAACGATAACTGTGATAGCAATGATTTTGTAGCAAGTGTAACAGTAGCAATAGCAATAGTAACTTAGCAAGAACAATATGCGGAAAATTCATAGGCATTGGATCGGTGAATTCATTGGATGATATTCATCATATAACAGTCATAACCTAGGGCGATACAAAACTAGCTCCAGTTCATAAATATAATGTAGGCATGTATTCTGTAAATAGTCATACGTGCTTATGGAAAGAACTTGCATGACATCTTTTGTCCTACCCTCCTGTGGCACCGGGGTCCATAAGGAAACTAAGGGATATTAATGCCTCCTTTTAATAGAGAACCGAAACAAAGCATTAACACATAGTGAATACATGAACTCCTCAAACTACGGTCATCACTGGAAAGTATCCCAACTATTGTCACTCTCGGGTTTACGGATCATAACACGTAGCAGGTGCATATAACTTGCAAGATTGGATCTAGAACATAGATATAATGGTGAAAACATAAACGGTTCAGATCTGAAATCATGGCACCCGGGCCCAAAGTGGCAAGCATTAAGCATGGCAAAGTCATAGCAACATCAATCTCAGAACATAGTGGATACTAGGGATCAAGCCCTACCAAAACTAACTCGATTACATGATGAATCTCATCCAACTCCGCACCGACCAGCGAGCCTATGAAGGAATTACTCACTCCCGGTGGGGAGCATCATGGAATTGGCGATGAAGGAAGGTTGGTGATGACGAAGATCGAAGATTCCCCTCTCTGAAGCCCCAAACGGACTCCAAATCTGGCCTCCTGATGAAGAACAGGAGGCGGCGGCGGCTCTGTCTCGTGAAACGCGATAATTCTTCCTCCTTGTTTTTTCTCCAAAAATAGGATTTTATAGCGTCGAAGATAGGGTCTTCGGGGCCACTAGGTGGGCACAACCCACCTGGGCGCACCTGGAGGGGGGCGCGCCCTGGTGGGTTGTGCTCACCCAAGAGCCCCCCTCCGGTGGTTCTTAGCTCTAGTATTTTTCTTTTATTGCACAAAAATTCTCCAAAAAGTTTTGTTCCATTCCGAGAACTTTTATTTCTACACAAAAACAACATCATGGTAGTTCTGCTGAAAATAGCGCCAGTCCGGGTTAGTTTCATTCAAATCATGCAAATTAGAGTCCAAAACAAGAGCAAAAGCGTTAGCAAAAGTAGATACGACGGAGACGTATCAATGTGATGGTGATACGATACCTGGGCACCTCCCCCAAGCTTGGCGAAAGCCAAGGGGAGTGCCCATACCCATGTACTCAAGTTTCTTTCTTCGGAGGTGGTGATGATGGAGTTGATGATGATGTGGGCTTGTCCTCCATCTTCCAGGGCATAGGTTCACCATCATAGAAGGATGAACAAGTCTCCGGAATCCTCAAATCTGCAGCCAAACTCATCCTCTAAAATCTATATTCATACTCACAGTTCTGGTTTTGCAGGTTATAGATCTAGTCTTGGAGATGCTCGATTTTCTCATGAAGCTTGAAGATGGCCTTTCCAATCTCCTTGGCATCCAACTTGTGGCCACGGGTAAAATACGTGATCATGGAGTGATTGGCGTTGAGTCCACGTTCCACCATCCCTTGGCACTTGAAGACCTCCTGCTCTATCGTTTCCAGCCTTGACTCCACGCTTCTATTCCTCCTTGGCCCTTGAATATCCCGGATATGCAGCGCCCCCTCACGCATCTCAATGCTTTGAGGGTGTTGCAGCACCTCCGCTAGGTAGGGGTTGATGACCTTCTCGAAGAACTTGTCCTTGGGGGAGCTTGGAGACGTCATGGCGGTTTAGATCTGTCAGAAAAATAGCTCAAAATAAGAACAGAGGATATTGCCGTGGTGCAGTGGTCAAAACCTTCGGGAGATTATATAATGAATTTTTATCGACCAAAAGAAGTATCCTGCAAGAAAAAAGAGTCCGGAGGACACACGAGGTGGCCACAAGCCAGGGAGGTGCGCCCCCAAGGCTTGTCGCCTCCTCATGCACTATTCGGACTACTTTTTATTTTCCTAATTTTTCAAATATTCCAAAACGGAGTAAAATTGCCTTTAGAAGACTTTTGGGGTCGGTTTACTTACCATATCACATACCTACTCCTTTTCAGGGTTCTGTAGCGTTCTCGTAGGTTTGCCTTATGTATTCCTCCAGTGTTATGGTATTAACAATATTGGTTTCAACATTTATGGGAGTACCTAAGATATAATGTTTGATTCTTTGCCCGTTTACCACCTTCGGGTTAGTGCCTTCGACGTTGTTGATCTTGATGGCACCGGAACAATAAACCTCCTCGATAATGTAAGGTCCTTCCCATTTAGAGAGAAGTTTTCCTGCAAAAAATCTTAAACGAGAATTGTATAGCAAGACATGGTCACCTACATTGAATTCCCGCTTTTGTATCCTTTTATCATGCCATCTTTTAACTTTCTCTTTAAACAATTTGGCATTTTCATAGGCCTGGTTTCTCCATCCATCAAGTGAGCTAATGTCAAATAACCTCTTCTCACCGGCAAGTTTGAAATCATAGTTGAGTTCTTTAATTGCCCAATAAGCTTTATGTTCTAGTTCAAGAGGTAAGTGACATGCTTTTCCATATACCATTTTATACGGAGACATACACTACAAAAAAATACACTTCCGTGATGATACGTGTTTGTCACAGTAGGTCATGTTTTCTGTCATGCATGTACATCCATGACGACTTTATGACAGAATCAAGATAGTCATACCTGTGCTGTCATAGAAGTGTTCCATGACAATACCAAAATTATCATCACGGAAGTGTTCACTTCCATGATGATAAATGGCGCGTCATGGAAGTGTTTTCGTCAATGGTAACCAACACGTGGCATCCATCGTAACGGGTCACCGTTAAGCTATCGGGTTCCGGTTTGGATATGATAACCCGTTAACAGCCCCGACCAATGGGGATTTTCCACGTGTAAAATTCTCATTCGCCGGAGGATCCACGTGTCAGCTCGGCGTTGGGACAGATGTCATCCACTCATTGTACGGGAGGTTACCTATGATACGTTGGCACATGGCAAGGCCCAACAGTGGCCCATTTAGGTGAAAGAGGTCGGCCCAGTCAAAATTAGCAGGCCGACCCATATAGGGCATACTTGTGTCTGGTCCATTTAAGCCCACGACCCATATGAGATGAGCCAATTCGGCCCGTCAACGGCCCGTTAACTATTGGACACCATTGTATCCCATCGTCAGTTTGAGCCTGTTAACAGCCCGCTATATATTTGGGCTCAATATCGGCCCCATGTGGTTTCAGCCTGTTAACGGCCCATTCAAGGGATGGGCCAATTTTCAGGATGTACGTCTTTTGGCCTTTTAGCGACCCATTTAAGTGTTGGGCCAATTTCCAGCCCGGTGTGTCTTTCAGCCTGTTAACGGCCCATAAATGAGTTGGGCCATTTGCAGTCGGACCTGAGTTTTGGCCTCTTAACGGCCCATGCTCTTCATGACCAATACGAGCCCGCTGTCTCTTTCGGCCTGCTAAAGGCCCACAATACAGTTGGGCCATATATAGCCCGACCTTAGTATCGGCCTGTTAATGGCCCGTAAAATTGAGTGGGCCCACTTATTGCCCGCTTCGATGTTGGCCTGTTAACGACCCGGGAGGTAACAGGGCCGAGCATTAACTGTTGGCTCATTTCAATTATAGCGGACCAATAGAGCTTTCGGCCTGGTTACGGCCCATTAACTTAATGGGCCCGCTAAAGTTCGAACATGTCTGTAGGCCCAATTAGATAACGTCGATTCCATCCCAGCTATAATTTGAGCCCATTATGACGAGCAATTATGGACAGGACAAAAACCGATAAATCAAAGGCCTATAAGAATTTTGGCCCATGCGAACCCATTAGGGAAGCCCATTAAGGGCAGTGGGCCGCTTCCTTCATATAGGGCCCACGACTGTTCATGCTAACTAATAATTTCACCACTTTTTTGGCTTCCTAGCGACCAGTTAGCTGGAATGCGAGGCACGCTAAGCAAACATACGGCATACAAGGAAAAAAGTTGCACATCCAGCATATATTACAGGAAATTACATCCACTGGCAATCAAAGATTGATGCCAGTGCAAATAAATGAACAGAACTTAACGGTCTACAACCTCACAATCTGCAACCTCAGCGCGGATGACGCCCATAAGCATGTGAGCAAGTTCTTCCTTCTTTGCTACACTGTCTCTGAAAACATTGATCAGTTGTTGTTGCACAAGAATGTGCACCTATGATTCGTCCACGATTTCCATGATTGCTTCAGCCAGTAATTCGTTCACAAACATACATTTTTTCCGTTGGATTCGAAACAGAGGAAACTCAACAGATTCAGATGGCGATTTTGGCAGGCTTGTATTATTGATAGTGGAGAGTGTCTCGACCACTGCATCATAACATAAATTAGGAGGGGAACCGAACAGATTAATCAAGAGTTATTGCCATATTACCTGGCCTAGATTTATTGGAAAGAAACAATGGGGTTGCCTTGCTATTTTCAAAGTTTGTCTTCTTATCTTCAGCAGCCTGCACCAAATTAACACACTAGCATTGCTATCATTGGCCAGGTCAGATAATAGGAAAGCAACATTGACACAACGAACATTTGGGCAACCAGACCACACCAGCCTACACCAAATTAACACAATATGGCACAACTATCATCAGCCAGTCAAGGTAATAGGAAAGCAACATTGACACAATGAATGATTGGGCAACCAGAACAACACTACAATTTAGTAATGTGCATGATATGAGATAGTACACTCATGCAGCTCAGTATGCAAAACTACCAGGCAGTTTTCCTTACAAAAATCAACATTGTCGCCTTTAATTATACATTTTGCTACAAGTAAATTTAGATCAGATAAAGGTTGGATTCATGCCGATTAACAAAATACATGCTGATGTAAAAATTTAGTGATATACAACAGGTACTTACATCAGCATTGGAACACAGAGAATTCCCGCAAGATACTTTCCTCGAACACGATCCCAGTTTAGAAAGTCTTCTATCCTTTAAGCTTATTTTCTAAAAGAGAGATGGGTAAGAAACATGTAGAAAATATGATCTGAATGCTATAAAATTTCATGATGTGAGGATACGCACACGCTTTTTAGAATGGAGTTGACATATTTTTGCTGGACTGGAGCGGACTAGTTCTTTCGCCACTTGAATCTGCTTATTATCAGTAGGAGTTGGGTTTCTCTGTGCTGGAGAAGTATCTATGAACACTGGAGTTGGTTTACTATCTCCTGGCATTTGGATCTTTTGCAAAGACCTTGTTTGTAACACTTCATATTCTAACATAGCCGTCTTCCCCTTGCATGCCTTATATAAAAGAATGGTGCTTCAGTTATAAAACATGCTACGGCAGAGAGATGGAATAGGTACTAAAGAATAGAAAGGAATGACATATTAACATGTATTCCCTCCATCCGGAAATAAATGGATGTGTCTAGGCGTATTTCAGTTCTAGATACATCCATTTTTATCCATTTCGGCGACATGTAATCCGGACGGAGGGAGTATGATGCAAGAGCTAGGGATACGACAGGACAAGAGAGTAAAAAAACACTAGTTGAATGTAAAACTGTATGATAGCGAAATACATACAGAAAAACACTAAGGCAACATATGCGTGTATGATTGGGAAACAGACCACGAACAACACTTCAATGTAAAAAATAACATGGTATGGTAGACAGATGAAGTACATATTGATGAATAACAATGCATAAGATATTCAGAAGCATGATGTGCAAACTAAGCAGATGGCATTGCGACAGAGTAGATTGACAGTACTTGAATTTGAAAACATGTTATCATGAATGGAATAGGTACTGAAAAACAGGAAGGCATGACATATTTACATGCATGATCAGCAGGCTAAGCACATGGCATTGCAACAGAGTAGATGCACTCGAGGACATTATATGCATGCTGTACCCATATCACGGGCCAAGTTAGAGCAAGGACCTTGTGGGGTGAATAGGATTCGGCATCTTTCTGCAAGTCTTCTGAAGAACTGCCTTTACATGTTCCATCATATTGGGTATCATTGACGTCAAGTTTGTTGGCCGGTACATTGCTCCGTGAGGTTCTTGTGGATATATCAGTGTGTGCAATTATATCTGACATGCATGGAAGACAACTAGTAGTTAGATTTATGTAATGAGTGCCTGTAGGAGACGACATAAATAGTAGGACTGGGCTTAACTAGCAACAACAGGTCTCAAAAACTAAAGGGAGAACACATATGAAAGCTACAGAATATGTATTGTTTGTACTCAAGATTATTAAAGAACAACATAGGTAATACTAGAAGTGGTATAATCACCAGCCTGTGGGATAACATTAGCTAATGCATGATAACTATGGAACAACGTTACCTAAAGAACAAGTCTCTTATCTGAACTATGGAACATCGTTAACTCCTGAACAAGACTCTTAAGAGATCAGCATGAATATACAGTGAAATGTGATAATCTATTTTCCATGCTTAGATGAATAACAAAGCCATAAATGTTGCACACAAGTAAGATGAGGGTACAACCTATCTGGCCGCCATCCATAGGAGTGAGCATCATGTGCTGACTTGTCGATGGCCCTGCAGTTGTTGTGGCTGTCCATGTCGGGCACGCACATTCGATGCAGGGAACTGTTGAGTGGGGGCTATAGCTCCCTTCTGGTGTATGCTTCCCTTGTTGGGGCAGCTGCGGTGAGAAGGAAGACGGTGTGGCTGAAGATGCAGATAACGCATAATGTTAAGAACGACACATCTCTTTGATCTGAAGAAATACCCTAAGAGATCAACAGCAAGGTACGAGAGTGGTCACACGTCTGTTGACTGAAGACTAAATTGGGGTCACACGATTTTATTTTATTTTGGTACTGTCCGATCTACGCCAGATGGCTTGATGGCCGTCTTGTGCCTCCTGGCTGACACTGTTCAGAATCTTCCCAGAAGAGCCAGCGACCACCGGCAGAGCAGCCTGCCTCCGCCGTCCCTAGCCGCGAGAGCTCCAACCAAAACCCCGCTCCCCGCCCCACCGCACTGCCGTGGTTGCGCCCCCCGGCTAATCCACCGCCATCATCCAGATCCGGCGGCGGTAGTACCTTCAACCCACGCAACTCTAAGATAGCCACCTAAGCGCTGCTTCCGCGGTGAACTTGCGCCCCTGTACCCTTACATTAGACACTAGCCAACCGGCAGCCTAGGAGCTCCGCCGCCTTGAGGGGTGCTGCTTCCCATTGGGAATCAATTGGCCCAGAATAAAAATTCAGACAATTGACGCCTAAATAAAGTGATTTAAGATGAGTGTACGACCTATCTTGCGGCCCGGTGAAGTAGGCAGCTCCAGCTGCCGAGTCGGTGAGGCCGGCGCGGTTGCGGTGGCTACCGGCGGCAGGAAAGCAGAGATGTCACGACAGTCGATGGCTACGGGGAAGCAGCGCCGGGGTCCTGGACGCTTCCGAAGTTGGAGCCGCTCCAGCACCGTGCACAACAGCGGGGGTGAATCGGCTCCGGTACGGTTCACGCGGTCGTCGTCAAGGCAGCTACGGCAGCACGGAGTAAGAGGCACACGGCCCAGTGCACGGCGGCAAACGGACAGCGTCTCCGGCATTGGGGAGGAGGGCGACGGTGAATTTGGTGTGGTGGGGGCGCCATGGAGGAGGGGTTGAGGTTTCGCGGCTGGGGAGAAGGAAGCTTCCGCGGAGAAGGTGATTTGGCGCCCACGATGTATGAATGGGGAATTGGGAGGGGGAACCATGTCTTGCGGACGCATTTGTCTGAAATGTGGGGGGAACTTATAGTTCTACCCCTGCCTTTAGGCTTCTGGGCTTGGATCTGTGTACTGAGGATCAGGGGTAGTAGAGTAACTTTGCTTCTCCCAAATAGTGGGCGCGAGCGATTTTGGGCGAGGAGGGCGTGTTTTGAAATAGTGGGCGCGAGCTATTTCGGGCGAGGAGGGCTTGTTTTGAAATAGTGGGCGCGAGCGATTTCGGGTGAGGAGGGCGTGTTTTGAAATAGTCGGCGCGAGCGATTTTGGCCGAGGAGAGGGTGTTTTGCCGCCCATGGTTTATGAATTATTCGGCACCTGTCATTTCAGCCGAGGAGAAGGCGCGCTTGGATGAAGTTACGAACCTACCCTCGATGTACAACGGGCCAATTGATGCATGTCCCACATAGGCCGGTAATTTCGCATCTCCCATGTATTTACTCGGGCGAATTCCACCGAGCAGAGGGTGTTTAGCGGTTCGTTCAAGTTTTGGGAGAACGAGCATCCACGTCTACCTTACCAAGTCGATTCGATTCAAATTTTGAAATATTAGCTTGCCACTTCTTTTTTAGATGGTGAGATGATGCTCGGGACTAATGTGTTTTTACATGCTCGTTGCTAACGATTTACTATATGACAAATAGTTGACCCACTCAAAAACGGGAATCAAACCCAAAATGAAATATCTCAATTCAATGAAATAGCTCGTTCACCAGGTCAAAATAGTGAACTAAATCCAAAATTGAACACCTCAATTGAGTAGCATGTTGTATTATAGTACTCCATGAACATGTTGAAAGTCAAATTAATGAACTTTTTTGATACGCATATCTCCGTTCATGTGTGGATTGCAGACAACATGTTCTCCAATTCAAATATTTGAATGCAAATTTATATCGAAACATGGTTTATATCAGTCTTTGATGCATAAATGCGACCTCCCCCTCTCCCGGTCTCCTGTTCTCTCTCTCGCCGACAATCTTTAATTCTATCGCACGCATCCAAACACAAACCTTGTCGGTCCCTCTCCCTCTCTCTCTCTCTCTCTCTGTGTGTGTGTGGGGGGGTCTTTCTAGTTCGCATGCACACTCCATGTATAGGTCTCTCTGGCACACTATGTATGATTCTCTAGTCCAAGCTAAATATGTTGGGTGCACTCATCGTACGCACACAAATTCCCTAGCTCGTTGCCCATAACTCTCTCACGCACCACTCTGCCATCTCAAAGCTCTTCCCTCTCTCTCTCAAACTCTCCATCTCCCTGGGTCACACATACACATGCATATCTCACTCGCACTCGATAGACCCATCTAAAACTCTCTCTCTCTCCCTCGTTCTCCCTCCATCTCACACGCACACACACACAATCTCACGCCTAGCTAAGTATGATTGTCTCTCACTCAATTGTAGGCACACGCAGTCCCCCCTATGTATATGACTAATTCTTAGTCTCCATCACAAACATGTGCATTGTCTCTTTCCCTCACTTGGTCTATCTCGATTTCTCTTAGGGCATCTTCATATCACACACACACCTCGTCCCTCGATCTCCCACCCACATAGTCCCCTCATGATCTCGAGGGGATCTCTCTATCACAAACACACCCTCTCTCCCTCCCCATGTGTCCATCTTCTCCATGCGTCCCTCTCGACCTTTGTCCCTTGTTGGCCAGACCTCTATTGGACATGTGCTATAGGGGTGTCTCTCTCCGTTGCAAACAATCACGCACTAGCTATCTTCGTGTATCTCCTCACCTCGCTTTTCTATCTCGGAGAGGCATGCGTGATATGTTTGCATAAGAAACGAACACACACACTCTCTCTATTTTATCGTTTGTTGTCCCTTTCTCTTTCACACACACACTCTTTTTGCACACTCACTCATTCTCCTTCACACGCACTTGATCTCTCTTGACTTAGGCACTCTCTTCGGTCCATAGCATATAGATTTATTGAAAAGTCAAACATCACAAAGTTTGACCATGTACGTGGAGAAAAACATTTACATCTAGAACGGCAAACATATATCATTAGATTCATCATGAGATGTAGTTTCGTATGATGTATCTTTGGTATTGTAGATATAAATAATATTTGAGTAAACCTGGTCAAAGTTTCCAAAGTTTGACTTCTAAAAAATTTATATGCACTGCATTATCGGACGGATGGAGTATCTCTTTCCCCCTCTCAGCTATCTGACGCACCACTCAGCTGTATCGGGGCTCCTCTATCTCTCTCAAACTTTATATCTCCCTGGTTCACACATACACATATCTCGCTCGCACTACATAGACCCATCTAACACTCTCCGCCCTTGTTCTCTCTCTATGTGGCACGCACCCCCCTAAGTACCATAATCCCTCACTCCATCATAGGCACACGCACTCCCCCCCTAAGTATGACTATCTCTCACTAGCCATCAGGAACACGCGTATTGTCTCCTTCCATCCATACGTCTATCTCGATATCTCTCGGGGTATCTTCTATCGCACACACACCTTGTCGCTTGATCTCCCACCCATGTAGTCCCATCACGATCTCCAGGGGATCTCTCTGTCACAAACATACACTCTCTCCTCCCCATGTCCGCATTTTCTCCATACGTCTCTCTCGACCTCTCTCCCTTGTTTGTCAGACCTCTCTTGGCCATGTGCTAGGGGTCTTTCTCTCTCGGTTGCAACCAACCACACACTATCTCCTCACCTCGCTTCCGCTGTCGAAGATGCATGTGTGATATGTTTGCATAAGACTAACACGCTTTTTCTCTACTTTATCGTGTGTTGTCCATGTCTCTTTCACATACGCACACACACTTTTTCACTCACTCTTTTTGTTTCACACACACTCTCTCTCTAGTTAGGTACTCTCTCACGTCCATAAACATATGGATATTTTGAAAAGTCAAACCTCAGAAAAGTTTGACCAGGTGAAAGTGCAATCATGCCCTTAATCGTATTTTGATGTTGATGACAAATATACACATAGGGGACTAACCAAGTTTGTCAAGTATATCTCAGGTTTTAGTCCCCTCGGGATCGTGTGTGTGGATTATGACTATCGGAAATACTTATCTTCCTTAAGAATGAAGAAACAAGTCTACTGGTTTAGGCCCCTTTATGTTTGTTCTTGAGTATAGGGATCCCGTACTATTAAGAGGGGAACATGGGGTCTCGCGAAAGTCTTGCTCAAGTGATCTTCTTTAAACACTCATCTTCTGAACCCTGTCTCTGTCGGACGACCGACACATGTCGGACGGCCGGTATCCACCGGACGTCCGGTACTTCCTATACAGAGCCAAAACGTCGGATTTTCGGTGTCTACCGGACATCCGGCATTTCCTTCACAGAGCCAAAACGTCGGATTTACGGTGTCCACCAGACGTTCGACACCTTCTTGACAGAACCAAAATGTCGGATGTCTGGCATCCATCGGACGTCCGGTACCTTCTCTACAGAGCTAAATCGTCAGACTTCCATTCCATGTCGGACGTTCGGTGTCTTCCGTTGCCTCGGACGTCCGGTATCCACAGGTCGTCTGGTACTTCCTATGCAATGCTAAATCGTGAGACTTCCGGTCCCTGTCAGTCGTCCGGTGTCTGCCATGGCCTTGGACATCCGGTATGTCTCGGACGTCCGACGACTGCTGCACTCAGTTGGCCCCAACGGCCACTTATTGAGGGATACTATATATACCTCTCACCCATCCCGTGGGAGGTTTGACCATTCACTTTGAACATCCTCAAGAACACTTTTCACTCTCTCTCTCTCATACTCCTACACCAAATCTTAGATCCCTAAGGGATTTGAGAGCATTTGAGAGAAGTTGTCCACTCAAGTGATAGATCCACTCCTTCCCCCTCTTTGCACCAAAGGAATTCGTGATTTGAGCAAGTCTTGAGCTTTTCCCCATCGTTATTGTTACTCTTGGAAGTTGGAGACTCCTAGGTGGTAGGAGTCATTCGGAGAGGAATCGACCATTGTGATTACCCCTGCAAAGTTTGTGAGGGTTTGGAGACCACCGTAAGGTCTACCACTAGTGGTTGGGAATCGCCTTCGTGGTGATATCTCAAAGGGAGAATAGGGTGAGCCTTCGTGGCATTGGTGTGACTTCGTGGTAACATCCACCTCTCTAACGGTGACGTAGCTTCCCTCCAAGGAAGTGAACATCGGCATACATCCTCGTCTCTCGGAGTTGCGGTTATCCCTAACCCTAACTTCCTACTTGTGGTTACTTGTCTCTTAGTCTTTACTTATATCATATTGTACTTGCTTACTCACATACTTGTGTTACTTGTTTACCTTGCTTAGCTCTTAGCATCATACTTGCAATTGTTAGGCTCACTTTCATATTCCGCATTATTGCCTAAAATTGCTAAGTAACATTTAAAATTTGTAATTGTACCTATTCACCCTCCTCTAGGTCCATCTCGATCCTTTCAATTGGTATCAGAGCCTCGTGCTCTATTCTTGTGGCTTAACCGCCCTAGAGCGAGCTAAACCCCGATGGGACTCCCCTTGTTGCGGATCCAAAGGATAAGGGCGCGGCTTCCACAGAAGCCAAGTCCTTCACTTATGAGGATCTGGAATGGGCTCTTGCTAAGCAAAAGGAGGAGCATGATGCTTCTCTTGAGGCCTTGGTCCAAATGAGACTAGCCACATTAACCACGATGCTTGCACCACTTTCGGGTGGTGCGGCCTCGAGGCCAACTCTGCCTACTCCTTCACTTGGCCAACAACCTCCTAGCAATGAACACTCTAGTGTTCCATGGCTGTATGCAAGACCTCAAGTTGAGAAACCTAAGTATAATCCTGGAGGAAAACCTCCTTTGCTTGATGACAGTTCCGATTTTGCTTTGTGGAGAGTTGGTATGCAGGATCATCTTAGGTATGCCAATGATGAAATGTTGGAAATTCTGGAGCATGGCTACAACCCTGTTGACCCAAAGAATCTTACTCCAAGAGTGACATATGACAAGCATCTCTATGACACTGCAATCATGTGCATAAGAAAAGGAATGAATGATAAGCAAAGGAGACCTTACATTCATATCACAAGTGCCAAGGAATTATGGGATAGCATTGTAAGGACCAAGACCGGTACCTCCACTATCCGGCTTGCTCAGTATGAAATTGCCAAAGATCAATTGCAAAACTTTTGTATGGAGAAAGGTGAATCCCCCAAGCAGCTCCTTGAGCGTCTCATGACTCTCACCGTTGACATCGAGTCTTGTGATTGTGACAAGACACAAGATGGATTCAACTTGACCAAGCGGTTTCTCGTGGACAAGTTACTTCATGCTCTTGCTCCATATCATCACCAAATGGTGTGGGACATAAGACAACATCATGGATTCAAGGAAATGACTCCTGATGACATCATATCCACTTTCCAACTATTCAAAGAGTCAAAGGCAAATGCTACAAAACACCTTGCCATGCATGGTACCTCAACATCAAAGATCAATCTTGAATTGAAGGCCAAGCATGTATGTGAAGAAGAGCAAAGTGAAGAAGAAGAAGATGATGATGATGAAGATGGTGATGAGATTAACTCCGATGAGAGCCCTTCATATGAAGACATTGCCCTCTTTGTCAAGAAGTTTAGCGTGGGAAAATTCAAGGGAAGATTCCAGAAGAAGAAAGTGAGAAAATGCTACAACTGTGAAGAAACCAACCACTTCTCCAATGATTGCCCTTATGAGAAGAGAGAAGATAAACCAAGGTTTCCCAAGACCTTTCCCAAGAAGAAGTTGCCAAATCCTTTGAACTCCAAGATCAAGAAGAGAGATGGGAAAGCAATGGTTGCTCATGAAGAATCCGATCCGGATGATGTTAGTGGTGTTGCCGGAGTTGCTCAAGATTCTCAAAACACCTTGAGGCTAGTCAACAAGAGTGGTGATGTTGTCACCTACAACTATATGAAAGACTACTAGGGCAACGCTCACAAGTGCCTAATGGCAAAGGTTGTGGTAGAAGATGGAGAGGGCCAAAACTCTCCTGACAAGGTCAAGGTAACCCCATGGTCAAACCCTCCTCTTTTCACTCCTACTCTGTGTGATGAGTATCTTGATGCGGAGGATAATTATGATGATGATATTGATGATCCTATGCTTGCTAAACTAAATAAGTTCATGTGCTCCCTCAAAGGAAAGAAGCTCACTATGTTTCGTATGCTTATGGAGATGGTGAGTAAGCACACCATCACCATTAAGGAACTCGAAACCCTCGTCACCGAGGAAAAGGAAAAATATGAAATCCTTAAGCGGAAAGTCCAATATGAGGAAGCACGAAATGATGAACTATGCTTGAAAATTGGTCCAAACTTTGATGTTCATGCTAAAGAACTTGCCTCCTTGAAAAAGGCTAAGGACTCGTGCGAGGAGTTGATGAATGATAAAAGTAATCTTGTGAAATCTCATACTTCTCTCTCTAAGGATTGTGAGCTTCTATCTGTGTCCCTCAAGACTAAGGAAGAAGAGCTCACCCTTCTTACAAAGAGTTTTGAGACGCTCAAGCTTACTTATCTTGAAACTCTAGCCAAAGCTTACTCTTCTCCCATTATCAATGTTGATGCTTGTACTACTAACTCTAGTGGTGACCTAGCATCTATTCTTGAGGAAAACCGTTTTCTAAAGGCACAACTCAAGAGAGGACTCATGACATGTGCTCAAGGACAAAAGAACCTTAATGAGGTATTGAGCCAACACAATGAGGTGTTTGCCAAGGAAGGGCTCGGGTTTGACCCAAGCACAAGCAAGAAGAAAACGTCTTCTCAAAAGTGCACCACCCCTCTTAAAGAAACATTTGTACGAGAAGGGCACAAGGAGAAAGGTAAGGTTGTGAGTGGGAAGGCCACAAGGGGCATGCCCACTCTCAACAAGCCAAAAGAGCTCATGCCTCCATCCTATGTACTTTGTAAAACTAAGGATGGAGAAGTTTATGCGAAATTTGTTGGTCCTCGTAATGCATTCCGGTTTTATGCTATTTGGGTCCCTAAGACCTTTGTGACTAACTTGAGAGGTCCCATTGCAAAATGGGTGCCTCTAACCAAGTCATAATTGTGTGTAGGTGGCTTTCTCTGGTGGAGTCAAATGGGTGATCGATAGTGGATGTACCAACCATATGACCGGAGATAGCAAGTTGCTTTACGATTTCATGGAAGCTATTCAACCATTTATGAGCATTGTGTTTGGTGGAGGATCAAAAGAACATGTACTCGGGTTGGGCAAGGTGGCTATCACAAATGACATGTCTCTTGCAAATGTCATGCTTGTCCAATCCCTTAAATACCATTTGCTTTCTGTTTGTCAATTGGCTTCTGTTGGTTATGATACACTATTTGGACTAACAGATGTGAAAGTCTTTAAGAGAGATACTCTCGAAGTGGCCTTTGTTGGAGAGTTGGATGGCAACCTTTACACGGTTGATTTCTCGAAAGAGAGCACATTCCATGCAACTTGTCTAATGGCCAAGGCCGACAAGGGGTGGCTATGGCATCGCCGGCTAGCCCATGTCGGCATGAGAAATCTTCAAGATCTCTTAAAGGGTAATCACATCCTTGGACTAACCAATGTCTCTTTTGAGAAAGACCGTGTGTGTAGTGCATGCATAGCCGGGAAGCAACATCAATCAAAGCACCCACCCAAGAGTATTGTATCTACTTCAAGGCCTTTGGACCTCCTTCATGTGGATATTTTTGGGCCTCCTTCTTGGGATAGTCTTGGTGGGAAAAAGTATGGACTTGTCATTGTTGATGATTACTCAAGATATACATGGGTGTTCTTCCTCAAGTCCTAGGATGAGACGAAGATCACTTTCATTGATTTTGCCAAGCAAGCATAATGCAAGTTTGACAAAGAAATCTTGGCAATAAGAAGTGATAATGGCTCCGAGTTCAAGAACTACACCTTGGAAGAATTTCTTTGTGATGAAGGGATTGAGCATCAACATTCCGCACCATACACTCCTCAACAAAATGGTGTAGCCGAAAGGAAGAACCGTACACTTGTGGAAATGGCAAGGTCCATGTTGGATGAATACAAGTCACCACATAGTTTTTGGGCCGAGGCTGTCAACACCGCATGCCATGCTTCAAATCGGTTCTTCCTCCGCACGATATTGGAGAAGACTCCATATGAGCTCCTAACCGGGAACAAGCCAAATGTCAAGTACTTTCGTGTATTTGGGTGCAAATGTTTCATCCTCAACAAAAGAGAACGGTTAGGAAAATTTCAATCTAAAACAATTGAGGGCATATTTGTTGGTTATGGATCAAACTCTCACGCCTATAGAGTCTACAACAAATCCAATGGATGTGTTGTAGAAACTTGTGACATGGTGTTTGATGAATTTAATGGCTCCCATGGGGAGCAAGTTGATATAAGTGATGTAGGTGAAGACGATCCTTCTCAAGATATTTTGACCATGGGTGTTGGTGCTCTTCTTCCAATGGAACAAGAACCTCATGATGATGAAGAAGAAGATGGAAGTTTCACACATCATCAAACAAATTCAACACCCATACCACCACAAGCTCCTATTACTCAACCGATGCCCGTTGTTCAAGTACAAGAAGAAGATCAAGTCCCTCACCATGATCATCTTCAAGAACAAGATCCTCACCAAGAGAAAGAACAAGAAAGTGCAATCTTTGATGATGAACCTCAACAAATGCAAATGAAGAAGAAGATCTTCCACCACACATTAATGATCCATATGTTGAGGATATGGATGATGGAAATGAAGTTGAACCCCGTGAAACCCTAACCTCCATCATGCCCCGAGTGGCCGGTCGTGTTGATGTTGATCAAATTCTTACCGGCATATCGGAAGGTAGAGTCACTCGTAAACAATTGACAAACTTCTGTGCTCACTTTTTGTTTGTCTCTAGTGTTGAGCCACTCAAGGTACAAGATGCATTGATGGACAATGATTGGCTCGTTGCTATGCAAGAAGAGTTGAACAGTTTTGAATGCAACCAAGTGTGGTCATTAGTCGAGAGACCAACTAAGGAACACAATGTCATTGGAACAAAATGGATTTTCAAGAACAAGCAAGATGAGAATGGCGTAATCATCCGCAACAAGGCAAGGTTAGTGGCACAAGGGTTCTCACAAGTTGAAGGTTTGGACTTTGGTGAGACCTTTGCTCCCATTGCCCGTCTTGAATCTATTCGCATCTTACTTGCCTATGCTGCTTTCAATGGTTTTAGATTACATCAAATGGATGTGAAGAGTGCTTTCCTTAACGGTCCTCTACAAGAAGAAGTATATGTATCACAACCACTCGGGTTCGTTGATCCCGATCACAAAGACTATGTGTACAAACTTTACAAGGCTTTGTATGGCCTCAAGCAAGCACCTCGTGCTTGGTATGATCATCTTAAGAAGTTTCTACTCGATGATGGTTTTGTGAGAGGGGTGATCTTATGCCAAATCTATGTAGATGACATCATTTTTGATTCTCCTAACATTCATTTGTGTAAGAAGTTTGCGGCCTCCATGACCAAGAACTTTGAAATGTCACTCAATGCGGACTTGAAGTTCTTTCTCGGATTTCAAATTCAACAATTTCAAGAAGGAATTTTCTTGTCTCAAACAAAGTACCTCAAGGATATTCTAGAGAAGTTTGACATGACAAATGCTTGCCCATGTAAGACACCCATGCCAACAAAAATTGTACTCACTGACGACACAAACGGTATCCCTTTTGACCCATCTCTTTACCGCTCTATGATTGGTTCATTACTTTATCTTTGTGCATCTAGACCAGACATCATGTTCAGTGTATGCATATGTGCTAGATTCAGGCTTCCCCTAGGGAAAGCCATCATAAGGCGGTTAAGCATATTCTTACATACCTTGTTCACACCCCAAAGTTGGGTCTATGGTACCCCAAGGATGGAAAGTTTGATCTCATTGGGGTACACGGATGCTGATTGGGCTGGAGACAAAGTGGGACGGAAGTCCACCTCCGATGCATGTCAATTTCTTGGACGCTCCTTGGTAAGTTGGTCCTCGAAGAAGCAAAATTGTGTCTCTCTCTCCACCGCCGAAGCCGAATACATTGAAATCGCCAATTGTGCAACTCAATTACTATGGATGAGGCAAACTTTGAAGGATTATGGTATCACCTATAGACATGTGCCTCTTCTATGTGATAATGAAAGTGCCATCAAGATTGCTGAGAATCCTATTGATCATCTTCACACCAAGCACATTGATATTAGGTATCATTTCTTTAGAGACCACGTGCAAAAGGGTGACATTGATATTGCTCATGTTGGTACGGATATGCAACTCACTGACATTTTCACCAGACCATTGGATGAAGCAAGGTTTTGTCAACTTAGGCGTGAACTTGGTATCTTGGAGCTTGACAACATTATGTGAAATCTAGTACCCATGCATGCATTTACTTCATGTCTTGTCTTGATGTAGGCATATGTTTAGGGGGAGACACTCAACTTATGAGTACTCTCACCCTATATAATGCATAAAAAGAACAAACACTCTCAAAGTTACCATGTTCCTCGAACTACGGTACTTTAAAATGATGGAGTAGTGTTTTTTAGCCCAAGGACAATATCTTCGCAGCATCACGACACACATACTCACACATGGTGGCCTTTAGCCACCGGCTCTCCTCGTAGGAGGGGTGCCCAATCATGCTTGGGGTCCATACATTGTGTGTCTAGTTGCTAATCATGTGGTATCTTCTATGTCTGATTGCCCATATATTTTTGTCATTTACCCATTCTTGTATTTTGGTTCATCTAGATACTTCTAAGCGTTGTCTGTCAAAACTTTTGCCACCAGTCATCCGACATTTCTCAGACGTCCGATGACTCACAGTTTTCGGTCGTCCGACACTGCTCGGATGTCCGGTCGCTGTGCAGAAATCGTGCACAACCCATTTCCTCCCCAGGCCCCGGATGTCCGAGGCTCTCTGGTCGTCCGTCGCCTGGCACTTACATCTGTCCCCGGACGTCCAACCTCTCTCGGTCGTCTGATGAAACTCGCGGCCCATATAAATTTTGGGGAAGGGCCTGACCGGGCAGTTGCCCTATATTCTCCCCTCTCCACCGCGTCTGTGTCCGCCACCGCACCGCCAAGGGGGTGGATCTCGCTAGCTGTCATCGGGGGAGCCGCATCGTCGCGCCGCCAGCCTCCTCTCCGTCGATCCCTCCTTCCTCGTGCTAATTTGGTATCTTCCTGTCCATTCCTCTGGTTCTTTTGTCGTTCATCTCAGTGCCGGTTGTGATTCTCTCTTGGATAAATCTCATAGGGGTGGTTCTTCCCACGATGCCAAGGGTGAAACACACTGCTCACAAGGATACCAGAGGTGCCTCCGCTCGCGCCTCTCATCGCGGTGGGTCTGATGACTCACAAGAGCATCAGCGTCCGCGCAAGTGTGCTGGGAATCATCCTGTGATCGAGGACACTTCTTCTAAGGGATATGACTATGAAGAGGAGTTGCAATATGAAGAGCGCGCTAAGTATGTGGCTGTCCCAATTCGTCCTTCAGGTTCCCGAAGGGCCACCTACACACCTACTCCTCCGGTTCAGACAAATGCGAATGGTCGTCGCATATCTCTTGAGGCTCCTCAACTTCATGGGCGTGCCCTCAAGGATTTCACCAAAGTGCCCAAGCCTGCATATCTTAAGTTCCGTCGCGATGTTGATTAATTCGAGGTGGTTCAAGACTCTCTGGATCAACGTTTCTGCACAAATGTTCAGGCAGACATCTATACCTCCGTGGTTCTCCCAAAGGGACTCTCTCTGCATCATTTCATTGACTTGGAGCACATTCGGGCTCATCCCGTGAAGTACCCGGGTGCTATTGAACTCATTGAGTCATCCGGTCTTGCAGCTCCATTTGCATTTCAGCACGACTTCAACCATGCCGCTATCCATCAATTTTATGCCACATGCTTCTTTGGTCCTGACAAGACCATCACCTGGATGACTTCTGACACCGAGCTCACTGCCACTTATGCTCAGTTTGTTGCTGCTCTTGGCTTTCCTGACATTGGATTCAAGATCCATAAGGATGACCCCAACCACAAACCCAAAGCCGTTGAGGCTTGTGGCTATCTTCTTAAGGAACTTGATGATCTTACTGAGGAGGATAAGATTAAGGATCTGAATCAAGTCTCTATTTGGAGATCTCCTTTCTACATCATTTATCAATGTGTCATCCGCACCATCTATCCCAAGATGGGTGACAAGGGATCTTGCAACAGTTATTGCATTGATCTCATGTCTCACCTCTATGAGTCTCCCAAAGGAAAGATAAATGTTCGTCATTTTCTGTGGCATGAAATCCGTCTTGCTAGCTTTCAGTACAAGTGGGCTTTTCCTCATGCTCCATTCATTCAAGCTCTCATTGAGAGTGTTGCCCCATTCTCTCTTGAACGGACTCATGTGCATGAGAAGTGGACTATTCCTCCTCACATGGCGGACGATTGGGCTCCCAAGGGTTCCTCCAAGTCTGCCCCTGCTCGTAGGTCTGCTGCTAGGTCTCATCCTATCACCTCTAACTCTGCATCTCTTGGGCGTCTTTCTCGTTTTCTCGGAAAGTCCACTTCTGCCATGATGCAGGCCTTTACCTTCAACTGCACACAAAATCATGATGTAGTCACTCGCATGATCACCTCCAAGAATGCCTTGAAGTCTCGTCTGCGTGACTCTGGGGCTACCGATGTTAGTGACGATGAGCGTCTTCCGGCGGCTCCTCCTTCAGATTTTGGCTTTCCTTCGGGGCCCGAGTGGGCTGAGTTCTTCGACGAGGCGGGTGGAAGTGGTGCTCACAATGATGATGACGATGATGATCTGTGACGTTCTGGGTGGTCCTCTTTGCCGCTTTTGGGTACTTGATGCCAAGGGGGAGTACTAGTATTGTTCTATCTATGTTAAGTCTTAAGACTTGTCTTATGTTGAACCATTATGCTTTGAGTGGGTGTATGACTTTATCTATGTCTTTATGTATGAGGAGATATTATGATATTTTGCTCCTATGATTTTAATGATTGTCAATGTGAAGGGGAGCTCGTCATATTTGTGTATCTAGGCCTTGAAATGCTCTTCGACAAATCTGTCTTAAGTATAGAACATCCTTATTTTTTTTGTACTATGTGTATATTGTCATCAACTACCAAAAAGGGGGAGATTGAAACTACAATCATGCCCTTAATCGTATTTTGATGTTGATGACAAATATACACATAGGGGACTAACCAAGTGTGTCAAGTAAATCTCAGGTTTTAGTCCCCTCGGGATCGTGTGTGTGGATTATGACTATCGGAAATACTTATCTTCCTCAAGAACGAAGAAACAAGTCTACTGGTTTAGGCCCCTTTATGTTTGTTCTTGAGTATAGGGATCCCGCACTGTTAAGAGGGGAACATGGGGTCTCGCGAAAGTCTTGCTCAAGTGATCTTCTTTAAACACTCATCTTCTGAACCCTGTCTCTGTCGGACGACCGACACATGTCGGACGTCCGGTACTTCCTATACAGAGCCAAAACGTCAGATTTCCGGTGTCTACCGGACGTCCGTCATTTCCTTCACAGAGCCAAAATGTCGGATTTCCGGTGTCCACCGGACGTCCGACACCTTCTTGACAGAACCAAAATGTCGGATGTCTGGTATCCACCGGACGTCCGGTACCTTCTCTATAGAGCTAAATCGTCGGACTTCCGGTCCATGTCGGACGCCCGGTGTCTTCCGTTGCCTCGGACGTCCGGTATCCACTGGTCGTCCGATACTTCCTATGCAGTGCTAAATCGTCGGACTTCTGGTCCCTGTCAGTCGTCCGGTGTCTGCCGTGGCCTCGGACGTCAGGTATGTCTCGGACGTCCGACGGCTGCTACACTCAGTTGGCCCCAACGGCCACTTATTGAGGGATACTATATATACCTCTCACCTATCCCGTGGGAGGTTTGACCATTCACTTTGAACATCCTCAAGAACACTTTTCACTCTCTTTCTCTCATACTCCTACACCAAATCTTAGATCCCTAAGGGATTTGAGAGCATTTGAGAGAAGTTGTCCACTCAAGTGATAGATCCACTCCTTCCCCCTCTTTGCACCATAGGAATTCGTGATTTGAGAAAGTCTTGAGCTTTTCCCCATCGTTCTTGTTACTCTTGGAGGTTGGAGACTCCTAGGCGGTAGGAGTCATTCGAAGAGGAATCGACCATTGTGATTACCCCCGAAAAGTTTGTGAGGGTTTGGAGACCACCTAAAGGTCTACCACTAGTGGTTGGGAATCGCCTTCGCGGTGATATCTCAAAGGGAGAATAGGGTGAGCCTTCATGGCGTTGGTGTGCCTTCATGGTAACATCCACCTCTCTAACGGTGACATAGCTTCCCTCCAAGGAAGTGAACATTGGCATACATCATCGTCTCTCGGAGTTGCGGTTATCCCTAACCCTAACTTCCTACTTGTGGTTACTTGTCTCTTAGTCTTTACTTATATCATATTGTACTTGCTTACTCACATACTTGTGTTACTTGTTTACCTTGCTTAGCTCTTAGCATCATACTTGCAATTGTTAGGCTCACTTCCATATTCCGCATTATTGCCTAAAATTGCTAAGTAACATTTAAAATTTGTAATTGTACCTATTCACCCCCCCTCTAGGTCCATCTCGATCCTTTCACCAGGTATATGTGGAGAAAAACATTTACATCTGGAACGATCATTACATTCATCACAACATGTACTTACTTCATACTATCATTTATCTTTGGTATTATAGATATAAGTAATTTATTTACAAACTTGGTCAAAGTTTCAAAAGTTTGACTTTAAAAAAAATATAGGCACTACATTATCGAACGGAGGGAGTAGCTCTTTCTCTCTCTCTCTCTCTACTATCTCTCACGGGCCTCCCCTCTCACCCGATCTCTCTATACCGAGGGATTATACAGTCACTGTATCAGCATATAGCTCCGTATATTGTTTAGTTGACCAGTCAACCATTCCACATGCTGCCTTGTCAGCTCGTGTTCTTTATCTTCGTGTGTTGGCCCATGTGGCAGTGGGTGAAAATAAGTAAACTAGAGGCCCATCTGACACGCGGTGAAGTAAACAAAGTTGAACCCACTCGCAGTAGCACCCCGCACGCTAGTAAATTGAGGGCACACTTCTTCCGCGTGAAGGACGCACTCGCGCACACTTCACCACTGTGCAGCGGCATGCACACAAGGATGCACTCGCGCACACCCAGCACACAATACACACCAGCACACGTGTACACCGGCATCACCGCCAGCGGAGATGGACGGCGAGGCAGCCAACAAGCAGAGGCGGCTCGAGCCAAAACCGCATCCGGCGAGCCTGGACTTCATCAGCAGCCTCCCCGACGATATGCTGCTCGTCATCATCGGCCTCCTCCCCACCAAATCTGCCGTGCGGACCACCCTGCTCTCCCGGCGGTGGCGCCCCCTCTGGCGCCATGTCCCCCTCAACCTCACTGTCGACAGCTGCCTCTGCGACGGGGATTGCAAACGCATGGCCGCAGTCTCCAAGATCCTTTCATCGCACCCTGGCCCAGCCAGACGCTTTAACATCCGCATGTTCAGTACCAACTGCAAGGTCGAAGCCAAGTTCGATGAGTGGTTTTTATCCCCCACCCTAGATCAGCTCGAGGAGCTCAGGTTTGAAGCTGGACGATGTCGCTCTCTGCTGCCGTCCGCGCTCCGCCTCACACCAACGCTCCGTCCTGCTATTTTCCCCAGATTAATGCCGCGCCCGCCCTTCTTCTCCCTCAACTCAACCAGCTCGACCTCTTCGACGTTGGCATCTCGAAGAAGGCTATGGAGCACCTGCTTCGCAGCTGTACTGTGCTCGAGTACCATCATCTTCGGTAGATCCACGGGTTCATTAGCCTCCACATCTCCTCGATGAATCTCCGATGGATTTATGTGTCTTGCTGGCCCCGCAACAAGACATCAATTGGGAAGAGATCACTCCAGCTGTTCCATGTTATGGTCATTGAGAATGCGCCTTTCCTTGAGAAATTGATTGTATCTGATCTAGAAGGTCCAACAAAAATCAGGGCCATTGACGCACCGAAATTGACAGCGTTGATGTACTCGTCTGCCAAATTCTCCGAACTCTTTATTGGATCCGTAATCATTCAGGTACAACACTCATCTTCTTCTCTGTCTTCTTGAATTCACATTTTTAAATTTTTTCTTGATGTATTTATGACTGTCATCCATAAAATGATTCCCACAAGCTTGACCCAGTCTATGCGCACAGTGAAGATCTTGGCAATAAAATCTATCGGCCCCAATATGGATCAAGTTGCTGGATTCCTTACATGCTTTCCGTGCACTGAGAATTTACTCATCGAGGTGAAACTTCTTTCCTATTAGTAAACGGTAATCACAACGTAGCTCAATTTTTTCGTAATTTCCCCAAATTACGATGACAAGTGTAGTGTTCAAAACTGCATCTACGCACTGCACCGAAAGAAATGTTTTTAGTATTTTTTTCTCACGTGATCACCTGCATCATTTTTTGTTGTTGTACTACTAGTAGCCTAGGCTAGTCATAGTGGCAAGTAACTTAGACTAGTAACTCTATGGTTAGCCTAAGAGCAAGTACTACCTCCATCCTGGTTTACTCTTTGTATTTTGTAGTATCAATAATTGACCATAGATTTAACTGACAAAATGTTAATGCATGTCACTAAAAATTATATCGTTGGATTCGTATTCGAACATAATTTCAAATGGTATAATTTTTGGTGACATGCATTGGCATTTTCTTAGGTAAATCTATGGTCAAAATTTTACACTAAATACGAGGTAGTACAAAAGTTGGCTATAACGGCCCTCCACTATGTAGGCCAAAACACGTGCCAAATTCACTTCTGATGCATTTCGCATCGATGCCCCTCCATTGCTCACCTGGTGCCCCAATCTCGATCACCTACCTTGGGAGAGGGAGAGGCTAGTGTAGTTGGTTTGATTGATTTGTTTATACATGTGGGTCTGTGTGCACAGCGGTGCCAACTCTCTCACATCGCTAGAGCGGTGCCAAAATCTTTTGATTTGACATCGATGCATATTATGTGGCATACTTTTGAGAAATATGGCATCGGCCACATAGTGGAAGGCAACAAATGCCCAAGCTCTTCACGTGCTCCTAGGTAAATGAGAGGGAAGAGAAAGAGAGAGAGAGAGAGAGTGAAAAAATATCACTAGCCTTAGAGCCAACCCTATCGTATGAGCGAATGATATCGGTACCTCTTGATATCATGGCAATCTTATACAGCCAGCTGCTCTAATATGTTCTCTTCTTTTGTAGATAAAAAAAGACCCGAAAGTGAAAAATGTGCTGCACTATAACAATCTCATTGAATGCCTTGATCTCCATCTTACGGAAATTGATTTGATCGACTACCGAGGCAGCACATCTGAGATTAAATTGTCCAGGTTCTTTGTTCTGGAGGCAAGTGTGCTCAAGGTAATGAGGTTTGGCATTCTCTAGCGCAACAATGAATGGCGTGCTGATCACCGCAAGTGTCTAAGCCTAAATGACAAAGTCTCCGTAGAAGCTCAATTTGTTTTTGAAACATCAAGTCGCCAGAGTGTCGGTGCAACAAACCCTGGGTCCGTTGCCCAGACTGTGCACAGGCACGGGGACGAGATTGAAGCACCAACCCAAGTCAGAATACAAGGGACTAAGAGGTTCAAAGGACTAACATGCAGATTAGAGGGACCAAGATCAAGCCAAAGAAGCAAGGCACCATCAGGAGAAGGGCCTCCTTTGCCGGGCAGGCAAGCTCGGCAAGGGGCGAGGCCACCCCCGGAAGACGACGTCCAAGACATCCCGGCAGGGCCTGCCGGGGCACACAGAGGCAAAACCACCTCACCAACTACTCCACCATGACCCACGTCGTCAATCAATGCGGTGTCAAACCGCGGAGTGACTAAGTGGCAGCCATTCACCACGTGGCAGCCTCTCCCTATAGGAAAGACCTGCAGATGACACCCGTCCTACGATGTGTCCAGCGAGCAGGCGTGGAGCTGGCGAGATAGCCCGGCAAGCCTTGCCGGGCAACCAACGATGTGACGTTGAGCGGTGCATTTAATGCGCCCTGTCAGCCCGCAGAGTTAGGTATGATAGCACTGTTTGTTATCTTATCAGTGCATAATGACTGTTTTGCCATTGTGGTGACCCCTTAATCTATAAAAGGAGGCCCATGGCAACCATAGAGAGGGTTCGAAGGTTGGATAACTCAGACTCCCATACGCGTGTAGCTACTGCCGCCCTGAGGCAACCCCTGCCGGGCAAGTGTACTACGCTCCACCACCACCTTTCCACCATCAATCCACCAAAGCGGGAGTAGGGTTTTACGCCTCACGGCGGCCCGAACCTGGGTAAAAATGCCTGTGTGATCTCTGCCGTGCTGCCACACGCTCGTCTGCTCTTTGTGCAACGCGATGCCCTCCTGCCGAACCAGCAAGGGGCCTCCTGGTCCCATAGGTGGCTGTGGTTTCCTGCGACATCTTTGGCGCGCCAGGTAGGGGGACCGCTTGCGCGAACCTGAAGGCATGTGTAGCGCGTCACCTTCATCACCATCAACATCATCGACGACGCCATCGACCATGGCGCCCAAGAAGAAACCCGGTTCTTCGGCTCATCCTTCCACCTCGAAGGCTCCGCCGCCCGCGGCCTCTAACGCTGTGGGGGGTGCGGAGACACGCGAGGACGCGGACGCTGCTGGGGATGTGGTCGGAGCAGGCGGTGCCGTCACCACTTCCCCCGCGGCCGATGCAGGAGCAGGAGACATCGGAGGAGAGCAGCATCAGCAACATCCCGACGGCCACGCTCCACAAGGTCCGAGTGAAGGGGTTACTCCATCTGCGCCCCTTCCGCCCGCCGACGGGCACAGCCACAGCAGCGGCGCTCGGGCCTGGGCGAATCATCGCCCTCCGACCGCTCCCACCACGGGTGCGGTTGCAGCGCGTGCACCTCCCCCGGGACTGGTCGACCAAGCCGCTGCGCCCGACAGAGCCACTGGCCCTCGAGCGCCTTTCCCGCACCACCCTGCCATCCAGGTGGTCGCCCCGCAACAGCGGGGGCGCAGTGCTGCCCCCACTGGCACCGTCCGGAGCCGAACGATGGTGCGATCGACTTCATCATCACCCATGCCAAGTACAGCCTCGGAGGCCATGGCGTGGGCTCAGTTGCTGCTGAGATTTCCGCCAGTGGCCGAGCAAATGGACGAATGGCGTGCCACCATCCAAAGTCTGCTCTGTTTCGCTGAAGCTGGGGGCTCACGGCGAGCTAGCCCGCCATGGCCGCCCCAAGCGACAGCAACGGCTCATGCTGCTGACCGTACAGAAGGGGCCGTCCCCACGGTGCGGTCCCCGCCACGGCAGCCAGCGCGAGTGCAACAGAATCAAGACCCCGATGACGTCTCGATGGCCTCTTCTGACCCTCGAGCAGGTCCAGGCCAACGACGAGCCCCGGAGGATAGGCGGAGAAGAGACACGCGCGCCATTGTCGAGCAACACCGCGACGACCTCTGCCGGACCGATGGGTGCGACGGCCCCGGCGTCGACTAGCCCGTGCTCGGTATTGGCGGGTGCCTACCTTTCGAGGTTGGCTGCCCTGCCTTTACCCGTGAGCTGCGGCAAGTCCGTTCGTCGTCCGTTCGCACGTTCAAGCCAGAGATACCTGAGAAGTACGATGAGAGGCTGAACCCGGCAGAGTTCCTGAGCATCTACACCATCGCTGTTCAGGCTGCCGGGGGAAGAGATGAGAAGGTGTTCGCCAACTACTTTCCTTTGGCCCTCAAGTCCAATGTGAGGTCTTGGCTGATGCACCTACCGGAGAACTCCATTTCATCATGGGTAGACCTGTGCCATGAGTTCATCGGTGCCTTCACCGGCGGCCACCAAGAGCCGGGCCGACCCAGCGACTTGCAGCTTCTCCAACAAAAGGAAGGAGAGACCCTCCATAAGTATTTATAGAGATTCAGCAAAGTTCATAGAAATATCCCAAATATCCATCCGGCAGCCGTGATAGCCGCCTTCCAATCCAATGTGCGCAACCGCCGGATTCGTTCCAAGATGATCGTGCGGTTGCCCAAGACTGTGAAGGAGCTCTACACGTTGGTGGATAAGTGTGCTCGGATGGAGGAGGGAAGAAAATTGCTCGGAGAGGAAGATTGCACCAATATTGATTCAGAGGATGAGGATGAATCAACCAGTCAGAAGAAGAGCAAGAAGCGCAGTAAGAAGCGAAGGGATAAGGCAGTAATGACTGTTGAAGGATTGGGTACGCCTAGTACCGGCAAGAAGGCCAAAGCTGAGGCCCCCGGCAAGGAAGCTGCCGTGTGCGCTGATTGCCGGGAACCCGCTGCTACCGAGAAAGCCGAGAAAGGTGATGGGCCATATTGCAAGATTCATCGGACCAAGGGCCGCAACCTTCAAGAGTGTTATCAGGTTGAGCAGCTTGTCAAAAGACAGAAAGTAGAGTATGAGAAGCGTGACAAGGAAAAGGGTCAGAATGCTGCTGGCGGCAAGGGCCGAGGTGGTGAAGTAAATCGCCCCGGCAAACCCTTTCGGAACCAAGGAAAACCCGCCAGAGGTTGAGAGAAGGAAGCCTGTTTTGATGAGAGTGATGGAGGGGATGAAGAGGAAACCAATGGGCAAGAGTTTCAGAAGGCCACCGATGCCCTATGCATTGACGGGGGTGCATCTCTGCACACCTCTCACCGCCAACTCAAGCGGTGGGCGCGAGAAGTCAATGCCGTGGAGCCAGCGCCCGAGGCCCGGAAGCCGCTCAAGTGGTCCCGTACGCCCATCATCTTTGACGAGGAGGATCATCCTAGCCGTACCACTGCGGTAGGGTGTTTGCCATTGTTGGTCTCCCCAACAATCCGCAACCTCAAGGTCACGAAGATGTTGGTGGACGGCGGGGCCGGGTTGAATTTGATTTCCCCAGCAGTTATCAGCAAGGTTCAGATAGTAGAGGAAGAGCTGGAGGTTACCGGCATGTTTCAAGGAGTTAATCCCAGCAGGAGCCATCCTAAGGGAAAGATCACGTTACCGGTAACGTTTGGGGGAGAACTGAACTACCGGACTGAGAGGGTTGTGTTTGATGTGGTTGATCTCCCCCTGCCATACAATGGGATTCTTGGATGCCCGGCCCTGGCTAAGTTCATGGCAGCATCTCACTATGCCTACAACACCTTGAAGATGCCTGGGCCACTGGGAGTCGTCACCATCCCATCAGATGAGAAGGATGCAATCATTTGTGTGGACAAGATGTACCGGGATGCGGTCGCAGTAGAGGTAGCGGCAGCAGCAGCTCTCGCTAAGGAAAGCAAAGGAAAGAAGAGGGATTGCAGGAGCTACGGCAAAGAGTCCGGGAAGCGTGCCTCCACCGAGTGCACGGCACCCATTGACGACGTGCCGGAGTGTTCCAATGGCAAGAGATCCAAGGTCGCTGCACCCCAAGTGAAGAAGGTCCCGACAGGGCTGGCTGGCGTTGATGGTACTTTCACTATCAGCGCCACCCTCGATGACAAATAGGAAAGCACGCTCGTTGCCTTCCTGCGGGCGAATATCGATGTGTTTGCCTGGAAACCATCTGATATCCCCGGTGTTCCCAGGGAGGTAATCGAGCACCACCTTGCTGTCTGCCCACATGCCCGACCTGTCAAGCAGAAAGTCTGGAAGCAGGCCTTGGAAAGGCAGCAGTTCATTGCAGAAGAGATCAAGAGACTAGAGGCAGCTGGATTGGTCAGAGGAGTACTGCATCCCACGTGGTTGGCAAACCCAGTGGTAGTCCGGAAGGCTAACGGGAAGTGGAGGCTTTGCATAGATTTCACAGATCTTAACAAGGCTTGCCCGAAGGACCCATTTCCCTTGCCGCGTATCAATCAGATTGTGGATTCCACTTCTGGTTGTGATTTGCTCTCCTTTCTGGATGCGTATTCTGGGTATCACCAGATCTTCATGTCCAAGGAAGATGAAGAGAAGACGTCGTTCATCACTCCATGTGGTACGTACTGTTTTGTCCGCATGCCATTCGGATTAAAGAGTGCCGGGTCCACTTTTGCAAGGGCAGTCCAGATCGGTTTTGAGCCACAGTTGCACAGAAACATAGAAGCCTATATGGATGATATTGTGGTCAAGACCAAGGATAGGGTCACCCTTATTCAAGATTTGGAGGAGACGTTTGCTAATCTGCGCAAAATCAATTTGAAGCTCAACCCGGAGAAGTGTATATTTGGTGTTCCCTCTGGCAAGTTGCTTGGGTTCTTTGTATCCCATCATGGGATCGAAGCCAATCCCGACAAGATCAAGGCTATCGAGCAGATCCAAGCACCAAGGACAGTTAAGGATGTGAGGCGTCTGACAAGATGCGTTGCCGCGCTAAGCAGATTCATCTCCAAGTCTGCCGAGCGCGCCCTGCCGTTCTTCAAAATTTTGAAGAAGGTAGGATCCATGAAGTCGACCCCGAAAGTAGATGCAGCTTTGCAAGGGTTGAAGGCCTACTTGTCCTCTATGCCTACCTTGGTCGCTCCCAAACCGCAGGAGCCATTGCTGCTGTACTTAGCGGCAACCAACCAAGTAGTCAGTGCAGCTTTGGTAGCGCAGCGAGAAGTGGATGAGGCAGAGAGTGAGCAGAGACCGGCAGAGTCAGAGAAGGATCAGGACAGCAATGAGCACGGCAATGAGAGCAACCCCAAGGATGCGCCAAGGAAGAAAGTGGTGCAGCCCCCAGTGTACTTCGTCAGCTCCTTATTACAGGGGGCTAGATCGAGGTACTCTGGCGTGCAAAAGTTGATTTTTCGTCTCATCATGGCCTCAAGGAAACTGCGCCACTACTTCCAAGCCCATAAGATCACGGTTGTCACTCGTTTCCCATTGCAACAGATACTCCGAAACCCTGAGGCTACCGGCAGAATAGTGGAGTGGGCTTTGGAGTTATCCAGTTTTGGTTTGAAGTTTGAAAGCATGTCATCTATTCAGAGCAGGGCATTGGCAGAGTTTATTGCAGAATGGATGCCAACCCCTGATGAGGAAGTGACGGAGACAGCTATCCCCGGCAAGGAATCGCCCCAAGAATGGATTATGTATTTTGATGGTGCTTTTTCCCTACAAGGTGCAGGAGCTGGCGTGATTCTTGTTGCCCCCTCCGGGGAGCACTTGAGGTACGTCGTCCAAATGCATTTTGCCCGGGAAGAAGCATCCAACAATACAACAGAATATGAAGGGCTCCTTGCCGGGCTCAGGATTGCAGCTGAATTGGGAATTAAGAAGCTGATCATTCGAGGAGATTCATAGCTTGTGGTGAGACAAGTTAACAAGGATTACCAAAGTCCATTGATGGAGGCATACATCGAGGAAGTGAGGAGATTGGAGGAGCACTTTGACGGATTGCAAACAGAGCACGTACCCCGTGCGGAAAACAGCATAGCTGATCATCTGTCAAAGTGTGATGCGCAGAAGCTCCCTGTGGAACCAGGGACTTTTGTTCTCCATCTCACTCAGCCCTCCGTATCCCCAGTAACAATGGCCCGGAAAAGGAGAAAGTTGGACTCTGGTAAGCCTCTCCCGGTAGAGCCGTCCGCTCCTGGCAGAGACCCTGCCGGAAACAACTCCTCGCAGTCTGCCGGACCACACCCTCCAGCCTGGCCCATGGACCCCACGACCGAGGCATGTGCTCCAGCAGCAGAGGAGGTGCCGCTAGTCCTCGTTGCCGAGCCCCAGGCTCCAACTTGGGCAAGGCACATTGTCCACTTCCTCCAAACTGGAGAGCTTCCCGGCAACCAAGACGAAGCTGAGAAAGTAGCGCGGAGGGCCAGTATGTATCAGTTTGTCGATGACACTTTGTATAGAAGGAGGCCCAACGGTGTGAAATTAAAGTGTGTCTGCCGGGAAGAAGGAAAGGAACTGCTGGCTGAGATACACTGTCGGGGATATCGTGCGACATATGCCAGGGGATGGCTTATCGTGGATGGGGAAAAAAGTACGTCGCCGGGCTCTAGAAGCGGGAGTGAGCGAGACCGCGTACGCTTGCGAATCTTACCCAGGTTCGGGGCTCTCCTAGGAGATAACACCCCTAGTCCTACTCTGCGGGGTCTCCGCATGATCACTATTTCAACAGGTGGCTACAAGCTTGCTCCTTGAGCTACCTGGCTGGAGGAGGAAGAAGGGCAAGGCTAGCTCTACTCCACTCTCTCTGCGTGTGTGTGTGGTGCTATGAGTGCTCGACGAGGCCTCTGCCAAAGAGCCAACCCCCTGCATGGGGTGACCTGGGGGGTTTATATAAGCCTACCCCCCAGGGGTACAACGGTAATCTGGCCAGATGTGGGGCCTGGCAGTCAGCGTCACTGGGCGCCGGCTTCTCCGCCGACCGCCGAGGCCCGCCGCCTGGTGGGTCCGCCGACTGCCGCGATCTCAGCCGACAGGTGGGTCCCGCCGTCCACGGGCCGTGTTGATGGCTTTATGCTATAGCATTGCCCTTGATGACGAAGGCCTCGTCAGGGGGAGCGTGGATACAGTCCCGCCGCCTGGCGCGAACTCACTGTATCCATACCCCGTCGTATCTGGTTAATGGCGCACGGACTTCGAGGGAGGAGGAGGGCCGCCTGCTGGGAGCCGGCCTCCCACTGAGCCGACTGGTCTGGGCTTGCCGCCTTCTGGCTTGTCACGGACAAGTAGGGCCCGCCGCCTGCGGGCCGTACTGACCGCCCATCACGGGAGCATGGCTCCCTCTGCCATGGGTGACGTCATGAGTGGCATGGCAACAGTCCTGCATTGGGCGCAGGATGCCTGCTCGGTACGCAGTACTATGGCCACGCCCTGCCCTGGATTCGGGGGTGGCAGGCCTGTACTGTAGCCATGCCCTGTCTCATCATGTTTATGTTGGCGCTGACTTTGAGGGCGCGAGGGGCCGCCTGCTAGGACTCGGCATCCCAGGAGGCCACCTGCCAGGAGTCGGCCCACTTCATGGCCGTCTTGTGGACTCCGCCGCCTCCCGGCTACCGGCTGCTTGGACCAGCTGGCCTCAAGAAGGCAGCCCTTGTCCTTGATGTTTGAGGGGCGCAGCCTGCCCCGATGTCTTGAAATACCAAAGGGAGCTGATGGGGCTACCCGTGGTCATTTACTCCGACAGTTGTCCCCGAAGCTAATGAGGCGTTGCGGATGATGGGGCGAGAAGCCTCAACAGCTTCATACTCCGGGCCGTCTGGTATTTTGCTTCGTCCATCTTCCGAGGTGCCGGCTGGTAGGTGTCGGCCATGACCAGGCAGGCCGTCTGGCGATTTCGAAACGTCGTGGTGGGGACCAGGTGGCATGCTAGCCAGACGTTAGGCTTGCCGCCCGTGCATGTCGGCCACGTGGCGTCGTCAGGTCAAGCCGACCTGCCAACCCATGCGCGTGACGAGACGGCGCTGCAGGCCGGGGCCCGCCACTACAGTGCCTCGGCCCGCGCGCGGATCCAGTGTGGCCGAGGCGGACTGTTGGACTTCTGTGGTAGTAATACGCGCCTTTACCATTGCCGCAATAGTGGGATCGTGGGGGAGTGGGCGTAGTTAATCCCACGATCCCCCACGCCCCCGTCCCCTCGGCTTCGCCGCCTAGGGCTATAAGTGGGGGGAGGAGGGGGGCGGCAGATGCACGCGCACCCTCCTCTCCCTTCGCTGTTCTTCATTTTCTCCGCTGCCGTCGAAGTGCTGCCGCAGCCCGCCGTCGTCGAGTGTCCTCTCGCTGCGGCTTCTTTGCTCCGCCGCAGCCTCGCCCGCTCGCCACCGCGCTGCGCCTGCGACGAGCTCCTTCGTCCATGGCGCGCTCATGAGCCGGCGACTGGGACGGCTCCAACGTCCACGATGACCATCTCTCCTTCCTCCGTCAAACACGACGGCTGCCCCGGGAGGCGAACGTGCAGGTGCGCGTTCCCCCCGAAGCAGAAATCTCGCCGGCGCCGGAGGGCGATGAACGCGTCGTCTTCCGGTCCCATTTCCTTCGCGACTTTGGCCTTCCGGCCAGCGACTTCCTCCGCTCCTTCCTCGACTTCTACCGAGTCCAGCCGCACCACCTGACGCCAAACACGGTGGTGCTGCTGGCCGCCTTCATCACCATGTGCGAAGGGTACCTCGGCACTCTCCCCACTCTCGAACTCTGGGGGGAGTGCTTCTACCTCAAGCTGGGCACCGCCGCCAAGGGCCAGGCGGGTCAATGCGGAGCCTGTGTGGCGGTGCAGCGCCCGGGCACCGGGAACCGCTTCCCGCCCATCTCCTTGCTGCAGTCTGCCAAGCTGTGGCAGAAATCCTATTTCTACGTCAAGAACATCCACCCGACAAGCGACTACGTCAACTTGCCGGCCTACGCAGCCGGCACGCCGGCCGAGCCACGCGCCAACTGGCAGTACAGGCCGAGTTCCCTGTCAGCTGCCTCCTCCACCGCCCTTGCCTGACTTCAGGCGATGTCGGAGTCGGAGGGCCTGAAGGGCTCATACTTGCTGGCTGCCTTCGTGACGCGCCGAGTGCTCCCCCTCCAAGCCCGACCTCACATCATCAGCTGCATGAGCGGGCACCAGGACCCGTGCCGGATGTGCACACGGGACCTGCCAGACGTGGAGGTGGTCTGGCTGGTCAACTATATCTCCAACTGCAAGCTATCGGAGGTGGACTGGCGGTTCGGCATGCGGCCGTACGACCGCGCACATCCGCCACCTGCGGTGAGTCTTGTAATTCTTTTCTCTTTGCTGGTCCGAGTTCTTGTTTTGCCGCCTGACCAGTCGGCCATGGTGCAGGTCCTCTCGGCCCAGTCGGCCGCCGGCGCTCTGGATCCAGGTCAGGAGTATATGCCGGATCGAACGAGGAGCGACGTGGAAGACCCCGACTTGGGGGCGGCCGCCATGGAGGAGGACGACGCCACAGGTGGCGGCGGTGGAGCAGGCGGCTCCGGGGGAGGAGGCGGCCTTGAGGACTGGCCGGATGACGATGAGGAGGAGAACGAGCCGTGCCGCCCGCACGGCACCGACAGGGCGGGCGCGACCTCCTCAGCCGCGCCGACCGCACCAGGCGGCCCAAAAAAGCGTCGGGCCGGCTCGTTGCTGTTCGGCAGCCGGCCGAAGAAGTCCAAGAACGCGGCCGCCTCGACCAGGCGGCAAGAGGCCGCCGCAAGAGCGGCCCAGTTCCAGAGGGCCTCGAAGCAGCCCCCGATGGTATGCGCGTAAGTGCTTGACTGTGTTTTCCTTTCTTCTTCCTTGCAAACTTTTTCTGAGTTTTTCTCTTGTCTTGCTTGAATCAGGGCCCCACTCACTCTTGAGCGGTCTGCCGCTGCCTCCGTGATCGGGGAGGCGGAAGGCTCCGCCAATACCCGCCGCGTGGACCCGCTCGCCGACCTCCGGGCGGCAACGGAGAGGAACGCACGGGAGGCGCGTGAGGAGCGGGAGGAGGTGGAGAGGCAGGAGGCAGAGGCGGCCAAGGCAGCGCGGGCGGACGCCGCTGCCAAGGCTCGGGCGGACGCGGCCGCTAGGGCGCAGGCAGAAGAAACCTTGCGCGGCCAGGCCCCGCAACTTGTCATTCCGTTGCGCGCGATGCCGCCAGCGCCAGAGATCTCTGTGCCGACTGGATGAGCCGGCGATGACCAGCCGGTCGTGGAGAGGGGAGGAGGCGACGCCATCGTCTCGGAGGCGGAGGTGCCCCCGGAAGCGCCGACTGCCGGGGCCCGAGACAATCGGCCTGACATGCCACCGGCGCCGCCGGTCAGTGTCGAGTTGGTGGTGGGGGCGACTCCCGTGGTCCGCCCTTCGGTGCGCCGGCATGCGGCGAAGGCGGCCTCGGCGCCGCGGGCGCAGGAGGTCGGGGCCGCGAACTCGTCGGCCCTAGACGCAGGGGCCACCAGTGCCCCCCCACCGGAATGGATGCCTGGGGGCAGGACGGGCGTGCTGAACAAGGCCGCGCAGGACGTTCAGGCCCAGCTCTAGGCCCAAGGCGCCGCCCTCCAGCAGTGTACGAAGGCGTTCTTGGCGACGCGGACGGCCGTTCGGGTATGCTTCTTTGCTTTGTTTCTTTTGATTCTTGCAGTCTTCCGTGGGGGCGCGCCAGCGCACCCACTGGGTGTAGCCCCCGAGTTCCGGGCCGGCTGCTGAGCAGGCGGCTCGGAACTTTAAGGTAGGTTCCGAGTGCTAACTTGTTTTCTCTTCTTTTGTCTTCGTTGTAGGACTACCACAACATCCGCGCAGCCGCCTTCAACTCCCAGGTCCAGGAGTTGGCTAAGCGGACCGCCAACCTCACCGAAAGCTGGTGTAAGAATTCTGTCTACTTCCTCGGGGGGGCGCGTCAACGCACCCGCTGGGTGTAGCCCCCGAGATTCGGGCCGACTGCTGAGCAGTCGGGCCGGATCTTCTGGCAACCACTTTCTTTTTTGGTCATCTTTGTTGATTGTCCTCTCTTTCTCATTTTTGCAGGAGCCAACGCCACACTGCAGCAGCATCTGGGCGAAGTCCAGACCGAGCTGCGCGTCAAGGAGGAGGGGCGCCGTAAGGCGGCCCTGGAGCGCGACCGTCTGGCCAAGAAGTTGGCGGACCAGGCGGACCAGCACAAGGTGGAGCTCTAGAAGCTCAAGGAGGCGGAAGGCGCCCTTCAGGCCGAGTTTGAGGTCGAACGCTCAAAGTGGGCCGAGAAGGAGGCGATCCTCGCCGCTGGCTACGGCGAGATTGAGGACATGATCGACGGTAAGCTTCTTTCTTTGGAATAGCTGCCGACTACATCGGGAGTCGGCTTCTGATCTCTATTTTTCTTTTGCGTAGACTTCTTTCCTAGCCACGCCGTCGCCGTCAGCTAGGCCATCGAGGCGCGGCGCGACCGGCGTAGGAGGGAAGGAGTGGAGATCCCGCCCGACGCGCCTCGGAACATGAACGAGCAGCTCCTGGCCGTCAAGACGCGTTTACAGCCGATTCACCGTCTGCTCCGCCGCCTTCAGCATGCCGGGTCTCAGCTGGTTTCCACCCTCTGGCCAGGCGGCCAAGCTCCACGCACCCCCAGTCGGACCGCCGACTGGTTGGAGGCGGCAATCGGCCGCTTCGAGGCTTGGAGGGGCTCCTCCGCTCGGGCAGGCGCCCGAAGAGCCTTGCAGTTCATCAAGGCGTGGTATCCTGGGCTGGACCTAGCCCAGTTGGCCACGTTCCGGCAGGAGGCCATGGAAGAGTTGGTGGCAGCGGGGCCCGCGCTCACCCATCGTGCGGTGGCGATCGCCGAGTACACCGACACCGGCGTCTTCTTCCCCGAGCTGGACGAGGAAGGTGCCGAGGTGCTGATGGACTGGTTCGGGCTGAACCCGGATGACGGCGAGGACTCGGCGGAAGAAATCACATCAAGCGATGAAGACGAGGAAGAGGAAGATGAGGATGGTGAAGGCAACGCACCGGAGGGCGGAGTGGACGCCGAGCCTCAGCTTGTTCGGGCCTCGAGCAACGAGCCGCGTGCGAGTGCACCGACTGCTGCTGAAGGCGACCAAGCTGAGACTCGCCAGACGGCCACTCCACCAGCTGGCGCCGCCGACTCCACCAACCTGCCGGACCCGCCTGTTGCTCATTTGGCCTAGGCTGCCAACTTATCTTATCTTTTCCTGCTTTGGTAATCTTTAGAACAAACTTTGTTAAATTCGCGCAGTTCCACCCGCTGGGTGTATTCAAACTTTGTTGAATGCTAGCCGAGGGCCTCTTGCTAAGTGGTTTAATTCTCGCACAAGATGTGCTTCGCCGAGCTCTGACTTGTCTTGCTTTCTGTTCTTTTGGCTTTTTCCTTTGCCGCTTTCCCTTGGCTGCCGCCTTGCCGGCCAGACAGCCATTCTTCGGTCTGCTGGCCGGGTCAAGTACTTGGCCATTTTGGGAAGACAAGTACTTTGGCGCTTAGAACGTAGCAATTTAAGTGAGAAGCCGGCCGGCCGGCTGCTCAGCAACCGGACGGCTAGGCGAGGAGCCGACTTTGCCTATGTGGGTGCTTTCGTCCTTAGCCATTTTTCATGTGAGCACCATTTCTTGCCTTTGACCCTTGCCTGCCAGACAGTCGCTCTGCGAGCTGCGGCTTATGGCAAGGGTGGGCTTAGATGCCGGCACACTACTTGTCCGACTGCAGGTAGAGCCAACATAGTACAAGGCGGCAAGCCCCCGGGCCGACTGGTCGGACCCGGTGCCGGGCAGAGGAATGAAATAACATACTCACAGGCATGAAACTTATCATATAGATAAGAAAGGTAGCCTCCGAGTGCTCCTCGAGGGACTCGGTGCCTTTGCCCTTAGTACAAAAGGTAGCGTGGTACATACTGCTTTTAACTGTAAAATCTTCGGAGAAGATTTGCGTTCCATGGGCGCTCTGCTTCCTTGCCGGAATCGTCCCTTTTGTGCACCCTGGGCTTCTGCGCATCGATGAGGTAATAGGAGTCATTGCCCAAGGCTCTGCTGATGATGAAGGGGCCTTCCCAAGGGGCCGAGAGCTTGTGCTGGCCGGCTATTCGCTGGATCAGCCGGAGCACAAGGTCTCCCTCTTGGAAGGATCGTGGCTTGACCTTCCGACTATAGTAGCGGCGCAGGGTCTGCTGGTAGATGGCGGACCGGCTGAGTGCTAACAGCCGGCCTTCTTCCAGCAGATCGATGCCATCTTCTCGTGCTTCCTTCGCCTCCGCCTCCGTGTACATGGTGACGCGAGGCGAGTCGAACTCGATGTCAGTTGGGATGACGGTCTCGGCCCCGTATACGAGGAAGAAGGGAGTGAAACCGGTTGATCTGTTCAGAGTGGTGCGGAGACTCCAGAGGATGGCCGGCAACTCGTCGATCCAGCAGCCGGCCGAGCGCTCCAGTGGCTCGACCAGTCGGGGTTTGATGCCGGATAAGATGAGGCCGTTTGCTTGTTCTACTTGGCCGTTTGACTGCGGATGGGCAACAGACGCTAAGTCCAGTCGGATGCCCTGCATCGAGCAGAAATGGGCCAAGGCGCCTTTGGCAAAGTTAGTGCCATTGTCGGTGATGATGCTGTGTGGTACACCGTACCGGACGGTGATATCTGCAATGAAGGTCACAGCAGTCGGACCATTTAGTTTCTTGATTTGTTTTGCTTCAATCCACTTGGTGAATTTGTCCACGGCGACCAGCAGATGGGTCATGCCACCGCGTGCTGTCTTGAATGGGCCCACCATGTCCAGCCCCCAGACGGCAAAGGGCCAGGTAAGGGGGATGGTCTTGAGTGCAGAAGCCGGCAGATGTTGCTTGGAGCTGAATTTTTGGCACCCCTTGCATTTCTTGACCAGATCCTTGGCGTCCTCCAAAGCACTCGGCCAGAAAAAACCATGGTGGAAAGCTTTGGCGACAAGGGATCTGGAGGCCGTGTGGTGGCCACACTCACCTTGGTGTATGTCTCTGAGGATTGCCTTGCCCTTCTCTGGTTCAACGCAGCGTTGGAAAACGTCGGTCACGCTGCGTCTGACAAGCTCTCTGTTTACTATCGTGTCGCCAGTACGAGACGAACGCGTCGATGTAGTCGCGCTCCTACTGGACGGCCCGCCTCCCGTCTTCTCATTCTTCCCTGGCTTCGTCTTCATCAACACCGTTCCGGGGGAAGGCCGGGACTCCAGCCCGACGCCTTCCCCGGGGAGACGGCGAGCGGCCAGGACGGCTAGGGGGCTTGAGGCGCACCGCTCCCCGCCTTGGCGGGTAGGAAGGCGCGCCTCTCATCAACATCAGCCCTGAGACCTCCGAGAGGGGCGGTGCTGGGATTACCAATGATCTCCAGCCCCACCTCTCGGCAGAGCCTCGAAGGAACCAAGAGGTTCGCCACAGCAAGGACCAGGTTCACTCCCCGGGCGCCAGCACCAGCATTTGGCAACACTAGCCCCAACCAAGAGCCCAAGGGCTGGCCCCAGGCTCTCCTCTTCAAGATAACCAGCAGAGGAAGAAAGCGGAGGAGAAGAAGAATGCGAGGGTGGGTGACTTCGCCCTCCTCCACCCCTCCATTTTATAGGCAGATCGGGGAGGGGAGCCGCTCCCTCAACAGGCGGCCACCGTCCTCCTCCGCCAACTCAAGACGACCGGGCCCTCGCCTTGACACTCTCCCACGCCACGCGCCTCCGTTACCTACCCCGCGCAATGCATGCAGCATACGTGGCTAAGGATAAGGGCGTGGTGGGAAGAGTGAATTGGCAGTTTCTCTCCCGTGCGTTAAAGTCATTCACGGGCCAGCACTGGAGCGGCCCCACCACCATTGGCCTTACACGACGCATGGAGAAACCGGAAACTGGCCCGGAATCAAGGCTAATGAAGAAGCAAAGAAGACCTCAAGAGACCAGCCTCTTCAGCGACCCCACCAGTGCACTTATTAGGCCCTAGCCCGACGACGCTCGGCAGCGCGTTCAGGGCAGGCCCAGGGGCTTCTATCGGTGGAATAAACCCTGGGTCCATTGCCCATACTGTGCACAGGCACGGGGACAAGATTGAAGCACCAACCCAAGTCAGAATACAAGGGACTAAGAGGTTCAAAGGACTAACATGCAGATCAGAGGGACCAAGATCAAGCCAAAGAAGCAAGGCACCATCAGGAGAAGGGCCTCCTTTGCCGGGCAGGCAAGCTCGGCAAGGGGCGAGGCCACCCCCGGAAGACAACGTCCAAGACGTCCCAGCAGGGCCTGCCGGGGCACACGGAGGCAAAACAACCTCACCAACTACTCCACCACGACCCATGTCATCAATCAGTGCGGTGTCAAACCGCGGAGTGACTAAGTGGCAGCCATTCACCACATGGCACCATCTCCCTACAGGAAACACCTGTAGATGACACCCGTCCTACGACGTGTCCAGCGAGCAGGCGTGGAGCTGGCGAGATAACCCGGCAAGCCTTGTCGGGCAACCAACGATGTGACGTTGAGCGGTGCATTTAATGCGCTCTGTTAGCCCGCAGAGTTAGGTATGATAGCACTGTTTGTTATCTTATCAGTGCATAATGACTGTTTTGCCATTGTGGTGACCCCTTAATCTATAAAAGGAGGCCCATGGCAACCGTAGAGAGGGGTAGAAGGTTGGATACCTCAGACTCCCATACGCACGTAGCCACTGCCGACCTGAGGCGACCCTTGTCGGGCAAGTGTACTACGCTCCACCACCACCTTTCCACCATCAATCCACCAAAGCAGGAGTAGGGTTTTACGCCTCACAGCGGCCCAAACCTGGGTAAAAATGCCTGTGTGATCTCTACCATACTGCCACACGCTCGTCTGCTCTTTGTGCAACACGACGCCCCCCTGCCGAACCAACAAGGGGCCTCCTGGTCCCATAGGTGGCCGTGGTTTCCCGCGACACAGAGACTCAAAAATTTATTTGCCCATTAGTGACTTGTCAGGGCGGTTGATTTTAGTTTGTATGATAATGCTGCATCCACCTAAAGTAACGAAAGTTCTTACGTAAACTTCCTAATAATTCCCTCTTCGTAGGTGTAGCATTACTCCTAGCATTTGTAATATCAGTTTGAAACTTGTAATATTATGACTATTCAGCACGAGGTACTATGTTACGATAAATGTTCGCGTGCATAGGTGTGGCAACGATATACCCATTACTCGAGTACAATATTTATTATTACCAGCAAGAGGCCCATGCGTTGCACGGAACATCAAGATGCATTTATATGAGCTGTTTATCTTGTGGGAGACGAAGATGACCGAGGGAAGGCCTTATCTGCAAATGTGGAGAGGGGTGCGGGTATCTGTTTGCAAAATTGTCGTAGTTTGTTTTCTATCCGTCAGATATAGATCAGACGGTCTATATTGCAAGATGGCAGGCACACATCATCACCAACTCGGTTTTTATAAGAGTTTCTCTATTTCTCTATACTACTCCTATAAAAACCTGAGGGCTCCTTTGATTCAAGGGAATTCTATAGGATTTTTGGAGGATTGAAATCCTTTGAAATTTTTCCTACATTTGTCCTTTGATTCATAGGATTGAATCCCATAGGAATTTTTCCAATGGAATCTTTTGTCCTACATTTCATAGGAAATCTAACATCCACTCTAACCTCTTTTTACAATTCCTTAGCTTTTCCCGTGAAATCAAATGCTCCTTTCTAATCCTATAGGATTCAAGTGGGCATGACACTCCAATCCTATACTTTTCCTATTCCTGTGTTTTCAAAATCCTGCGAATCAAAGAGGTCCTGAGTTGGTGATGATGTGAAAGGAATCGAGAAGAGGTGTCTAGAGGGGGGTGATTAGACACTCAACTAGCAAAAGTGGCAGTTTTTAAGTTCTTCAAGTTGAGGTAGAGTTTTAGCACAAGTTTAAGCATTCACAATACATTTCAAGCAAGCATGATAAGAGTATGAGCAGCGGAAAGAGTAAAGCATGCAATTTGCAAGAAAGTAAAGGGATGGGATTGGAGTGTGCAAGCGCAATGAAGACACGGAGATTTTTGGCGAGGTTCCGATAGGTGGTGTTATCGTACGTACACGTTGATGGAGACTTCAACCCATGAAGGGTAACGGTTGCGCGAGTCCACGGAGGGCTCCACCCACGAAGGGTCCACGAAGAAGCAACCTTGTCTATCACAACATGGCCATCGCCCATGAAGGACTTGCCTCACTCGGGTAGATCTTCACGAAGTAGGCGATCTCCTTGCCCTTACAAACTCCTTGGTTCAACTCCACAATCTTGTCGGAGGCTCCCAAGTGACACCTAACCAATCTAGGAGACACCACTCTCCAAAAGGTAATAAATGGTGTGTTGATGATGAACTCCTTGCTCTTGTGCTTCAAATGATAGTCTCCCCAACACTCAACTCTCTCTCACAGATTTGGCTATGGTGGAAAGATGATTTGAGTGGAAAGCAACTTGGGGAAGGCTAGAGATCAAGTTTCTTGTGGTAGGAATGGAATGTCTTGATCTCAACACATGAGTAGGTGGTTCTCTCTTAGAAAATGAGTAGTGGAAGTGTAGGCTCGTTCTGATGGCTCTCTCTTAGATAGAGAAGGGGGTGGAGGGGTATATATAGCCTCCACACAAAATCCAACCGTTACACACATTTGACTCAACTCGGTCAGACCGAATAGAAGAACTCGGTGAGACCGATTCAATTCAAAATGTGAACGTTAGGAATCTCGGTGGGACCGATATACTCAACTCGATGGGACCGATGTGCTAGGGTTAGGGCAAGACCTCATCTCAGTGTGACCGATTGCATGAACTCGGTGGGACCGATTTCAGCAATGAGTTAAACAGAGAGTTGGTCAGGCAAACTCGGTGTGACTGATCGCTCACTTCGGTAAGACCGAAACGTTACGAAAGGAAAACAGAGAGTTTGCATTGCGAACTCGGTGAGATCGATAGCTCACTTCGGAAAGACCGAAACATTATGAAGGGAAACAGAGAGTTTGCATTTCCATCTCGGTGAGACCGAAAGCCCAATCAGTGAGACCGAATTGATTAGGGTCTCTGGCAGTGGCTATGTCAAGGAAACTCGGTGGCACCGGATAGATCAAATCGGTGGGGCCGAGTTAGACTTTAGGTTTAGGACATATGAGGAAATGAGAAAGTGGTTGAGGGCTTTGGAGCATATCACTAATCATTTTGAGCAAGTAGACCATTATGCAACACCTCATCCCCTTTTAATAGTATTAGCTTTCCTATTGACTCAATGTGATCTTGGATCACTAAAATAGAAATGAAGAGTCTTGAGCTTTCGCCAATCTTTGTCCTTAGCATCTTGAGGGGGTTCCACATCCTCTTGTTCCTGCCACGCCATTGTTGAACTATCCGAAATATACTAGATAAAGATATTAGTCCAACAAGAGATATGTTTACATTAATTACCAAAACCACCCAGGGAGCACTTGTGCTTTCAATCTCCCCCTTTTTGGTAATTGATGACAACATACATCAAAGCTTTCGATAAAGATATGAAAAGTAACAAGTGAGGCTTTGGAAGGACATGTAACATGCATAGGCTCCCCCTACATGTATGCAATCATGTAAAGATAGTATGAAAGATCATGTGAATGCATAAGCATGTCAGAGCAAGCAATGAGTTACATGTATCTTGGCTATATGCATCAGAGCAAATGATGTATACAGGAAGTGTACCTTCATGTTCATGAGTCCTTCTTGCAAACAATATGTACATCAGCAAGAGATCATCATGCACATGAGTGTGATGCATATACTTACCTTGTGGTCTTGGGCTGGCTTCGGAAGAGATGAGCTTGAGAAAACAAGGTTTGATAACACAAGAACATTCTAAATGAAGCAAGTTCAGGAGACCACAAGATTACCAAGACTGGGATGACATGTAAAGAGTAAGTACTTAGTACTTCATTTGGATATAGACATGTCCCCAAAGATTAAGGATATGCAATGAATTCCAAAGATTTTCCTTCCCTTAGATAGGAACTCTTTCTTCCCCTGAATTTGATATTGGATAATGGGAGAAGGTAGCGTAAGAGAAAATCAGAGCAAGAAACAACAGATCATGAAAAGATACGAACTCACATTTAATAACATGTCTTTCCCCTCTTTAAGACATGTGACTTCTCTCCTCTATTGGTAATAAGCATCTGGAGAAGCAAGCTAAGATGTGCTTCGCATGTGATAAGCTAGCTTTGATGTGCTCTCTCTCCCCCTTTGACATCAATTTCCAAGAAGGGTCCTTCTGGAGCATGAGTTAAATAGGTTTGGTCCTTGAAACACATTACAAAGCAGCATGTAGTATAAGATGCGAGTAGAGGATAAGAATCATTGAGTGGAGCTGGAGAAGAAATGACATTTGCAATGGCAAAAAGTTTTCTCAGTAGTGAAATCGGTAACGCCGATCTATTTTCATCGGTGACACCAAGTTGGCAGTGTCATAGATGATGCATATCGGTCAGACCGGGTTAGCCCTCTTCGGTTGTACCGATGAACTTTCTACAAGGAAATTGTAGTTCGGTCTAGCCGATAGGCATGAATCGGTGAGGCCAAGTTCAATACAGAGGAAACGTCTTGTCAACTCAGCTCACTTGGCAATTGAAATCTCACAAGGATTTGCAAGGAATTAACTGAAGAATTTACAATGAATTAGATGCAGAAAAATGCAGAGAAAAATACAAAGGAAAAAGATCTAGATGAAGTTTTTTTTATAAGGGGAACAATCAAATAAAAACATATGCAAAGTAAAGAAACACTAGAGAACTTCATATAGAAGGGGTCGGCGACAAAGTCACCTATGTTAGAGTATATTGACTGAGGAGTCAAGTGATAACACTTGATCGTAGGTCATACTCATTGTTTAAGCTCAAAATGGGATTACCATTTTTCGTTTAAGCCCCCTTTTTTGATGTATTCACATCTTGGTGAGTTGCTTTGACCCATGACTTGGAGTAAAGCTTCTCTAAGATGGAATAACATACCTTGAGTGGTGGTGTTGATCTTGATCATGTAGTCGAACTTGTGTTGGATGCTCGAGGTTGATGTAGTTCATCAAGAGTTGAGAGCACCACTTATAGTTTGAGTTCATCTCCCTACATGGGTTAGTCTTGCAAGGAAGAGCACTTGTGTATCGAAAATGACAATCATGAAACTTGATACCAAAAATTTGATATATAGAAATTGTCAAAGGATATGTTGAGTGAATCCACGCTTCCTTGTAATCAACAACCATATAGTAGAAACTTGGTGATGTAGAGATTGCTCAAGATGTGAATGACTTGCAATCTCGTAGATTTGGGCTCATCCAAGTACCTACAAGGGTTAGATAACATGCAAGGGTACAAATATATATCCGAGACATTTGATCATCATCATAAGAATAATATCAAGGATTAGTCAAAAGTCAAGCTCATGCCTTGCATGTATCCAAATGGAGTTTCTACTCGAAGTTTGAGGCATCAATAATATTCAATTCACCTCTCAAGCGGCAAAATACTTTCTCATCAAGTGCTTTGGTGAATATATCCGCCAATTGCTTATCGGTACGAACATGCTTAAGATCTATGTCTCCTTTAGCAACATGATCTCGAATGAAATGATGACGAACTTCAATGTGCTTAGTTCGAGAATGTTGCACGGGATTGTGAGCGATCTTAATAGCACTTTCATTATCACATAGCAATGGAACATGTTTCACATGTATCCCATAATCCTTAAGAGTTTGGGTCATCCAAAGTAATTGAGCACAACATGATCCGGCGGCAATGTATTCCGCTTCGGCGGTGGATAAGGATACCGAGTTTTGTTTCTTGGAGGACCAAGACACAAGAGATCTACCAAGAAATTGACAAGTTCCTGAAGTGGACTTTCTAGCAACCTTGTCACCGGCATAGTCCGAATCGGAGTAGCCAAAAAGATCAAAAGAAGACCTCTTAGGATACCAAATGCCAAAGTTTGGTGTATGGATTAAGTATCTCACTATCCTTTTCACAGCCTTAAGATGACATTCTTTAGGGGCCGGTTGATATCGTGCACACATGCACACACTTATCATAATATCGGGATGGAAGGCACATAGATATAACAATGAACCAATCATAGAACGGTAAACCTTTTGGTCAACCGATTTGCCATCCTTAGTCAAGTCAAGATGTCCACTAGTAGGCATGGGTGTTTTCATACCTTTGCTCTCTTGCATATTGAACTTCTTGAATAAGTCCTTGGTATACTTTGTTTGGGAAACAAAGGTACCCTCCTTAGTTTGCTTGATTTGCAAACCAAGAAAGAATTTGAGTTCACTAATCATAGACATCTCAAACTTCTTCGACATTAGCCTTCCGAACTTTTCACTAAAAAGAGGGTTAGTCGAACCAAATATGATATCATCCACATAAATTTGGCACACAAATAATTCACCATTAACCCTTTTAGTAAAAAGTGTAGAATCAATTTTTCCAATCTCAAAGCCTTTTTCAATAAGAAACTTAGTCAAGCATTTATACCATGCTCTAGGAGCTTGTTTGAGACCATAAAGAGCTTTGTGAAGTTTGTAAACATGATTAGGTTTCTTGGGATTAACAAATCTGGGAGGTTGTTTAACATATACTTCCTCCTTAATTTCTCCATTAAGAAAGGCACTTTTAATGTCCATTTGGTATAGAGTGATATCATGGTGATTGGCATAAGCAAGTAAGATGCGTATGGACTCAAGTCTAGCAACGGGGGCATATGTCTCACCATAGTTCATACCTTCGACTTGAGTGTAACCTTGGGCGACGAGATGGGCCTTGTTGCGTACAACTTGTACATCTTCATCTTGCTTATTCCGAAACACCCATTTGGTTCCAATGACATTGTGCTTTTCATCGGGCTGTTCAACAAGCGTCCATACTTGATTCCTCTCGAAATTGTGTAGCTCTTCATGCATAGCGTTCACCCAATCCGGATCATCAAGAGCTTCTTCCACCTTCATAGGTTCAATGTTAGAAATGAAAGAGTAATGTTCACAAAAGTTAGCTAAATGAGACTTAGAGCGAGTAATTCTCCCGGTTTGAATATCATCGAAGATTTGTTCAACGGGATGATCTCTTGAGACTCTTGCTCTAACTCGTGAGAGCTTTTGTTTGGGTCGGGGTGGAACATCCTCTTCATTGTCTTGTTCTTCCTCTTGTATATCTTCATTGTTGTTGGCGTTGATGTTGTCTTGTGGAGGTGGAGAAGGAGGTCGATGAGGTTCATCTTGTTGTACATCCTCGTCTCCTTCATCTTGACGTGTTCCACTTGTGGATGCCTACAAGTCAACTTGTGGTTCACCTTGGCGTGAAGTTGAGGCTTCCACTTGAACGGACGAGGTACTCTCCTTCACCTCCGTTGGGCGAATATTGCCAATAGACAAGTTTTGAATCGCTTACGAAGGGTCTTTGTCTCCTACATCAATTGGCAATTGCTCTACTTGCGAGCCATTAGATTCATCAAACTTCACATCTACCGTCTCTTCAACCTTTCGGGTGAAATTGTTGTAGACACGGTAAGTGTGAGAGTTTGAGCCATAACCAAGTAGAAAACCTCCATGAGATTTAGGAGCAAATTTCGAATGACGATGTTTATCAAGAATGTAGCACTTTGAGCCAAATACTCGAAAGTATCCAACTTGGGGTTTGTTACCGGTGAGAAGCTCGTATGCCGTCTTGCCAAGAAGTTTGTGAAGATACAATAGATTTGTAGCATGACAAGCTGTCTCAACCGCTTCCGCCCAAAAGTGTTTTGGCATCTTGTATTCATCAAGCATCGTTCTCGCCATCTCAATGAGTGTCCGGTTCTTCCTCTCAACAACTCCATTTTGTTGAGGTGTGTACGTAGCCGAGAACTCATGTGAAATCCCTTCTTCGTCAAGAAAGGTATCCACATTGGCGTTCTTGAACTCCGTTCCGTTGTCGCTCTGAACCTTCTTGATCTTCACTTCAAATTGATTTTGGGCCTTCCTAGCGAAGTTCTTGAAGATCTTTTGGACCTGCAATTTATCATCAAGAAAGAACATCCACGTAAATCTGGAAAAATCATCAACAATGACTAAACCAAACGAGTTACCACCGAGACTCTTGTAGGCGTTGGGACCAAAAAGATCCATATGAAGTAGCTCAAGCGGTCTTCTCGTGGTCATGATGTTCTTCACGGGATGACTTCCTCCAACTTGTTTTCCTGCTTGACAAGCACTGCAAAGTCTATCCTTGTCAAATATAACATCTTTAACACCAAGGATATGATCACCTTTAATAAGCTTATCAAGATTTCGCATGCCCACATGGCCTGACCTTCTATGCCACAACCAACCTTTGGAAGATTTAGCAATAAAGCAAGTTCTAGGTTGAGCTCTTTTTGTCAAGTCAACAATGTAAAGATCACCTCTACGTATACCGGTAAAGACCATATTATGATTATCTCATCGAAACACTTGGCAGTCTTCTTCAGTGAATAGAACATTAAGACCGAAATCGGCTAGTCTAGATACGAAAAGTAGATTGTAGCCAAGAGATTCAACGAGCATAACATTTTGGATGGAGCTGTCATGTGAGATGGCCACCTTACCAAGGCCAACCACCTTACCCTTTGAGTTATCACCAAAAGTGACATACTTTCGAGGGCCGTCGTTTTCAGCAAGCTCACGAAACATATCCTTGTCTCCGTTCATGTGATCGGTACATCCACTATCAAGAACCCATTCCTTTTCTCTAGCCATGTAACCACGAAGGTTAGCCATAAGACCAAGATGTCTCATAGACTCATCAAGATCAAAGTCACTATCATCATCCTCGTCATAATATCCATGTTCAACATCTTCATCATATGAATGATCATTACCTAGAGAAGGTAACTCATTAGATTTATGACCATGACAATGTTCATATTTATGAATCCTAATAACTTGAGAGACGATGTCACTAATGATTCCAACATCTCCTTTGGCTTGCATGAGGTCACGAAGCTCAAATAGACAATCACCAAACTTAGGATCACTAGAATTCATCTTATTTAAAGCAATGGACTTTTGAAGAATCTCATCTAGATTTTTCAAGGAATAGTTTGGAAAGCGTTTCTCGAGGTATCTCCATATAGTGTAAGCACATTCAAGTGTAGGCAAGCACACAATCAAGTTTCTAGGCAATCCTCTAATGATAAGATTAATAGTTCTAAGATTGTGGACCATGTCAAGAGACTCATTGGGGGTAGGATGCAAAGGATCAATAGGAGGTGCACAAGGGCAAGTAATATACTTGTTCAAATTATATTCATTGAAAATCACAAGCATCTCATTTTTCCAATCATGATAGAACTCTCCATCAAGTAAAGGTACTCTACGTCTAATACTCCCAATCGTAGACTCATCCATCTTCCTCCAATGGTGATTAAACCAAAGCAATGGAGACCAATGCTCTGATACCAATTGAAAGGGATCGAGAAGAGGTGTCTAGAGGGGGGGGGGGTGATTAGACACTCAACTAGCAAAAGTGGCGGTTTTTAAGTTCTTCAAGTTGAGGAAGAGTTTTAGCACAAGTTTAAGCATTCACAATACATTTCAAGCAAGCATGATAAGAGTATGAGCAGTGGAAAGAGTAAAGCATGCAATTTGCAAGAAAGTAAAGGGATGGGATTGGAGTGTGCAAACGCAATGAAGACACGGAGATTTTTGGTGTGGTTCCGATAGGTGGTGTTATCATACGTCCACGTTGATGGAGACTTCAACCCACGAAGGGTAACGGTTGCGCGAGTCCACGGAGGGCTCCACCCACGAAGGGTCCACGAAGAAGCAACCTTGTCTATCCCACCATGGCCATCGCCCACGAAGGACTTGCCTCACTCGAGTAGATCTTCACGAAGTAGGCGATCTCCTTGCCCTTACAAACTCCTTGGTTCAACTCCACAATCTTGTCGGAGGCTCCCAAGTGACACCTAACCAATCTAGGAGACACCACTCTCCAAAAGGTAATAAATGGTGTGTTGATGATGAACTCCTTGCTCTTGTGCTTCAAATGATAGTCTCCCCAACACTCAACTCTCTCTCATAGATTTGGCTATGGTGGAAAGATGATTTGAGTGGAAAGCAACTTGGGGAAGGCTAGAGATCAAGTTTCTTGTGGTAGGAATGGAATGTCTTGATCTCAACACATGAGTAGGTGGTTCTCTCTCAGAAAATGAGTAGTGGAAGTGTAGGCTCGTTTTGATGGCTCTCTCTTAGATAGAGAAGGGGGTGGAGGGGTATATATAGCCTCCACAGAAAATCCAACCGTTACATACATTTGACTCAACTCGGTCAGACCGATTAGAAGAACTCGGTGAGACCGATTCAATTCAAAATGTGAATGTTAGGAATCTTGGTGGGACCGATATACTCAACTCGGTGGGACCGATGTGCTAGGGTTAGGGCAAGACCTCATCTCGGTGTGACCGATTGCATGAACTCGGTGGGACCGATTTCAGCAATGAGTTAAACAGAGAGTTGGTTAGGCAAACTCGGTGTGACCGATCGCTCACTTCGGTAAGACCAAAACGTTACGAAAGGGATACAGAGAGTTTGCATTGCGAACTCGGTGAGACCAATCGCTCAATTCGGTAAGACCGAAACGTTACGAAGGGAAACAGAGAGTTTGCATTGCCATCTCGGTGAGACCGAAAGCCCAATCGGTGAGACCGAATTGATTAGGGTTTCTGGCAGTGGCTATGTCAAGGAAACTCGATGGCGCCGGATAGATCAAATTGGTGGGGCCGAGTTAGACTTTAGGTTTAGGACATATGAGGAAATGAGAAAGTGGTTGAGGGCTTTGGAGCATATCACTAAGCATTTTGAGCAAGTAGACCATTATGCAACACCTCATCCCCTTTTAATAGTATTGGCTTTCCTATTGACTCAATGTGATCTTGGATCACTAAAATAGAAATGAAGAGTCTTGAGCTTTCACCAATCTTTGTCCTTCACATCTTGAGGGGGTTCCACATCCTCTTGTTCCTGCCACGCCATTGTTGAACTATCTGAAATATACTAGATAAAGATATTAGTCCAACAAGAGATATGTTGACATTAATTACCAAAACCACCCAGGGAGCACTTGTGCTTTCATGATGGTGTGACTGCCATCTTTCACCAATAGCCGTCGGATCTAGATCTGACGCATACAAAGCAAACTGCTGCAGTTTTGCAAAAAGATGCCCACACTTGCTCCGTATTTACAAAAAACTCCTTGTCTCTCACAATCAGCCTTATCTCTTCCCCACCACATCTAGACGGCCATGGAACAATCTGGAGCGATGGCCGCTGCCGGCGCCGTCCACCCCCAATCTTGGTGTTTCATGCAATGGACGGGCATCTTACTCGTATAAGAAAAGAGTACAGATACTCGTGGCAACGGACGAGAAATTATGTCGAACACGGCTAGTTGTAAGCATGCTAGCTCTACAGCCTTGATGATAGTGACTGCACACGGTGAGGCTGACTTTGGTCTGCCGAACACGGCGCCTACACTCAGGTGTCATCTCCGGTGCAGGGTCTTGTCACTTCACTGTGAGGAGCAGCATGTAATAATTTGACCAACGGGTAGTACAGTACTACTACATTGGTAGTACTACTACTAGTACTAGCACCATCGTCTAGATTTAGTACTACTACCACCTCCGTCTGGATTTAGTATTTGACTACCAATATCTAGTAATGCATGTCACAAAAAATATACTACTCCCTATGTAAATAAATACATGGAGTATTGTTTTATTCGGTTTTGAACATAGTTCCCGATGATATTATACACTCTCCCTTCCGGTAGATGGCTCAAATATGAAATCTCATCAATCAGACTACTATTGTACTCACCGAGCGGTCAGCTTGGTAAGCTACCAACAAAAAATTGCAATCAAAGACTACTATTGTACTCCCTCCGTACTGGTGCATTAGTCACATTATGAAAACCAAATAATCCCAAAACTTTTAGGCGTAGTGCATTAACTACCCACCTCGTTCCCTGTTTTTTGCCACGAAAAAAGAAATCACCCAATAGGAGACATGGGGTGTGTATGCATTCAATGACTTGAGACCACTTAGCATAACATGCAGTGCTCAATTCCCTTTATGCAATGACATTAATTACAAAATACTACTCCTACCTCCGTCCTGGTTTATTGGTCCCCTTAGTATTTTGTGCCAAATTTTGACCATAGATTTAACTAAAATAATAATAATGCATGTCACCAAAAATTGTATCATTGGATTCGTATTTGAACATAGTTTCCAATTATATTATTTTTGGTTACATGCATTAACATTTTATTAGTTAAATCAAAGGTCAAAACTTGGCGCAAACTGCAAAGGGGACCAATAAACCAGTAAACGTCAAAGTTCTCTTGTTTTGCCCCAACTTGGTCTCGGTGAGATGACTATACTACACCGGCACAGAGGGAGGGCCAAGGAGTAAATGGCCAACACACACATGAATGTAACGCAGTCTGCACTTCTCATATAAAGGCTCTCCGCCAGTCCAATCTACGAAATCCTATGCACCTACGCACCCTAACCAAGGGCAAGAGTGATCACTCCAATCGCAAGATCAGTTGACTAGAAGCTTGACCCATGGAGGCGATGAGCGTGAGCATCAGTCGGCTGTGCCAGATGGTCCACGACGCCGGCCTATGGCCCGGCACCAAGGAATGTCTCCAGGTCGTGCTTGAGGCTGCCGGGGCAAGAGGCCTCTTGGATGACAGCTTCGTCTCCTTGTTCAACGAGGTCCTTGTCGGCTTCCTGGACAAGTTCACCGTCGTCAAGAAGCTCACGGACGACCTTGACATACGCCTCCAGCCCACGCACCGAGGCTCTGTGATGCCCACCACCCTCAACGGCCTCTATGGTGACAACCTCTTCGACGCACTGATGGCCCTGTGACTGCCCGCCGTCGCACCGGAGAATGTCCACCTCGAGGTTGCGCTCACCGCGCAGCGCTTGGTGCAGCAAGACACCATCGACATAATCACCCACGTCTACGCGCAAATCGTCCGCAAGGACTACTACATGCAAGAGGAGGATGATAGGACGCTGGCCTTCTTGGACCGCAGGGCAACCTTGGACGGCATTGTTCAGAAGCACGTTGAGCTCGCCGCCAACACCGCTGCTCCTCACACGTCGGTTGGTGACCCGGGTAACTAGGGCGTGAGGATGTCATTGATGGATCCGTATGTATCTTTATCTTTCCGTCAATTCCATGTAGTAGTATATTGTACTAGTAATTATCTTACCTTTCGCATCAACTTCATAATTTTCGTACGTACTCCATGCATGAACCGCGCCAGAACCAAACTTCTCATTACTCTAGGGAAAATCGTTATTTCTATCTATCGGTCGCGCCATGGAGCAGAACCAAATTTTACAAGTTACAAGTTCAAAAGGAAAAGCCTGCCCTGTTCGCGTCGCACCCCCACACGGTTGGTTCGGCACACCACTCAAGGGGGAATGCGTGCTGTGTTGCATTTTCACTTACAAGTGGGACCGCAGTTGAGCAAACCGACTATCGGCAAACCCCCACCCCACCCACCGCGCGATGGCTGAGTTAGAGAAAACAGGAGGGAGAAGAGATAGTTGTAGCACGGACTCCAAGAAAATTGGTGTCAGATGGGACTCGTGTGGGTGGCGTGTGCCGTACTGCTAGACGTGAATGCTAGTTATGGCCCATGTCACCCCACTATATCGAGGTGCTGGTTACGTAGAGCGAACACATTATCTCTCCAGGAGTACGGTACACCACTAGTACTACTCACATTGTCGCGAAATTTCCTGGAGTCCATGCTCAGCCCTCCTCTCTCTCTCTCTCTTCTCAGCCAGCCAGCAGACGCGCGGAGTGTGCCCATCGTCTGTTTGCTCACATGCGGTCCCACATGTCAGTGAAAACGCAAGACGACCCACTGAACCTGCACATCTTTCACCTGGACGTGCTGGTGATGAAAAACAAATCCAATAAAGATCTTCGGTGGCCGCTTTTGGAGTTACTCAAGAGTAAGATTCTATTTACAGTTTAACCCAAGATGCACATCACGTGGCTTCAACTAGCACTCCATTTTCTTGCATGACACGACCTGGATGCTGGATGTCCCACGTGTCAGCAAAAGGAGGAAGAACTCAACCAAATCTTCTCCACATTTAGACCGGAGGAGTAGGAAACATGGCAAGACCTGTGCCTACATCATACATACTGTACAAGCCCACCTCACGCTATCACCATATTTCTCGGCCTCTGTGCGACACCTAGCTCTAGTTGATGGTATACTACTACTAGGACTAACTATTGTAAAAGCATACTATTAGGTTGGCTCTATGTGATGTGGCAACTTCATATAACCGGATGTTGGCTATACAACTACGGTACTCACAGTCCAAGAATTGACTCGAAAACCATTCATAAATTGAGTTTATCACATGCATATGCAAATGTACCATTCATTACACACAACAAGTCATCAACACACAACGACAACGAGGATACATGTTGGACTATAGATTATTTCCAACAAAACATTCTAGTAAATACTAAAGTTTTTATCACACAACAAATAACAAGCAATGAAATGAACTTCAGCTCAACCAATCCTTGGCGTTGGAAACGCTTGCTTTGAACCATAAGTAAGCCTCTGGGAAGGGCCAGCTATTGTCAATATCGAGACCAACGCATGACTCGTCATCCAGGCTGAAGCGGCCTATATCAGGACGCATATTGTGATAGCCAGGGTAGGGAACCATAGCAATGTCCGATGTATAGATATAGTTGCGTCTCATAAATGGTAGTAACGTTGTGCCAACAGCAGCTGGATCGCCTTTCACCATCATTGGATAGTTTAGTCCAAGGAAGAGTGAGTTTTCTCCAAGACGATCAATATTGAACCAGGGAGAAGGTGCTGGCACTAGCACACTAGTATCCATCCCGAATACCCTGCAACGGATGTTGGAATAGGTCCGGAGAGTGCAACCATCGGAGACAACACCTGCTTCCTTAGTAACATCAGCAGTGCCCTGTATACAGACAAGAAGAGGTGATCCATCGGAATAAGTTGCCAGGCGCCACTGAGTATGTAGGTCCTGCTCGTTCTCATGCTCGTGATCATCACCATCGTCATCTCCCCCTTGGTTATAAATTTTTTCAAGTATAGGTGGTGGAATGTTCACAGGACCTTGGAAACACAAGAAGGTTAATTAGTATGGGGATACTAACTCGCATGCATGTGGATGAAACAATTCTAATTACGGTGGAAGACAAACGTACCGAAACCATAAGGATTCCATGCAAAAACAGTGCCACGAGTGGTGGCAGCAAACACGAGACGCTCGTATTGAATTGCATCACAGTACTCATCCATGTACAGAAATTGATTTTTGAGCAATATCCATCGAGGCGTGGAAGTAAGGACGGCAACAAGCTTGTCGAAGATAGCAACAACATCATAGTTCGTGTAATCCCAAGAGCGGTTGGGAACTCGACAAATTGATATCTTCCCTAGATGACAGTCACCATGATCGTATTTGAACATACGTAGATCATCTGTGTGCTCAACCTCAGGGCACTCTGAGATTTTTGGAAGTGGAACCCGCTGACGAGTGTACACATTCACAAGTTCCCACTCACAATTGTACCCAATATAAACAACCCAATCTCCATTTGCGCCTACCCAGGCCTTACCCTTAAGCGATGGCATCTTAACATCACATTTATCATTATCAAGTGGCATCAACTTGCACAAGGCGAGGCTTCCGTTGTCTGCGCGCCAGTGAGCAGGGTCATGGCGAAGAAGATAGGGGAGATCAAACCGCTCCTAGACCCTTGGGTTCTTTGTAATGATGTTATTTGTTGAGTCAAGAATGGTCTTGAACGAACCTGCCATGCTAGGCGAGGTGATGATGTCGCACCAATCAATGAGTTCCTCCACCACGTCAACTTTCAGATTGGGGCAAGAATAACGGGTGCGTTTCCGGCCTGTTCCCTCGATGGAGAAGATGATCAAACAATGGCAGAAGGAAGGGTGAAGGCAAATGGAGGGAGGAAGAGCGTGCGACAGCAGTTCCAAATCGAGAGGGAAAGGCGAAGAGGCGGTGGACGGTTGCCACGGTAAAGGAAGAGGCGCCCCGACCTACATAGACGTCCGTTTGGAAATTGTACAAAAGGACTCGCCGTCGTCTCACTGACATGTTGGAACGGGACCACATGTCAACGAAACATGGTGTGTCATTTCTCGTGCAAAATGCGATCTGGCCGCGTTGGCCCGAGGTGCCGCATTATTTCTCGACTTTATTTTTTTAATGGCATGCCGTTTAGTTTTGAAGCACGACTAACTGGTACTGTATCCAGAGAAAATATAAACTACTCTACCACTACTCCACCTCTAGTACTAGTATCAAAAAAGATATATAGGCTGGAGCTTCAGCGCTTGCTTGCTAAGGGCTGTCCACTTGCTTCTCACACTATCACCCTCTCTCCAGATCTAAAAAAGACGGCGGTGCCCCTCTCTCTCCCTCCTCACCGGTGGTCATAGATCCGTCGGGAAAGAAAAGGACATGCAGCATTGATGCACTCGTCGTCGGCGAGCGAGGTCACGCACTGATGACAAGGCCGTCCTCTCAGACCTAGCGCCCGTGCGGGATGGCCTCCATCCCCAAGCTCGTTGTCGTAGTGTGTGCGGAGGACGACGACCACGAGCGAGGCCACTTCCCCCCGACCTTCAGGTATGCTACCTATTTTTGAACCATACCCTTGTTCTATTGCCCCATCTGTCACGTCGCTGCATCTGGATCTTTTTCCACTCCACCATCTCCCCAATTTTCTATCCTCTGCTCTATCACGCAGACGAAAACCTTAATTTGCACTATTAAAGGAAACCCTACTTCATGCAGACTAATCCATGTCTGGGTTGAATAAGGAAAGGAAGGGAGAAAGTATTGTCGAAGAGACTAGGCATCGAACCCGCATCTAGGTTGAAAAGGGGAAAATCAGTAGCTAAGGAACGAGTATCATGTCTCTTGGTTGAACAAGGGTAGAAAGGCATGACAACGCAATAGAGAATGACCAGGTCGATCGGTTTGTTGCCCTCACATAGGAAAAAGGTGGCTAAAGAGAACAAAAATGGGACATAATCCACATATGCTGCCTAGATATTTGTTGCTCTGGGCAACCATCCCTCCCTCACCACTCTATGCATCTGTGGAGGTACATCGTACTAGTGCGCCCACTGTCCGAATGGGCCTCCCATGCTCTTATTGCCACTTTTTTGCTGTTAGTATAACGCCAGCAGTAAAGTCAAGCAATGCTACTGCTAAAGTGATGCCACATTTAACTAATGCCGCACTCAGTCTAATGCCACCGATAAATTTAAGCAATGCCATTTAATGTCACTGGATTATTTCAGGGTTAGCTATTGATTGTGGATGTATTAAAGATTTTTCAGCTAAGGCATTCTAATGCTGTTGCACAGCCAGTATACCAACGAAGAAACTTGTTACTACCTTCAGATTTTTGCACTGTTAATGCTTATAGATTACATACCTCACTTTCATGAGATAAGTCAATTTTTTTGTACAATGTCACCAAAATGCCAAGGCGCTGATGTCATTTTATTTTGGTTAAACTACACAAAAAATTATGAAGAGAAGAGGGAAGGTCAAGAGTGGGCACCTCCTCCTCTGGCTATTTTCTGGATTCGGTTGATCAAGTTTTTATGTTTGATTGATTATCAAGATTGGGATAGCAATTTTTCAAATCCCCTCGAGTTCGAAATAATATTTACCTTGAAGGTACATGGTTTGCATTTTTTTATACTGTCATTAGTTAATAATGCTAGTTACCTTCAGACTTTTGTATTTGGTTTAATGCTGTTGCACAGCTAGTATACCAATGCTGAAACTTGTTACCTTTACATTTTTTATAGTTAATGCTTATAGAAATCTTCCAGTGCTAGCTTATGGAAATCTATTCAGTAAAACCATTGTGTTGTACCCCGTAATAAAAAAACTACTCTACTGTTGCACTAGCCACTGGATTAGTGTATATTTGTACTATTAGAATGGTGTTGCATTAGCGTATGGACATATATAAGGTGTGGCAAGCTTTCCCAGATATGTGCTCAAGAAAACTACTACCTGTTTTTCTAAATACTAGACGTTTGGGTACTTTAAATTGAACTGCAAAAATGTCTTATATTAAGGAACAGAGGGTGTAGAGTTCACTCAAATTATGTCGGTAAAGCTAGTCACTCCTTTGTTTAAATTAATGTTCATTATGTTATCGGAGGAGGTCTGCATGTTTGTCTCTAATGCCTGTCGATTACATACATGACATCATGATGTAATGGTAAGTCATTGCTTTTTGTACAGTGTCACTGAATTGTCAAGGTGGTGATGGCGTTTTCTTTTACTTGAACTGCACAAAATATGCTTAAAAGAAGAGGAAAGGTCAGGAATGGCTCAATCTTTCAGAAAATACTATGTATGCCTTCCTGACATCAGCCGCTGTTGCCTTATTTATTCCTTCAAAAAGGTGGTTAGAAACAGTCTTGCTACCTTTTGCCATTAAGAAATTGGAATGCTTATATTTGTGAGTCTATGCTTCAACTAGTGCCACTTTTATAGTAATCACACTTTCAATATCTGTGCAAACAGGGATGCTCAATTTTAGTGGAACTGCACAAAAAGTCCAAATGGTTCAACATTAGGAGCATGTTTTCTTCCAAACCGTTATATCCAATTGGTGGCACAATGAGCTGTTCATTATGAAGATACATGGTTTTCTACTATCTTGCTACTCTTTTTGTACTGTCATTAGATAGTAATATTAGTGGTTTGCATGTGAATTTATTGGCAGGGTGGACCTACATTGGAGGTGCAGGACATGATTCAATGATTGGATGCTCAATTTCGGTTGTATCGATTTCACCTCTTCCATCACTGCGAACATGGATATCCTTGGTCTGATGAAGAATAGGCGCTATATTTCTGCTCTGTACCAGCAAATCAATTCAGTACGAAATTGTCCAGGGCAAAACATGACAGTATCAAATTGTCCAGTGCAAAACATGACAGATGCTAAGCGGAAAAGACTAGAAGAGACGTGTTTAAACCAAAAATACAAGGTGGGGTATATGTTTACTAGCTGCTTGATATTTATGCAGACAGATGTCTGCCCGTTGCTATTTGGCAAACAAACAAAGTGACCTCAGTTTTGGTGGAACTGCACAAGAGAATAGTATACTCACTGCATGCAGTGCCATTTGAAAATAGACACAGAAAGATTGGATAGTCACTTCATGGATTGCACAAAAGTAGTACTGTACTATTTATTGGCCAACACTAGATGCTTCATTGCTTTGGTCTGATCATACAATGGGCATCATTTTGCCTAAGTTAAAGTTTGTATTCCGGAAATAGTCTCGCCGTGTGATCGAGAGAAGACCAAATCATATTGCAGTGGATGTTCCTCCATCATGTGTGGTTCATTCTCTTAGTTCCAGCTGTTGGTGAAACCACTTACATTTGCAAAAGAGGAATTGTAGACTTCACAAACAAATTTGTCTTTCACTCTGTACTGAATGTTGTCCCAAAGAAGCATCCATGTTAGTAGCAAGAACAGATGTTTTTTCTAGATCTTTGCTTTTGGAGCTACATATTTGTATATGATCTGTGAATCATTGAGATGCATTAACATGTTGATCTTATGTATGGGAATCATACTAGTTGGTTGTGAATTTGGGCTACTAACGTGAACATATTACAATGCCAGGCCTGTGAGTCTCGTGTGAACATTTCGAATGGATCGGCTCTTACTACTATGCACAGCATGATCCTTATTTCTGTGTGCTCAGTGTTTACAAGTTACTAGCAGTTCCTTATTTCTGTTTGCTCCATGTTTACAAGTTACTGATCGATCACTAGCTAGCCTACTAATACGCTTCTAGCAGTTTTAGTTGCGACGCCAGATCCAAAGGTGGCAGTTTTTTGAATAAAAATGTCTACCTCTGAAGAAACTGACATGCTGTTCTGAAGAAAATGCCATGTGAATTTGAAGAAACTGCCAGCAAAAACGTTCGCAAATGCCTTATCTCCCAGCGAACTTTCATCAGCTATTGCGATCCTACATGTACACTATCCGATAGACTCGATCCTATGTGATTAACCAGCAGATCATGCACGTACCTCATCTGGATGAATCAAGCGCACTCGTTTGACCGTCATGCCGACGTGCGACCCAACACGGACGGGACGCACCACTGACGGGACGGGACAGGACGACACCATCATAATTTTAGTTTTTCTAGTTTTCCACGGCAAGCTAGTGCGCTAAGCCATGCCTGCTTATGCATTGAATTCCGATGACCGCGATGACCGTCGCGTTTCCCGCGACACGCTCGTTCATCTGCCTTCCGCCTATAATTACTGGTTCTCGGCGTTCTCCGGTGCCACCATCACCCAACTCACCCTATCCTCATAAGCCCCCACTAGCCCGACGTCGCTCGCCACTTGCCCTCGCTCTCACCACATCCGTCATGCCCCCGCCCGTCCACAATAGGCGATGCCGGAGGCGGTCACCACCGGAACTAGTGTTCGGTTTTTCACCAGAAGGCACACGGTGGGAGGAGGCATTCTATCGGTCTTTAGATGGCAATGCGGAGAATGAGGACTTGTTAGAGCGCGACCGCCTGGCGGAGGAGCAGCGTATCACCGATTTGCGCCGCCAGCGGGGCATGGAGCAGCAACGCACCGACGCTCTGAGTCGCGAGCAGAGCGCCCGCAACTAGGCCGACTACGTGGAGGCCGGCGCCCGGCAAATAGCCCTGGAGGGTGTCGGGCACACACGCATTCGCAACGCCGAATTTTACTACCAGCTCGTCAAGTGGGTTTACCACTTAGAAGCCAAAGCTTCGGTGTACCACGCCGGCATGGAAAGGGCCAACGCGCATGAGCAACATGCCCTATCGCACCTCTGGCAAGTCCGAGGCGAGGAGGAAGACGTCGGTGCCGGCGTTTAGCGTGTACCACAGATGGCTGCCGGCATCATCTAGTTAGCTAAGAGTAAGTTAGTACTTGTACACTACTAGAGTATTAGTGGGAGTAGATAGTTAACTTGGCTATGATGGTTGTCAACGTGGAAGTTCAGTACTCTATATCTGGATCAGACCTGTTACTTTGCTCTGAATGTTAAACTTTCCGTTTGAACGTATGGAATGGGCTGTTATTTTTTAAATGGGTTGTATTTTTCCGCCACGGGTTTAGAGGCTGACTTATGGGCCTACTAGGTTGACGCGTACACAATCAGGAGATGATTGTACGGGGAAAGGATGACAGTAGGGACCCACCAGGGTCATGGCAGTACGCAAGCAAGCACCTCCTTATTTCAAGCCAAAAAAATGGTTCCTCCTAATGGATATCTGACATCTGGGTCCCATGCCATTGTCAACGTAGTCAATAAATGAGAGAATTCCACAACGAGCGGCTGACACTAGGGACCCAGCAGCTTGCCCAGCTCTTTTTGTTTTTGAGACACAAGTAGGGTGTCAACTGGGCTGTGCGGGGCACTCTGGCCTGTCTAGCCAGCCTTTTATTTTATGTTTACCACAAGACCAGCCCAGTAGATTTTTTTCTTTCTGAAAATGGCTAGCCCAGTTTTTTTGTTCTTTTGCAGAATACCCAACCGAGGCCTACTTGCTTTGTCAGCCCTGCTGGGCTGCAAATCTTTCAAGACGGAAAGAGTTTCATTCGGCTTGCCCAGAAAATGGGCTATCAGTAATGAGAAATGGGTTGTACATTTTTAAAACACATCAAACCGGCAATTAGTTTCAAATTTCTTTTTTTTCATTTCAAGATTTTAAATTCCATTGATTTTTATGCATGGACAATTATTTGGATTTTATATTGGTATAAATTTATTTTTCAAATTAGTTTGAATGTGACTCGAAATTTCGGGCTTAAAAACAGTTGGGACCGCACCGAAATATGCAAAATTTCATATAACTTTTTAACCGTGGCCACAATATGGGCTGTAATGCTAACAAAAACAATATGGGAAAATCCTTAAGAATTAGCAAATGGGCTGTAAATTATTAGAAATAATGGCAGATGGGTTGTATGTTGTTTTCCGCAGATTTGAGGCTGACTTGTGCGCCTACTATAGGTTGACGCGTACGCTTTCCTAAAAAAAGGTTGACGCACACGCAACGCCGTGTCAACTTAGTCAACACACGAGAGTAGTGACTGTTGGATGTCCATCCAACGGCCGTCGTGCTTCTTCAATCTCTGCTCTTCCTGCTCCAGCCGCTCAAACAAGCACCTGCGGGACTGCCTGCTCCCTCCTCCCGCGGCCGGCTGTGCTGCTGCGCAGGCCTCACGGCCCCACCGTACTCCCATCGCTGGCCTAGCCATCCCTTTACTCACCCAGACCTCCTGTTATTCTCCGGTGACAGTAGCCTCACACTGCAGCCGAAGCAGTAAACCCTTGTACTCCCCTCCGCGTGGGAAACAACTACCGAGTCTTCCCCGGCTCCTGGTCATTCCCTTCCTAGGCCTCGCCGTCGTCCCCGCCATGGTGCTCTCGACGCGGCATGGTCAACGTGATCAAGGAACGACTTCCATCGGAAGAGGACTGTACGTGGAGAGGCTAACAGCTGGGTCCACGGCCGCAGCAAGGAAGTGCCTCCTTATTACGCGCAAAATAATGATTTCTCCATCCGACAGCGGGGACCCACCGGAAGGGCCTATATATTTCACGAAAAAACATTCCCCCCGCTGATAGCTCGGACGCACCAGCTATATCTTCGCACGCAAGGACGTGCCTCCTTATTATGCACACAAAAAATGAATACCCCACCTGCTAGGTGGGACCCACCATATTTGAAGGCTGACTTGTGGGCCTACTAAGTTGACGCGGACGCAGGGCTTTGTCAACTTAGTCAATATAAACGATTCTAGTTGCGGTGACCGTACGATGTCCATCCAACGGCTGTCGTGCTTCTTCAACCTCTAGTCTTCTTGCTCCAGCCGCCCAACCCATCACAGGCCGTGCCGCTTGCTCCTGCCTCCCGTGGCCGGTTGTGTTGCCATGCAGGCCTCACCGCCCCCTCCTACTCCAACCTCTGGCCAAGCTATCCCTCTACTCACCCACAAGCCCTATTATTCTGCGGCGACGACAGCCTCACACCACAACCGAACCAGTCAACCCTCATACTCCTCTCCGCGTGGGCATCCACTGCCGCGTATTCCCTGGCTTCGCGTCGTCCCCTTCCTAGGCCTCACCATCGTCCACCGCCTTGGTGCTCTCGGTGCGGCGTGGTTAACATGGTCAAGGAACAACTTCCATCGGAAGAGGACTGTACGTGGAGATGCTGACAGTTGGGTCCACGGCTGCAGCAAGGAAGTGCCTCCTATTACGCGTAAAATAATTATTCCTCCACCAGACAGCAGGGACCCACCGGATGGGACTCTGTATTTTACGGAAAAAAAAATTCCCCCCTGACAGCAGGGACCCACCAGCTACATCTTCGCACGCAAGGAAGTGCGTCCATACTACAGGCAAAAAAAATGATTCTTCCCCCTGGCAGCTGGGACCCACCAGCTATATCTTCACACGCAACAAACCGCTGGGACCCACTCGGTCGAAGCGTACGTAGCGTTGTCTGTCTAGTCGCGAACGTGTACGTACATACTGGTCAATTGGTCTCTCTGCAGCGATGAACTATGGCCGAGTAAGGAGCGGCACGTGTCGTAGTAGAGGCGCGGATGTAGCATGTCACAGAGTCCCGTCTATATCATGTACACGTACGTACATCCATGCTGCAAGAAAGTAAATAGGGCTATGTACGTACATACGGGCGGGGTCTCGAACGCGTACAACGACGTCGTCCTGTTCATCGGAAGCCAACCGGCTGGGTCGCAACGGAGGAAACAGCATCGTGTTCACCGGGAGGCAACCGACTGGGTCGGAATACATCGTGTTCATTGGGAGCCAACCGGCTTGGACGGAACAGCCGAAACGAGGTCTGGCGTACCATAGAACAGAGGAAACGGGCCTTATGTTCGACCATGTACGGTCAAAACGGTGTCCTGTTCATAATGAAGGGTCTGGCGTACCGCAAAACGGAGGTAACGGACTTTTGTTCGAGTGCCTACAGTCGAAACGGGGTCCTGTTGATTGGGAGGGGTGTGGCGTACCGCAAAATGGAGGAAACAGACTTCTGTTGGAGCGCCTATGGTCGAAACGGGGTCCTGTTCATCCATCGTCTACTGCCTTGCTCCAGCCTCCACGGGCTACTGTTCATCTACCGTCGACCTCCCTCCAGCCTCCACCAGCTACTGTTCATTCATGGGGCTACTGTTCATCCAGCTTCCACCGGCTACTGTTCATAGAGCCTCCACGGGGTGCTATTCATCCACCCCCAACCGGTTGGGGTGCAGCGGCCTCGTCGGGGTCCTGTTCATCCAGCGGCAACGGCCTACTACCACGGGGTCTTGTTCATCCAACCCCCACCAGGAACTATTCATCCACAGCCAACCAACCAGCTCGACTCACCACGTCTTGACTCGTTCTACGTACCGCGCGCACGGTAGCAATGGTCACTGTTCATCGAGAGGCAACCAACACCGGCTGGCTACGTCTCGCATGGGGGCTCGATCGGCTTCAGTAAGCAGCAGAAGTGATCGATCGCTCGGTTCAGTTAGCAGTAGCAGCGAAGGAATCACTCGGGTTCAGTCAGCATCGAATGAATCGCTCGGGTTCAGTTAACAGCTAAGGGATCGATCGCTCAGGTTCAGTAACATAGCTAGCAGTGCGATCGCTCGGGTTCAGTTAGAGCCCAACGCCTCGCACACACGCGCGTACACGAGTGAAACGCGCAAACCACAGTGCATCGCTCGGCCCGGGCCACCCACCGTAGCCGGGAACTCCCTGATATTTTCCTCGCCCTCGCTTCTACCACAATTTTCTCTGTCATGGACAGCCCAAAGAATGTCATGCAGCTGCATCTCCGGCCCGCCAAGGATGAAAATCCCATTTTCTGTCATGATTTTTTGTCATAGAAGTAGGAGCCCACCACATCTATGATGATACCGGGTTTTGTCATAATTATCATCATAGAAGTGTCATCAGCATGACAGAAAAAAATTTCATTCGGCCCAAAATGTCATGGATGTGTCTTTTTTTTGTAGTGATACCCATAGGATTTTTATAAGCAGTTCTATAAGCCCATAATGCATCATCAAGTTTCTTAGACCAATTCTTTCTAGATCTATTAACAGTCTTTTGCAAGATCAATTTTATTTCTCTATTATTTAATTCTACTTGACCACTAGACTGAGGATGATACGGAGATGCAATTCTATGGTTAACATCATACTTAGCAAGCAATTTACGGAAAGCACCATGAATAAAGTGTGAACCACCGTGAGTCATCAAATATCTAGGGACTCCAAACCTCAGAAAAATAACTTCTTTAAGCATTTTAATGGAGGTGTTATGATCAGCACTACTAGTTGGAATAGCTTCTACCCACTTAGTAACATAATCAACAGCAACCGAAATATGTGTATACCCATTGGAGGAAGGAAAAGGTCCCATATAATCAAATCCCCAAACATCAAATGGTTCAATAACAAGTGAATAATTCATAGGCATTTCCTGACGTCTACTAATATTACCAATTCTTTGACATTCATCACAAGACAAGACAAACTTACGAGCATCTTTGAAAAGAGTAGGCCAATAAAAACCAGATTGTAATACCTTGTGTGCAGTTCTATCACCAGCATGGTGCCCTCCATAGGCCTCCGAGTGGCACTTGCGTAGGATCTGTTCTTGTTCATGCTCAGGTACACAACGTCTAATAACACCATCTACTCCTTCATTAGAAAGATGTGGGTCATCCCAGAAGTAATGTCTTAAATCATAGAAAACCCTTTTCTTTTGTTGGTATGTGAAAATGGTGGTATAAGTTTGGCAACAATATAATTAGCACAGTCTGCATACCATGGAGTACTACGAGAAGCATTTATGACAGTTGTTCATCACGAAAACAATCATCAATAGGTAGTGGGTCATCAAGAACATTTTCTAACCTAGAAAAGTTGTCTGCTACGAGGTTCTCAGCTACCTTTCTATCAATAATATGTAAATCAAATTCCTGTAAAAAGAGAACCCACCTAATGAGTCTAGGTTTAGCATCTTTCTTTTCCATAAGGTATTTAATAGCAGCATAATCAGTGTGAACAGTAACTTTGGAATCAACAATATAAGATCTGAATTTATCACAAGAAAAAACAACTGCTAAAAATTCCTATTCAGTGGTAGCATAATTTCTTTGAGCACTATCTAGAGTTTTACTAGCATAATGGATAATATTTAACTTTTTATCAACTCTTTATCCTAGAACAGCACCAACAGCATAATCACTACCATCGCACATAATTTCAATAAGTAGGTTCCAATCAGGTGGTTGAACAATAGGTGTAGAGATTAAGGCTTTCTTAAGTATTTCAAATGCTTCTACACAATCGTCACAAAAAACAAATGGAACATCTTTTTGCAGAAGATTAGTGAGAGGCCTAGAAATTTTAGAGAAGTCTTATATAAATCTCCTATAGAAACCAGAATGACCAAGGAAACTTCTTATACCTTTGATATCTTTAGGACATGGCATTTTTTCAATAGCATCAACTTTAGCTTTATCCACTTCAATAACTCTTTCGAAGATTTTATGCCCCAAGACAATACCTTCATTAACCATAAAGTGGCACTTCTCACAATTCAAGACAAGATTAGTTTCTTCACATCTCTGCAAAACTCGATTGAGGTTGCTTAAGCAATCATCAAAAGAAGTTCCGTAAACGGAGAAATCATCCATGAAAACCTCAACAATCTTTTCACAAAAGTCAGAGAATATAGCAGTCATATATCTTTCAAAGGTAGCAGCTGCATTACATAAACCAAAAGGCATATGTCTATAAGCAAAAGTACCAAAAGGGCAAGTAAAAGTAGTTTTTTTTCTTGATCCTCTTATGACACGGGTATTTGGGAAAAACCAGAATAACCATCTAGAAAGCAGAAATGTGTATGTTTGATAGTCTTTCTAGCTTTTGATCAATGAAAGACAGAGGATAATAATCTTTCCTAGTAGCTTTGTTTAATTTTCTAAAATCAACTACCATTCTATAACCTATAACAATTCTTTGCGGGATCAATTCATTTTTATCATTAGGGACAATAGTAATACCTCCCTTCTTGGGGACACAATGAACAGGACTTACCCATCTACTATCAGCAATAGGGTAAATTATAGCTTCTTCCAGAAGCTTTAATATTTCATTTCTTACCACTTCTTTCATCTTAGGGTTCAACCGTTGCTGGTGATTAATGACTGGTTTAGCATCAGGTTCCATATTAATTTTGTGCTGACATAGAGTGGGACTAATGCCCTTAAGATCATCAAGAGTATATCGAATAGCGGCACGGTGCTTCCTCGGAGTTTTCAATAATTTCTTGGGCCATTTGCATTTCTATCCCTAACTCGAACCACCTACTCAGATTTGCCCCTAATTTCGAAGCCTGCTCAAATTTGCCCCTCTGCCGTTAGGTGCTCTTACAGAAATGCCCTTCCGCGTCGTTACCGTCCAGTCAACGGGCTTTGACCGTCCTGAAAAAAATAGCAAAAAAAATCTAAAAAATCTAAAATTTTGTGGGATCGAAGATACTCATGTGCGCAAGGTGCGTGCAATTTCTTGTGCCATTTGGACATTCCAGGAGCTCGTGGCGAGAAAAAACAGTTAATCTGTATACTTGTGAATAGTAAATTTGAAATAAAATAGCAAGAAAATTCAAAAAAATATGAATTTTTTTGGTATCAAAGAGGCTTGGGTGCACAAGGTGCTTGCAAGTTTTTGTAATCAAATGACATGCGAGGAGCTCTAGCAAAAAAACAAAATAGTCATTTTTTCCTAAGTTTTTTCTCGACCGAAATTTTGTTTTTTTTTCTCCACGAGCTCCTACAGTGTCCAAACACAAAAAAAATTGCACGCACCTTGCGGACCCGAGCCTCTTTGATGCCAAAATTTTTCATAATTTTTAAAATTTTCTTGCTATTTTCTTGAATTTACTGTTCACATGCATACATATTTATTGTTTTTTCTTTGCCATGAGCTCCTGGAATGTGCAAACAGCATGAAAATTTGCACGCATCTTGCGAACCTGAGTATCTTTGATCCCGCAAAATTTCAGATTTTTTGATTTTTTTCGCTATTTTTTTCAGAACGGTCAAAGCCCTTTGACCGACTTTGACTGGACGGTAACGGCACAGAAGGGCATTTCTGTAAGTGCACATAATGGTAGAGGGGCAAATTTGAGCAGGCTTCGAAATTAGGGGCAAATATAAGTAGTGGGTTCCAGTTAGGGATACAGATGTAAAAGACCCTAATTTCTTTTCTTCCTACTTTGAAAGGTTAGCACTAATAATAACAGGATATATCTTCTTTTCATCAAGATAAGCATATTTCAAAGTATCAGGTAATTGTTTAAGATCCAACACAGGATCACTCTTGGGTGGTAGAGGATCTCCAAGAGTCTCAACAGGCAAGTTGTGTTTCAAAACAGGCATTTGTTTAAATAAAATCTCATCTAATTCCTTTCTTTCATTCATGAACATATCATTTTCATGGTCTAGCAAATATTGTTCTAAAGGATCAGCAGGAGGCACGGCAATAGAAGCAAGACCAATAATTCCATCTTTACTAGGTAATTCTTTATCATGCGGTTGTCTACAAAATTTAGAGAAATTAAACTCATGAGACACGTCACCAAGGCTAACACTGACAGTTTCTTTCTCACAATCTATCTTAGCATTAACAGTGTTTAAGAAGGGTCTACCAAATATAATGGGACAAAAATCATCTTGTGGGGAACCAAGAACTAGGAAATTAGTAGGGTATTTTATTTTCCCACACAAGACTTCAACATCTCTAACAATCCCAATTGGTGAGATAGTATCTCTATTAGCAAGCTTAATAGTAACATCAATATCTTCTATTTCAGCAGGTGCAATATCATTCATAATTTCTTGATATAAAGTAAAAGGAATTGCACTCACACTAGCACCCAAATCACATAAGCCATGATAACAATGATCTCCTATTTGAACAGAGACAACAGACAAGCCAACAACAGGTCTATGTTTATCTTTTTCATCGGGTTTAGCAATTCTAGCAGCTTCATCACAGAAATAAATAACATGCCCATCAATATTATCGACCAAGAGATCTGTAACCATAGCAATACTAGGTTCAACTTTAATTTGTTCAGGGGGTGTAGGTGTTCTAGTATAACTCTTACGGACTACAACCGAAGCTTTATCATGTTCTTTTATCCTAACTGGAAAGGGTGGTTTCTCAATATAAGCAGTAGGAATAACTGGATCAACATTATAAGTAATAGTTTCTTCTTCAGCTTTAATAGGTTCTACTATTTTTACTTTAATGGGAGAATGATATTTAAACCACTTCTCCTTAGGGAGATCAACATGAGTAGAAAAAGATTCACAGAAAGAAGCTACTATCTCACAGTCAAGTCCATATTTAGTGCTAAATTCACGAAAAGCATCGATATCCATAAAAGATTTAACACAATCAAACTTAAGGTTTATACCTGACTCCTTACCTTCGTCGAGCTCCCAATCTTCAGAGTTGCATTTAATTGTTCCCAAGAGATCCCATTTGAATTCAATAGTCTTCTTCATAAAAGAACCAGTACAAGAAGTATCGAGCATGGATTGATCATTACGAGAAAGCCGAGCATAAAAATTCTGAATAATAATTTCTCTTGAGAGCAAATGATTGGGGCATGAATATAACATCGACTTAAGCCCCCCCCCCCCAAGCTTGAGCGATACTTTCTCCTTCACGAGGCCAAAAATTATATATATAATTCCGATCACGATGAACCAGATGCATAGGATAAAACTTCTGATGAAATTCCAGTTTCAATCGGTTGTAATTCCAAGATCCAATATCATCACATAGCCTATACCATGTCAATGCCTTTCCCTTAAAAGATAAAGGGAAGCCCTTCTTCTTGACTTCATCTCTGGGCAAACCGGCAAGCTTAAATAATCCGCAAACTTCATCCACATAGATTAGATGCATATCAGGATGTAGTGTTCCATCTCCTGCATAAGGATTAGCTAGCAGCTTCTCTAGCATACCCGAAGGAATTTCATAATAAATATTTTCAGTAGTTGAGGAGCAACTCTTTGCTCTTCTGGTCGAGGTGAAGATACCCCGAACAAGCCCCTCAAAGGATGATTTTCCATAGTGACAAGTGACAGTAAATTTTAGCACGTAATATAAATGTTTCCTTACCAAAGGCACTTCACTCCCCGGCAACGGCGACAGAAAAGAGTCTTGATGACCCACAAGTATAGGGGATCTATCGTAGTCCTTTTGATAAGTAAGAGTGTCGAACCCAACGAGGAGCAGAAGGAAATGACAAGCGGTTTTCAGCAAGGTATTCTCTGCAAGCACTAAAATTATCGGTATCAGATAGTTTTGTGATAAGATAATTCATAACGAGTAAAAAGTAACAGGTGTAACAAAGGTGGAGCAAGGTGGGCCAATCCTTTTTGTGTAGCAAAGGATAAGCCTGGACAAATTCTTATATAAAGCAAAGTGCTCCCGAGGACACATGGGAATTATTGTCAAGTTAGTTTTCATCATGCTCATATGATTCGCGTTCGTTACTTTGATAATTTGATATGTGGGTGGAACGGTGCTTGGGTGCTTTCATTACTTGGACAAGCCTCCCACTTATGATTAACCCCTCTCACAAGCATCCGCAACTACGAAAGAAGAATTAAGATAAATCAAACCATAGCATAAAACATGTGGATCCAAATCAGCTCCTTACGAAGCAACGCATAAACTAGGGTTTAAGCTTCTGTCACTCTAGCAACCCATCATCTACTTATTACTTCCCAATTCCTTCCCCTAGGTCCAAATCATGGTGAAGTGTCATGTAGTCGACGTTCACACAACACCACTAGAGGAAAGCCAACATACATCTCATCAAAATATCGAACGAATACCAAATTCACATGATTACTCATAACAAGACTTCTCCCATGTCCTCAGGAACAAAAGTAACTACTCACAAAGCATGTTCATGTTCAAGATCAGAGGGGTATTGAATATCATTAAGGATCTAAACATATGATCTTCCACCAAATAAACCAACTAGCATCAACTACAAGAAGTAATCAACACCACTAGCAACCCACAGGTACCAATCTGAGGTTCTGAGGCAAAGATTGGATACAAGAGATGAACTAGGGTTTGGAGAGGCACTACTAGGGAAAACCTTATACACAGAATCTTAGCAGTAGCGCTGGACAAGAAGGGGCGCTACTGCTAATTAGCAGTAGTGCTGGCCCCAAACAGGCGCTACTGCTACCGACTTAGCAGTAGCGGCTTGGTAGAGCCACGCTACTACTAAAATTCCCCGACCGTTCCCGCCATGCTAGGTTTAGCAGTAGCGCGCCCACTTTAACCGCGCTACTGCTAATGTAGTAGCGCGCTTTTTTTCAAGGTCGCTACTGCTAATTTTGAACCTGGCCACATGGCAGGCCCCACTTAGCAGTAGCGCCTCTTCCAGAAGCGCGCTATTGCTATCTTATTAGCAGCAGCGCATTTTACGCCCAGCGCTACTGCTAAACCGCAGCCATACCACCTTTTTCCTCCCCCCTCCCCCCTCCCCCATCCTCTCTTCCTTCACTTTCCCCTAGCTCCCACCTCCTCTCTCCCTCACTTTGCTTCTTCCTCACTACTTCTCCCCCCATTACTCTCCTTCTTCTACATATCTTTCTCTCTCTTTATTACTCCTAGATAACTACACTGCCTCCATTAATGCAACTCCTTTCTCTTTTTCCTTCCCCCTCCACTAGTTGAACTTGTCTCCTCCCAAACTAGCTAGCGAGGTAGATATAGCATTTAGTGAAGTCACCTATGTACCTCCCTAACTAGATCTAGCCTTGTCAAGAAGAGCTTTGTCCACTTTTGATCATTCCATAGGTGTGTGTGGCGACACCTATCGACATCATCATCACCGTGCTCGATCTCGAGATAGGTGATTAAAAATTTATGCTTTTGCAAGAATGGAAATATGTGTATGTGTGTGATATGACATAATCGGGCGATATGATGGAAATTGTGTGTGTGGCATGAGTTGCCGCCGAATTGTGCTTGTGAGTTGCCAATGTTTTGCCGAAATGTCGATTTATTTCCGTTTTGGTGAATTCCGGGAAAACTCTATATGTCCTATTTTTAGGGAAGGTCATGCCGAATTTTTGTATGACTTTGATGCATGCATGCATTTTTATAATCAATTTGTTTATTATTACCGTGCAGGCGTTCATGATGGTCAGTGGAACGATGGTGGATAGGTGGTTGCGGTCGGTGGTGCAGGACATGAAAGAAAATAACCTGACAGAGATTTTATGTCCGTGTCGAAGATGCAAAGGACGAGTTTGGCTCGACCCCTATGACGATGGTCGTGTGATGGCACACCTGCTCATGACTGGTTTCATGGATGGCTATACTCGGTGGATAATTAAAGATGAGGATGATGATGTTGACGACGCCGACGGGGCAGGCAATGATGACACGGGGCAAGACGAAGAGATGATCGATAATGGCGGCGGAGAAGGGGCCAGACATGGCGGCGGGGAAGAGGCCGTACATGGCAGCGGAGAAGGGGCCGGACATGGCGGCGGAGATGGGGCCGAACATGGTGGGGGAGAAAACATGGACTCCACGCCGCAAACTTCGTTGGTACTAAGTTCAATCATGCGGGACCCTCATGTTCAAGCACTGCTTCGCAAGGAGACGAGTACTGACAGAGCTACTTCTAGAGAGGAGGCCAAGCTGCAGCAACTGGTGGTAGACTCGAACACTCCATTGTATCATGGTTGCGATCCCGAGGTGACCCGCTTGAGTTTCACGCTCGAACTCCTGAAGACGAAGGCTAAAAACAAATGGACCGACACTAGCCTCGATGAGCTTCTCAAGTACCTAAAGGACGTTCTTCCCGCAGGGAATCTATGTCCTACTAGTGCGGACGAGGCCAAGAAGATCGTGTGCCCTCTTGATCTGCCGCACGTTAGATACCATGCATGCATCAACGATTGCATAATTTATCGGAAGGAGCACGCGGAAAAAACCAGCTATCCGGTGTGCAATGCTTCTCGATATAAGAAGGCCGGGAAGAAATCTCCCCAGAAAGTTGTATGGTACTTACCGATCACTCCCCGTCTGCAACGTTATTTTGTAGATCCCAAGGAAGCAAAGCTCATGCATTGGCACGCGGAGAGGACAAAGCCCGACGATGGAGATGATCCGAAGCTGAGACACCTCGTGGATGGAAGCTAGTGGAGAGCGTTCAAGGGCGAATATCGGTATTTCGCATGTGATGCAAGGAACATCGTACTCGGCACGTGTACCGATGGCAAGAATCTGTTTGGCAACCAGAAACCAACCATAGCACATGGCCCGTGTTTGTATGGATGTACAACCTCCCCCCGGTTGTGCATGAAGTCAAAGTACATACACATGAGCATGCTAATTCAAGGGCCGAAACAACCGGGAAATAATATTAATCTGTATCTGGGGCTACTTCAAGAGGAGTTAGACACGTTATGGAAAAGACCGGCCAAGACATGGGACGCCAGCAAAGGCGAGTATTTCTATATGAGAGCCGCGCTGATCACGATGGTGCACGACTATCTCGGTTACGGATATGTCGCAGGCCAGGTGTGCCATGGATATTGCGGATGCATGCGGTGCATGGATGATACAATGTCTTAGCAGCTAACGTCAAGGAAAGATGGCGGGTCTGGGAAAATCATGTACATGGGGCATCGAAGATGGCTCGAGAAGGACGACCCGTGGAGAAACCATGGAGATCTATTCAATGGTGAGGCTGAGCATCGAGGACCTCCACGTAAGCGGAGCGGCGCCGAAATCGATGAGCTGTTGAAAAATAGGGAACAGTGCCCCGCGTCAGGAAAGACGATGAAAAAGGCGCCAGAGCCGCTACTGAAGGTATGGAAGACGAGGTCTGTTTTCTGGGACTTGGAGTACTGGCACAAACTTGACACGCCTCATCGCCTTGATCAAATGCATATCTGTAAGAATGTCCTTGAGAGCTTGCTTGCGACACTGATGAACATGCCGGATAAGACCAAGGATGGGCCGAAGGCAAGAAAAGACTTGCAAGATTTGAAAATCAGGGAAGATCTGCACATGCCACCCCGTAAAAAGTCAGAGGAGACAGAGACGGAGACAGAGGCGCAGGAGAAGAAGGGCAAAAAAGTAAAGGAAGAGGATTATTGCCCCCTTCTTGCTTCACCTTAAGTCCGGCTGAGATCGATCAATTCTTCAAGTGCCTTACCGGAATCAAAGTTAGTTCCGGTTACTGTGGGAAGATAAGCAGATTTCTAGACACGAAGAAGAAAAGGTTCAGCCGGATGAAGTCCCATGACTGTCATGTGATGATGACGCAGATACTACCTGTTGCCCTTAGAGGGATAATGGACAAGCACGTCCGTGACACGCTTATTGGTCTCTGCAACTTTTTTGACGTCATCTCTCGAAAGTCGATCAGTGTGAAGCAGCTCCGAAGGCTATAGGAAGAGATCGTTGTGATACTAAATGAGCTTGAGATGTACTTCCCGCCCGCGTTCTTTAATGTCACGGCGCATCTGTGTGTCCATATTGTGGACGACATAATAGACTTGGGGCCGTCATTCCTGCACAACATGATGTCGTTTGAGAGGATGAATGGGATCATCAAAGGATTCGTTCGTAACATGTCCCGTCTAGATGGAAGCATCGTCCAGGGCTATCTGACACAAGAGTGCATCTCTTTCTGCGAGAATTTTCTATATGGCGCAGACCGGCCGCCTGGTGTTGGTTTGCCTGTTAAGAAGCACGTTGGGAGGCTCGAAGGAGAAGGTCACTCCAACGGTCGCAGGGAATTGCATGTGTCCTACTCAGATCGACGCAACGACTTTGACAGAGCAAACTTGGTAGTGCTACAACACCTAGACCAGGTAGATCCTTTCGTAGCACTACACAAAGAAACTATCGCAAAGAAGTATCGTGACCGGGGGGTATGCAGGACGGACGCCGAAGTTACTAGAGAGCACAACTCCACTTTCCTGCATTGGTTCAAAGAGCATATTCTTGCTAATCCTCCGGGGTACACGCTAAGCACGTGACACAATGCTTCTTCATAACCGACCCGAGCAATCGCAGCCGTGTTGTCGTGAGGAGAGGCAAAAGGAACATCATTGGAATGGATGGAGTCACCAACAAGGAAGACTACGACTAGTACGGAAACCCGATGAGGGAAGATGACGATGACGATGAAGTATACGTCAAAAGAAGAATCAATACTACATTACCTAAGAAAGATCGTACTCCATGGAAAAGGAAAAGTCACAATGAGGGGCTCAATTATTCGTCAACGAACAAGAAGGGAAACAAGCTCACTCAAAAACGAAAACGTCGACACTAAGAAACCGTTATCGATCAAATGATGTAATATATATGTTCCTATTTTGTATGCACACTTAACCATTATGGGTCAAATGATGTAATATATATGTTCCTATTTTGTATAGCACACTTAACCGTTATGGGTCAAATGATGCAATATATATCGCCTTAGTTATATACATTGTATCACCTTCCCTTCGTTCTGGCTCTCGGGAAAAAAGGGAAAAGCAAAGAAAAGGAAAAGAAGAAAAGAAAAGGAAAAGAAGAAAAGATTACCTTAAAGAAAAGAAAAGGAAAAGAAGAAAAGAAAAGGAAAAGAAAAGAAGAAAAAGAAGAAAAAAAGGAAAAGAAAAGAAAAAGAAGAAAAGGAAAGGAAAAGAAATTAAAAGAAAAGAAAATAGAAGAAACAAACAGGAAAAGAAAAGGAAAATAAAAAATGAAAACAATAGCAGGAGCGCTGGTTGAGTAAAAGCGCTATAGCTACGTTATGTAGCAGTAGTGCTGTTCCAGAAACGCGCTATAGCTACTTCATATAGCAGTAGCGATTTTCTTGAAAACATGTTATAGCTAAGTTAGCTATAGCGCGTTTTCAAGGAAAGCGCTACTGCTATTTTCACATAACCCCCCGCGCGGGCTTCCCTCCTCTCCTTCCTCCCCCAATTCCCCCACTCTCTTCTCCACCTCATCGCCCTTGCCCTCGCCCTCGCCGGAGCCCGAGAGCCGACCCCTATGTTGCACGCCTCCCTCGCCCTCGCAGGAGCCCGAGCGCCGACCCCAACGCCGCGCGCCTCCTCCCTCGGCCCCGACCCCGACCACGACGCCGCACACCTCCGTCGCCGTCGCCCAGCCCCGGCCCCGACCCCGACGCGCCACGCCTCCCTCCTTTGCTTCCTCCCCTCCCAACCTCGATCGTCGTCGGGCCTGCCTCCTCGCCCTGCACCCTCTGTAAGCCCCCCACCGCTCCTCTCTCTCTGCCATTAGAGTTCTAGCTAGGGTTCTTCGGTTAATTTACTTAGGTTTTAGTTAGGGCAGTAGGTTAATTAGGTTATCTATTTAGTTAGGGCAGTAGGTTAATTAGGTTATCTATTTAGTTAGGGCAGTAGGTAGTTATTTTTTTTGCGGTGATGAATTTAGTTATGAATTTAGCTAGGTATCAAACTAGTAGGTTAATTTGGCTATATTATGAACCCAAGGTGCAATTTGAACCCTAGTTAGTATGAACCCTAGTTAGGATTAACCCTAGTTAGTATGAACCCTAGGCTTCAAATTAGGACATAAATTTAGCTAGGTTTCAAATTAGGACAGAAATTTAGGGTTAGGTGTTTTAGGTGCAGTTAAAAGAAAAATGACTTCTTGCATTTTTCTTCAAGTTCTATATTTTTCTTCCTTTTATATGCAAATTTGAAGTGGCCATGTGATATGTGGACATGTGATTTGGACATGTCATATTTGGAATTTGGACATGTCATATTTGGACATGTGATGTTTTGGACATGTCATATTTGGAAAATGATGATTATGTGCAGGGTAAATGATCCGAGTGGCCTATGTTTCACCGGAATGTTGATTCATATACGTTCCGGTGAATTTCAGGCGCTCGATATGTCCACTTTTTAGCAAAGGTCAAGCCGAAATTTCCCATGAATTTTGGCATGACTTGTTCTAGAAAGTAGGCATATCGAGTGTCAGGATTTGCTGGGAAACGGCATTCCGGCAAACCATAGACCTTTTTTTATGCCATTTCTCATTTTATTATAGTTTTAGAATTAAACGAGGAGACTTAATCATAGGAAACATGTCGAACAACGAAGAAACCGGGCCTTCTGACCAAGATGCAGACGAGATGGATTATGAGGGTGAACAACAGTACCTCGACTTTTTGTCTGCTAAGCATAGTCAAGGTTTGCAGGGTGGCCTCGATGATGGTACTGACGCCAACATCGACACCGACGGCGCCGGCACCGATGGCGGCGCCGAGACCGGCGGGGAAGGTACCGGCCCCGAAGCCGCTACCGAAAAGAAGAAGCAGAGGATATGAAAACCTAACAAACTCGGCATCAGACGACTGGTGACCACAAAGATGGCCTCTGCCACAAAGATGCATCCTATGGGAATGCGCGAGCATCAACGACGATGACTTAAGGAGTAAAGAACATTTGAGGCAGTTGCTCCTGACGAAGTTGCACAAGAGATTCAAGTTCCCCGACCGGGATGATAGCATAGAACAACCATGGGATGATCCAAAGATGAAAATGATTAACAATCACGCCATGGGCATGTTCAGCAATGATTTGGCCTCCTAGAAAGGGAGGGTGAAACGAGCTATTGAGGCTGAGGAACCCCTGTCCAAGATTCTGGAGGAAAATCCGACACTTACGAAAGAGGAGTTCCAAAAGTTCAAGGACACTTGTGCTACCGAGGCAGCCAAGGCTAAGGCTGCAAAATTCAAGAGCCTTCAGCAAAGGAACACGGGGAAGCATCGCCTCGGAAGCCGTGGCTACCTTGGCAAAAAGCCCATATGGGATAAGGAGGACGCGGAACGTGAAGCCGCGGGTCTCCTAGACCCCTTCGCGAAGTTCACCAACCCCTTGGAGCGTGACTCCATCAGGGCCCACTACAAGTGGGACAAGGAAAATAAGGTTTTTTACACGGACCCTATCACGAGGAAATTGATTAGAATACTGGTAATTATTCTTTTACCACCTTCCATTTAGCTTCTGATCAAGTCGACTACACATTCGTAAATGGTTCATGTTCCTTCTGCAAGAGAAGCAACACCAGCTTGCAGCCGAAAGCCAGGCTTCGTCGATGAGGCCCAAGTGGGACACCCCTCTCAACCGGGCCTTGAACGAACTTAAGGGACTCCCTTTGGACCAGCGGCCGCAATATGGACGTGTGCACAGCGCCGGAGACGGCGCCACGTGGAAGGTCTTTTACAACGAGGGCCTGGAGACCAACAAGCAGAAAAAGTAGTTTAGTCAGGCGGACATCGACGAGAAGGTGAAACTTACGTTCGAGAAAAAAGCAGCTGAGGACGCGAAAAAAGCAGCTGAGGAGAAAAATGAGTTGCTACAGCAGGCAGTCGATGCAGCTGTACATGCGTGTAGAAATGATTTCGCTACTAACTTGATCCCGGCTATCATCAACTGGACGAAGGAAAATCCAGACAAGACGGTAGATGATTTCCCCATTCCCAGTTTCGTCGGGAGCAACTCGGTGAACAACACCACCGCACCATCACCTGCTCACACAACCGCGCCTGCTCCCGCACCCGCACCCGCTCATAGCAGCCCGTCCTTAGTCTCTGGCGCGCTAGGCGGGCCTTCGTCTTTGGCTGAGCTCGACGCCCTCACAGTAATTACATGTCGCACCAACATATATCTAGAATATTCCATTTTCGTTGCCTTTCAGAAGTTTTACGCCGCAGACATGTGTTTGCAGGCCGACGAAACCCCGTGCATCGTACTCTACTTGATCAAAGGCCAGAAGGTGGACGTGGAAAAGGCGGTGATAACGAAGCCCTTGGAACTCACGTTCCATGGCCAGCCGATGCCCGGTGGGCACTTCAGGGTTACCTTGTCGAGTGTGAAATCGGGGCACGAGGATTTGCCTCCTCTAGTACGGCTAGGGGGAGAGGACGATGAGACCCCGCCGCGGATTGGAAACTGCAAGGGTTGGGTGCTACTATGGCCGAAGAATCTTCTTCGTCTGGAGCCAGCCGAGAGCACACCAATAACCACACATCAACAAGCAGGTATGAACACCACCACCCCGCCTACACAATTACCAGCGCCTGTAGTGCCGGGTGAGAGCGGCGGACGACGTGATGAAGGGGGTCCAATAGTGGCTGATGTAATCGCCCCCATAGAACAAAGTATGGATGATGAGATGGACGAGGACCCTCTTTGGTTCCTCAATACAGGCGCCTATGACGGTAACTTAGATATGATGAGTCAGCCATATGACGACTCGGGCTATCAGCATGCTGATGAGGATATGGATGATCTGCCCGGGCAGGAACATCCTAGCGGGGATTGCAAGAAGTCTCTCTTCATGCAATCCTCACAGGACACGCCTGAAGATGCCGCCTCAACACAGGCTCAACTAGCCGAGGGTCGTACAGTGCTTAGCCCGACAACACTGGGGCAGGGGTTAAGGAAGGGTCTGGAAGGTCAGCCCAAGAAAAAGGAGAGGAGGAGACCGGGGAAGATAGGCTCTGCTACCTACAAACAAGCCAGAGCACATAGCAGCCAAACGGCGGATTTTGAAGAGCGTGTACCTGTCAAAGGTGCAGCCATGTTCCATGTCACGGGCGAGCCGAAGCTACCGCCGAAACCACTGGAGGCAATATCAGGGGATCTCAGGAGACTGTACGACCATGTGCTGTCGACCGAGAAAAGCCTACTAGCCTCGAAGGATCCAGGATATCCGACATACGCGGCTCGTGTGCCTGAGGGGAAGTGCTACATCGACACACGGCCCGCGGAGGTGTTCTTCCTGTGGTTTGAGCATATCTTTGAGATGTTTCTGACAAGGCGGCTCGATTGTACAATCGTCCACCTTTTTGCACTACATATGAGCTTTGTCATGAAGAGAGAAGAAGTCTCGCAAATCTGTGTGGCGGATCCATACTACATGCACGAGTCCTTCTTGAGTCTGGGCGACTTTGAGCGTAAAACTGCTAGGGAGTACCTTGAAAACTTCATGGTACAGAATAAGGACTAGGAAATTGTCCTCCTACCTTATCATCCAAAGTAAGTCAGTGCCGGACAACCCTTTCGTACATTTCAATCATTCCTTCTCGCTCATATGGAGAATAATTTGGGGTGTTTTTTTCCCCGCAGCAACGGGCGCGCCATCCTTATCGATCTTTACCCGCGAGTCTCCCACGCCGTGTATTTCGACCCTACCAGAAACTACGAGAAGAAGGACTACACCCACGTAATGAATATTCTAGATGATGCTCTCCAAGGCTTCAGCTTGAGGGGTGGCCACCTGCAGATCAGGAAACAAAGGCACAAGAAGACTGGTTTCTCGTATAAAACTAACTTCTGTTGCATCCATGTGTTGGAAATATGCCCTAGAGGCAATAATAAAATGGTTATTATTATATTTCCTTGTTCATGATAATTGTCTATTGTTCATGCTATAATTGTATTAACCGGAAACCGTACTACATGTGTGAATACATAGATCACAGCATGTCCCTAGTAAGCCTCTAGTTGACTAGCTCATTGATCAATAGATGGTTATGGTTTCCTAACCATGGACATTGGATGTCATTGATAACGGGATCACATCATTAGGAGAATGATGTGATGGACAAGACCCAATCCTAAGCATAGCACAAGATCGTGTAGTTCGTTTGCTAGAGCTTTTCTAATGTCAAGTATCATTTCCTTAGACCATGAGATTGTGCAACTCCCGGATACCGTAGGAATGCTTTGGGTATATCAAACGTCACAACGTAACTAGGTGACCATAAAGGTGCACTACAGGTATCTCCGAAAGTGTCTGTTGGGTTGGCACGAATCGAGACTGGGATTTGTCACTCCGTATGACGGAGAGGTATCTCTGGGCCCACTCGGTAATGCATCATCATAATGAGCTCGATGTGACTAAAGAGTTAGCCACGGGATCATGCGTTACGGAACGAGTAAAGAGACTTGTCGGTAACGAGATTGAACGAGGTATGGGGATACCGACGATCGAATCTCGGGCAAGTAACATACCGATGGACAAAGGGAATTGTATACGGGATTGATTGAATCCTCGACATTGTGGTTCATCCGATGAGATCATCATGGAACATGTGGGAGCCAACATGGGTATCCAGATCCCGCTGTTGGTTATTGGCCGGAGAGATGTCTCAGTCATGTCTGCACGGTTCCCGAACCCGTAGGGTCTACACACTTAAGGTTCGGTGACGCTAGAGTTGTTATGGGAAATTGTATGTGGTTACCGAAGGTTGTTCGGAGCCCGGATGAGATCCCGGACATCACGAGGAGTTCCGGAATGGTCCGGAGGTGAAGAATTATATATGGGAAGTCCAGTTTCAGTCACCGGAATGGTTTCGGGGGTTATCGGTATTGTACCGGGACCACCGGGTGGGGCCACCTGCCCCGGTGGGCCATATGGGCTGAGCAAGGGAGGGAACCAGCCCCTGGTGGGCTGGTGCGCCCCCTCCCAAGGGGCCCAAGGCGCCTACGGTTGAAAACCCTAGGGGGTGGGGGCGCCTCCCACCAAACTTGGGGGGCAAGTCCCCCCCCCCCCTTGGCCGCCCCCCCCCCCCCTAGATGGGATCTAAGGGGGCCGGCCCCCTCTCCCCTTCACCCTATAAATAGAGGGGGGGAGGGCAGCAGCACCCCTTCCCTGGCGCAGCCCTCCCCGTCTCCAACACCTCCTCCTCCTCCGTGGTGCTTGGCGAAGCCCTGTCGGAGAACCACAAGCTCCACCACCACGCCGTCGTGCTGCCGGAGCTCTTCCTCAACTTCTCCTCTTCCCTTGCTGGATCAAGAAGGAGGAGACGTCCCCGGGGTGTACGTGTGTTGAACGTGGAGGCACCGTCCGTTCGGCGCTAGATCGGATCTTCCGTGATTTGAATCGCCGCGAGTACGACTCCATCATCCGCGTTCCTTGTAACGCTTCCGCTTAGCGATCTTCAAGGGTATGAAGATGCACTCCCTCTCTCTCGTTGCAAGCTTCTCCTAGATTGATCTTGGTGATACGTAGAATTTTTTTTGATTTACGACTACATTCCCCAACAGTGGCATCATGAGCTAGGTCTATGCGTAGATTCTTTGCACGAGTAGAACACAAGTAGTTGTGGGCGATGATTTGTTCAATTTGCTTACCGTTACTAGTCCTATCTTGATTTGGCGGCATTGTGGGATGAAGCGGCCCGGACCGACCTTACACGTACGCTTACGTGAGACAGGTTCCACCGACTGACATGCACTTGATGCATAAGGTGGCTAGCGGGTGTCTGTCCCTCCCACTTTAGTCGGATCAGATTCGATGAAGAGGGTCCTTATGAAGGGTAAATAGCAATTGGCATATCACCGTTGTGGCTTTTGCATAGGTAAGAAACATTCTTGCTAAAAACCCATAGCAGCCACGTAAAACATGCAACAACAATTAGAGGACGTCTAACTTGTTTTTGCAGGGTATGCTATGTGATGTGATATGGCCAAAAAGGATGTGATGAATTATATATGTGATGTATGAGATTGATCATGTTCTTGTAATAGGAATCACGACTTGCATGTCGATGTATATGACAACCGGCAGGAGCCATAGGAGTTGTTTCAATTTATTGTATGACCTGCGTGTCAATGTAAAGGCCATGTAATTACTTTACTTTATTGCTAACCGTTAGCCATAGTAGTAGAAGTAATAGTTGGCGAGACAACTTCATGAAGACACGATGATGGAGATCATGGTGTCATGCCGGTGACGATGGTGATCATGCCGCGCCTCGAAGATGGAGATCAAAAGCGCAAGATGATATTGGCCATATCATGTCACTTTATGATTTGCATGTGATGTTTGTCATGTTTACATCTTATTTGCTTAGAACGACGGTAGCATAAATAAGATGATCCCTCACTAAAATTTCAAGAAATGTGTTCCCCCTAACTGTGCACCGTTGCGAAGGTTCGCTGTTTCGAAGCACCACGTGATGATCGGGTGTGGTAGATTCTAACGTTCGCATACAATGGGTGTAAGCCAGATTTACACATGCAAAACACTTAGGTTGACTTGACGAGCCTAGCATGTACAGACATGGCCTCGGAACACGAGAGAGCGAAAGGTCGAACATGAGTCGTATAGTAGATGCGATCAACATGGAGATGTTCACCGTTGATGACTAGTCCATCTCACGTGATGATCGGACACGGCCTAGTCGATTCGGATCATGTATCACTTGGATGACTAGAGGGATGTCTATCTGAGTGGGAGTTCATTAAATAATTTGATTAGATGAACTTGATTATCATGAACTTAGTCTAAAATTGTCTTTACAATCTATCCTATAGATTAAATGGCCCATGCTAATGTTGCCCTCAACTTCAACGCGTTCCTAGAGAAAACCAAGCTGAAAGACGATGGTAGCAACTATACGGACTGGGTCCGTAACTTGAGGATCATCCTCGTAGCTGCCAAGAAAGCATATGTCCTTGAAGCACCGCTAGGTGACGCACCCATTTTACCAGCAACTCAAGACGTTATGAATAACTGGCAGTCGCGTAGTGATGATTACTCCCTGGTTCAGTGTGGCATGCTTTACAGCTTAGAATCGGGGCTCCAAAAGCGTTTTGAGCAGCACGGAGCATATGAGATGTTCCAAGAGCTGAAAATGGTTTTCCAAGCTCATGCCCGAGTCGAGAGATATGAAGTCTCTGACAAGTTCTACAGTTGTAAGATGGAGGAAAACAGTTCTGTCAGCGAGCATATACTCAAAATGTCTGGGTTGCACAACCGCTTGTCTCAGCTGGGAGTTAATCTTCCAGATGATTCGGCCATTGACAGGATCCTCTAGTCACTTCCACCTAGCTACAAGAGCTTTATGATGAACTACAATATGCAAGGGAAGGAGAAGTCCATTCCCGAGTAATATTCAATGCTGAAATCAGCGGAGGTGGAAATCAAGAAGGAACATCAAGTGTTGATGGTGAATAAGACCACTAGTTTCAAGAAAGGCAAGGGTAAGAAGAACTTCAAGAAGGACGGCAAGGGAGTTGCTGCCCCCGGCAAGCCAGTTGCCGGGAAGAAGCCAAAGAATGGACCCAAGCCTGAGACTGAGTGCTTTTATTGCAAGGGAAATGGTCACTGGAAGCGGAACTGCCCCAAGTACTTAGCGGATAAGAAGGCCGGCAATACCAAAGGTATATATGATATACATGTTATTGATGTGTACCTTACCAGCGCTCGTAGTAGCTCCTGGGTATTTGATACCGGTGCGGTTGCTCACATTTGTAACTCAAAACAGGAGCTACGGAATAAGCGGAGACTGGCGAAGGACGAGGTGACGATGCGCGTCGGGAATGGTTCCAAGGTCGATGTGATCGCCGTCGGCACGCTACCTCTACATCTACCTTCGGGATTAGTTTTAAACCTCAATAATTGTTATTTAGTACCAGCTTTGAGCATGAACATTGTATCAGGATCTCGTTTGATGCGAGATGGCTACTCATTTAAATTCGAGAATAATGGTTGTTCTATTTATATGAGAGATATGTTTTATGGTCATGCCCCGCTGGTCAATGGTTTATTTTTATTGAATCTCGAACGTGATGTCACACATATTCATAGTGTGAATGCCAAGAAATGTAAGGTTGATAATGATAGTCCCACATACTTGTGGCACTGCCGCCTTGGTCACATTGGTGTCAAGCGCATGAAGAAACTTCATGCAGATGGACTTTTGGAGTCTCTTGATTATGAATCATTTGACACGTGCGAACCATGCCTCATGGGCAAAATGACCAAGACTCCATTCTCCAGAACAATGGAACGAGCAACCAACTTGTTGGAAATAATACATACTGATGTATGCGGTCCAATGAGTGTTGAGGCTCGCGGTGGCTATCGTTATGTTCTCACCCTCACTGATGACTTAAGTAGATATGGGTATGTCTACTTAATGAAACATAAGTCTGAGACCTTTGAAAAGTTCAAGGAATTTCAGAACGAGGTAGAGAATCAACATGACAGGAAAATAAAATTCTTGTGATCAGATCGTGGGGGAGAATATTTGAGTCACGAGTTTGGCACGCACTTAAGGAAATGTGGAATTGTTTCACAACTCACGCCGCCTGGAACACCTCAGGGTAATGGTGTGTCCGAACGTCGTAATCGCACTCTATTGGATATGGTGCGATCTATGATGTCTCTTACCGATCTACCGCTATCTTTTTGGGGCTATGCTTTAGAGACTGCCGCATTCACTTTAAATAGGGCACCGTCTAAATCCGTTGAGACGACACCGTATGAATTATGGTTTGGGAAGAAACCTAAGCTGTCATTTCTGAAAGTTTGGGGATGCGATGCTTATGTCAAGAAACTTCAACCTGAAAAGCTCGAACCCAAATTGGAAAAATGCGTCTTCATAGGATACCCTAAGGAAACTATTGGGTATACCTTCTACCTTAGATCCGAAGGCAAGATCTTTGTTGCCAAGAATGGATCCTTTCTGGAGAAAGAGTTTCTCTCGAAAGAAGTGGGAGGAAAGTAGAACTTGATGAGGTACCCCCTCTTGAACCGGAGAGTAGCGCAGCTCAGGAAGATGCTTCGGTGGTGCCTGCACCGACTAGAGAGGAAGTTAATGATGATGATCATGAAACTTCGGATCAAGTTGCTACTGAACTTCGTAGGTCCACGAGGACACGTTCCGCACCAGAGTGGTACGGCAACCCTGTCCTGGAAATCATGTTGTTAGACAACGGTGAACCTTCGAACTATGAAGAAGCGATGGCGGGCCCGGATTCCAACAAATGGCCTGAAGCCATGAAATCCGAGATAGGATCCATGTATGAGAACAAAGTATGGACTTTGGTGGACTTGCCCGATGATCGGCGAGCCATAGAAAATAAATGGATCTTTAAGAAGAAGACTGACGCGGATGGTAATGTGACCGTCTATAAGGCTCGGCTTGTCGCTAAGGGTTATCGACAAGTTCAAGGGGTTGACTACGATGAGACTTTCTCACCCGTAGCGAAGCTGAAGTCCGTCCGAATCATGTTAGCAATTGCCGCATTCTATGATTATGAAATCTGGCAAATGGACGTCAAAATGGCATTCCTTAATGGTTTCCTTAAGGAAGAATTGTATATGATGCAGCCGAAAGGTTTTGTCGATCCTAAGAATGCTGACAAGGTATGCAAGCTCCAGCGCTCCATCTATGGGCTGGTGCTGGCATCTCGGAGTTGGAACATTCGCTTTGATGAAATGATCAAAGCGTTTGGGTTTATACAGACTTATGGAGAAGCCTGTATTTACAAGAAAGTGAGTGGGAGCTCTGTAGCATTTCTCATATTATATGTGGACGACATATTGTTGATGGGAAATGATATAGAACTTTTGGACAGCATAAAGGCCTACTTGAATAAGTGTTTTTCAATGAAGGACCTTGGAGAAGCTGCTTACATATTAGGCATCAAGATCTATAGAGATAGATCGAGACGCCTCATTGGTCTTTCACAAAGCACATACCTTGACAAGATATTGAAGAAGTTCAATATGGATCAGTCCAAGAAGGGGTTCTTGCCTGTATTGCAAGGTGTGAGATTGAGCACAGCTCAACGCCCGACCTCGGCAGCAGAAAGAGAAAAGATGAGTGTCATCCCCTATGCCTCGGCCATAGGCTCTATTATGTATGCCATACTGTGTACCAGACCTGATGTGAACCTTGCCATAAGTTTGGTAGGGAGGTACCAAAGTGATCCCGGTATGGAACACTGGACAGCGGTCAAGAATATCCTGAAGTACCTGAAAAGGACTAAGGATATGTTTCTCGTTTATGGAGGTGCCGAAGAGCTCGTCGTAAAGGGTTACGTCGATGCTAGCTTTGACACAGATCTGGATGACTCCAAGTCACAAACCGGATACGTGTATATTTTGAATGGTGGGGCAATCAGCTGGTGCAGTTGCAAGCAAAGCGTCGTGGCGGGATCTACATGTGAAGCGGAGTACATAGCTGCTTCGGAAGCAGCGCAAGAAGGAGTCTGGATGAAGGAGTTTATCACCGACCTAGGAGTGGTTCCCAATGCGTCGGGCCCGATGACCCTCTTCTGTGACAACACTGGAGCTATTGCCATTGCCAAGGAGCCCAGGTTTCACAAGAAGACCAAGCACATCAAGCGCCGCTTCAACTCCATTCGTGAATATATTCAGGATGGAGATATAGATATTTGTAAAGTACATACGGATCTGAATGTCGCGGATCCGTTGACTAAACCTCTTCCTCGGGCAAAACATGATCAGCACCAGAACTCTATGGGTGTTCGATTCATCACAATGTAACTAGATTATTGACTCTAGTGCAAGTGGGAGACTATTGGAAATATGCCCTAGAGGCAATAATAAAATGGTTATTATTATATTTCCTTGTTCATGATAATTGTCTATTGTTCATGCTATAATTGTATTAACCGGAAACCGTAATACATGTGTGAATACATAGATCACAGCATGTCCCTAGTAAGCCTCTAGTTGACTAGCTCGTTGATCAATATATGGTTTCCTAACCATGGACATTGGATGTCATTGATAACGGGATCACATCATTAGGAGAATGATGTGATGGACAAGACCCAATCCTAAGCATAGCACAAGATCGTGTAGTTCGTTTGCTAGAGCTTTTCTAATGTCAAGTATCATTTCCTTAGACCATGAGATTGTGCAACTCCCGGATACCGTAGGAATGCTTTGGGTGTATCAAACGTCACAACGTAACTAGGTGACCATAAAGGTGCACTACAGGTATCTCCGAAAGTGTCTGTTGGGTTGGCACGAATCGAGACTGGGATTTGTCACTCCGTATGACGGAGAGGTATCTCTGGGCCCACTCGGTAATGCATCATCATAATGAGCTCGATGTGACTAAAGAGTTAGCCACGGGATCATGCGTTACGGAACGAGTAAAGAGACTTGCCGGTAACAAGATTGAACGAGGTATGGGGATACCGACGATCGAATCTCGGGCAAGTAACATACCGATGGACAAAGGGAATTGTATACGGGATTGATTGAATCCTCGACATCGTGGTTCATCCGATGAGATCATCGTGGAACATGTGGGAGCCAACATGGGTATCCAGATCCCACTGTTGGTTATTGGCCGGAGAGATGTCTCGGTCATGTCTGCATGGTTCCCGAACCCGTAGGGTCTACACACTTAAGGTTCGGTGACGCTAGAGTTGTTATGGGAAATTGTATGTGGTTACCGAAGGTTGTTCGGAGTCCTGGATGAGATCCCGGACGTCACGAGGATTTCCGGAATGGTCCGGAGGTGAATAATTATATATGGGAAGTCCAGTTTCAGTCACCGGAATGGTTTCAGGGGTTATCGCTATTGTACCGGGACCACCGGAAGGTGTCCGGGGGTCCACCGGGTGGGGCCACCTGCCTCGGTGGGCCATATGGGCTGAGCAAGGGAGGGAACCAGCCCCTGGTGGGCTGGTGCGCCTCCCCAAGGGGCCCAAGGCGCCTAGGGTTGAAAACCCTAGCGGGTGGGGGCGCCTCCCACCAAACTTGGGGGGCAAGTCCCCCCCTTGGCCGCCGCCCCCCCCTTAGATGGGATCTAAGGGGGCCAGCCCCCTCTCCCCTTCACCCTATAAATAGAGGGGGGTGGGAGGGCAGCAGCACCCCTTCCTTGGCGCAGCCCTCCCCCTCTCCAACACCTCCTCCTCCTTCGTGGTACTTGGCGAAGCCCTATCGGAGAACCACAAGCTCCACCACCACGCCGTCGTGCTGCCGGAGCTCTTCCTCAACTTCTCCTCCTCCCTTGCTGGATCAAGAAGGAGGAGACGTCCCCGGGCTGTACGTGTGTTGAACGCGGAGGCGCCGTCCGTTCGGCGCTAGATCGGATCTTCCGCGATTTGAATCGCCGCGAGTACGACTCCATCATCCGCGTTCCTTGTAACGCTTCCGCTTAGCGATCTTCAAGGGTATGAAGATGCACTCCCTCTCTCTCGTTGCAAGCTTCTCCTAGATTGATCTTGGTGATACGTAGATTTTTTTTTGATTTACTACTACGTTCCCCAACACCATGTCCCAAAACCAAGCAAGAACGATGGATTCTACCTCCTCCATCTCATGATGGAGTTCAGAAGGGATGACCAAAAGCTTCGCATGACAAGCAAAAACAATGATCATATCCGCAAGTGGGTAGAATCTCATGGAGAAGCGGATTATAAACTTAGAGATGACATCTTTCGCATCCATAGGGACATTGCGATGATCATCATGAAAGAAGTCGTCGAAGAGAAGGGGATGTTCCACCACGGCCCTATATCGTGAGCTGACATCCAAGCTCGCATAGGCATGCAACGTCAGGACCTCACGCCATTCAAGAAGCTAGGGTCCATCCTCGATGATATGGAAGGATGGAACTTCTAGTGATTTACGATGCCGATGATGATGATATGTGTCGGTTGAACTTGCATAGTTTCTCTAGCGATGAAACTTTGTGATGTCCATGGTCCCTGCCGAACTTGCGTAACGCTACTTTGTTAGTTTGGGTACGATGACATGTGTACCTCTAGTTAATTAGTTTGCGTACGATGAAACTGCGTTGATTATTTGTATGTTTACTATATGTTGCATCTAGTTGCTAACCCTTTCTTTTTCGTGTTGCTCAAGTATATTTTGTTGCATATGATTGTACATTCTCTTGATGAAGATGCATCTTTAACAGGTACCTAGATTCTTGATGGCGAAGAAGCAGTGCTATGTTGTGTACAAAGGGAAGGTTTCGGGAGTGTACGACGAGTGGCCTGAGTGTCAGGCGCAAGTGGAGGGGGTCTCGGGCGCCAGCCAAAAAGGCTTCAAAAGCAGACAAGAAGCAGAAGCTAGTTACTTGAGGTTCACGCTAGCGCGAGAGAGGACTCATAACCGCCGCCTCATGTACTGCATAGTTCCGCTCTCACTCATAGTGATAGCTCTTCTCGCGTATATCATTGTTTAGATGGATGACGATGTAGTTGCAAGTATTCGAGACTTGTATCGCTATTTTCGACATGATGACGAGAGACCACTTTCTGTTGGATGATGATTATGATGATGACATGATTTGATGAGACTATTTGTATGTATATGCTATGATTACATTTGTATGTGTATGATATGCTAAAGATTATTGTATAAAGCATGTTCAAATACAAAACAAATATGCAGAAAAAAATAGAAACTAATAAAACTAGCAGTAGCGAGGGGAATAAAGTTAGCAGCAGCGCGCTTTTACTAGTAGCGCGGCTTAATTAAAAGCGCTGCAACTATTTGCAGTAGCGCGTTGCTCCAAAGCACGCTACTGCTACCCATGTATAGCAGTAGCGTGGGCCCACCCACGCTACTGCTACATGTTAGCTGTAGCGCCGTATCAGTAGCGCGGGTACCCGCGCTACTGCTAGGCTTTTCCCTAGTAGTGAGGAGATGGTGCTGATGAAGATGTTGATGGATATTGACCCTCCCTCGATGAGAGGATCGTTGGTGATGACGATGGCTTCGATTTTCCCCTCCCGGAGGTAAGTTTCCCCGACAGAACAGCTCCGCCAGAGCCCTAGATTGGTTCTGTCGAGGTTCCGCCTCGAGACGGCGGCGCTTCGTCTCGAAAGCTTCCTTATGATTTTTTCCAGGTCAAAAGCCTCCATATAGCAGAAGATGGGAACCGGAGACCTGCCAGGGGGCCCACAAGCCCTGGGGGTGCGCCCAGGGGGGTAGGGCGCGCCCCCAGGCTTGTGGCCACCTGGTGGGTCCCCTTTGGTATTTTCTTCGCCCAATAATTTTTATATATTCCAAAATAATTCTCCATAAAATTTCAGGACTTTTGGAGTTGTGCAGAATAGGTCTCTCAGATTTGCTCCTTTCCGATCCAGAATTCCAGCTGCCGGCATTCTCCCTCTTCATGTAAATCTTGTAAAATAAGAGAGAAAAGGCATAAGTATTGTACCATAATGTATAATAACAGCCCATAATGCAATAAATATCAACATAAAAGCATGATGCAAAATGGACGTATCATTGATGTCTAGGATGATATATAAAATAGTCTGTAGGCTCCTGAAGTCTCATATTCGTTGCGCAGACGTCACACTAAACAAACATGGTGTGAAAAAAAATCAGAATATACACTTCAATTGTGTTCCAACTCAAACGGCTTTAAGCCTGATTTGCAACATAATGGATTCAACTCAGGTGCTTCTATATAGCACTATTATTAAAAGCTATTTTTGTTAATATAAAATGAGATGTACACAATATGAAAAGAAGTTCATATTACTTTTGTAGTTAGCTTCAAGCTAAAAAAGGTAGTAGACACATGATGTGAGCCAATTTTCCTTTCCCCATTCTTTTACCTTTGCTCGCATAACAAATGGACTCGTGAACATGCCGAATAGCTTCAGCTCATCGCCATAGCAGAGAACATTTAGTTTGGGTTTGATGGTCTGTTTGGGTGGATTTTTTTGTTACAGCGGTGTCCAGGGTATCTGCCCAGACACATAGGGGGGAGTGGGAGGAGGTTTTGGTTGGAAATGCTCTTAGGTCTCTGTCGTTGTAGGTTTGCGGTTAGGCCATCCTACTCATCCCCATCCTCAGTTGCACCAAATCATATGATGAGGGACCTTGCCACTGTGCCCGCCCAACTCTCATGGTGGAGTCGTCATCACACAGTGCCCCCAATGTCGACAATTATGGACCCGCCCCCGCGAGCTCATCCCCCATCTACCCTAATTTTGAGGAGGTTGTGGAGGTGGATGTGGAGGTGGATGTCGAGGTGGAGATGCTGACAATGGCGAAGGACAGTGATGCTGGAGCCACAGGAGCTCGAGCAGGATGAAGCTGAGACCGAGAAGGTTGAGACTGTCCCCCTCGAGACTGCTCATCAGGACAAGGAGCGGAGGATGATGCATGAAGGGCAGCTCAAGGAGGAGGAGCATAGGGCCATTGTGGCTTCTCAAGAGTAGAACCGCCGTGAGCTCTGGTATCACGAGCATGTCGCCTACATGGAGCAGTACATAGACAAGCGGCGGACGCCTGCGAATTCTGTTACCGTGATGACCTGGTGGCCCTGACAGCATTACAGCCTGCCCACAATTGGGCGTGGGACAAGCTCTAGGAGGACCTCTCCATGGAGGACAATGGGAAGGAGGAGTACCCTATGACGGCGACAATGATGCCCAACAACGTTGACGACATCTCCTTCGACTTCAAGGCCTAGGGTGACTGTGAAGCTTAAACTAAACTTATTTGCTTAGAATTAAGTTTTAAGTTTAGTTCTGTTTTAGGAGATCTTTTGTCTGGTGGGGCACTTAGTTGTAGCTAAGCACTGCCTATCATGACCTGACTTATGGGCAAGCAAAGAGGGTCAATCAATGTCTTGAAATGTCTCTGAGATGTTCAGTGCATGACAACCCTACAAAATTGCTTCTTGAGTGCAATTGGCGAAGTTCTGATACTATATTCACTAGCATGCTTTTCTTACATCTCTACTAACTAAATTGGCGTTATGTGTGATGGCGATGAGTTCTCTCTCCACTCCATCCCAATCTTCATCATCCATTTAGAATCCATCAGATCCGCTCTAGTTTGGAAGAGTTCACTCCCCACTCCATCCCAATCTTCATCATTCAACTAGAACCATCATACTCTATCGGTTTGAAAAAAAATTATAGGTGAAACGGTACAAAAATAATATTGTTGCGGAGCCTCAATCTTCTCTGAATTCTGATGTGCGACAATGGGTTCAGAATCAGGAGCACCATTGCAAACATACTAAAAGAGCAACTACACAGGGCATAACTTAAGTTCAAGTGTCGTGTTGACAAACATAGATGAGACCCTTCAGAAATTTATGAGTTGGGAGCATGTATTTCTCAAGCTGCAGCAATTTGCAAATTCTTCTCTTGTGAACAGGCCTTATCTGAAGTTAGATTCAAAGTACTTTTGTCCATTCACAATCCTAGCTAAGATTGGTATTATGGCATATCGTTTGGGCTTTGCTTAAAGGAGGCTTAGAGCAACTCTAGCAGACCCCTTATAGTTGTGAATTGTAAACGCAGTAGAAGGGCCGGGAAAGCAGGGGTTTGAGGGGCCATTTCTGCTCTGGCCAAACAGACACCGTATTTGGAACCGTAAATTTCAAAACAAATCATTCGCGGGCGAAATTAAAGATCACATAGCACATTCATAGTTTGATCATGGGCACATAGATCGATTATCACTACATTTATACTACAATGCCACACCCCCGTACCCTAACAAAGCAAAATCTAAGCTCAAAGGAGCTCTCCAAGTGCGGCGGCGACCTTGCGGCGGTGGCGGCGCTCACTTGTCGGAGTCGGAGTCAGAGGAGATAAGGTCGACATATTTCTTGTCCTGCTTCTCCTGCTCGCGGCGCCATGCAGCCAGCTTCTCACGGAGCTCGCAGTTGGCGGCGAGTGCCTGCTCGAAGAGGAGGTTGCTGAGCTCGTCGTCCCGTCGGCGACGTGCGTCCTCCTACTGCTGCTCGCGTGAAGTGCGCTCGGTGAGCGCCGCCTGATGACCCACAAGTATAGGGGATCAATCATTATCCTTTTGATAAGTAAGAGTGTCGAACCCAACGAGGAGCAGAAGGAAATGACAAGTGGTTTTCAGCAAGGTATTTTCTGCAAGCACTGAAATAGTCGGTAACAAGTAGTTTGATAGCAAGATAAATTGTAACGAGCAAGTAACGGTAACGGTAAATAAAGTGCAGCAAGGTAGCCCAATCCTTTTGTGGCAAAGGACAGGCCAAAACGGTCTCTTATAATAAGCAAAGCGTTCTTGAGGGTACACGGGAATTTCACCATGCTCCTTTCATCATGTTGGTTTGATTCGTGTTCGCTACTTTGATAATTTGATATGTGGGTGGACCAGTGCTTAGGTGTTGTTCTTACTTGAACAAACCTCCTACTTATGATTAACCCCCTCGCAAGCATCCGCAACTACAAGAAAAGTATTAAGATAAAATCTAACCATGGCATTAAACTTTTGGATCCAAATCGGTCCCTTACGAAGTAGAGCATAAACTAGGGTTTAAGCTTCTGTCACTCTAGCAACCCATCATCTAATAACTACTCCACAATGCATTCCCTTAGGCCCAAATATGGTGAAGTGCCATGTAGTCGACGTTCACATGACACCACTAAGGGAATCACAACATACATATCATCAAAATATCAAACACATATCAAGTTCACATGATTACTTGCAACATGACTTCTCCCGTGACCTCAAGAACAAAAGTAACTACTCACAAATGATAATCATGCTCAAGATCAGAGGGGTATTAAATAGCATAATGGATCTGAACATATAATCTTCCACCAAATAAACGATATAGTAATCAACTACAAGATGTAATCAACACTACTAGTCACCCACAAGAACCAATCTGAGGTTCCGGTACAAAGATTGAACACAAGAGATGAACTAGGGTTTGAGAGGAGATGGTGTTGTTGAAGATGTTGATAGAGATTGCCCTCCCAAAGATCAGAGGGTTGTTGGTGATGACGATGACGATGATTTCCCCCTCCGGGAGGGAAGTTCCCCCAGCGGAATCGCTCCGCCGGAGGAAAAAAGTGCTCCTGCCCAAGTTCCACCTCGAGACGGCGGTGCTTCGTCCCGAAAGTTCCCCTCTGATTTTTTCTAGGTCAAAATGACCTTTATACCAGAAGATGGGCACCGAAGGTGGACCAAGGAGGGCACAACCCACCAGGGTGCGCCTGGGGGCCCAGGCACACCCTGGTGTCTTGTGCTGACCAGGGTGGCCCCCTCTGGTAGTTATTTGCTCCAGTATTTTTATATATTCCAAAACAATTCTCCGTAAATTTTCAGCTCATTTGGAGATGTGCAGAATAGGTAACTCTGACGTAGCTTTTTCAGGTCCAGATTTCCAGCTGCTGGCATTCTCCCTCTTTGTGTAAACCTTGCATATTATGAGAGAAAAGGCATTAGAATTACTCCAAAAAGCATCATTATGCATAAAAACATTATAAATAACAGTAGGAAAACATGATGCAAAATGGATGTATCAACTCCCCCAAGCTTAGATCTCGCTTGTCCTCAAGCGAAAAACCGAAATCGAAAAACATGCCCACATGCTTAGAGAGAGAGGTGTCGATAGAAACAAAATACAGACATAGAAGCATCATGCTTATTATTATAACAGCAAAGAACTTTAACGTAAAACTTTATCATACAACTTTTATCATATAACTTCTCATGAACAAGTAACAATTCATCACAACATTGAAGTATAAAGCATAAACTCTATTGAAAACCAACAAACTATGTTCTCAGTCAACTTTGCAACCAAAATTCATCATATTTTCGGGAAGGGTCACGTATTGGAGCCTTTAGGCAAGTCCACATACTCAACCATCATTTAATCTTCTATGATTGCTAACACTCACAGCATACCCATGAACAAAAAGTTTCAACCGGACACATAGAAAGATAGGGGCTTATAGTTTCGCCTCCCAACGTATTCACCTCGAGGGTGATGTCAACATTAATAACTCATGCCCACTCATATCCAACTAGATATATGTGCCTAGATCTTTCCTCACCACATGATGCTTGCAAAAAGAGAAAATAAAAAGGAATAGTGAAGAATACTTTGACTCTTGCATAAAAGTAAACACATAAAAGTAAAAGATAGGCCCTTCGCAGAGGGAAGCAGAGGTTGCCATGCGCTTTTTGTTTGTATGGCAAATCCCTTAATGCAAAAGAACGTCACGTTATATTGCTCCTTGTGATAGCAACTTTTATTATGCAGTCTGTCGCTTTTATTACTTTGCCATAACAAGTTCGTACAACGCTCAATTTTCTTTTACACTAAATGATCCAACACCTTTAGAAGCAATTTTTATTGCCTTATTGCACCAATGACAACTTACTTGAAGGATCTTACTCAATCCATAGGTAGGTATGGTGGACTCTCAAGGCATGAATTTGGGTTTAAGGTTTTTGGATGCACAAGTAGTATCTCTACTTAGTGCGGAATTTTTGGCTAGCAAAGGTATTGAGCAAGCACCACATGTTGAAGGATCTATGACAATATAACTTCTATGTGAATATGAACAAACATAAATCATTACGTTGTCTTCTTTGTCCAACGTCAACAATTTTGACATATAATATTTAATGGGGGCTCACAATCATAAAAGATGTCCAAGATGGTATATTTGCATGGGAATCTTCTCTTCCCTTATTAATACTTTCATGAGTTGCATCATTGACCAATGCTATGTTTGTCAATCTCCAACAAATTTTACCACTTATACTTTTCCTTATGTGATGTCATTACTTACCATAAGATTAGCATATGATATTTTTCATTTATTTTCCTTTCTTTTTATTGAAACATAAAAGAGTAAAGAAACAAAACTCAAACTAAACTTTATTATATCACTACTGGAATCAGCTGCTTTGCCGTCTGCCATAGCAGACGGCAAAGGCATGCCTGGCGGACGGCAAAGCCTTTGCCGTCTGCCAGCAGACGGCCAACAGTCCGGCTGAACAGTTGACGGCAAAGGCTACTTTGCCGTCTGCTAGCGGACGACAAAGAACTTGCTTCTTTGCCGTCTGCTAGCGGACGGCAAAGCCACTGGATAGGGTTAGCTCCGTTAGCCGCTAACAGGAGGCTTTGCCATCAGCCTCCTACAATCACAGACGGCAAAGAAGTTTGTTTGTTTATTAAAATAAATAAACAGTCCAAGTGCAGAGGCTATAAATAAACACGACATTATCCATCCACACTTTGTTCCAAGAATCGAAGACAAACGGACAAATTTCACAATACAAAATTACAATATTTACACAGAATACATCATCCACACTTTGTTCCAAGAATACATCATCCACGAATGGACAAATTTCACAATACGAACACGACATTATCCATCCACACTTTGTTCCAAGAACGAACGGACTCCTCTATGCCCGTGGTCGCCGGAGCAACTAGCAGCCGCGCCCTCTCACTTCTCCTTGAGGCCGAGGCCGGGGTTCGAGGCCGGCGGAGGCCGGCGGGGCCGACGGAGCCGGGGCCGATGGAGGCCGGTAGGGGAGACGGGGCGCGGAGGCCGCCGCGGTCGACGAGCGACGAGACGCGGAGGCAGGCGGGGGCGACGGGGCCGGGGCCGGCAGGCGAGATGGCGGCCAACGAGGTGGTGGCGGGCGCCGGCAGGCCGATGGAGGCCAGCGGGGGCGACGGGCGAAGTGGCCGGGGCCGGCGGTAAAGGGGGAAGTGGACGCGGCCGGCGGAAGAGGTGGTGGCCGGCGAGGCTGGATCCGGCGGGCGAGGTGTTGGCCGGAAAGGCCGGGGGTCAAGGCGGTGGCGGGCGCCGGCCGGTCGGTGTGCCGATTTGGATCAAGAGGGAGAGAAAGTAGAGAGAGAGAGAGATGTGGTGGGGTGAGGTGGGGATAAGGGACAGAGAGAGAGACGTGGTGGGGTGAGGTGGGACGTGGTGGGGTGATGCTGCCCTCGGGGCGTGTGCATCGTGGGTGCGTGCGTGGGTGTGCGTCCGATGGGGTGTGGGTGGGGATGCCAAGTCATCGATCCGCATGATCGATCCGGGTGTTGTGCTTCTTCTTTGCCGTCCGCCCCGGCTTTGCCGGCTGCTATTTGTTCTTTGCCTGTTAAGCGGCCCCACGTCACTTCTTTGCCATCTGCTGGCAGACGGCAAAGGTTGGACATTGCCGTCTGCTAGCAGACGGCAAAGAAGTTAACCTCTTTGTCGTCTGCCAGCAGACGGCAAAGAAGTTGACCTAGCCACGCCGTGCCCCGTGGGGCCCACTAGGCTCTTTGCCGTCTACCTTTTCCCTCTTTGTCGTCAGCTGGCAGACGGCAAATGGCCAGCTGATGGCAAACAGTCTCTTTGCCATCTGCCAGCTCTTTGCCGTCTACTGTCCCAAGGCAGACGGCAAAGAGCCTCTTTGCCATCAGCTGGCAGACGGCAAAGAGCTGGCAGATGGCAAAGTAGCAGATTCCAGTAGTGTATATCTCGCACATGATTACATAGATAGGTAGATCACTAAGCAAGCACTCGAAAAGAAAGGAACGAACTAAACTTTTATTGAACTAAACCAAAGGATAACTAAAGATCGAACTAAAAATAGATAAAGGCAAAGATAGTGGTGGTGATACGATACCGGGGCACCACCCCCAAGCTTGGCACAAGCCAATGGGAGTGCCCATACCATGAACTCAAGTCTCCTTTGGTGGTGAAGAAGATGATGGTGGTGGTGAAGTAGTAGCGGGCTTATCCCTTTTTTCCATCTTGCGTCGGAGGATAAAATTATCCACCCTCAACTCATCGTTCTCCATCTCAAGCTTTATTATCCTCTTGCATAATGCTTCCTTGCTTTCCTTCAGGAAACGAGGAGGGATAGGTTCGTTTTCATCCTCCTCATCTGTAGACCACATATAGGGAAAAGTCTTCTTGAAGATGTTTGGGTCTAGCGGCTGGTAAGAAACAGGGCTCTCTTCCTCCGAATCTTGAGATGACATATTTTCAGATCTGCCAAAGAGACAGCAAGAAAGAAGAACAGAAGATTTCTCCGCGATACGGTGGTTAATACGTTCGGGCGGTATATAAAGATTTTTTTATCTTGGGAAACAAGCAAATGGGAGGAAAACGGAGTCGGGAAGGTTCCCGAGGTGGGCACAACCCACCTGGGCGCGCCAGGCAAGCCAGGCACGCCCTGGTGTCTTGTACCCTCCTCGGTTGCCTTCCTGGTGGTTTCTTATTTTCCTAATTTTTGTAATATTCCAAAACTGACAAAAAATATTTTTGCAGATTTTTTGGAGTCCGTTTACTTACCGTATCACGTACCTCCTCTTTTTTAGTATTCTGGAGTGTTCCGGAAGGTTTCTTTTATGTGTTCCTCCGGTGTCATGGTTTGGATAATATTGCTTTCGACATTAATAGGTGTACCTCAGATATAGTGCTTAATTCTTTGTCCATTGACAACCTTCGGGTTAGTACCTTCGGCATTATTGATCTTGATAGCTCCAGAGCGATAAACCTCCTCGATAATATATGGTCCTTCCCATTTAGAGAGAAGTTTTCCTACAAAGAATCTGAAACGAGAGTTGTACAAAAGAACATATTCTCCAACTTTGAATTCCCGCTTTTGGATTCTTTTGTCATGCCATCTTTTAACTTTTTCTTTAAATAATTTTGCATTTTCATAAGCTTGGGTTCTCCATTCATCTAATGAGCTAATATCAAATAACCTCTTTTCACTGGCAAGTTTGAAATCATAGTTGAGTTCCTTAATTGCCCAATATGCTTTATGTTCTAACTCAAGCGGTAGATGACAAGCTTTTCCATAAACCATTTTATAGGGAGACATACCCATATGATTTTTATAAGCTGTTATGTAGGCCCAAAGTGCATCATCTAATTTCTTAGACCAATTCTTTCGGGATCTATTAACCGTTTTTTGTAATATTAGTTTTATTTCCCTATTGCTAAGTTCAACTTGACCACTAGATTGAGGATGATAGGGTGATGCAATTCTATGGTTAAAATCATTTTTAGCAAGCATTTTACGGAAAGCACCATGAATAAAGTGTGAACCACCATCAGTCATTAAATATCTAGGGACTCCATACCTCGGGAAAATAACTTCTTTAATCATTTTAATGGAAGTGTTATGATCAGCACTACTAGTTGGAATAGCTTCTACCCACTTAGTAACATAATCAACAGCAACCAAAATATATGTATACCCATTAGAGGAAGGAAAAGGTCCCATATAATCAAAACCCCAAACATCAAATGGTTCAACAACAAGTGAATAATTCATAGGGATTTCTTTATGCTTACCGATATTACCAATTATTTGACATTCGTCACAAGATAAAACAAACTTACGGGCATCCTTGAAGAGAGTAGGCCAATAAAAACCAGATTGCAGTACCTTATGAGCAGTTCTATCTCCTACATGATGCCCTCCATAAGCTTCAGAGTGACATTTTCGTAGGATTTGTTCCTGTTCAAGCTCAGGTACACAACGTCTAATAATACCATCTACTCCTTCTTTATAAAGATGTGGGTCATCCCAAAAGTAATGTCTTAAATCATAGAATTTTTTTCTTTTGTTGGTATGTGAAACTAGGTGGTATGTATTTAGCAACAATATAATTAGCATAGTCAGCATACCAAGGAGTATTATGAGAAACATTTATTGCAACTAGTTGTTCATTAGGAAAGCTATCATCAATAGGTAGTGGGTCATCAAGAATATTTTCTAACCTAGACAAGTTATCAGCTACGGGGTTCTCAGCTCCTTTTCTATCAGTGATATGTAAATCAAATTCTTGTAGCAAGAGAACCCATCTAATGAGTCTAGGTTTAACATCTTTCTTTTCCATAAGATATTTTATAGTAGCATGATCAGTGTGAATAATTACTTTGGAATCAACAATGTAAGATCTGAATTTATCACAAGCAAACACAACTGGTAAAAATTCTTTTTCAGTAGTACCAAAATTTCTTTGAGCACTATCTAGAGTTTTGCTAGCATAATGAATAACATTCAATTTCTTATCAACTCTTTGTCCTAGAACAGCACCAACAGCATAATCACTAGCATCACACATAATTTCAGAAGGCAAGTTCCAATCAGGTGGTTGAACAATAGGTGCAGAAGTTAAGGCTTTCTTAAGTGTTTCAAAGGCTTCTACACAGTCATCATAAAAACCAAATGGAACATCCTTTTGTAAAAGATTAGTAAGAGGCCTAGAAATTTTAGAGAAGTCTTTAATAAACCTCCTATAGAAACCAGCATGGCCAAGGAAACTACGAATACCTTTAATATCTCTAGGACATGGCATTTTCTCAATTACATCAAATTTAGCTTTATCCACCTCAATACCTCGTTCAGAAATTTTATGCCCCAAGACAATACCTTCATTAACCATAAAGTGGCACTTCTCCCAATTCAAGACAAGATTAGTTTGCTCACATCTCTGCAAAACTCGATCAAGGTTGCTTAAGCAATCATCAAAAGAAGTTCCATAAACAGAAAAATCATCCATGAAAACCTCAACAATCTTTTCACAAAAATCAGAGAATATAGCAGTCATACATCTTTGAAAGATAGCAGGTGCATTGCATAAACCAAAAGGCATACGTCTATAAGCATAAGTTCCAAAAGGGCAAGTAAAGGTGGTTTTCTCTTGATCAGGTTGTGAAACAGGTATTTGAGAGAAACCAGAATATCAATCGAGAAAGCAAAAGTGTGTGTGCTTAGATAATCTTTCTAGCATTTGAACAATAAAAGGCAGAGGGTAATGATCTTTTCTAGTTGCTTTATTTAATTTTCTAAAATCAATTACCATTCTATAGCCAGTAATAATTCTTTGTGGAATAAGTTCATTTTTATCACTTGGAACAACAATAATACCTCCCTTCTTAGGGACACAATGAATTATACTTACCCACCTACTATCAGCTATAGGATAGATTGTACCTGCTTCCAGAAGCTTTAATATTTCAGTTCTTACCACTTCTTTCATTTTAGGATTCAAACGTCGTTGATGATCAACAATGGGTTTAGCATCAGATTCCATATTAATCTTGTGCTGACAGAGAGTGGGACTAATGCCCTTAAGATCATCAAGAGTATATCCAAAGCAGCACAGTGCTTCTTCAGAATATTCAATAATCTTTCTTCTTCATGTTCTGAAAGGTTAGCACTAATAATAACAGGATATATCTTTTTCTCATCAAGATAAGCATATTTCAAAGTGTCAGGCAATTGTTTTAATTCAAACACAGGATCACCTTGAGGTGGAGGAGGACCTCCAAGAGTTTCAATAGGCAAATTATGTTTGAGCAGAGGTCGTTGTTCGAAGGAATTTTTATCTATTTCATTTCTTTCGTGCATATGCAGATCATTTTCTTGGTCTAGCAAATATTGTTCTAGTGGATTAGTAGGAGGCACGGCAATAGAAGCAAGACCAATTATTTCATCCTTATTAGGTAATTCTTTCTTATGAGGTTGTCTATTAAACTTACAAAAACTAAATTCATGAGACTCATCACCAAAGCGGACACTGATAGTTTGTTTATGACAATCTATAGTAGCATTGACTGTGTTCAAGAAAGGTCTACCAAAGATTATGGGACAAAAGTCATCTTGTGGGGAACCAAGAACTAGAAAATCGGTAGGGTATTTTATTTTCTCACACAAGACTTCAACATCTCTAGCAATCCCAAGCGGTGTGATGGTGTCTCTATTAGCAAGTTTAATAGTAACATCTATTTCTTCTATTTTCGCGGGTGCTATGTCATTCATAATTTCTTGGTATAAGGAAAAAGGAATAGCACTCACGCTACCACCTAAATCACATAAGCCATGATAACAATGATCTCCTATTTTAACTGAGACAACGGGCATGCCAACAACAGGTCTATGTTTATCTTTTTCATCGGGTTTAGCAATTCTAGCAGCTTCATCACAGAAGTAAATAACATGCCCATCAATATTTTCTACCAGGAGATCTTTAACCATAGCAACACTAGGTTCTACTTTAATTTTCTCAGAAGGTTTAGGTGCTTTAATATTACTTTTGCGAACCACAGTTGAAACCTTAGCATGTTCCTTTATCCTAACAGGGAAAGGTGGTTTTTCAATATAAGCAGTAGGAACAACTGGGTCAACATTGTAAATAATAGTTTCATCTTTAGCTATGACCGGTTCTTTAATTTATTCTTTAATAGGTGGGTTATATTTAAACCACTTCTCTTTAGGGAGATCAACATGAGTAGCAAATGATTCACAGAAAGAGGCTACTATCTCAGAGTCAAGTCCATATTTAGTGCTAAACTTCTGAAAAGCAGCGGTGTTCATAAAAGATTTAACACAATCAAACTTAAGCTTAATACCTGACTCTTTACCTTCGTCGAGTTCCCAATCTTCAGAGTTGTGTTTAATTCTTTCTAAAAGATCCCACCTGAATTCAATAGTCTTCTTTATAAAAGAACCAGTACAAGAAGTATCGAGCATGGATCGATCATCATGAGAAAACCGAGCATAAAAATTCTGAATAATAATTTCTCTTGAGAGCTCATGATTGGGGCATGAATATAACATTGACTTAAGCCTCCCCCAAGCTAGAGCGATACTTTCTCCTTCACGAGGCCAAAAATTATATATATAATTCCGATCACGATGAACTAAATGCATAGGATAAAATTTTTGGTAAAATTCCAATTTCAATCGATTCCAGTTTCAAGATCCAATATCATCGCATAGCCTATACCATGTCAATGATTTTCCCTTCAAAGATAAAGGGAAAACCTTCTTCTTAGCTTCATCTCCGGGTAAACCTGCAAGCTTAAATAATCAATAAATTTCATCCACATATATCAAGTGCATATCAGGATGTTCGGTTCCATCTCCTGCATAAGGATTAGCTAGCAGTTATTCTATCATACCCGAAGGAATTTCATAACCGGTATTTTCAGTAGGTGCAGTAGGTTGAGGAGCAACTAATTATGGTTCCGGTCGAGGTGAAGATACCCCGAACAAACCCCTCAAAGGATTGTTCTCCATAGTAACAAGTGACAATAAATTTCAGCACGTAGTAATAATTTTTCCTTACCGATTTCCACTTACCAAGAGCGCTTCACTCCCCGGCAATGGCGCCAGAAAAGAGCCTTGATGACCCACAAGTATAGGGGATCAATCGTAGTCCTTTCGATAAGTAAGAGTGTTGAACCCAACGAGGAGCAGAAGGAAATGACAAGCGGTTTTCAGCAAGGTATTCTCTGCAAACACTGAAATTATAAGTAACGAGTAGTTTGGTAGCAAGATAATTTGTAACGAGTAAGTAACGGTAACGGTAACAAAAGTGCAGCAAGGTAGCCCAATCCTTTTGAGGCAAAGGACAGGCCAAAACGGTCTCTTATGATAAGCAAAGCGTTCTTGAGGGTACACGGGAATTTCATCTAGTTACTTTCATCATGTTGGTTTGATTTGTGTTCGCTACTTTGATAATTTGATATGTGGGTGGACCGGTGCTTAGGTGTTGTTCTTACTTGAACAAACCTCCTACTTATGATTAACCCCCTCGCAAGCATCCGCAACTACAAGAAAAGTATTAAGATAAAATCTAACCATAGCATTAAACTTTTGGATCCAAATTGGTCTCTTACGAAGTAGCGCATAAACTAGGGTTTAAGCTTCTGTCACTCTAGCAACCCATCATCTAATAACTACTCCACAATGCATTCCCTTAGGCCCAAATACGGTGAAGTGCCAAGTAGTCGACGTTCACATGACACCACTAAGGGAATCACAACATACATATCATCAAAATATCAAACACATATCAAGTTCACATGATTACTTGCGACATGACTTCTCCCGTGACCTCAAGAACAAAAGTAACTACTCACAAATGATAATCATGCTCAAGATCAGAGGGGTATTAAATAGCATAATGGATCTGAACATACAATCTTCCACCAAATAAACCATATAGTAATCAACTACAAGATGTAATCAACACTACTAGTCACCCACAAGTACCAATCTGAGGTTCCGGTACAAATATTGAACACAATAGATGAACTAGGGTTTGAGAGGAGATGGTGCTGTTGAAGATGTTGATGGAGATTGCCCTCCCAAAGATGAGAGGGTTGTTGGTGATGACGATGACGACGATTTCCCCCTCCGGGAGGGAAGTTCCCGCGGCGGAATCGCTCCGCCGGAGGGCAAAAGTGCTCCTGCCCAAGTTCAGCCCCGACCGCCCGTACTTGGTCAAAATGACCTTTATACTAGAAAATGGGCACCGGAGTTGGGCCGAGGAGGGCACAACCCACCAGGGCGCGCCTGGGGGCCCAGGCGCGCCCTGGTGTCTTGTGCTCACCAAGGTGGTCCCCTCCGGTAGTTATATGGTCCAGTATTTTTTATATATTCCAAAACAATTCTCCGTAAATTTTTAGCTCATTTGGAGATGTGCAGAATAGGTAACTCTGGCATAGCTTTTTCAGGTCCACAATTCCAGCTGCCGGCATTCTCCCTCTTTGTGTAAACCTGGCATATTATAAGAGAAAAGGCATTAGAATTACTCCAAAAAGCATTATTATGCATAAAAATATTATAAATAACAGTAGGAAAATATGATGCAAAATGGACGTATCACCGCCTCGAAGGCGACCGCGTCAGGCCCGACGAGGTAGTCCTCCGGCCCGATGACGCCGCGACCGCGCGGGCGCTCCTCCCCCGGCTCGATCTTGATGGCGGGGAGATCGCCGGACTCCCTCTCCCTCTTTACCAGAAGTAGCCCCGCGCCAGAAGAGCTCCCCGCGTCGGAGGGCCTCGAATGGCAGAGGTCATACTCCTTCGTCTCGCGGCGGAGGAGGGACTCCGGCACCGACCGCCCGTACTTGGTGTAGCACTTGGCCGCGCGCTTGCGCGCTGCGTCGGAGGTGACGCAGCGTTTGCTCTCCGGATCTTCGCCGCCACCGCGCCGGCCAGAGCTCTACATGCTTGCGGATTGGGGGGTGGGGCGCAGGTGATTTCTCACTAGTGATAAGAAAAGGAGAGGGGAATGGGTGAGACGCGACGGCGGGGTGTAGGGTTTCGGCCCATATCCGGATGGCAAACCCAAAGATATACTGCGTCGAGGGGCGATTTACAGGCCACCGTAAAAAAATTACGGGCCGGGCAACTATACAGGCTCTGATCTGGCCCAAAAAAGGGGCCAAACCAGTCGCCGGATTTTTACGTTCGCTCGAGTATACAGGTCTGCTAGAGTTGCTCTTACGGCGTGTTCTACGGCGTGTTCGGGAGCCCTCCCGCTCCTCAACTCCTCAACTCCACGTGTGGAGTACAGCCGAACGATTCAATTTGTGGTTATGGGCGTGAGAAGCTGGCAGAAAACGCAGTGTAATATTCGCGGAGTTGTGGAGTTGAGAAATCGGCACTCCACCGAAACCAGGAAGTGGGAGTTGAGGGGATATTACCAGCCCCTGCCACCGCCAAGTGATTTCTCACGTACCGGTTCGCTCGCCAAGTTTGTTTCTCACGTACCGATTCGCTAGCTGACCGGGCCTATGGGCCATCCCATCTCAGCCTGCTACAATTTCTATCCGAATGGGCCACGTAGGGGCGATTTGATGGGCTTAGCGAGAAGCTGTGTCGCCGAACAGTTCGCTCGATCGCGGCTCTGTCTTGAGAAGCTAGCGATCAGAAGCTGGCAGTGGAGTTCAGGATTTTATGGCCAAGAAGGAGTACCGAACACGCCTACGAGGTTCACCATGTTTTCCATGAACCGAAGCAGCAAGCCCGCAAGTGCGAGACCATACGGCAGTGTTCGCTGCATTACCTGAAACTCCTGACTTGAGAGCTCCAGGAGTTATCCCTGGAAAAATCTTGGATTCTCGCTTTATGAAGACGTTCATCATCGTGCAGTCATGCTCTCTTCTCCGGACCAAGTCATGGAGCAGTGTAGTACAGCACAAAAGTTGCCACGAGATCGCATCTCGAGCTAGCTCCTCGGTTCACCATCAATGGCCCCATCTCTTCTTCCCCCGTCCCCACTCCCTACCGAAGCTGTCGGTTCGCTCACAGCCACCGGCTTCTTCTCGGGCTCACCGATGGCATCCATTACTGCAGCGACACTCCACCCAGTGATCCGTTCCAAAGCCCCAAAACTTGCAAAGAATGGCCTCGGCAGAGCTAGGAAAGAAGCTACGGATCCTGATCATGCCCTTCTTCGTCACCAGCCACATCGGCCCCCACGCTGACCTCGCGGTCCGCCTCGCCGCGGCAAGGCCGGGCACCGTCGAGCCCACGCTGGCGGTCATCCCGGTGAACGTCTCGGTCGTTCGATCGACGCTCCAGCGGCACGGCGCATCCGCGGCAACCAGCGCCATCAAGATAGCCACCTACCCTTTCCCAGAGGTGGACGGCCTCCCGCTGGGCGTCGAGAACCTCTCTGCCGCCGGGGCCGACGGGTGGCGCATCTTCGCCGCGGCCATCGACGAGGCGCTTGTTAGCAGCAAGCCATGCCCATGATGTGTGGCGCGTCTGTGTCGCGTGTGTGTGTGCACTGGTTCAGGTCGGACGTCGGTGTGTGCCGCGTTCGAGTCTTGTGGCCGTTGGACAACAGCAGCGTTGAGCGCGTCGTGTGTGCATGATCCACTAGGATAGGTGAGTGTTGTTAGTGGTGTGAGTGCATGGGGTGCGTGGGTGCGTGGGTGTTGCGTCACCGGACGGCTATAAAGCCAGCCTTGATCAGAATGTGTAATCATCGGGAGTTGCCGTGATGTAGCCATTGTGAATACGAGCAAGATTAGGGCGTGCGTGCGCCCGGAGGCGGCGTTCATGCGCTGGCCCGGAAAATTTCTTGTGTCCATCTTCTTCTTCCTCCGTTTCTGAGTTAGATGAGTGAGAGGAGAGGTAGCCAGGCCCTTGTGGCAACGACATTTGGTATCAGAGCCTAGTGGTTCGAGGCCGTGGCGCGCGGTCAGTCCGCGACGAGCACGGCGGACGCAGAGGCGGCGAGGTGACGCCGTCTGTGCGGCGAGCGCGGAGGCCGCGGCGGACCTGCGTAGTGGCGCAGAGGCCGCGGTGGCGCGGCATGGCGGAGGCGTGGAGGTGCTGCGCTGCGGTTGAGGCCGCAGCAGTGCAGGGCAATAAGCCGCGGCGGCGAGCCGGGCACGACCGGTGCGTGTTATGGGTGCGCACTGGACGCGTCGGGCGCGTCGGGACCGCGGGCGCGCGTACGAGCGTGCGGTTGACGTTGGGAGGAGGCGTATGTCACCGTTGTGCTCGAGTCCGTGCTCGAGTTTGGCTACATCCTTCCGGCGTTTGTCGCTGGAGGCTGCTCGGCGTGCGGATCACTGGAGGAGAACACGTCCAGCGGAGCGCAGGGCGGTCGCGTCGATCACGTAAGTGCGTGATCGTGTGCGTGAGCCGGGGCGTGCAGGGCGTGGCGTCATGGAGGAGCACGGCGTGCATCGCTGAGGAGCTCGACGTGGCCGGTGGAGAAGAAGCTCGGCGTGCGATCGTCGAGGAAGAACATGGAGGCAACGTCAAGCGTCGAGGAGGCCGTAGGAGCGGCCATGGCGCGACGTCGACGACGAGCCTGACATGTGCAAGGTCATGGCTTGGGGCGTGAATGTTAGCAGCAAGCCATGCCCATGATGTGTGGCGTGTCTGTGTTGCGTGTGTGTGTGTGTGCACTGGTTCAGGTCGGACGTCGCTGTGTGCCGCGTCCGAGTCTTGTGGCCATTGGACGCCAGCAGCGTTGAGCGCGTCGTGTGTGCATGATCCACTAGGATAGGTGAGTGCTGTTAGTGGTGTGAGTGCATGGGGTGCGTGGGTGCGTGGGTGCTACGTCACCGGACGGCTATAAAGCCAGCCTTGATCAGAATGTGTAATCATCGGGAGTTGCCGTGATGTAGCCATTGTGAATACGAGCAAGATTAGGGCGTGCGTGCGCTGGCCCGGAAAATTTCTTGTGTCCACTGTGTCCATCTTCTTCTTCCTCCGTTTCTGAGTGAGATGAGTGAGAGGAGAGGTAGCCAGGCCCTTGTGGCAACGACAGCGCTGACGCGGCCCACGCAGGAGGCGCTTATCAGGGACCTGTCCCCTGACGCCGTCATCACCGACGTCCACTTCTTCTGGAACTCCATCATCGCCGGCGACCTCGGCATGCCGTGCGTTGCGTTCAGCGTCATCAGCACCTTCTCGAACCTTGCCATGAGCCACCTCGGCGGTAAAGTCGACTGCGACCCCGGTTGCGAGGAGGTGATTGTACCACATTTTCCAGGCCCGGAGGTACGAATCCCTAGGACCGAACTGCTCGAGTTCTTGAGGGTCCAGGAAGAACACGACCGATTTTTATTTTTTTTATTTTTTTAGGAATCAACCGCGGGGGGGGGGGGGGGGGTTCTCCCACCTGAATATATTGCTCAAAAGCGGCAAAAGCCAAGAGTCGCCCCTTAGATTTTTGTTGATCCAGTTTATAAGGAAAATCGGATCAAAAACCTTAACAAGTTGACCTGTTTATGAGGAAAACCGGGCCGAAAACAGTACAAGAACAAAGTTAAAGAGAAGAAATAGACGCCCAGGAGAAGACACGACCTAGCTAACAGACAGAAGGACCATCACCAAGAGGGCACAAGTAAATGAGGGGTGCTGTCTAGGGATCACAATACCAAGACTCTACAACTAGCCTAACGCACCGCACCGGCGTGCGCACCGAACCCCACGGCACCACAGAGAAGCATCCACAACCAACGAGTGCCAAAGCTTAACACGAACCTTGACTGGGGGGCTCCGCCACAGGAGGTCGAGACGATTAGCAAGTTGGGGAGGCGTCATTGCGTCGTCATTGAGCAAAGGTGAACCGAGACGACACCAAGAGCTCGAAGCTCGTCGCAACACAATGGCAACCAAGGGAGGGTCCTGAGCATGCATAGCAACAAGACGTAGACCACGCGAAGGACAGCCGAAGAGAAACACATGAGGAAGGGCACACCACTGTCGGTCCCAAGCTGGCCACACCACCACCACCATCAAACACACCACCCTCAACGACACCAAGCAGCAGAAGCCGTCGTTTGGGTCTCCAAGATGACGCCTCCAAGGAGGTAGTGCTGTCGAGGACACAACACCATCATCCGATCCGGCAAGCTTGATCTTAGGTTTTCACCCGGAGACCACAAACAAAGCATTGTAGGTGCTGGAGCTCCACAATGGCACCTCCAACGAGAAAAACGACGTTCGTAGACGCCATTGCCACCGACATCGACATAGTCAATGCAGGGTTCTCACCCGGAGTTTGAGCACATCCCTACAGCAAGACGGCAGCCAACCACCACCACCATCGAACCCTTCCAAAGACGAAGAACCATCGAACCCGAACCACCGCAGACAACCGCACCACGCGAAGACCACCGACGGCCAAACATCAACACGAGGCGTCAGATCCACCAATGGTCGACCGAAAACAGGGCCACCGGACGCAGCGCGAGCCTTCGTGCCCTGCCGAGCACCATGCCGACAAGGAGCAGAGGAGCGCTGCCCGAGGCCAGGAACCACCATGGTTCCGGGCAGCAGCCATACATCAGGCGCGCCGACACGCACCTCGCGCGCCACCGCGCACCCGCTGGAGACCATATCCGAGGCGCATGTCGCGCCGACTGAAGGCGGGGAGATCAGAAGCCAACTGCAGCAGCATCGCCACCACCCACCACCACCGCCACCGCCACCGCCGCCAGACTCGCCCCAAGCCGGACCACCACGAGCAGCCAGACCTGCACTCTGGCCAGCAACGATGGGCGAGAGGGGGCGAGGCGCAGGGGGGACCAGGCATCTCCCAGATGAAAGCCGCATCAATTTTGCGCCGTCGGCCCGATCCACACCCCCAAGGCACCAGCGGAGCGCGAGTCCCAGATCCACTATGCCCGCATCGAGAGGACACCCAGCCGCCGACGCACCTGGCCGTTTCCCCGACGACGAAGCTCGCCGCGCGCCTGGATCCAGGTGCCGCAGCCAGATCCGCCGCCACCGAGGGGAGTGCACGCAGACGCCGCTTGCAAGCACGGGCGAGCAGGCCAGCGCCACCGAGGCACCTCGCTGCAGCCCGAACGTGCGGCGCACCCCCTCAGCACCGAGCTCGACGGTAGTCGTCACCGTGGCGACCACTGCGAGCCGGGAACTGCGCGTCCACCGCGAGATTTCCCCGAGCCCCCTTCGGCGGCAGGGGCCGCCACCACCGCGGCGAGGCCAGCGGCAGCAGCGGAGGAGAGGAGACGCAAGGAGTAGTCTGTCGGCGGCGCCCGTGGAGTCCCCCGAGTCGCCCGAGCGGGTGCCGTGGGGGTCACTTCTTTTTGCTCGGTTACGATACTAGATGAACTTCCAAACGAAAAAAACGAACACGACCGATTCAGCCCGCGGTTTGCGGGAATACGCAGGTGCTTCGGCCACGCCTTCAACACTTTCTTGGACCTGGAGAGGCAGTACTGCGAGCTGTACGCGGGCTCCGGCCACGCCAAGCGCGCCTACTTCCTCGGGCCACTGTCGCTGCCGTTGCCACCGGCCGGAGCAAGCGCCGGCGAGTCACCGTGCATCCGTTGGCTGGGCTCGATGCCCAGAGGCTCGGTGGTATACGTATGCTTTGGTACCTTCGCCTCCATCTCTGAAGATCAGCTTCGGGAGCTGGCTCTCGGGCTGGAAGGTTCTGAGAAGCCGTTCCTGTGGGTGCTGAGGGCCGACGACTGGGCGCCACCGGAGGGGTGGGAGGAGCGCGTGGGGAAGAGGGGGATGGTCGTCAGAGGATGGGCCCCACAGGCCACGATACTGGCACATCCGTCCGTGGGGGCGTTCCTGACACACTGCGGGTCGAGCTCGCTGCTGGAGGCGGCGGCCGCCGGCGTGCCGATGCTGACGTGGCCGCTGGTGTTCGACCAGTTCATCGAGGAGAGGCTGGTCACTGACGTTCTCAAGATCGGGGAGAGGGTGTGGAGCGGGCCACGGAGCACGAGGTACGAGGAGCAGGAGACGGTGCCGGCGGAGGCGGTGGCGCGGGCCGTGGCGAGGTTGTTGAAGCCTGGAGGAACAGGGGAGGCGGCAAGGGGCAGAGCGCAGGAGCTTGCCGGCAAGGCTCACGCGGCCGTGGCGGAAGGTGGCTCGTCGTACTCTGACTTGCGCCGTCTGATCGATGACCTTGTAGAAGCAAGAGCGGCCGCCGGTGGCACCACGGCCACACCGTCTCTACCTTGAACATCAGCGACTGAAGCTAGTATACTGCAGACATGCGTGGCATGGACATGGGCGTACTCGGTCGTTCTCGAATGACATTGTCGCGTAGCAGTAGAGCTGGTGAGATGGGGAAATACCTCTCGGTTCATGGGTGTATATAGATGTGCTCTAGTTATTGCACGTCTAAATGAGTGAATCAAATGTTTCTGGCTGACAAATGTTTACGGCCCCGTCGACGAGGGACGGAAAGATGCATTCCTCCTGAAAATGACTGATGCTGCTCCGCCGGCCGACCAGCCATGGCTGATCTGCGGCGACTTCAACCTCATCTTCGAAGCGAGAGACAAGAACAACAGCAACATCAATAGGAGGATGATGGGCAGATTTAGAAACACGATCGATCAAGCTGGCCTAAGGGAGATAAAGTGCAAGAATAGGAGATTCACCTGGTCAAACGAAAGAGAAGACCCAACTATGTGCAGCATCGACAAATTCTTCAGTAATATGAAATGGGAGGAAGAATGCCCGGGGTACCTGCTGATGGCTGCCTCCACCGCGGTCTCAGACCATTGCCCCCTGCTGCTCGCGTGCACGGCTGCCCACCCCCCCCCCCCCCCCCCCCCCAGCGAGCCAAATTCAAATTTGAATCTTTCTGGCCTCGGTTCCCGCGGTTCCAAGAAACCATGGCTCGCGCATGGCACAAGCCAGTGAACCACTCTTGCCCTTATGTCAGAGTAAAGATCAAATTGCAACGGGTGGTAGCGGACTTAAGGATTTGGAGCAAGTCCCTCTTTGGAGGCGCAAGATTAAAGTTTCATATTGCAACCGAGGTCATTCTCCATCTGGATGTGGCACAAGAGAAGCGCAGGCTCACCGCGGCTGAACTTGCCCTCAGAAAAATGTTGAAGCAAAGACTGTTGGGGCTGGCAGCAATCGATAGGATGAGAAAGAGGCAGGCCTCTCGCATCACCTGGCTCCGCATGGGGGACGCAAGCACAAAGTTGTTCCACGCAAAAATGAGCTCCCGCAGGCGGAAGAATTTCATTCACTCGATACAGCACAACGATCGCACCATCACAAACCACGAGGACAAGGCAGATTTGATCCACGAGCACTTCAGCAATCTCCTGGGCTCATCAACACCCCGCTCCTGCACCCTCAACTGGGAAGAAATCAACTTGCCATCGCTGCCTGAAGCTGGTCTGGACATGCCTTTCTCTGAAGCGGAGGTGTGGGCTGCGATCAAGGCACCGCCCGCTGAAAAAGCCCCAGGCCCAGACGGCTTCTCTGGAAGTTTCTTCAAAAACTGCTGGCAGACGATCAAGGAGGATATGATGGAGGTTTTTCACAAGTTCTACAACTTGGCAGGGGGCGACTTCAAAGACATAAACAAGGCCATGATCGTTCTGCTCCCAAAAAAGGACGGGGCGACGGAAATCGGTCACTACCGCCCCATCAGTCTTATTCATTCCATCGCAAAGATTATCTCCAAGGTCCTGGCAACTAGGCTGGCATCGGTGGTGCAGTCCGTTGTCTCCCCGGCACAGAGCGCTTTTCAAAGAAGCAAATGCATACATGATAGTTTCCTGTACGTGCAAAACGGGGTTCGAGCGTTGCATCGGAACAGAAAGCAAGCCCTGCTGATCAAACTAGACATAGCTAGGGCCTTCGACTCGGTCTCCTGGGAATACCTACTAGAACTGCTTCAACAGTTAGGGCTCAGCGCTAGATGGAGAAACTGGATAGCTCTGCTCTTAGCGTCGGCATCCTCGGAATCAATGGGGTGCCGGGCCGGCAATTTGCCCACCGTCGTGGACTGCGGCAGGGTGACCCGCTTTCACCTCTGCTCTTTATTTTAGCTATCGACCCGCTGCACCGCATTCTGAAGCCGGCCGAGCTGCACGGCGATCTTGCCCCCCTCCTGGCATCCTGTCTTAAAATGAGGGCTAGCCTCTACGCCGACGACGCCGTTCTCTTCGCCAACCCTGTGAAGGAGGAGGTAGATACCCTGCTTGACATCCTACACCGTTTCGGTGCAGCCACGGGTCTTCAAGTCAACCCAGCGAAGTCGTCTGTAGCACCGATCAGATTCGACAACATTGATCTAAACGACGTGTTGCAAAATTTTGGAGGCCAGCGTGTTACTTTCCCGATTAAATACTTGCCAATCACCCTAGCTAGGCTTCGGATAGTCCATCTGCAATTCGTCCTAGATAGGATTCGGGCACGTCTCGCGGGCTGGCGCGGGCGTCTGCTAACCGTAGCTGGGCGGCGCGCGCTGGTCCGAGCGGTCCTCACTGCCATGCCGTCTTTCATGCTCACGGCGCTCCGGGTCCCGGCCAAGTTCCTCAGGGAAATCGACAAAGTGTGACGATGTTTTCTCTGGGCTGGCGACCACGAGCTCTCCGGCGGCAAGTGCAAGGTGAGCTGGTCATAGGTGTGTTCGCCACTTCAACACGGAGGCCTTGGGATTCTGAATCTCCCCAAGTTCAGTCGCGCCCTCCGCCTCAGGTGGCTTTGGCTCGCCTGGAGGCAGCCGACCCGCCCCTGGGTTGGTTCGCCGCCACCGTGCGACGACGCAGACCGTGAATTCTTCGCCAACAACACAAGGGTCTGCATCGGTGACGGGGAGAAAGCAAGCTTCTGGCACGGCAACTGGACGAGCGATCGGGCCCTGCGATATGTCTACCCCACGCTCTTCGCGAGGTCAAGGAGGAAGGGCAGGTCGGTAGCAGCGGCGCTGAGAAATGGAAACTGGATTCGGGACCTCAGGCATGGCGACATCGCCGCCATTGCGCCTGAGTTTCTCGACCTATGGAGGAGGCTTCAGAGGCACGCAGACATAATTCATGAGGGAGTGCAGGACAGTATTCGATGGACCGCAGCAAGTAATGGGGAGTTCTCCACCAGCTCTACTTATGCAATTCAGTTCCAAGCCACTCCGGACCGCGGGTTCAGAGCGACAATCTGGAAGCCATGGGTGCCATCAAAGATGAAGATCTTCTTCTGGCTCCTTCAGCAAAACCGACTATGGTGTAACGACCGGCTTCAGCGGCGCGGATGGCCAAACGGATACTTCTGCCAATGCTGCCTTCGTCACCTTGAGACTTCAGAACACCTGTTCTGGTCCTGCCCTTGCTCTCTGAAGATCTGGACCGCGACATCGCTTTGGCGCGACTGTCATGCTCTCAACCCCACTGGATGGAGTGCGGCACCCTCAAGCCCAGCCAGGATCAAACTAATCACCCAGAAGGCGCAACCGGGGAGTGAAAGGTAAGCTGTCCGCTCAATGGTTATCTTGGTAAGAAAGGAACAGCTGCACCTTCCGCAGCAAGGAAGCAAGCCCAGCAGATGTCATTGCCAAAATTCAGGCCACCATCGAGCTCTGGCGCCTAGCAGGTGCAAAGCATTTTAAGCGCCCCTTTGGGGAAAATGACGCGAGAGGATAGGCACGACGACGCCACGGGCCACATTTTCTTTTCTTTTTCATGTACTCTTTCACCCACTGATCACTTGATCAACCATGTTTTCCGCTCCCTTCTTCTAAATCAATGAAATGCCAGCAAGATGCTGGGTCTTTAAAAAAATGAGTGAATCAAGCATAAAGAGGAAAAGAAAAAAGAAATAGAAAATATCCACACGAATCTCAACATAAGATCAATGACATAGGACTTAGATGTGCAATACTTATGGCACATCTAGATGTGCTTTAGCAAAACTGTAAAAAATAATAGTGACAGAAAAAGTCAAAAAAGTTCAGAAGTTTTTTTGACATAAACTTGACTTTCTTTTGCACTAGTATAGCATAATTTTCCGCCAACAAAAACCCAGCGTCGACCTCAGAGTGAAAAAACAAAAAAATTGGTCAAAATAGTGTGAATAGTGTCTTGTATATAGCAATAATTTTTGGTTTTGCTATTTGTCAGGTACCTGATTTTTTCTCCTGTTATTCACCTCTTTCTTCCTTCCTTCCTTCCTTCCACCAGAACCTCGCCGGAGAAGAGAGCCCCACTATCTGTCTTAGGGTGAGGGGGTGCAGGGGATCGCCGGAGTTGTGCAGCTGGGCTAAGAGGGATGGCCCGGGCGGTGGCCAGCAACAGCGGTGGGGGAAGGTCGAGGTTAGGGCGGGGCAGTGAGGCGGTGTGCGGTAGCGCCCGCCGGCTGCGGGTAGTGTAGGCCAACAGTTAGGGCGGGGCAAGCCGGTGGCGTCGCGAGAAGAGAGGAAGGTAGAAGATAAACAGTGTGCGGTCTGTTTTCGATTGTTGGATGAAGATCTAACGGCTCTGGTTGAAAGTGACCGATGGACTTTTATTTTCAGGTACCTGACTCATAGTTAGTCCTAATAAAAAAATTGCTCAACAGTCAACGTTGGGTTTTTTTTTGGCGAAAAATTATGTACTAATGTAAAACACAGCCAAGTTTATTCAAAAAAACTCCTGAACTTTTTTGATTTTTTATGTAATCTTTCCCTAAAAATAAAGTACGGATGGACTATGTCGGGTTTACCGTCGCGGCGTTTTTGCAGAAAAATTCCTGCTCTTTTTGGTATTCAACCCGCAGTCCTCTTTTAAGTGGCTAAACTGAGAAAACGTTTCAAGTTTACAGAAAGGACCCTGTATTTTGAAGTATTCAGCCTCTTTTAGGTGGATAATTTGTACCGAGGGGTCAAGCGCTGCGCGAAGAAGAGGAAGACAGAGCGAGTCGCGGGCGGAGCTGCTGGTGGCGGAGGAGATCCTCATCGGCGGTGGCGGGGCGATGACGCGCGGCTCGGCAGCGCCGCGTGTGCCGCGTGGGTGATGACGCGAGGTGAGTGGATTGGGAGGAGGCAGCAGCTCGATCGGGAGGAGCTCCCGATTGCTAGGGTTACCAAGGCTCGGTTGGTCCTAGGTGGGCGGCATGGAAGCTCCGGCGGTGGACGAGCGTGGTGGCTAGGTACCTCCAGTTCGAATAGAGAGAGAGAACGGGATGGAGGAAGGAGAGAACAAGAGGAAGAAGAGGGAGAGGAGGAAGGCAGGTCGGCGCTGGGTAGCTGGTTCCGGCGGGGGTCGCCGGCGTCGAGGTGGCGAGGCGAGGCAGGGGTCGGGCGCTGGCTCTCCCGATCCAGACGGGTTCGAGGCAGGGGGTGGGCGGCTCGGGCGCGCCACGCATGGAGGCTTGTGGGGCGTGGGTCGTTCGACCGATCTGGATGATTCTCCATCAGTTCTGGTTCCCCACCATGGCTACGGGCGCCTCTCGCCCTCTCCGTCCTGCACTCCTCCTCCTCCAATTCAGGTGTCCGGCCATGGCTAAGGGCCGCCTCCTCCTATCCATCCTTCCAATCTGGAGCATAGGTGGAGAGCCTGGTTGTGTGCGGCGGAGATGGCGCCCCGCGTCTGCGCCCGGTAATCCTACACGGATCTCCGCCGAGGCTATGACATCCCCACCCAGGTATAGGAGCATATTGATCTAAAAAAGGCACCAACCCAATTGAACCTCTCCCCTGACCCTTTCTTCTCCATCTTCCAATCTCCTCTGTTATCAAGTTCTAACAGTACATCAATCCAAGCAACTCTTTTCAGATTAATTAAGGAATCAATCTCACGATGGTGGATGCTTGATGCAGCAGAGGATCACAGGTGTATTGCTGGCAGTTTCAATTTAGCCGTGCAGTTGCCATCGTCGTCAGACTTCACTGGAGGAACTGCAATGGCTCTTTGTTCCAGCCATATCCGATCCCCCGAGTCAGAGCTTTCAGGTCACCTACAACGCACGTTGCTCACGTCGCGTCCCACCAGCTCCTGGTGAGTTTGCTCACCTGAGTCATAATAGAGGGACTGAGAATGTCAGAAGGGAGAAGAACAAAAAACCATGCTGTCGGAGACGACATCCAAACCATTTTTTGTGTATTGGAGTGATTGAACCATGGGAATCAAAGCTGACATCGCGTCTCCTTCCTCGTACACACTTTTTGGGTAGTTGTGCATCTATATTCCATTCTGTACACCAAGAGATGATGTTGTTTTCCTTTTACAAAATTGAACTATGTGAGACGTTGCTATTTACTGAAGCAGTTACGGTTTAGTACATCGTTATCATTCTCAACAACTTCATAGTAATCCAGTGCAGATTGAGGCCAGACCACTATTGCTTAACTGGGTTCAAGTTAGCTCAATTGTTCCGACATGCGATCTTTTTTTTCCTCTCATGTTTATTCTTGGGACATTTTACAGAAATATAAATAGCAGGCAAGCAATCAGGTTGATCAGAGCCAGACAGTTCACTGCAGTAAGCAATGCAATGTAAGAGCATATGTTGTCATTAAAATTCCATTCAAGAAGGATTTCATATGTGTGTGTTAATCGGTTTGGTGCATTTATCAATAAATGATTTATTGGCCATCTACCAATAAATCGGTCGAGCTCCTCGAGGCAAAAACCGCAAAATTTATGGCAAAATTCATCCTTATGCTGGATTACAAGCACTTATGTTGTGTACATTTCCGTGGGCAGAAGGATCAGTTGGTTGGTTATGAGTTTTGTGCTTGGTAATTTTTCAGATCGTGGCAGATTGTTATCGCTAGCAATGACTCACTGATCTCTGATGTGGCTCTCAATAGTGATGCGTTGCAAAATGGACCGATCCATCATCGTTAGTCTACTGCTGTTGGCTTCTTCTGAGCTACTAATATCAGGTTGTTTTGTTTCTGTTGAGCAGTTTAAGCTTCAAGGTTGCAACTGAAATGTGATCAATTGTGGTTGTTCTCAACTTCTCATTCAGTTCATCCTGATAATGTGGCTAGAGAACTGTATATCAGTTTATTAAGTTGGTTTCCTATCCGTTATGCAGTTTATGTGTGAATCCTGCAAGTCGTCATGTTCAATTGTGGTTGTCATGTCGAATTCATATTGATCATACTGAGCGCAAACTGTAGGGTTAGCTGTGTTTGATGTTGAATCCCTGATGATTACATTGTTGGAAAATTATTCCTGGTTTCCTTTCTGTTAGTCAGTTTTAAGTGTGAATGGTACAAGTCATATTATTTGATTGTTCTTCTCTTATCGAATCTGTCCCGAGCATATTGTGCACAAACTATATTTCAATTCAATATGTCAGTCTTATTTCAGTGATTGTTTTGTTAATGTTCAAATCAGCTACATTAAACCTAAAATCATATGGGAATCAGTGCGATTTACAAGGACTCTTTGGGGAGATACTTTGCAACTGTGGAACAGCAATAAAGCATGTTAGTTACGTGGCGGAGATGGGCTACTTAGTTGATCTCAACCATTTTGCAATTCACTTTTAATCTGAAAAACTGTACCTTATACTGATCATGACTTCTTTAGGTTCTGAGGGCTTAGATTGAAAAAATCAAGACAATTTTTTGTATTGCAGTGGGGTTGGCTGCTGTATTGACGATTTGGAGGTTTATGAATGAGGCCTGTTTTGAGAATAAAAGCGGTGTCTGATACTTTTGTTCTGATTCATGTGGTTTGTTATTTGGTTAAACTCATGGTCAATTTTGCAGATTAGTGCTGATTTGGGGAGTAAAGCTCTTCGAGCAAGTGACAAATCATGTCTTTCGAGCATCTCAAAGATGGCGACCTGGAGTCGTTTGACTGGCAGCTTAAAAGCAATTAAAGTGAAGAGAGGAATCAAACTTTTAAAGCCTCTCTTGCCATTTGTGGACTGTTCCTGCTTGTTGGTGACTGCTTTTGCGAGTATGTTCACTCTCATCTAGCGATGAAATATTTTGTTTCTGTTGCGCAGCTGCTGAAAGGGCAAACCCCGGATCCTAGATATCTGTGGGTTTTGGGTGCCCTCTGGGGTTACCTGAATGTTCCTATTTCTGTTTTCTTCTTCCCTTTTTAGTTTTCTTCATGCTGTAGATGAACTTTTGGTTTCTGTTAATAGAATTCAGAGAGGAGGCTCTCTTTTAGAAAATCTAATGAGGGGGAGACTGAATGACCGAGTGTAGATGACACTGACCAAGTTTATTAGTATGTGATCCTACATGTCGCTCCATTAATTCTTCTAGATAATTCCTGTATGCTTAACTGTTTCCTCGCTCAGTCTAATAACGATGACAGATCCGAGGGTATCCTTTGTAGCTGAAGGAAAAGAGGTATGCAAGGGTGTATTCCATATACTGTTCTATCTTTGTGTCATTATAACATATATATTCCCTCAGTGCTTAAAATGTTCTCATTGCCAGTATGTTTACGACGAAGATGGATACTCTCACTGTATTACATAATTGATACTCCCTCCGTCCCGAAATTATTGTCGCGAGGGCATTTTTGCAAAAAAGACCTCTAGTTTCTCCCGACCAAACCCGCGCTCCTCGTCGTCGTCCTCTGACAGAACCAGCAGCTGCGCTGCTCTCCGCCGCCGCAGCTTCGCTGCTCCTCGCCACCGTAGCTGCCCTTCTCCCCGCCGCCGCAGCTGCCCTGCTCCCCCGCTCTCCCGCCGCATCTGCCTCCTGCTCCGCCGCCGCAGCTGCCGCTCGCCTGCCTCCCCAAGCTCCCCCCTTCCTCAAAAAAATCTTCGATTTCCCAGCTACCGCCGCGCTCTGCTCCGGCTGCGTCGGAACCGCCGTCGGAGAGCCCGGAGGCGCCGGATCCGGACCACCACCAACAACCTAGAGGCCGACGAGCCCGACGACGACAGGAGATGCAGCAAGCTAAACGCCGACGAGCCCGACGACAACGGCAAGCTAAAGGTCGTGGATTTGCGAGCGTGGAAGACGACAGTGACAGCTCCACGAGGAATACGGTCGCGGCGGGGTCTTCTTCGTTGTTTCTCTGGTGGAAGACCCGCGCCTGCGACACCGCGGCTGGGCTGTCCAGTGGGTCGCGCGTGCTCACTTGGCAGCAGCGGCGGTGGCTACAAGTTTTCTGCACTGCTGCAAATCATCCCCAAGTCCTACAGCCTGGGTCAACCTCCCTTCTCTACTCCATGTTTACTGAATTTACTGAATATTTGCAGTATTTTGCACAGTTAACTGAACAGTTTTGCAAGCATTCGATCTCTGACAGGACACTATATTACGCGCAGAGTAATTATGTGATGTGTACTAGTGCATCCTTTATTCTGATAGGCATTTTGTACAAGGAGTTACTTCAAAGGTGAGGCCATGATCTGTGGTGTCTACTGAAGGCGTTTCAGTCAAAAACTTGCTTAAGCAAGAGCAGATTTACGAGCAAAAAACTCACTCCATATGTCTACTGTCTAGCACTTTGTGCATGAAATCTGCAACTTATTTATTCTCTTGAACTTACTAAAATGGTTTTCCCATCACAGATTGCCATGGAAAGTAGCTGATCTGGCACCAGATATGTTGATGACAGAGCACTGGGCAGCCACTATCCTGTGTCCTCCTCCTCTGTTAAATGATGATCTGAAAAGCAGCTGGCTTCCTGAAGAGCAGTAAAAGCCTTGGTGAGTAGTGGATCCTGCCAAATCAGAAGGATTTACCAACAAATTTCAGTACCATCACCAATCCATGATGAAATTGTAGTTTCACTTCACTGTACATAACCTTTATGCATTTTAGAAATACTCCAAGGCAGTATCTAGTAACACTGTCAGTTACTGAATCTATATCTATAGTACTCCATGGCAAAGATTAGTGCATTTCTAAAATGGCAAAGATTATGGCACAAAGATTAGTTACATCACATCAAGCATGCCATGCCATCTTTGATTCTGTTTTTGATGGAGTACTAGGTAACCTTGTGAAGTGAATAATCAGCATGGGCAATAAATATCCACTACTACTCCCACATTATGTCTTTGATTCTGTTTTTGGTTCAGTGTAAATACCGACTAGCTGTTAATTGCATGATACAGTTAACTGAATTTACTGAATCAGTTTACTGAAGTTTGCACAGTTATCAAAACTGAAATATTCAGTTAACTGAAATTACCAAAAATTTCTGTAACTGAACAGTTTGCTCTAACTGAATTCAAATGAGGTCATATTTGTATTCTAGTTTGCCTTGAACTCTGTTACTGAACGGGTGCTCAGGACAAAGCTAGAGCTCACAATTCATTAGTTACATTGCATATCTCACTTTGCTTGGCATTGGGTACTAAAAAAATGGGCAAGTAGCCATGCCAGCAACATGGTAATTGATGTTTTGGACTGTTCATTTTGGTGGATGTAGCAGCTTGTATTGATGCTAAGAAAGTGGAATGGCTGTTTGTGACCATTTGCTTCCATTACTTACTTTCCCTTTCCTTTTCTTTTCTTTACCTATTGCAATTCAAATGTTTCTACAAATTTACAGTGGATTAAAACAACAATTTGCATCCTCTGAATTTTACAGTTTCACTCTGAATTGGCATCATCTGAATTAGCATCATCTGATCTCTGAATTAATCATGCTCTCTTTAATTTTCTGATCAGCAACAGTAAATCAACAGTACTCTGATGAACAAGTACTGTACCTTCTACAGAGTGCAGAGGAGTAGCAGCAACAGCAGCACGGGCAGGATTAGAGGAGGAGGAGGAGCAGCACGGGCAGGGTCAGAGGAGGAGCAGCAGCACGGGCAGGGAAGAAGGAGCAGCAGCAGCGGCACGGGCAGATCTCCACCGGCGACAAGGGTGAAGCAGCTGCACGGGTGCGCGGGCAGGGGAGAAGGAGCAGCACGGGTGCACGGGCGTGGGAGATCGACGAGGGCGCGCTGGAGATCCAGGATCACGCGCGCGAGCTCCTGGTCCACCGGATTGTGGAGGCAAGCTCCGGCGACGCCGGTAGGGGATCGCGGCGGCGCACGCGCGGGAGCTCCAGTAGGATGCGCGGGAGCACGAGGGAGGACGCACACGAGCTTGGGGAGGATGCGCGGGGGCTCCAGGAGGGACGCGCGTGGCCTCGAGGAAGACGTGGCAGGAGATTCCGGCGAAGCCCGCAGGCAGCGGGAGGGGACCGCGGCGGCGCAGGTCTGGGCTGCGGCGGCGAAGGAGGTAATTGGCGACGGCGGCGAGGGCAGGTACTTGGCGACGGAGGAGGAGCTCAGCTGGGCTCGCCGGCCCCTGGCGAATCACGCAGCTGGGCGGCGCCGGCCCCTGGCAACGCGCAGGCGACGGCGGAGGAAGAAGACGGGGCGGAGGGACTTGTTTGAGACACTTTTGAAACAACGAGGGTTTTTTCGCAAATTTGCCAGTGAACTACGCGCGCGACAATAATTTCGGGACGGAGGGAGTATTCAGCAAGTGCTATCCGGTGCTTATCACACACGTACATGAGTAGTCAAGTGTACCTTTACATAGTAGCAAGTATTTTTGGTAATCACTACTGGTTTAGGTCTCGTGAATCAAATAACGGACCAGGATTGAGCAGACAATATCAAGTTTGATGAGACAGCAATCCACACGAAGCAACAACCGAGGAGGCATACGTGCTGACAGCAACGCGGCATGGAGGAGCGACACGGGAGGCTAGAAGAAAAGGTTGGGGTAGAGCTCGCATGGCAAACATGTTGACTCACAACATGGCCGCTCAGGCGATATCGAGCCAGAGGTTGATCAAATAGAAGGGGGATTTGCGCTCGTCGACGCCAACGCCGTATAGGTTGCGATGTCGTTATTGGGTTAAATACGTGTGATATTTTCTTTTCCTGTTACAATGCATGGGTATGTTTACTAGCAATATTTTTTAAGAAAAAGGATAAACTCTTCCCAAGCAAACAACCAACTATTGTAGAAAAATAGTTTAAAAATGTTCACAGTTTTACATATGTTTACACTTAAAAAAATGTTCACACTTATAAAAATGTTCAAAATTCCCAAAAAAGTTCCAATTTTTCTAAAAAAAATACATTTTAAAATGTACACAAACTTAAAATAATCAAAATTTCTTTTTTAAAAAGACATCTGTTCAAAAAAAAAAGTTCCTAAAAAAAATGTTCCAATTTCTGTAAAAACATTAGCTTTCCTTAAAAGTGTCCCAATTTTTGTGAATTTTACTAAAAATAAGGAAATTTTCGTATTTTCTCGAAAAGTAAAAAATAAAACCGATGGACAACTATTCCATCCAAAACTACTCTTCCATCAGACAAAGAATGCTAAGTTGCTTCTTCAAGTCCAAACTTTATCCTACAAAAAGCAATAATCAATGTAACCTTATTATTGATGTTTATTAAAGTTGGATATAAAAAATGGTGCATAAAGCAGGTTGTGTACCTTTTTTTCGCCCGGTGCAACGCACGGGCATTTGTACTAGTTAATAAAAATAATCAATTCCTGGATGTATATACACCCAGGAACCAAACGTCCTCGCCCTGGTGAGATGAGTATTTGTTAACTGAAACTTGTACTCTTTGCAAGCTATTTTAGCCTTTCTAGGAAATGACTGAAAATAACATGTTCGTCTAAAGTTATGACAAAGAAATGAACATTCCTCTCATAGATATCCGCCGCCGGTCCTAGCGAGTTCCCGGCCGCTACTTTGCATTGCATGATCTGGACAACCACCATACACTCTGAACAAGACTCCTGTTACAAGTTTGCAATTGCAACCAATGCTTCCGGCTTAGTAACAAGCCGATGTTGGTTTGTACTACTGTGATAGTGTAATTGTTTTGGTGCACCGTGCTGACATAAAAAAAAAACTTGTGACTCCACGAAATCAGAGTGCCAGCTGAAGAAAAATTGCCTAGCAGTCTTTGGAGGATTCTGATGAGATTTTAACCTTTGTAATAGCCTGCAACTTTGTTTCCTACAGACATACAAATTCTGCTTTTGCATTTCGAATCGTAGTGGAGATGGCGAAGTTCCAAGACCAGGTCTGCATCGGTGCAGACAGAGGCCCAGGCGTAAAACGAGATAATGAGCTGAGAAAAATGTAAATGCAGATGCAGACGACAGGAAATGCAGATTAAGCGGTCGGTGTTACATGGCAGGATGACGCTAGATCTCAACAGCGGGCGACGTAGTAGTGTCGCCGCCGGCGACGGCCTCCCTTGTTTCCATCAGGTCGTCGATAAGCCTGCGCAGATCACAGGACGACGACCCGCCTTCCGACACGGCCGCGTGAGCCTTCACTGCGAGCTCCTGCGCTCGGCCCCTCGCCGCCTCCCCCGTTCCGCCTGGTTCCAAGAACCTCGCCACCGCGCGCGCCACCGCCTCGGCCGGCACCGTCTCCTTCCCCTCCTCCTTCGTGCTCCGCGCCCCGCTCCGCACCTTCTCGCCGATCTTGAGTACGTCCGTGACCAGCCTCTCCTCGATGAACTGGTCGAACACCAGCGGCCACGTCAGCATCGGCACGCCGGCCGCCGCCGCCTCCAGCAGCGAGCTCGACCCGCAGTGCGTCAGGAATGCCCCCACGGCCGGATGAGCCAGGATTGCGGTCTGTGGGGCCCACCCTCTGACGAGCATCCCCCTCTTCCCGACACGCTCCTCCCACCCTGCCGGCGGTGCCCACGCGTCGGCCCGCAGCACCCACAAGAACGGCTTGCCGGAGGCTTCCAGTCCAAGGGCCAGCTCCCCGAGCTGATCTTTAGAGATGGAGGCGTAGGTGCCGAAGCATACGTACACCACCGAGCATCTGGGCTTCGTGCCCAGCCAACGGATGCACGGTGACTCACCGGCGCTAGCTCCGGCTGGTGACAACGGCAGCGACACTGGCCCGGCGAAGTAGGCGCGCTTCACGTGGCCGAGGCGCGCGTACAGCTCGCAGTACTCGCTCTCCAGGTCCAAGAACGTGTTGACGACTACGCCGAAGCACCTGGCTTGGCCCGCCATGATCGGGCTGCTGAACCCGTCGTCTTTCTCCTGGCACCTCAAGAACTCCGGCAGTTCGGCCCTCGGGATCCGTATCTCCGGGCCTGGAAAGTTTGGTACGATCACCTCCTGGCAATCCGAGTCGCCGTCGACTGTACCGCCGAGGTGGTGCATCACAAGGTTCGAGAAGGGGCCAATGACATTGAACGTAACACACGGCACGCCGAGCTCGCCGGCGATGATGGAGTTCCAGAAGAAGTGGACGTCGGTGAAGACGGTGTCAGGGGATAGCTCCCTGACGAGCGCCTCTTGCGCGGGCCGCGTCAGCGCCTCGTCGATGGCCGCGGCCTCGATGCGCCACGCGTCGGCCCCGGCGGCGGAGAGGTTCTCGACGCCCAGCGAGTGGCCGGCCACCTCCGGGAAAGGGTAGGTGGCTATCCGGACGGCTCGGCTCGCCATGGAGGGGCCGTGCCGGTCGAGCGCCGACCGAACGGCCGAGACGTTGGCCGGGGTGACCGCCACCGTAGGCTCAACGGTGCCCGGCCTGGCTGCGGCGAGGCGGACGGCGAGGTCGGTGTGGGGGCCGATGTGGCTGGTGGCGAAGAAGGGCACGATCAGGATCCGCAGCTTCTCGCCGTGCTCTTGCTCTGTCGAGGCCATTTCTTGATGCTGCTTTGGAGTGCTGCTGAAATCTTGGCGTCAGCCTTTTTGTAGCACGGAACTGAAGGCTCGTGGTTTGCGACGTCGATGCCAATTTGCCAAAGGAGAAGCAAATCCCAACTACTACAGTACCTGTAAAATAATGGAGTCAATTTGGGTAGCAGTGGCACTGAACTGAAGCACATCGATGCTAACTACTAGGACATGAATGCTTGACTGTTTGAGCGGCGACGAAGGCACCAGCAAGAAGCTCGAGATATAAAATACTTTGGGTGCACAATCACTCAAGTTCTTCGTTCACGTGCATCGTGGAGTCACATACACGAACGGTTGACACGCAACATGCAAAATGGGACAAGATTGCATGGGCAAATCAGAGAGTACTTTTTTTTTTCGAAAGTACGCCTAGACGTATCATAGCTTTATAGAAGGCAAAATTAGAAGTACAAATAACACTATCACTTGGCGCAAGCAACGAGCGTAGCACGGACACTACACCCGGGCAAGTCCGAAGACAACCACTAACGACCAAACAAAAACTACAGAGCAGAAGAACTTGTTCTAACTGAGTACAACACCGCGTATCGACCAACCAACGCCAGACACCTCCAAAGACCACCAGCTTCCACAAAAGTTCGCTCGTCAACGCACAATCCACCCTGAATGCCTGAGAGGAGGTGCCGAGTGGATGACGGGACTTGATCAGCTCCGAGGAACACACCGTCTTGGACACACCAGCGACGGCCGTACGTTGCGCCGTCGAGGATCAATATAGGACCGCAACGAACACGGAAGGAGAACAACGAAGAACCAAGCCGTGGCTCCAAACACAATGCTCCCAACAGAGGAACGATGTCGAGGACGCCGCCATTGTGCCGATTCAACACCAAATCAAGGCTTTCGCCCAGAGACAACCATCAACTCAAAGCGAGGGAGAAAATTGTCGAATTTCCCTCGGCGACGCCTCCAAGGAGGGGGTATGACACCCACGGGCGCCATCGCCACCGGCTAGGCAAAAGCCGTGCAAGATTTTCATCCAAGTTCTGCACACCTCCACACCTCGCAGGAATTGGCTAGCACCGTCCATGTTCCTTTGCACCGCCGCCACCACAACACCACACCATCATAGCCGCCGGCCGACGACAGACTGCACGGCAGAGAGGAACGTGGCCCAACCAACCGCAACAACCTGACCAAGGAACAACAGCCACCAACCACTCCAGCAAGGGCTAGGTCCGCCCGTGACGGCTGTCACCCAGACCAAGGGACAACCTTGCGACGAGCCAGCACCAAGCCACGGACAACTCCCACGCGGTCACCACCGGGACTGCCGCTCGCTGCACAGCCAGGGAGTAGTCGGCCACTCGCTGCTCGCCAGGAACTCCATCCTGGCCGAGCCATCATAGTGTTGCGGCCCACCTGACCCGCAACTCGCGCCGTCGCCTCCAGAGCATGCCGCCACGCCAGTTCGTGCCGTCCCACCGCTGCTTGCCCTTGCCGGACAGAGATCAGGTGACTTGCCCATGGCAAGTCACGCTGTAACTGGCGGCTATGCATCAGCCACTCAAACGCCATCCAAGGGACCGTAGCCATCCAAAGCAGAAACACCCCACACTTGATGCTTGGTCCATCCAACGCAGCACAAGCCATGGCAAACATCTAGTATTTTTTAGCTTATTTTCAGTTATTAGGAAATACAAATACTAACATTTTTCCAGTCAATTAACAGTACAAACAATCAGTTAAGAATACAAAAAAAAAACACATTTTCAGCCTGTTTGCGTTATACAAATGGCATTGTATACTGAATGCAAGTGATCATCATTTATTAGTCACTTAGGGCATCTCTAAGGCGGACCTGCAAACCTCTCGCAATCGTCCGAACCGTGTTGTCCGGACCAACGGCGGACGCGATCTCTCACTGCCTCCGTCATTAAAGCGGCGCACCGGCCCAGGGCGCCACCCGCGATGCGTCTCCGATGTCCGCGCCTGTTAAATGCCGGAGATGCTTGACTGGACGGGACGAGACGGATATCTACCACGCCCGTTCAATGCTGCTATCCGTCCGTCTGCCGCCAATAAGCATGCTCGCCGGCCGAGAAACTCACTCCGGCGCCGCGCATTGACGCACCCGGACGTCTCGCCTCACCGGAATCCGCTATATAAAGGCGGCCACACTCGGCTAACTCCACAGCCGCGGCTCCTACACACCGCCGACGAACCATCAGCCCGCCCGGTGGGATGACGACAGCCAAGGCGCCATCATTTCCCTCATTGACCTCACGTCCACCGGCAATGGACAAGGCGCGGACTCCACCGAGGATGAGTAGGCCATGGGAGGCGGCGGGGCCTGGTGTCTCATGTGGGCAGGTCCGTCTCCCATTTCTACTCTTCCTCGCCGGAGACCGCACCTTCACTTAATCTGTTTTATCGCTGAAGCCGGCCGCCGCCGCCGTAGGATAGGTTTAGGGGCGGGTCTTTTTATTCTAAATGTTTGAAATGTAGTTAAATTCGCCGTGTTTGTATGAAATCCGTAGTGTTTGTACGAAATCCGGCTGTGTTTGCATGAATTTCATTCGGTTTGTTGAAAAATAGTTTGAAATGTATACGGCTAGCGTTGGATGTCGGCCTCCCGCATCCATGTCCACGGTTGCCGGAGAAGCTTTCCCATAGGGCTTTGGCGCTCGAGGACATTTCAGGAGTGGTGCACAGAGGAGGAGATAGGGATTACAACGATGCGGTTGTTGTCGGGCGTCGCCCACGTTTAAATAGTGGGTGGATGCTAGGCGCCAAGCGGCGTGTTGTTTAATGGCGGCTGGCGGACGGACGATCGCCGTTTGAATGCGGAGAGAAGACGCGTGCATCAGGAAGCGGCGCATGCGGCGCTCTTGGCCGACACGACGCTTCAATGCCAGCTCTAGTGGGAGGTCGCATCTGCTCTGGGCCGACATGAATGCGACACCGACAATTTGGAGCGGCGCTGACCACTTCGGATGGGAAAGCACGCAGACGAGGGAGAGGGTTTTGGGTTGGCCAGGTTTATCGGACGTGTGCGTGGCAGCGGTCCGGACGCCAGCAAAGTCCTCCTCTCCCTCTGGTTTGCTTCAAGTTTGCGGTAAAAAGGACATCCGGACTAGTTGACGGACGGATGTGGGACTGTATTAGATGGCAAAACATGTTTGAATAGTGCTATGCAAACGTATACGTGTGATTTAAGGGCCCGCGTCGAAGATATCTTGACTGACAGAAAAAATTATAATCACTTGCACTCAGTATACAATGCCATTTGTATAACGCAAACAGGTTCGTATTTTTAACTGACGGAACTAATGACTGAAAACGAGCTGAAAAACTGATGTTTGTTTCGGCTGTGCTGCGCTGGATGGACGAGTGTGCAAGTGTGGGGTGTTTTTGTTTTGGAAGGCTGTTGTCCGTTGGATGGTGTTTGAATGGCTGATGCATAGCCGCAAGTTGTAGTGTGACTTGCTATGGGCAAGTCACCTGATCTCTGTCCGCCCTTGCCAGACACCCGCTCCACCACGCGTCCCGTCGTGCACCGCCCCGCACCACGCCAAACCACCACAAGCCGCCTGTACCACCGCGGTGCCCAACGCCCGTGGAGGCACGACGCCACCCGGCCTGCTGGCTGCAGCAACCAAGGCCTGGTCGGCCAGGTCCAGATCCAGATCGGGTCGGACCGGGACGGGACCAAGCAACAGCCGCCGCGGCCACATATCACCGGACGCGGCACACACCATCGCCGCCGCCATCACGACGAACCGCCACCGGACCTTCGCAGCACCTCGCCGCCAAGAGCACCCGTCGGAAGCACCGCCCCATGGCCAGAGAGGAGGGCGGTCACGCCGAGAGAATCCCCGCCGCCACCGGGCGGCGGCGAGGGGGAGGGGAAGGGACGAAGGAGGCCGGCGGCGGGGATTTAGGGTGCCCCACATGTCGCCTCGAGAGAGGGACGCAGGGTCGGGGGAGCCTCACACCAAAGGAGAGTACTTTGAGAGATAGTATATGTGACCCCGCAAAAAATAAAAGAGAAATATATGTGGCACAAAAAAAAAATATGGGTCCGTCAAATGCTCATCTTGATGAGACTTTGTTATGTGCAGATCTAAGTGAAATCAACTCATTTGTGTGGTTCCTTTTACCTCTTCATCATTTTTTTTTCTTATTTTCATTTCTCGTGCATATTTTTTTATAGGTGTGTTGTTTTTGTTCATCTATTGATGCAGCCTTTGTCTGTTGGACAGAGCTTTTGAGTTTTTTTACTTTGTATTTGAACATTTAAAAAAAATGAATTTCTCCTAGCTAGTGTGTTTTACTTTGTGTTGTGTTTTTTGTCTGAATCACTCGAAAGAAAAAGCAGACTATATTTACACACATTTGAGCAAAAAAACAGAAGAAGAATACAAAAGATTGGAAGAAAAAATCACAAAAAGGAAGCATACTGGGTCAAAAGAAAATATAATGAGAAAGTACTAGAATCTCGTGTTTTGTTGTCACAGTTGCAGTCACATTGAGGGTGTGTAGTTGCGGACGAATGCAACATTTGCAGTTGCATGTCTAGTGGTGGACATGCAACTGCTCACGCCCTGACAAAATGACATTTCTGCAATCCCTCGCACCCAAACAAACCCAGTGGCAGTCACGTTGAATGTGTGTTGTTGCAGTCGGGGCCAACACTTGTTGTTGTGTGTCTACTGACGAAACAAGCAACGCCCCCCTCACCCCCTATCGTTCCCGGCAACGTTGCTTCCGCATCACCCACCCTCCACCACATGCAAGTTGCAGTCGAGGGGCAACACTTGCTGTTGCATGTCGAAAGGGTCCAATTAGTTTTGTTGCTAAGATTTTAAACAACAGACTTCAAAATTATATGAAAAAAATGAAACATTTCTTCAATTTCTCAAAAATCCAGTGATATTTGCAAACCTAGGACATAAACAAAAAAATTCCAGAAACAAAATGTTAAACATTGCCTCCAAGTACCATTTCCAAGTTATTTATGTTGCCCTTCTGATCTATCGACCAACTGCGTCAGCCCTCCCCTGTTGAAACTGGTGATGCTGAGGTAAACCAACCTCCTCCGGCCCCCATTCCATCCCAAACAAGCATCATAAGATTCTATTACCCACTCAATGAAACAATATGAGAGCTTGGTGTGCAGGACGTCCAAGGTAGGAGGGCATATCTCGATGTGTGCACTGGATAATGCATGTTGCAGTTCTGGTTATCCATCAGTCATCCTTAGTTCCTACTGCCTCCTATGTGTTGGGGAACGTAGTATTTCAAAAAATTTCCTACGATCACGCAAGATCTATCTATGAGAAGCATAGCAACGAGCGGGGAGAGTGTGTCTACGTACCCTCGTAGACCGAAAGCGGAAGCGTTTAGTAACGCGGTTGATGTAGTCGAACGTCTTCGCGATCCAACCGATCCAAGTACCGAACGTACGGCACCTCCGCGATCTGCACACGTTCAGCTCGGTGACGTCCCTCGAACTCTTGATCCAGTTGAGGCCGAAGGAGAGTTTCGTCAGCACGACGGCGTGGTGACGGTGATGATGAAGTGATTCCGGCAGGGCTTCGCCTAAGCTCTCCGAAAATATGACCGAGGTGGAAATCTGTGGAGGGGGGCACCGCACACGGCTAAGACAAATCTTGTGTGCTTTGGGGTGCCCCCCGCCCCCGTATATAAAGGAGGGAGGGAGGAGGTGGCCGGCCTAAGGGGGAGGCGCACCAAGGGGGGGAGTCCTACTAGGACTCCAAGTCCTAGTAGGATTCCACCAAGAGGAGAGGGGAAAGAGAGGGGCTGCGCCCCCAACCCCTTGTCCAATTCGGACTGGGCTTGGGGGGGGGGGGCGCCACCTCCTGGCTGCTGCCTCCTATTTCCCCTATGGCCCAATAAGGCCCATTACTTCTCCCGGTGAATTCCCGTAACTCCGCGGTACTCCGAAAAATACCCGAATCACTCGGAATCTTTCCGATGTCCGAATATAGCCTTCCAATATATGAATCTTTACCTCTCGACCATTTCGAGACTCCTCGTCATGTCCCTGATCTCATCCGGGACTCCGAACAAATTTCGGTCATCAAATCACATAACTCATAATACAAATCGTCATCGAACGTTAAGCGTGCGGACCCTACGGGTTCGAGAACTATGTAGACATGACCGAGACACATCTCCGGTCAATAACCAATAGCGGAACCTGGATGCTCATATTGGCTCCTACATATTCTACGAAGATCTTTATCGGTCAAACCGCATAACAACATACGTTATTCCCTTTGTCATCGGTATGTTACTTGCCCGAGATTCGATCGTCGGTATCATCATACCTAGTTCAATCTCGTTACTGGCAAGTCTTTTTACTCGTTCCATAATGCATCGTCCCGTAACTAACTCATTAGTCACATTGCTTGCAAGGCATATAGTGATGTGCATTACTGAGAGGGCCCAGAGATACCTCTCCGATACACGGAGTGACAAATCCTAATCTCGATCTATGCCAACCCAACAAACACCATCGGAGACACCTGTAGAGCATATTTATAATCACCCAGTTACGTTGTGACGTTTGATAGCACACAAAATGTTCCTCCGGTATTCGGGAGTTGCATAATCTCATAGTCAGAGGAATATGTATAAGTCATGAAGAAAGCAATAGCAATAAAACTTAGCGATCATTATGCTAAGCTAACGGATGGGTCTCGTCCATCACATCATTCTCCTAATGATGTGATCCCGTTTATCAAATGACAACACATGTCTATGGTTAGGAAACTTAACCATCTTTGATTAACGAGCTAGTCTAGTAGAGGCATACTAGGGACACTCTGTTTGTCTATGTATTCACACATGTGCTAAGTTTCTAGTTAATACAATTCTAGCATGAATAATAAACATTTATCATGAAATAAGGAAATAAATAATAACTTTATTATTGCCTCTAGGGCATATTTCCTTCAGTTTCCCACTTGCACTAGAGTCAATAATCTAGTTCACATCGCCATGTGATTTAACACCAATAGTTCACATCACCATGTGATTAACACCCATAGTTCACATCGCTTATGTGACCAACACTCAAAGGGTTTACTAGAGTCAATAATCTAGTTCACATCACCATGTGATTAACACCCAAAGAGTACTAAGGTGTGATCAAGTTTTGGTTGTGAGAGAAGTTTAGTCAACGGGTCTGCCACATTCAGATCCGTATGTATTTTGCAAATTTCTATGTCTACAATGCTCTGCACGGAGCTACTCTAGCTAATTGCTCCCACTTTCAATATGTATCCAGATTGAGACTTTGAGTCATCTGGATCGGTGTAAAAGCTTGCATCGACGTAACCTTTTACGACGAACTCTTTTATCACCTCCATAACCGAGAAATATTTCCTTAGTCCTCTTAGGTAACTAAGGATAACTTTGACCGCTATCCAGTGATCTATCCCTGGATCACTATCGTACCTCCTTGCTAAACTCATAGCAAGGCACACAATTGGTCTGGTACATAGCATGGCATACTTTATAGAACCTATGACTGAGGCATAGGGAATGACTTTCATTCTCTTTCTATCTTCTGCCGTGGTCGGGTTTTGAGTCTTACTCAATTTTACACCTTGTAACACAGGCAAGAACTCCTTCTTTGACTGATCCATTTTGAACTTCTTCAAAATCTTGTCAAGGTATGTGCTTTGTGAAAGTCCTTTTAAGCGTCTCGATCTATCCCTATAGATCTTGATGCTCAATACTTAAGCAGCTTCACCGAGGTCCTTTTTATTGAAAGATTCTTATTCAAGTATCCTTTTATGCTATCCAGAAATTCTATATCATTTCCAATCAACAATATGTCATCCACATATAATATCAGAAATGCTACAGAGTTCCCACTCACTTTCTTGTAAATATAGGCTTCACCGTAAGTATGTATAAAACCATATGCTTTGATCACTTCATCAAAGCGTATATTCCAACTCCGAGATGCTTGCATCAGTCCATAGGTGGATCGCTGGAGCTTGCACATTTTGTCAGCACCTTTAGGATTGACAAAACCTTCTGGTTGCATCATATACAACTTCTTCTTTAAAAATTCCATTAAGGAATGTAGTTTTTGACATCCATTTGCCAGATTTCATAAAATGTGGCAATTGCTAACATGATTCGGACAGACTTAAGCATCGATACGAGTGAGAAAATCTCATCGTAGTCAACACCTTGAACTTGTCGAAAACCTTTTGCGACAATTCGAGCTTTGTAGATAGAAATACTACTATCAGCGTCTGTCTTCCTCTTGAAGATCCATTTATTCTCAATGACTTGCCGATCATCGGGCAAGTCAACCAAAGTCCATACTTTGTTCTCATACATGGATCCCATCTCAGATTTCATGGCCTCAAGCCATTTCGCGAAATCTGGGCTCATCATCGCTTCCTCATAGTTTGTAGGTTCGTCATGGTCTAGTAACATGACTTCTGGAACAGGATTACCGTACCACTCTGGTGCGGAACATACTCTGGTTGACCTACAAGGTTCTGTAGTAACTTGATCTGAAGTTTCATGATCATTATCATTAGCTTCCTCACTAATTGGTGTAGGCATCACTGGAACTGATTTCTGTGATGAACTACTTTCCAATTCAAGAGAAGGTACCACTACCTCATCAAGTTCTACTTTCCTCCCACTCACTTCTTTCGAGAGAAACTCCTTCTCTAGAAAGGATCCATTCTTAGCAACAAATATCTTGCCTTCGGATCTGTGATAGAAGGTGTACCCAACAGTTTCTTTTGGGTATCCTATGAAGACGCACTTCTCCGATTTGGGTTCGAGCTTATCAGGCTGAAGCTTTTTCACATAAGCATCGCAACCCCAAACTTTAAGAAACGACAGCTTAGGTTTCTTGCCAAACCACAGTTCATACGGTGTCGTCTCAACAGATTTAGATGGTGCCCTATTAAACGTGAATGCAGCTGTCTCTAATGCATAACCCCAAAACGATAGTGGTAAATCGGTAAGAGACATCATAGATCGCACCATATCTAATAAAGTACGGTTACGATGTTCGGACACACCATTACGCTGTGGTGTTCCAGGTGGCGTGAGTTGCGAAACTATTCCACATTGTTTTAAATGAAGACCAAACTCGTAACTCAAATATTTGCCTCCGCGATCAGATCGTAGAAACTTTATTTTCTTGTTACGATGATTTTCCACTTCACTCTGAAATTCTTTGAACTTTTCAAACATTTCAGACGTGTGTTTCATTAAGTAGATATACCCGTATCTGCTCAAATCATCTGTGAAGGTCAGAAAATAACGATACCCGCCGCGAGCCTCAATACTCATTGGACCGCATACATCGGTATGTATTATTTACAATAAGTCCGTAGCTCGCTCCATTGTTCCGGAGAACGGAGTTTTAGTCATCTTGCCCATGAGGCATGGTTCGCAAGCATCAAATGATTCATAATCAAGTGATTCCAAAAGTCCATCAGTATGGAGTTTCTTCATGTGCTTTACACCAATATGACCTAAACGGCAGTGCCACAAATAAGTTGCACTATCATTACTAACTTTGCATCTTTTGGCTTCAATATTATGAACATATGTATCACTATGATCGAGATTCAATAAACCATTTACATTGGGTGTATGACCATAGAAGGTTTTTATTCATGTAAACAGAACAACAATTATTCTCTGACTTAAATGAATAACCGTATTGCAATAAACATGATCCAATCATATTCATGCTCAACGCAAACACCAAATAACATTTATTTTGCAATAAACATGATCCAATCATATTCATGCTCAACGCAAACACCAAATAACATTTATTTAGGTTCAACACTAATCCCGAAAATAGAGGGAGTGTGCGATGGTGATCTTATTAACCTTGGAATCTCTTCCAACACACATCGTCACCTTGTCCTCAACTAGTCTCTGTTCATTTTGCAACACCTGTTTCGAGTTACTAATCATAGCAACTGAACCGGTATCAAATACCCAAGGGCTACTATGAACACTAGTAAAATACACATCAATAACATGTATATCAAATATACCTTTTTTCACTTTGCCATCCTTCTTATCCGCCAAATACTTGGGGCAGTTCCGCTTCCAGTGAGCAGTCCCTTTGCAGTAGGAGCACTCAGTTTCAGGCTTAGGTCCAGACTTGGGCTTCTTCCCGGGAGTAGCAACTTGCTTGCTATTCTTCTTGAAGTTCCCCTTCTTCCCTTTGCCCTTTTCTTGAAACTAGTGGTCTTGTTAACCATCAACACTTGATGCTCTTTCTTGATTTCTACCTTCGTTGATTTCAGCATCACGAAGAGCTCGGGAATCGTTTTTGTCATCCCTTGCATATTATAGTTCATCACGAAGTTCCAGTAACTTGGTGATAGTGACTAGAGAATTCTGTCAATTACTATCTTATCCGAAAGATTAACTCCCACTTGATTCAAGCAACTGTAGTACTCAGACATTCTGAGCACATGCTCACTGGTTGATCTATTCTCCTCCATCTTGTAGGCGAAGTACTTGTCAGAGGTCTCATACCTCTCGACACGGGCATGAGTCTGAAATACCAATTTCATCTCTTTGGAACATCTCATATGCTCCGTGGCGTTCAAAACGTTTTGAAGTCCCGGTTCTAAGCTGTAAAGCATGGTGCACTAAACTATAAAGTAGTCATCATACCGAGCTTGTCAAATGTTCATAACGTCTGCATCTGCTCCTGCAATAGTTCTGTCACCTAGCAGTGCATCAAGGACATAATTCTTCTGTGCAGCAATGAGGATAGACCTCAGATCACGGAACCAGTCCGCATCATTGCTACTATCATCTTTCAACTTAGTTTTCTCTAGGAACATATAAAAAAAATAAAACAGGGGAGCTATACGCGAGCTATTGATCTACAACATAATTTGCAAAATACTATCAGGTACTAAGTTCATGATAAATTAAAGTTCAATTAATCATATTACTTAAGAACTCCCACTTAGATAGACATCCCTCTAATCATCTAAGTGATCACGTGATCCAAATCAACTAAACCATGTCCGATCATCACGTGAGATGGAGTAGTTTTCAATGGTGAACATCACTATGTTGATCATATCTACTATATGATTCACGCTCGACCTTTCGGTCTCAGTGTTCCGAGGCCATATCTGCATATGCTAGGCTCGTCAAGTTTAACCCGAGTATTCTGCGTGTGCAAAACTGGCTTGCACCCGTTGTATGTGAACGTAGAGCTTATCACACCCGATCATCACGTGGTGTCTCGGCATGACGAACTGTAGCAACGGTGCATACTCAGGGAGAACACTTGTACCTTGAAATTTAGTGAGAGATCATCTTATAATGCTACCGCCGTACTAAGCAAAATAAGATGCATAATAGGATTAACATCACATGCAATTCAATATGTGACATGATATGGCCATCATCATCTTGTGCTCTTGATCTCCATCATCGAAGCACCGTCATGATCTTCATCGTCACCGGCACCCCAGCTTGATCTCCATCGTCACCGGCGCCCCAGCATGATCTCCATCGAAGCATCGTTGTCGTCTTGCCAACTTATTGCTTCTACGACTATCGCTACCGCTTAGTGATAAAGTAAAGCAATTACATGGCGATTGCATTGCATACAATAAAGCGACAACCATATGGCTCCTGCCGGTTGCCGATAACTCTGTTACAAAACATGATCATCTCATACAACAAATTATATCACATCATGTCTTGACCATATCACATCACAGCAAGCCCTGCAAAAACAAGTTAGACGTCCTCTACTTTGTTGTTGCAAGTTTTACGTGGCTGCTACGGGCTGAGCAAGAACCGTTCTTACCTACGCATCAAAACCACAACGATTTTTCGTCAAGTGTGCTGTTTTAACCTTCAACAAGGACCGGACGTAGTCACACTCGATTCAACTAAAGTTGGAGAAACTGACACCCACTAGCCACCTGTGTGCGAAGCACGTCGGTAGAACAAGTCTCGCGTAAGCGTACGCGTAATGTCGGTCTGAGCCGCTTCATCCAACAATACCGCCGAATCAAAGTATGACATGTTGGTAAGCAGTATGACTATTATCGCCCACAACTCTTTGTGTTCTACTCGTGCATATAACATCTACGCATAGACCTGGCTCGGATGCCACTGTTGGGGAATGTAGTATTTCAAAAAAATTCCTACGATCATGCAAGATCTATCTAGGAGAAGCATAGCAACGAGCGGGGAGAGTGTGTCTACGTACCCTCATAGACTGAAAGTGGAAGCGTTTAGTAACGCGGTTGATGTAGTCGAACGTCTTCGCGATCCAACCGATCCAAGTACCGAACGTACGGCACCTCCGCGATCTGCACACATTCAGTTCGGTGACGTCCCTCGAACTCTTGATCCAGTTGAGGCCGAAGGAGAGTTTCGTTAGCACGACGGCGTGGTGACGGTGATGATGAAGTGATTCCGGCAGGGCTTCGCCTAAGCTCTCCAAAAATATGACCGAGGTGGAAATCTGTGGAGGGGGGCACCGCACACGGCTAAGACAAATCTTGTGTGCTTTCGGGTGCCCCCCGCCCCCGTATATAAAGGAGGGAGGGAGGAGGTGGCCGGCCTAAGGGGGAGGCGCACCAAGGGGGGGAGTCCTACTAGGACTCCAAGTCCTAGTAGGATTCCACCAAGAGGAGAGGGGAAAAGAGAGGGGCTGCGCCCCCAACCCCTTGTCCAATTCGAACTGGGCTTGGGGGAGGGGGGCGCCACCTCCTGGCTGCTGCCTCCTATTTCCCCTATGGCCCAATAAGGCCCATTACTTCTCCCGGTGAATTCCCGTAACTCCGCGGTACTCCGAAAAATACCCGAATCACTCGGAACCTTTACCTCTCGACCATTTCGAGACTCCTCGTCATGTCCCCGATCTCATCCGGGACTCCGAACAAACTTCGGTCATCAAATCACATAACTCATAATACAAATCGTCATCGAACGTTAAGCGTGCGGACCCTACGGGTTCGAGAACTATGTAGACATGACCGAGACACATCTCCGGTCAATAACCAATAGCGGAACCTGGATGCTCATATTGGCTCCTACATATTCTACGAAGATCTTTATCGGTCAAACCGCATAACAACATACGTTATTCCCTTTGTCATCGGTATGTTACTTGCCCGAGATTCGATCGTCGGTATCATCATACCTAGTTCAATCTCGTTACTGGCAAGTCTTTTTACTCGTTCCGTAATGCATCATCCCGTAACTAACTCATTAGTCACATTGCTTGCAAGGCTTATAGTGATGTGCATTACCGAGAGGGCCCAGAGATACCTCTCCGATACACGGAGTGACAAATCCTAATCTCGATCTATGCCAACCCAATAAACACCATCGAAGACACCTGTAGAGCATCTTTATAATCACCCAGTTACGTTGTGACGTTTGATAGCACACAAAGTGTTCCTCCGGTATTCGGGAGTTTCATAATCTCATAGTCAGAGGAATATGTATAAGTCATGAAGAAAGCAATAGCAATAAAACTTAACGATCATTATGCTAAGCTAACGGATGGGTCTCGTCCATCACATCATTCTCCTAATGATGTGATCCCGTTTATCAAATGACAACACATGTCTATGGTTAGGAAACTTAACCATCTTTGATTAACGAGATAGTCTATGTATTCACACATGTGCTAAGTTTCCGGTTAATACAATTCTAGCATGAATAATAAACATTTATCATGAAATAAAGAAATAAATAATAACTTTATTATTGCCTCTAGGGCATATTTCCTTCAGTCCACACCTTTAACTTCAAACCCCTATTGTGCAGAAACCACTCAATAATAAACAAGTACGAACACATAATTTCATTGCAGAGAAGCTATTCATCTTCGGCTCAGTGAAGGCTTGCCCCTTACAAAAGACTTAGGCAAGTGGTAGATGTAGTGACATGAGGTCATTGGTTCTTTGCTAGGTCAATAGCTAAGAATTCCTTAGTTATGAGCTTGGTTCTCAAGTAGGTAAGACCTATAAGACCTTTTAAGCAAACGATGAATTTGGTCTGCTTGTTTCGTCTCGGTAGGTCAGAGACAATGACATAACTTTTAAAAATGATGATTTTTATGTCCTTGTTTGTCCTCGGCTAGGTGAGCCTATTAGGAGAAATAGCAATTAAAATGTGCATTCTCCTTTCCGATGCAATTTCTTCACCAAGTCACTGTTCAACTTGTTATTTCTCAGTTCAACAAGTTACAATCTGTGCTAGAGATCAAGCCTATATACATTTGTGCTAAATATCATGTTTGACAATAACTATCAAGAAATAGATCATCCCAACAACTATATCATATTTTGAAAGAAAAATTAGAACACAACTCAGTTCGGACGGCTATGTAGAAGGTGCTCCTAATAGCAACTTTTTCTTTAACTCAGTTGTGAATACTTAAGAAATGGCTGCCACGATGAGCCAATGGTGAAGAGGTATACTTTTGAGTGTTATAGTCTCAAACTTTATAACAACTGATTTTTGCCATTTGCCGGCAGACAGAACTTTCATTACCCATTGATTAACATTGCCTATCATGTTCTGAAGATATTACGCAAATGCGACATGAATTACAAAATCACATGTTGCGGCAGCACCGCAACCATTCAGAGTTTCACGTGATTGGCACGATGGAAGAAATGCGGCGTGCAAATAATACATGTAGATCACACATGTTGTGCAGTTTGCTCTGCTAGTGTCAGCGCATCACTCGTGTGATTTTCATAGTTTGTGGCGTGGCGCCATTAGCAACAGCTCGAATTTTACACACAACGCATTCAAATGTGGGATACTGGGATCTCCCGAACGACCGCGGACACCTCAAGTTGACCAGTCAAGCTAGATCTCCCATATATCCACCAGATCGTTGATAAGCATGTTCATATCATTGTACGATGACCTTCCGCCACGGCGCATGAGCCTTCACGGTGAACTCTGATGTCTGCTAGAACTACGTCGGTATTTTCCCAAAGAGGAAGGGATGATGCAGCAGAGCGACGGTAGGTATTTCTCTCAGTGATGAGACCAAGGTTATCGAACCAGTAGGAGAACCACGTAACACTACGTGAACGGCACCTGCACACAAATAACAAATACTCACAACCCGACGTATTAAAGGGGCTGTCAATCCCTTTCGGGCAACGGCGCTAGAGATGGCTAGTGGACGGGAGTAAGTTGTAATAGATTTGATAAATAGATCTCAAATAAATGCAAAATAAAATAAAGTGTAGCAAGGTATTTTTGGGTTTTTGGAAATATAGATCTGAAAACAAAAGCAAATAAAAATAGATCGCAAAGGCAAATATATTAAAGAAGATACCCGGGGGCGTAGGTTTCACTAGTGGCTTCTCTCGAGAAAAATAGCAAACGGTGGGAAAACAATTACTGTTGGGCAATTGATAGAACTTCAAATACTCATGACGATATCCAGGCAATGATCATTATATAGGCATCACGTCCAAGATTAGTAGACCGACTCCTGCCTGCATCTACTACTATTACTCTACACATCGATCGCTATCCAGCATGCATCTAGTGTATTAAGTTCATGGAAAAACGGAGTAATGCAATAAGAACGATGACATGATGTAGACAAGATCTATTTATGTAGAAATAGACCCCATCTTGTTATCCTTAATAGCAATGATACATACGTGTCGTTTCCCTTTCTGTCACTGGGATCAAGCACCGTAAGATCGAACCCACTACAAAGCACCTCTTCCCATTGCAAGATAAATAGATCAAGTTGGCCAAACAAAACCCAAATATCGAAGAAGAAATACGAGGCTATAAGAAATCATGCATATAAGAGATCAAAGAAGACTCAAATAGCTTTCATGGATAAAAACATAGATCTGATCATAAACTCAAAGTTCATCGGATCCCAACAAACACACCGCAAAAAGAGTTACATCATATGGATCTCCAAGAGACCATTGTATTGAGAATCAAACGAGAGAGAGAAAGCCATCTAGCTACTAACTACGGACCCTTAGGTCTACAAAGAACTACTCACGCATCATCGGAGAGGCACCAATGGACATGATGAACCCCTTCGAGATGGTGTCTAGATTGGATCTGGTGTTTCTGGAACTTGCGGTGACTGGAATTGATTTTCGTCGACTCCCCTAGGATTTCTGGAATATTAGGGTATTTATAGAGCAAAGAGGCGGTGCGGGAGGTGGCCGAGGTGGGCACAACCCACCTGGGCGCGCCTGGGCCTCCAGGAGCGCCCTGGTGGGTTGTGCTCCCCTTGGAGCACCCCCCAGGTGCTTCTCCGGCCCACTGGATGTCTTCTAGTCCAAAAAAAATCCACAAAAAGTTTCGCTGCGTTTGGACTCCGTTTGGTATTGATTTCCTGCGATGTAAAAAACATGCAGAAAACAGCAACTGGCACTGGGCACTATGTCAATAGGTTAGTACCAACAAATGATATAAAATGACTATAAAATGATTGTAAAACATCCAAGAATGATAATATAACAGCATGGAACAATAAAAAATTATAGATACGTTGGAGACGTATCAAGCTCCTGCACTCAGCCCCTCACCGGCTCCCTTACCCCATGGGGCTCTAGGCACCGTAATGGACTTGGCCATAGGAGGAAGTGGAGTATTTACAAAAAATTACCAACCCTGACGAAAAACTACCACTTTAGGAAACCTAGCAAAATACTACCACTTGACGACTAATTTTTGACAAAAAACTAACAATTAGCTAATTCGGCTAGTTTAGTCCCGTTTATGACAAGGTTGGCCCACACGTCAGGTTAACCGTTAACTTTGACCGTTGTTACAAATGGGGCCCACACGTCAACACTATTCTTCCTCCTCTCTCTCTTTTGCATTTCAACAAGCACATTGTGTGCATCTAGGAATGGATACCTCGTGATGTTCATGTCGGGCACTGGGGCCTGTCGCCTGCTCGTGCAGGAGGCGCTGCTCATCGGTAGACGACACTAGGAAGCGGCAGCAGGGTACCCGGCTGACCCGGAGAGCCACCGGAAGATGCAACGCTAGTGGAAGCAGTGAGAGCAGGGCATGGCCCTGAGCTTGTCGTTGTAGCCACGCCCGAAGTCCTCGAGGCACATCGTGCATTCGTCCTCCCTAATCTCGCCCGCCGCCAGCACGGGCAGGGCAGCTATGGCCTCACTAGATGCTAGGTCGAAGTTGGAGAAGCGGCCGGTAGCCCTCATGGCATCTTCAGCATCGGCATTTCTGTTCCGGCCATGACTTGGAGAAGAGCTCATTGGCGGGCGGCTGGAGAGGGCGCCAGGTGGCGGCTGCCCCTGGCGGTGGATGAATCATGTGTGCGTGCGTGCATTGATGATTATAAGGGTGTGTCTTTTTTACTGAGAATGACATATGGGTCCCACATGTCATAATGGTGCATGTTGACTTTGTGCCACGTTGGCCCCGATGGGTGGGCCATATATGTCATAATCATTCTTAATTTGTGCTCATTCAGTTACTAAACAGACTTGGTAGTTTTTTGACAAAAAATTAGTACGTAAAGTGATATTTTTTGCTAGGGTTCCTAAAGTGGTAATTTTTTGTCAGGGTGGGTTGAACTCTGGTAGGCTTTTGATAAATACTTCAGGATGTGAGAAGTACGTACAGCCAGACCAGGCTAGAGCACGATGTAAGGCGTTGAAGGCCGATGTCTAAAAGTTCAATTTTGATGTTCGCTATGTGGAGGACATAGGCTAAGGAAGCACATAAGTATTTGGTGCCAGTTCTTTGGTGAAGTAATGGTTGTGTGTGATGATGTTTGGCTGGTTTATGAGATGCGCTTGAGCCATATTATTGTAGAGTGGTCCAACTCTAAAACCTGGCAAAGCATGAGGGTTCGAAAAATTCGCATATCCTTTATGAGATCAAGGAGCTAAGCGGGAATTTTGCCAACTTTTTCTATCGGTTATGTTGGGTGGGAAACTAATGAGGCGACACATCTATGTGCGAAGAAAGCCTGCAAGAGTAGGAGAAGATGTCTCAGACTTAGTTTCATTCATTGTTCCCGGCAGTGGCGAATCTATGGACATATAACGACTTGCCAACTTTGATCTCTAACTTGGACATTTAACGACTTGCCAACTTGTCCCAAATTTCCCTAGGAGAATCTTCGTCCATGACATGATACATGACCTGATCCGCAAGACAAAGCCGTATGGTAGCGGCCGCCTGCACTTGCATATCTTCCCATGCATCATTGTCAACCTTGGCCGGCTTCGTCTCCTGCAAGCCCTTCAAGATCCCCTGTTGCGCCAGAATATCCTTGACTCTTGTCTGCCATAGACCGAAGTTACCTGTGTCGTTGAATTTCTCCACATCAAACTTGGTGAATCCCGGCGCCATGCCGAGCCGCGATCTAACCGACCTGTTGCCGCCGGTCTTACCGCCCTCGTTTTCCTCTGTGACTTCCTCACAAAAAAGATCACCGATCCATTATTCCTCGTCAGTCCGCGATCTACCAAGAACCTTGACTTGCACCGCACACTATCTGCCTTCAGAAATCACCGTGGCCGTACACCTCCACCTTTTCCTGAACCTGCAGATTAGTTTTTTGTGCCCTGTTCGTCTCCTCGTTCCCAGCCTTTTATTATCGCTGGTGGCAAAATTTCGTGTTTTGACCCTTTTCTGGTCTAATTTCGGGATCTGACCCCCGTTTGATTTTTTTTTGGAGTCTGACCCTTTTGCCTACCGCCAGGGGTCCTGGCGGTAGCCCCCTACAACCTACCGTCGGGGTCCCTGGCGGTAGGTGACGGGACGGTGCCTAACGGCCGTCAGATACAGCTGACATGGAAAAGGGGCCTACCGCCACAGACCCTGGTGGTAGGCTACTAACACCTACCGCCAGGGGCCCTGGCGGTAGGCTCCTGCGGTGGATAAGGTTGGGAGGGGGGACCTTTGGTACCCCACACCCACTCATTCAGCACAAGTCACCCCACACCTCACCTCTCCCCCGAGCTCAAGTCACCCCCCCCCCGCTCTCTCTTTCTACCACAAGAGCCTCTCAAATCTATCTCATTTGGCTGACATTTCTCCGGTGGATTCGTAGCACTTTCATCACCCAAGGTACCTCTATCACTTCCCCTCATTTTGATTGGTTGAAATCTTGGTTTTGTGTGCATTAGCTCATTTTATTGCAAACCCTAGTTCATCATTTTGGTGTGGTCAAATCAATTAGTATGATGCATTTAGGGTTATATTTGTTATTTCCTTATGTATTATGTGCCTAGAATTGTTTGTAGAATTGTTTGTGTATCTAGATCTAGTGCTATGATTAGTAGTCATCTTTGGGGTTAGGGTTAGGATTAAGAAAATAATTAAGATCAAGATCACCTTAATAGTAACCAAGTGTTGTGCTCCATTTGATTTATTTTGTTGATTGTCATCTTAAACTCGTATATTCATGTAGGATGGACATTGCAGCTATGAGTCTGGCGGTAGCGTGTGAGAAGGTTGTAGTGGAGCGACAGCGTGGTATGACGAGGGAGCTTCAAGCATGGTTAAAGAGTTGTGATGATGCAAATGCGGCCATGATGGATTTTAGCAAGTATTACATTATCGAGGAACCTTGTGATCGTAAGGAGAAAAAAGTTTTTCGAAGGCTTGTGAAAGAAAAAAAGAATATACTTCATGAGCTCTAGGAGCTGGAATATGCTTGCAGACACGCTTTGGCAATGAATATTGGGTTCTCTGTCAGCAAAGAAGAATTCTGGGAGCTGGACTTGACAAAACCCGGACAGGTCATTGGATGGGCAATCACACAAGGCGTGTCAGAGAATCCGGACCGCCGTGCTCGATGGGGCTGGTTCCGCGAAATGAATGGTGTGTTGGAGAATTGGGCGGGATCCGCGGACTTTTGACTGAAGCCTAATCATGAGCGTGACGAACAAATTGAACGTCTTATACGTTTTAGAGCTATTTTTCCGGTGTAGAAAATGTATGATCGAGCTTGAGCTTGTAGTTTGAACTCATGTCATTCGAATCGGTAGATGTTTTAAGTCACTTGAACAAGTGTGATTTTGTGGATGTAATGAACTATGCTTAGTTATGTATGTCCTTGCTACTTGATCATGTCTGGATGTCATTTGTGGATGTTAGTTGATAGATGTTTGTAAAAAAGGGGTGAAAAAACTCTATTTTGAGGGTGTTGGCACCCTACCGCCAATGGGTCTGGCGGTAGGGTAGCCAACCCTACCGCCAGGAAATGCCTAATCTTGGTAACAACAACATTTTCAGGGGGTTGGCACCCTACCGCCAATGGGTCTGGCGGTAGGGTAGCCAACCCACCACCAGGAAATGCCTAATCTTGGTAACATCAACATTTTCAGGGGGTTGGCACCCTACCGCCAAGGGGTCTGGCGGTAGGATAGCCAACCCTACCGCCAGGAAATGCCTAATCTTGGTAACAACAACATTTTCAGGGGATTGGCACCCTACCGCCAAGGGGTCTGGCGGTAGGGTAGCCAACCCTACTGCCAGAAAACGCCCCACGTTAGTTACAACAGCCAAATTCGAAGGGGGCACCCTACCGCCAGGGTCCCTGGCGGTAGGTGTAAAAATAGAGCACTCTGTTTTATGTTCATTTAACACATCCCACAATAGTTTATCACAGAAATTCATGAAAGTAACAAAGAAATTCAAGACAAACTTTGGTCTATGAGATAGTTTTGATGACAAATTCATTACAAATGACAAATTTAGGTCTACGAGGTAGTTCACGACACATGGCTTCTTGCCTTAGTACTAGATATTTCATGATAAATGTGGCATGGCTTCATCCGGTTACATGACGAGTCCACCAAAGCGAAGGCCCTACTGAGTCATACGAGGCCATTTCCCCTTCTTGTCACATGCCTCATCCTCCTCTTGCGCCTCGCGAGCCTTTGCAAGCTTTCTTTCCCTCTCCTCCTCACGAGCAAGGTTTGCTTGGCGTGTCCTCTCCTCCTCTCGCTTTCCCTACTGAGTCATACGAGGCCATTTCCCATTCTTGTCACGTGCCTCATCCTCCTCTTGCGCCTCGCGAGCCTTTGCAAGCTTTCTTGCCCTCTCCTCACGAGCAAGCTTTGCTTGGCATGCCCTCTCCTCCTCTCGTTTCTTCTGCTCCAACCTCTCCTTCTGATGACGCTCCTCCTCCAAACCTCTTCGAAACGATTCTTCGAACCGCCGTTGACGCCTAAGACAATCTTGATATTGGTCCTTTTGGACATCTTCTCGCACTTCATGATCTATCCATGTGAAATACTTGCATAGAGGAGGCGGTGACTGCATACACATGGCTTCGTTAGTGCTCACACAAATTTGAAAGCAACATGTTACTTTTAAGACATACCGGCGGTAGGTCATAGGGGTTAGATGGAAGCGCACGATCATGGGCATAGTTGGGGCATACAAAATATCTCCTTCCCTCCGTCCATGACTTCTTTTGGTCGGTGGAAACCTTCACCTTGCAAACATCTCCACACCAACATGGTGGGAAGACTTGCGCGCTTGATGCAACAACCAATCCTGAACCTTGAATGGATAGTCCATCTTTTTGCCAATCCACTTGGCCGTGCTTTTGGAATGCTTTAGGACGTACTCGTTGAGATTGATGAAAGTGTACTTGAGTATTGCGGTCACCGGCAAGGAACGGACACCCTTCAACACATTGTTGAAGCATTCCACCATGTTGCTTGTCATGTCCCCATATCGCATGCCTCCTTCATCGTAAGCGTGTGACCACTTTTCTTTATCCGGCTCGTGCCTAGTCAAGAATTCTTTCCCCCCTTTGTTCTTCTCCAACGCCTTGAGGAGTTTATCATATCGGCTTTTAAATGTGTCGTGTTGAATGCAACGCAAACATGGGTAAGGTCTTTGCAAAACTCCTTGCTCTTGCATGCCTGGTAAAAGTTTGCCACAAAGTGTCTCATGCACCAACGGTGTTGAAGCTTTGGAAGACCTGGAATATCAACGTCTATTGCTTTGAGAATCCCATGATGGCGATCCGATATAATGCATACCTCTCTCTTGCCAATCACCTTTGTCCTCACATGCTCCATGAACCACTCCCAATTGTCATCGTGCTCCGAAGGCACCAAGGCAAATGCCACCGGCAACACGTTATCATTTGACGAGTGGGCCATTGCCACCATCAATGTGCCCTTGTATTTGCCTGTCAAGAATGTACCATCTATAGACAAGACCGGCCGACAATACGTGAATGCCTCCATGCATTGTCCAAAGCTCCAGAAGGCACGGCGAAACACTCCGTCAATTGACTCAACCCGATGGCGCATGCCCGGGTTCCGATGAGCAATGGCTGCCAACATCTTCGGCAGAATGTTATATGCGGCCTCATAATCACCATGCAACATCCTAATAGCGTTTGCCTTGGCCATCCATGCCTTCCCATACTTGATCGGGTATCCGAATAGTTCCTCAATCAAAGTCATGAGAAACTTGACCTTCACAGTTGGATCATGTGCTATTTGATTCAATAATTTGTAGCCTAGATACTCAGACGTGAGTTGACGGTGTCCATTGCTTCAGTCGGCCTTGTCCGGGGGTACGCACGTGTGAGTGGCAACACAACTCTTCAACACCCATTGCCCATTTTCTTGGATTTTTCTACCACGGACCCTCCAAGGGCAACCTTCTTGGTCACATTTGACTGTGTACCGAACATTTTGATTGGAATGACCAACAACAAATGGCCTATGGTTCCTAATGGCGTAGTCGCACAACCATATCTTGAACTCTACCAAAGAACCAAACTTGATGCCTTTCTTCAAATGAGCATTCTCATCCTCTTTTTGTGGCCGAGGATCACCGACCTTGGGGCACGGTGTTGGCTCAAACAACCCCAATCTCATCCCACCATCAACAACGGCCTTGTCCGCAAGACTCACATCCCTAAACAATGACGACCCTCTTTCCTTGCTGGTCACCTTCTTGTAGATTTCATTTTCTTGCGCCGTCAACCCATCCTCATCCAATTCTTCCTCCGGACCCTCATCATCCGAGCCATACCCACACATACGGTTAAAAGGGAGGGTACGGTCCATGTCTTGTTGCCGCACAATGACATCCAAGTTACCAATGGCATTGTAATGAATCTCTTCATTCTCCGCGTAAGCATCCTCTTGAGCAACAATAGCATCATCATCAACATGACCACTAGCATCTTCTTGAACAAGAGGAATAGCATCATCTCGGAGTATTATGGCGCTAGCATTGATATGATCTTCATTGGGTTGGCTACTTGATGGTTGGCTAGAACAATTGGGGACATACACCTCGGCACTACCATCATGTATTGGGGAGGATACATTGCGGTTCAAATCAATTTGAAAGGGAGGAGGATCAACCTTTGTGGCAAATATCTCAAGAGACTTGTCTTGTGATGCATCTACTTTGTCCTTGTACACATTCCAATGCAATTGAGAGGTGATGGGCATACTCTTTAATCGGGACTTTACTCCCAATCCAACGTCATACCTCCCAATAAGATTAATCTCGGCATTTGGGTCACTCCAATGTAAGACGCTTCTCACTTTCACTACTCAATCATCAAAGCTTGGACTTGCGTCAAAAACCATAGCCTCTTCCCCTTCATCGTCTTTTCCATTCATAAATGTCGTCTTGTCCAAATAATGAACATTTACGAGCTTATGCATCTAAGAACAATGGAAACAATAAAGTCATCCATATATGTCATCCAACCAATTCAAATGGAGCAATAACATAATTTATGCACACATTGGACAAAAAACTTCTATTCATAGTTAATTTCACCTTGACCTTAACCATAACCCTAACCATAACTATAATCCTAACCCTAACCCTAACCCTAACACTAACCCCTAACATTACCACTATAACCCCTAACCCTAGGCAAGCACAAACATAGCCACAAATGCATCATAAATGTGCCATAAATGCATCATAAATGCACACAACAAGATCAACACCTAGGGTTTGCAATAAAATGAGCTAATGCACACAAAACCAAGATTTCAACCAATCAAAATGAGGGGAATTGAGAGAGGTACCTTGGGGGATGAAAATGCTCCGGATCCACCGGTGAAATCTCAAGCAAATGGAGTGGATCTAGGGGGTGTTTGGGTGGGGGAGAGAGAGAGGGGATGAGCTCACCACGGGGAAGAAGAGTGGTGGTGGGGCCCACACACCAGCCCCTCCCAACCTTATCCACCCCAGGAGCCTACTGCCAGGGTCCCTGGCGGTAGGTGTTAGTAGCCTACCGCCAAGGTCTGTGGCGGTAGGCCCCTTTTCCACGTCAGCTGCAGCTGACGGCCGTTAGGCGCCGTCCCGTCACCTACCGCCAGGGACCCCGGCGGTAGGTTGTAGGGGGCTACCGCCAGGACCCCTGACGGTAGGCAAATGGGTCAGATTCCAAAAAAAATTCAAACGGAATCAGATCCCGAAATTAGACCAGAAAAGGGTCAAAACACGAAATTTTGCCACCGCTGATAGACCCGGCCCTTTTTCCCCTTGCCTGACATGAAAACGAGTTCCAAAGCCTCACGGACACGGCCTGCACAAGTCTCCTGACTCAAGTCTAATTCTGACCAGCCTTTACCCAAAAAGTGGGCCCAAGATGCATTGCATACCAAACTAAACAACTGCACCACCACGTACGCTAGCTTTCCTTTGTTTAATTAGAAACCGCCATGCAATCGCTGCCAATCTTGTAGACTCCTCCACCAACACGCGTTAGCGCACGCGGCCAACGGAGACCTGCTGCCGCATGCTACCGAAACACGCCTGTCTCGCGTACGCAGCCCCGCGCCGTGACCTTCCTTTTCCTCCGTCCGTGTACCTCGGGAAAAAATCCGCCGCTAATCTTGACGAACAGCTTTGCCTGGTCTCTGATCTTGATTCTTCGCCAGCAATCTATTCAGCCCTGTTACCCGTACTCGCTACACGTTAACCCTGCCGAAATAGATGCCACCTAGCACATCATCCGTGCACGAGCCGTGCCGTACCCTGGCCACCCGCGTCACCGACACAATCCGTCCGCAGTGCCGCGCCGCCGCCCTTGTACAACACTGAGTGCATCATCTCGATGCTCTCACACTCTGATCTATCCGGCTGTCCCCCACGTCTGGTCGCCAGTCTGATCGCGAGTCGAATCCGTCGCCTTCGCAACGTCTTCAACAGCCACTATGCTAGTCCGATCGCCACGTCTAGCCGATCCTTACCGACCGCAGCCCATCGAACGGTCCAGGCCTCTTGCCCGAAGTGTCCGACACCACCGACCGCCTCCGCGATCGCCGCCATGCTCCACCTTGAGCCAATCGTACGTTCCATGGCACCCGTCGAGCATGATCCTCCTGCCTCAAGATGATCTTCCGCATAGCCTTCTCGCAACCTTGCTCATGATACCACTTGTTAGAATAAAACGCTAATGCAAGATCATAGACGACACACCGAGGCACGATATTTGTTAACGAGTTTCACCGATATGGCTACATCCCCGGGGCATGACTACGGGCGCTCCTCCCCAAGATACCACAACACCGGCCGCCCGGGCGCCGGCACCGGCCGCGTACCTGCTGCTATCAAGTCGTTATGGATTACAATGTGTGGTGCCCCACGATATATAAGAGGCCTAGGACACAATGTGTCCGACTCCTACACGACTCGTACCTAACCACACCAATTACAACTACAAGTCCACGTAACCCCTTGCGTACATAATATTCGACACAAGTATAACATATATGAGATAGCCACACCCGTATTGGGCGTTGAGCAGTTTCCCAAACCCTATTGTCTCACATGGTATCAGATTAGGTTTTTGATCGTTGCTTCCGCCTCTTCCCGATCGGACTCGATCCCGATCCACCTCTGCCCACGATCAATCGAACTCTCCCCCGATCGACACTCGATGGCGTCCGCCCCGGCTACTGCCGCCTCCGGCGCCTCCGACGCCGGCGCCGCCGCCGCCGCCCCGGCCTCTCCGTTCCTCGCATCTCCCCTGCTGCTACCGTTGGTGGGTGCCTCCACGGCGGCCGCCGCCTCGTCTGCAGTTGCTCCGCCGTCGCCGGTCCTCCCCGACGCGCCGCCTCCAGGCCACTCCGCCACTTCCACCGGCGTATGGAGGGGCCGCCGCCAACGGCGCCTCGCCTCTGACTGCGACCTGGTGGGGTCAACAGCCGCCTCGTGGTGTTCCCCACCCGTCGGCTGTCTCGCCCGATGGTGCCCCTCACGGTGTTCCCCACGCGTCGGTCGTCCCGCCCGATGGTGCTCCACCTGCGACCGTGACGTGGTCGGGGCCCCAGCGGTCCCACGCCGCCTCTTACCCCTCGGCGGCCGTCTCACCCGATAGGGTCCAGCACCCGCACCAAGCGACTGGCGGCTCCTGGCCGGCTCCATCGCCCTACGGTCCCACGGTTCCACTTGCCTACGCCTACCCACCGACCTCGATGACTGCGTCTTCTTATGGCACGCCCGCCTCGTACGGAGCACCCTATGGCGGGCCATCGACGGAACTGGTGGCTTCGTCCGTGATACCGAGTGGTCCTTCACCTCCGGGATTTTATGCGCCGCCTCCGCCTTCGGATCATGGTGTATCTAACGCACCGTTCTACTTTGCGCATCTCATCCCGGTGAAGCTGACGACGGATAATTATTTGTCATGGCGTGCTCAGGTCTTGCCGCTTCTCCGCAGTCGCTACTTGGAGGGGTTTGTTGATGGCACTCTGCCGTGCCCACCGCCATATCATCCGGGACATCATGCGTGGGTGGCTCAGGATCAGGCCATTCTCTCTGCCATTCAGTCCTCTCTTACAGAGGGGGTCTCGTCACTGGTCATCTTCGCCGCTACATCTCGGGGCGCGTGGACGGCTCTTCATACCAGTTTTGCTTCGCAGTCTCAGGCGCGGGCTCATGCTATTCGCACTGCGCTTGGGGAGGTGAAGCTTCATGATCTCACCATCACCGACTACTTGAACAAGGTGACGGGTATGGCTGACACACTTGCCTCCATTGGCAAGGCTCTTGGTCCGGAGGAGTTCACCTCTTATGTGCTCAATGGACCGAGTGACGACTATGATAATTTGGTGGAGAATATCAATGGTCGTGACACCCCCATCCAGCCACATGAGTTGTATGCGCGCCTTCTTGCCACGGAACAACGCATCCAGGCTCGTCGCTCTACATCGAGTTTCCCTTCCACCAACGCTGCAACGCGTGGGAAGGGCAAGCCCTACAAGCCAACAACTGGTGGCAAACCTTTGCCGACCGCGCCTAACTCGTGGAACACTACTATCTCCACGGGAGGTCGAGTCCGTGCCTGCTGCCCTTCATGTGGTGCTCAGGTCCCCTGCCAGCTGTGTGGACTTGATGGTCACCTTGCCTCTCGGTGTCATCGTCGCATCAAACAGGATTTCTTGGGGATCGGGAACAATGGCAAGGGTAATGAGAAGCAGGATGCCCTGGCAAGTCATGCGGCATACTCCTTCCTATCCAGTTGATGCATCTTGGTACATGGATACGAGAGCTACCAATCACCTGACGAGTGAGATGGGCAAGCTCTCTACATAGGAGCCGTACCGTGGACACGACCAGAATCGCACCGCTAATGGGGAAGGTATGCACATCTCACATATTGGTCAGGCATCACTTCTTACACGTCGATCCACACAATTATGTCTTCTTAATGTCCTTCGTGTTCCCTCTGTTTCACGTAGTTTGCTTTTAGTTCCTAAACTTACTCGTGATAATAATTTTCTTGTTGAATTTCATCCTTTTCATTTTTTTGTTAAGGACTGGGACACGAGGGACGTACTCCTTAGACGTCGACTGCGCAATAATGGTCTCTATGCACTTGATGTGCCACCTGCTCCTAGTGCTTTCAGCGGTGTTTGTGTGTCTCCATCACATTGGCATGCGCGCCTTGGTCATCCTGCCACTCCCATCGTTCGCCATGTACTTCATCGTCATGAGCTTCCAGTAGTGTCAAATAAACATGTTGATGAAGTTTGTGATGCTTGTCAGCAAGGCAAGAGTCATCAGCTTCCTTTTTCTGAGTCGAGTCGTGTAGTCAATAAACCGCTTGAACTTGTGTTTTCGGATGTATGGGGCCATGCCCAAACCTCTGTTAGTGGCCATAATTACTATGTCAGTTTCATTGATGCTTACAGTCGGTTCACTTGGCTTTATCTTTCCAAACGCAAATCTGATGTGTTTAATGTTTTCTTGCAATTCCAAGCGCATGTAGAGCGTTTGCTCAGTCATAAAATCATTCATGTGCAATTCGATTGGGGTGGTGAGTATCACAACCTCAATGCATTCTTTAATAAGCTTAGAATTACACATCGTGTGTCTTGTCCTCATACACATTAGCAAAACGGTGTAGCTGAGCGTAAGCATTGTCATATAGTTGAGACTGGTCTTGCTTTGCTTGCCCATGCCTCCGTCCCTTTCCGGTTTTGAAGTGATGCGTTTTCCACCGCATGCTTTATCATTAACAGACTCCCTACACGACTCCGTCAGATGAAAACACCACTTGAGCTCTTGCTGAATGAAGTTCCTGATTATACGTTTCTCAAGGTCTTTGGGTGCGCGTGTTGGCCACATCTTCGTCCATATAACCAACGCAAGTTGGAGTTTCGGTCTAAACAGTGCGTATTTCTTGGTTATAGTTCTCTTCATAAAGGGTACAAGTGTCTTCATGTTCCCTCTAACCGTGTCTACATCTCACGTGATGTGGTGTTTGATGAGAATGTTTTTCCTTTTTCCGCACTTCCGGTCACCTCCACCACTCCCACTGCACCTGAGAAATCTGCTTTACCTTTGCCTGGTCAATTTGTTGATGCTGCATATACTCCCTTGTTGCTACCTAACCATGGTGCAGGTACTGGGCACGGAGCACGCCTCGAGCTTCTGGATGAGCAGCTATCTGCATCCCCTCGGATGTCCTCCGAGCCCGCTCGCGATGTCCCTCCGTCACCTGGCCTGCCGACGGGGCTGGCCGAGTCGGGCACTACAGGGCTTCCCGATGCGCCGGCCGAGCCGGCGTCCTCGCCCGTGCCGGCGTCCCCGCTCTCGTCGGCCGAGCGGGCGTCCTCGCCCGAGCCAACTCCCTCGCCTGGCCGGTCGCCTGGTGTGACTGGTTCTGCGTCTGGGGAGCAGTCTGAGTCCTCATCGTCATCTTCATCGACCCCGTCTCCGCCGCCACCTCCGCCGCCTACCGCTGTTCTGCGTCCTTGTACGCGCAGTCAGAATGGTATTGTTCAGCCGAAGGAGCGTACTGACGGCACGGTTGCGTGGATTGCGGCGTGCATGGCACAGACAGATGCTGACCCCACTGCTGAGCCTCGGCATTTTCAGGCGGCTCTTCGGGTTCCTCATTGGCGCAGTGCCATGGAGCAGGAGTTTCAGGCAATACAGAGGAACAATACTTGGCGCTTGGTTCCTCCTGTGTCTGGTGTTAACAGCATTGACTCCAAGTGGGTGTTTAAGATAAAAAAGCATGCTGATGGTTCTATTGAGCGATACAAGGCACGGTTGGTGGCTAAAGGATTTAAACAACGGTAGGGTCTTGATTATGAGGATACCTTCAGTCCAGTTGTCAAACCTACCACCATTTGTCTACTTCTGTCCTTGGCTGTTGCCAAAGGGTGGTCTCTGCGTCAGCTTGATGTTCAGAATGCTTTTCTACATGGGGTCTTGGAGGAAGAGGTTTACATGCGGCAACCTCCAGGTTTTGTTGATCCTGTTCATCCGCATCATTTGTGCCGTCTTGTTAAGGCGCTTTATGGACTTAAGCAGGCTCCCCGTGCATGGCATGCCCGACTTGGCTCGGTTCTTCGGCGTCTTGGTTTTGCTCCATCCACTGCTGACACATCACTGTTCATGTTCCATCGTCCTGAGGTTACTATGTACCTGCTGGTTTATGTTGATGATATTATTCTTATCAGCTCCTTAGAGACTACCGCTGATCGTCTGATGTCTGCTCTGAGTGGTCATTTTGCTGTCAAGGATCTGGGTGCTCTCCATTACTTCCTTGGTTTCCTGGTCCTCTGCTGGCGTGACTCTCACTCAGCATAAGTATTCCTTGGACTTACTGTGACGTGCTGGTATGTTGCAGTGCAAGCATGCTACCATCCCTATGTCTGCGACTGATCGGTTACCAGCCTTGGATGGTGTCTTGCTTCCTTCAGATGATGCTACAGAGTACCGTAGTATTGTTGGTGGCTTGCAGTACTTGACTATCACACGGCCGGACATCTCTTATGCGGTAAACCGTGTGTGCAAGTATCTTCATGCTCCTCGGACTTCGCATTGGTCATCTGTAAAGCGTATACTGCGTTATCTCTCTCGTACTGTCTCTTATGGTTTGCATCTTCGGTCTTCTTCCTCGAGTGCTCTCTCGGCATTCTCTGATGCAGATTGGGCTGGGAGCCTGGATGACCGGCGATCAACGGGGGGCTATGCTGTCTTCTTTGGTCGCAACTTGATCGCCTGGAGTGCGCACAAGCAGGCCACAGTATCTCGGAGTAGCACTGAAGCAGAGTACGAGGCGGTTGCCAATGCCACGGCTGAGCTCATCTGGGTACAGTCTCTGTTGAGAGAGTTGGGAGTCTCGCAAGAGCAGCCACCGATTCTTTGGTGTGATAATATTGGTGCGACATATCTTTCATCTAATCCAGTTTTTCATGCTCGTACCAAGCACATCGAAGTTGACTATCACTTCGTGCGGGAACGTGTTGCACAGAAGCTTCTTCATATCAAGTTCATCTCCTCCAAAGATCAAATTGCTGACATCTTCACGAAACCACTTCCACAACCTCAGTTTGAAGGTTGTAGGCGCAATCTTAACTTGATTTATACTTCAGGCCACAGTTAAGATTAAGGGAGGGTGTTAGATAATGTTTATACGTAACTTTTATGTATACTCTGTATATTGTATTTGTACACCTCGTGTACCCTTATATATATGAGATAGCCACACCCAACCGCGTTGAGCAGTTTCCCAAACCCTATTGTCTCACAATACCAACATCCAATAGTAAAACCAAAGTAAGCCGGTTGATAATACCGCGAAGGGTAACAGTGACGAATAAAATGTGGCGTTGGAACACCTAAGCATGATCTCTTGGGAATAAGACGCATTATGAATTAGAGTTAGAGTAGCAGAGATTCCTGACGTGTTGAATGAGCCCGGATAATGTTTTGGTGTACCGATCGTTGTTAGAATTCAAGGTGCCATCGAACAAGTTTGCTTCCTTCGACATTACAGCTATGGTCCAAATAGAAAATTTCTTTTCAAAATTTAGGATAGACCCCTTAGATGCACCGGCAGAGCTTCAAAGAGCTTTACACAGACCTCTTCATCCAGTGCTCTCTCCGGACTGTGACCATAAAAACTGCCATGGAGAATGACAAACGGATGCGAAAATACTTCAGGGCTTACTTCATTGTCGAATCTATCGGCCAATTCATTGGTATGTTCTCCAATCGGTGGAGTTGTGACTGCAAGAGAAGGATGCCCTGACCTTAGCACTGGACTGCCAATAAGAAGTTCACTGCCAGCTCGGCGTATTTCGGTGCGATTCTTCGGTTGCATCACGCCTCCCTTCGTCAAGCTAGCCAAGTCCTCTGGTGCGCCTCCCAAGTGCAAGATGTTCGTTTGGTTGGTGATGCAAGGTCGTTGCCTACCTTTCGTCAAAAAAGAAAAAAAACGTTCAGTTTTGTTCTGAATGCTGAGAAGGGCCGTGATGAGCAAAGAGCAGATTTCTGTCATTGTTGGGTGTTAATCTCAAGCTTTTGAACACCTGATTTCTGTCATTTGCTACCACACAAAACTCCCTTTATCCATTGGTTAACATCGCCTATCATAATCTGCAGATGTTGTGCAAATGTCGCCTAAATTACAAAATCAAACACGTTGCAACACTTTCAGAGCTTTCAGGCAATCGGGATGACAGAATGAAACAAATGCAGGAGACGCCATGAACACACGAGTCCCAAGGAAACCAATCTCACTGCTTCCCCTTCCTTCCTCTCACGTTGGACACGAGCTCCCTGTGGAACATGGCCGACTTGGTCACCTGCTCGATGGGTTCAGCTAGATCTTCCGTGTTTCCATCAGATCGCTGATAAGCCTGTGCAGATCATTGTACGACGACCCGCCTTCTGCCACGGCGGCGTGAGCCTTCACGGCGAGCTCCTGCGCCCGGCCCCTCGCCGCCTCCCCTGTTCCCCCGGGCTCCAAGAACCTCGCCACGGCCCGCGCCACCGCCGCCGCCGGCACCGTCTGCTGCTCCTCGTACCTCGTGCTCCGTGGCCCGTCCCACACCCTCTCGCCAATCTTGAGAACGTCCGTGACCAGCCTCTCCTCGATGAACTGGTCGAACACCAACGGCCACGTCAGCATCGGCACGCCGGCCGCCGCCGCCTCCAGCAGCGAGCTCGACCCGCAGTGCGTCAGGAATGCCCCCACGGCCGGATGAGCCAGGATTGCGGTCTGTGGGGCCCACCCTCTGACGAGCATCCCCCTCTTCCCGACACGCTCCTCCCACCCCGCCGGCGGCGCCCACCCCTCGGCCCTCAGCGCCCACAAGAACGGCTTGCCGGAGGCTTCCAATCCGAGAGCCAGCTCCCGGAGCTGATCTCCAGAGATGGAGGCGTAGGTGCCGAAGCATACGTACACCACCGAGCATCTGGGCATCGAGCCCAGCCAACGGATGCACGGTGACTCACCAGCACTTGCTCCGGCCGGTGGCAACGGCAGTGACAGTGGCCCGACGAAGTAGGCGCGCTTCACGTAGCCGGGGCGCGCGTACAACTCACAGTACTGCTGCTGCATGTCCAAGAAGGTGTTGACGGCGAGGCCAAAGCACCTGGCTTGCCCCGCCAAGACCGGGCTGAATCGGTCGTGTTTCTCTTGGCGTCTCAAGAACTCCGGCAGTTCCGTCCTTGGGATCCGTATCTCCGGGCCTGGAAACCCAGGGACGAGCACCTCCTGTTGATCGGAGAGGCCGTCGACTGCGCCAGCGATATTGCGCATGGCGAAGGTTGAGAAGGGGGGCATGACGCTGAACGTGATGCACGGCACGCCTAGCTCGTCGGCGATGATGGACATCCAGAAAAAGTGGATATCGGTGACAACAGCGTCGGGGGAGGCGCATCAGCGTCTCTTCCATGGCCGCGGCGTCGATGCGCCACGCGTCGTCCACGGCAGCGGCGGAGAGGTTCTCGACGTCCGGCGGCAGGCCGTCCACGTCCGGGAACGGGTAGGTGGCTATCCCGACTGCGGCGCTCGCCGCGGGGCCGTGCCGCTCGAGTGCTGATCGAGCGACCGAGACATTGGCGGGCGTGACAGCGATCGTGGGCTCGACGGTGTCAGGCCTGACCGCGGCGAGGCGGACGGCGAGGTCGGTGTGGGGGCCGATGTGGCTGGTGGCGAAGAAGGGGACGATCAGGATGCGCAGCTTCTTGCCGTGCTCCGCCGAGGCCATCCCTGCCGATATTTTGTTGGTTATGGCCTTCTGCGGCTACGGCCTGCTACTCAATTATTGGAGTCGAGTCGGCAGCAGTGAGCTGAAGCACGGAGAAAATATCATGTGATACCATGATATCATGTCTCAAAACATAAAATTTTATGTTTCAAAAAAGTTCGACAAAAATTGTGGATGTTCACAAGACATATGTCTACTAGTCCTAAAAAATTCAGATTCAAAATCGAAAAATACATTGAGAAATAAAAAAGACAAATTCTGCATGAATAGTGTCACAAAAGACAAGAACAAATATGGCACTATTCACATGTAGATTTGTCTTTTTTGTTTCTTCATGTATATTTTGGATTGGGATTTGAATTTTTTAGGGATGGTAGACACATGTCTTGTGAACATCCATAAAAAATTTTGAAATTTTTTGGAACACAAATTTTGAGTTTTGAGACATGGTATCATGGTATCATGTCATGCTTGGTTTCGCTGGATATCTTCCCGTGAAGCACGTGGTGGTTGTCAAGTCGATGACGAACCAGACACAGAGGGCCCCCGTTCCCAACGGCAGCACCTAAATTTTTCTAGCATCCTTCCGCGGACCGAGGCGTCCTTCAACCATAGCTACGTATATTTTCACAACAACTTAAATCTATCGATCAAATCAGACGAATTTTAATATAAACAAGGAGGATTTCATTAAAAAATAGGATAATTTGCACATAGAACTGAACAATATTTCGTCCGGTGAACTAAAAACACAAAACAAAAACCCTAAACTATCCTATACTTCACGTTGACCTCGTAGGTCATGCCGGGCTAGCCGGCGGCTCCTCCTCCTTCATCGTTGCCCGACCCGGCGTTAGAGTCGTCGTCGTCGGGCTTGGGGTGTCGAAAGGTGGAGACGTCGCGGCAGGGCTTCTCGACGACCGCCTGACGCTCACAGATGACCCTCTCCGCCTCCTCCTGCGCCGTGCGCAGTGCGGTCGCGGCCACCGAGGACATGGGTTGGGGGAGAGGGCGGCAGTCGTGGGAGGCGTCGTCGTTGGCGGCGGCGGTGATCTCGGCGAGGGGCCATTCCTCGCCGTACTTGGGCATCTCCTCGTCGAGGCGGCGGAGACGGCGCTTGGTCGTCTCCGACGTCGTCACGAAGCGGTCCAGACCCAGGCGTACACCAGGTCCGGGTCCACCATGATGTGTGGCGGCGGGACGTCCGAGTCCGCGAACTTGGAGCGGCGCGTGCATCGGAAGAAAAGTGCGGGAGGGGCAGGTGACGGGTTTTTTGTGGGGCGGGATGGTCAGAAGCGGGCTAGGTGCGGTCCGGACTCCCGCAAACCTCCCCCACTTTTGTCTCCGGTTTGCGGGAGAAATCGCATCCGTACCGCATCACGGACCAATACAGGACCGCATTGGATGGCTTCCGCGATCCGGACAGCACAGTTCGAACGGTTGCGGGGGTTTATGGGTCCGCCTTGGAGATGCCCTAAATAACGAACGCGACTTCTTTCTGTACAAGAAATTGCCAGGGTCTCAAAAAATCAAATCAACTGTATTCCCTCCATTCCATAATATAGTGCGCCCACGCTTTTCGAGATTCAACTTTGACCATAAATTTAATCAACATGGGCGAGAAAAAAAGTTAAATCTCGAAAAACGTGAACACACTATATTATGGAATGGAGGGAGTATTACATTTCCTTAATTTTGGATCTGAACACTGAGAACGGCCGTCATGAACAAATGTCGAAAATGTCTACTGATTTCAGTCAATATTGCCGGCACATGCAACCTTCAGGTTTGCAGGCAATTAGCATGTGTGATCGAAGAAGTTATGTCCTGTGATTCAAGCTTACCAGATGCATCGATGAACTCTATGCAGAGAAAAACATTTCGCCAAATTTCATACGAGTTCGTGAAATCAATGATCTCCAATCGGGGAGAGAATTCCGGTCAAATTTTTACTAAAAAAAACATGATGCCCCCGAAAGAAATGAATCAATAAAGAATCCCTCTTGTGCGCCGGTGGAGCATCTTTAGGGCATCTCGAAGGCGGACCCACAAGCCGCCCGCATACGTTCCGATGCGGATTGTCGTCCAACGCGGGCTTGTGTTGCTCCGTCGAGCAGTCCGGAGGTACTTTTTCCGGCAAATCCGAGACAAATTTAGGAGGCTTTGCGGGAGTCCCGACAGCAGCCACGCAGGACTCGGCTCCACCCCGCTTCTCCTCCGTCACCGTTCAACCCCACTCCTCCGACCGCCCCGACAGGTACCATCCGCTACTGCTATACTCACCATGCCCAGCACTTGTTCGATGAATTGTTGGAGCTAAAAAGTTGTCCCTTCTTCTTTCAAGCAATGGATACCGATTTGGAGTACATATACGAGCGTTATGTTGAGTCATCCGACGAGGAGGACTATACGGATGAGACCAAGATGATGCAGGCGGTCCTTGAAGACGCGGAGCACACATAGGAGCATGTTCTCAATTTGAAGGGATCGATCAAGGGTCATCGAGTGCTCAACCAGAACAGGGTGCGACCATTTGACACTGATGACCGACTACTTTGCCTCCAATGCACTCTTCGCTGACCATTTTTGCCGGTGTTTTCAGATGCGCAAGACTGTCTTCGATTGTTTGTACCATGGCGTCCGGTTCTACAATGACTATTTCATCTTAAAAAAGGACGCCGTGGGAAGGATTGAGGTATCTGGTTACCAGAAGTGCACGGCCACACCCCGGATGCTTGCAAATGGCACGACTGCTGATTCATAGGACGAGTACCTACGGATGTCTGAGAGCACATGCGGAGATGCTATGGTCAGATTTGTAACTGCCGTGGTTGAGGTGTTTGGACCTCAGTACCTGAGAGAACCAACTGTGTCAGACACCGAGAGGCTTTTTGCAATCTCATAAGGAAGAGGGTGGCCAGGTTTGCTTGGACCTCTTGACTGCATGCATTGGAAATGAAAGAACTGCCCGAAGGCTTTACAAGGGCAATATCATGGTCTTGTTAAGAAGCCCACCATCATTCTTGAAGCTGTTGCATCACATGATTTTTGGATTTGGCCCGCTTTCTTTGGCATGCCCGGGTCGCACAATGACATAAATGCGCTGCAGCAATCACCCTTGTTTGCGAGTCTGACTAAAGGAAAATCTTCTCCTTGCCACTATACTATCAATGGACATGAGTACAAGATGGGCTACTATCTGGTTGACGATATCTATCCTCCGTGGGCTACCTTTGTCAGCACCATCTCTAACCCAGTTGGCCAGAAAAAGTCTCACTTTGCCCAAAGACAAGAAGCAAATAGAAAGGATGTCGAGAGGGCATTTGGAGTTCTGCAGGCCTGTTTTGTAGTTGTTTGTGGACTTACTAAACAATGAGATCCGAAAACCTTGTGGGAGGTGATGACATGATTGTCGCGGATGAGGTTGAGGATGCTACCGCAGCTCTAGAATTTGAGAACATGGGTGATCCTATCGAACTTTCAGATCAGAATCCGGCCATATTTGAAGAGTTTATTTAAATGCGTCAACAAATTTGGCATCGAGCAACTCACGAGCAGCTGAAGGAGTATCCAATTGAGCATCATTGGGTGGTTAAAGGGGACAACAATGTTGGTATGTAATATACTAATATTTGAACTTTTTAAAGTTTGAACTACTACTGCATGCAGTTATTGCTCATGCAAACCAACCTCCTCCAACACCCATTTCATCCCAACCGAGTATCACAAGATTCTATTAAAGCATCTACAGCCGGACTTTGCAAATCCGCCCCCCCAAACGCCCGCAGACGCGCCCAGGCGCGTCCACGGGCACTGACCGGGCACTCCTCAAATTAGCCATTTTGCATCCGCTCCTCTCATATTTTATCCCCTAGATCCATACAAAGCATGCAAAAAAATCCTACGTACTACCCAAGCTACTCTTCATCGTCGGACCTACCATATATTTGTTGCAAAATTGGACCAAATCAATTTTATAAAATATTAGGCCATATTTAATGTACAATTGGCAATGGTTGGGTGTCAAAAGCTTTGATCCACCTCTTGTGAAAAAGACAAATTTCTGCCGATTCAGCAGGAAGCGGGTCAAATTTGAACTGCAGCTGCCTTATAGTTTGCTCTTTATTTTTTCTAAAAATCATTTCTAGGTACATGAGTATCTATTTGATCAGAAATACATGGTTTGATGGTGATACGTCCAGGTTTGGACGGTGGCCGAGGGCCCCAACTTCAGAGCACGTAAACTCGCACACCCGTCGCGTGGTCACCGCGTGACCATGGTGTTGCCATGCATTCTTGGCAGCCTAGGCATGTCTAGTGGGTTGGGCACTCGTCCGGTAGGTGTTAGGAAGAAGAAGGCGATAGAAGAATGTCACGAGGAGACTGAACTAAGCTCAAACATGAATTAGCAGCCAAGTGTTTGATTAGTGGTGGGGAAAATGCACATGGCCAATGGGCCTGAGTTTTGGTCGAGGATGATCATCTACTAAGGGCACTGTCTTGGAAATTTTCCAGCTCAAAGGGAGGAGCCTAGGTGTCACTTGCTTTGCAAAGTACCACACTGGACAGAAATATGAATGTTGAACCTAGACTCAAATGAATGAATGGATTCATCTGAAATTTGGAGGAGAATGATAATTTGGGCATATGAAGGCACTGTAAAAATTTCATACCATTTGGATAAATAAAAATGATACTTCCTTCACAGTGCTCTTCACTAAACAGAAAATTAGGAAAAATGTTGAGGGAAATTGGCTAGATTAAATGAGCTAAAATTTGGTGGAGGGAGGTTCTATAGGCAGGGTCATGTCTTGGTAAATTTTCAGGAATTATAAATTAACATAAAATATAGTTGCTTCACAAACTGAAAATATTACCAGAAACAAAGATTGGATGGTGGGCTCACATGGTTTGTTATATGGGGCTCAAATTTTGTGAAGAGCTATGATTTGGGAATATAAAAGATGTGGAAAAAATTCAGCTCATTAGGATATGCATAGCTAGTACTTCCTTCACAACGGTTCTAGCTGAACAGAAACTTTGGAAATTTGCCGAGGAAGATTTACTAGGCAAATGGAGCCTAATTTTGTCATGAGGCAATGATTTGGATAGTAAAAAATGCCCAAATTGTTTGTGAATTTTGGGAATGACAAAAATATAGGCTTCTTCACAACCTAGGGCAAAAATTGACACATAGACATGACAAATAGGCAAAACTGATGAGGTGGCGCCTAGTCATAGCAATGCACCACAATTTACAAGGCTATGACCATCTATATTGGTCGTGATCAGCTAGAAATAAGGCAGCGGAACAGTGCTGTTTGCTTTACGACCATTTCATGAAAGGAAATTACGACCTTTCTGACCAAAATGATCATTATGGTTTAGGGTTTGGAGCCCCCCGAACAGCTTATGACCAATTGGTCTCAAATGGTCGTAGATTTACGACCAATTCTTCCAGGGTTACTGACACAAGGTCACAAGTTGACATATTTCTTGTAGTGAGCATGCAAAGAAAATCCTACGTACTACCCTAGCTACTCTTCGTCGTCGGAGATGTCGACGACCACGATGTCGGGTGCCGGCTGGACGAGCGGGTAGGAGGGCTCCGACTCATCCTCCTCCTGCTCTACCTCATCCATGTAGGCAAACATCTCCGCCTCCTCCTCGGCCTCTTGCGCCTCCATCTCATGCCGACGACAGCGTCTTGCCTCCGCAGCCGGCTCCGACCGGGGGGAATCGAGGATGGCCTGCTGCTACGCCTGCAGATCCCCGGCACTAGTGTCCCCCACATCCTCCTCCTCCGGCTCATCCCCCTCCTCCTCAAAGTCCTCCTCCCCGTTGTTGTCGTCGTCCTTCTCCTCCTCCTCCAGATCCACTGCATCCGGAGGTAGCCCCATGGCGATCTGGGCTTCGCATCTAGCCCAAATCTGCTCAAGGAGCTCGAGCCGGCGCTCTGGCATCAGAAATGGCTCGCTCCTCACCCGACGGCGTGGGGGCATGGCTACTACGCGGACGGGTGGAGTGGAAAGCGGCGGCGGCGACGGACAGGAGGAGGAAAATGTGGATGGATGGTAGGGTTTTGGTGCCGGCGATCGACTTAAATAGCCGGGCAATGCACTCCGCGGCCTGCCGGAGCTACGCCATGCGGCGGCACCGGTCCGACGGAGGAGATGAGCTTCGAACCGCCGGGTTTGAGTACGTTTTCAACTGGGACCCCTTCGTCAGTCTGACGTGGCGGGCATGCCCGGTCACGCCCGGGTGCCCCCATATCCGCCCCATATTTGGGTTGGATATGGGGGTGCGGGTCAGCTTGGGCGTTTGAGGCCCATTTGAGACGTCTGTCTGGGTCGAAAATGTAAACGCTAGGGTTTGGGAAACTGCTCGACACCCAATACGGGTGTGGCTATCTCATATATATAAGGGTACACAAAGTGTACAAATACAAGATACAGGGTATACACAGAAGCTACGTATAAACGTTGTCTAACACACTCCCTCAATCTTAACTGTGGCCTGAAGTACAAAGCAAGTTAAGATTACGCCTACAACCTTAAAACTGAGGTTGTGGAAGTGGCTTCGTGAAGATGTCAGCAAGTTGATCTTTGGAGGAGATGAACTTGATATGAAGAAGCTTCCGCGCAACACGTTCCCTCACAAAGTGATAGTCAACTTCGATGTGCTTGGTACGAGCATGGAAAACTGAATTAGATGAAAGATACGTCGCACCAATATTATCACACCAAAGAACCGGTGGCTGCTCTTGAGAGACTCTCAACTCTCTCAACAGAGACTATACCCAAATGAGCTCAACTGTGGCATTGGCAACCGCCTTGTACTCTGCTTTAGTGCTACTCTGAGATACTGTGGCCTGCTTGCGCGCACTCTAGGTGATCAAGTTGCGACCAAAGAAGATACCATAGCCCCCCGTTGATCGCCGGTCATCCAGGCTCCCAGCCCAATCTGCATCAGAGAACGCCGAGAGAGCACTCGAGGAGGTAGACTGAAGATGCAAGCCATATGAGACAGTATGAGAGAGATAACGCAGTATACGCTTCACAGCTGACCAGTGTGAAGTCCGAGGAGCATGAAGATACTGGCACACACGGTTTACCGCATAGAAGATGTTCGGCCGTGTGATAGTCAAGTATTGCAAGCCACCAACAATACTGCAGTACCTGTAGCATCATCTGAAGGAAGCAAGGCACCATTCAGGGCTGATAACCGATCAGTCGCAGACATAGGGGTGGTAGCATGCTTGCATTGCAACATACCAGCACGTCGCAACAAGTCCAAGGACTACTTATGCTGAGTGAGAGTCAGGCCAGCAGGGGACCGTGAAACCTCCAGACCAATGAAGTAATGGAGAGCACCCAGATCCTTGACAGCAAAATGACCACTCAGAGCAGACAGCAGACGATCAGTGACAGTTACTTAGGAGCTGATAAGAATAATGTCATCAACATAAACTAGTAGGTACATAGTAACCTCAGGACGATGGAACAGGAACAGAGACGTGTCAGCAGTGGACGGAGAAAATCCAAGATGTCGAAGAACCGAGCCAAGTCAGGCATGCCATGCACGAGGAGCCTGTTTAAGTCCATAAAGCGCCTTAACAAGATGACACAAATGATGTGGACGTGCAGGATCAACAAAACCTGGAGGTTGCTGCATATAAACCTCTTCCTCCAAGACCCCATGGAGAAAAGCATTTTGAACATCAAGCTGACGCAGAGACCACCCTTTGGCAATAGCCAAGGACAGAAGCAGACGAATGGTGGTAGTTTTGACAACTGGACTGAAGGTATCCTCATAATCTAGACCATACCGTTGTTTAAAACCTTTGGCCACCAACCGTGCCTTGTATCGCTCAATAGAACCATCAGCATGCTTCTTTACCTTAAACACCCACTTGGAGTCAATGATGTTGACACCAGACACAGGAGGAACCAAGCGCCAAGTATCATTCCTGTGTAGTGCCTGAAACTCCTGCTCCATGGCACTGTGCCAATGAGGAATCCGAAGAGCCGCCTGAAAATGCCGAGGCTCAGCAGTGGGGTCAGCTTCTGTCTATGCCATACATGCCGTAATCCATGCAACCGTGCCGCCAGTGCGCTCCTTCGGCCGAACAATACCACTCTGACTGCGCGTACGAGGACGCAGAATAACGGTAGGTGGCAGAGGAGGCATCGGAGACGGAGTCGATGAAGATGGCGATGGCGACGCAGACCGCTCCCCAGGCTCATCAGCCACGTGCACCGGTGACACGGTCGGTAGCATGGGAGAGCCAGTCTGGCTAGTTAACCGGCCTGGCGAGGAAGGCGTGGACGCCGGCTCGGCCCCCGCGGCCGAGGCTGGCTCGGGCGAAGCTGGCTCGGCCAGCTCGGCCGGCTCGGCCAACAAGTGGCCAGCCCCACGCTGGGCCGAAGTGGCAGGGCCCGGCTCGGCTAGCCCCGTCGGCGAGCCAGGTGACAGAGGGGCATTGCGAGCGGGCTCGGCGGACATCCGAGGGGACGCGGGCGGCTGCTCATCCAGAAGCTCGAGGCGTGCTCCTTGCCCAGTACCTACACCATGGTTAGGTAGCAACAAGGGGGTGTATGCAGCATCAACAAATTGACCAGGCAAAGGTAAACCAGATTTCTCAGGTGCAGCGGTAATGGTGGATGTGACTGGAAGTGCGGAAAAAGAAAAAACATTCTCATCAAGCACCACATCACGAGAGATGTAGACGCGGTTAGAGGGAACATGAAGACACTTGTACCCTTTATGAAGAGAACTATAACCAAGAAACACGCACTGTTTAGACCGAAACTCCAACTTGCGTTGGTTATATGGACGAAGATGTGGCCAACACGCACACCCAAAGACCTTGAGAAACATATAATCAGGAATTTCATTCAGCAAGAGTTCAAGTGGTGTTTTCATCTGACGAAGTCATGTAGGGAGTCTGTTAATGAGAAAGCATGCGGTGGAAAATGCATCACTCCAAAACCGGAAAGGAACGGAGGCATGGGCAAGCAAAGCAAGACCAGTCTCAACTATACGGCGATGCTTACGCTCAGCTACACCATTTTGCTGATGTGTATGAGGACAAGACACACGATGTGTAATACGAAGCTTATTAAAGAATGCATTGAGGTTGTGATACTCACCCCCCCCCCCCCTCCAATCGGATTGCACATGAATGATTTTGTGACTGAGCAGACGCTCAACATGCGCTTGGAATTGCAAGAAAACATTAAACACATCAGACTTGCGTTTAAGAAGATAAAGCCAAGTGAACCGACTGTAAGCATCAATAAAATTGACATAGTAATTATGACCACTAGCAAAGGTTTGGGCATGGCCCCATACATCCGAAAACACAAGTTCAAGCGGTTTATTGACTACACGACTCGACTCGGAAAAAGGAAGCTGATGACTCTTGCCTTGCTGACAGGCATCACAAACTGCATCAACATGTTTATTGGACACGATTGGAAGCTCATGACGATGAAGTACATGGCGAATGATGGGAGTGGCAGGATGACCAAGGCGCGCATGCCAATGTGGCGAAGACACACGAACACCGCTGAAAGCACTAGGAGCTGGTGGCACATCAAGTGCATAGAGACCATTATTGCGTAGTCGACCTCTAAGGAGTACGTCCCTCGTGTCCCGGTCCTTAAAAAAGGATGAAATTCGGCAAGAACATTATTGTCACGAGTAAGTTTAGGAACTGATAACAAACTACGTGAAACAAAAGGAACTCGAAGGACATTGAGGAGGCGCAATTGTTTAGATCGATGAGTGAGAAGTGAAGCCTTACCAATATGTGAGATGTGCATACCTTCCCCATTAGCAGTGCAAACTTGATCATGTCCACGGTACGGCTCCTGAGTAAAGAGCTTGCCCATCTCACTCATCAGGTGGTTGGTAGCTCCCGTATCCATGTACCACGATCCATCAACAGGATAGGAAGGAGTGTGGCCTTGCTCATGACTCGCCAGGGCAGCTTGCTTCTCATTACCGTTGCCAATGTTCCCAATCCCCAGGAAATCCTGCTTGAAGCGACGATGACAACGGGAAGCAAGGTGACCATCAAGACCACATAGCTAGCAGGGGACCTGAGCACCACATGAGGGACAGCAGGCACGGACACGGCCGCCTGCGGATGTAGTGGAGTTCCGCGGGTTGGGCGTGCTCGGCGGAGGTTTGGCACCAGTTGGTGGCTTGTAGGGCTTGCCCTTGCCACGCGTTGCAGCGTTGGCGGAAGGGAACCTCGGCGTAGAGCGGCGAGCCTGGATGCGTTGTTCCATAGCGAGGAGACGCGCATACAACTCACGCGGCTGGATGGGAGTGTCACGACCATTGATATTCTCCACCAAATTATCATACTCATCACCCAGTCCATTGAGCACATAAGAGGTGAACTCCTCCGGACCAATAGCCTTGCCAATGGAGCCAAGTGTGTCAGCCATACCCGTCACTTTGTTGAAGTAGTCGGTGACGGTGAGATCATGAAGCTTCACCTCCCCAAGCGCAGTGCGGATGGCATGAGCCCGCGCCTGAGACTGCGAAGCAAAACTGGTATGAAGAGCTATCCACGCATCCCGAGACATAGCGGCGAAGATGACCAGTGACGAGACCCCCTCCGTAAGAGAGGACTGGATAGCAGAGAGAATGGCCTGATCCTGAGCCACCCACGCATGATGCCCCGGATGGTATGGCGGTGGGCACGACAGAGTGCCATCAACAAACCCCTTCAAGTAGCGACTGTGGAGAAGTGGTAAGACCTGAGCACGCCATGACAGATAGTTATCCGTCGTCCGCTTCACCGGGATGAGATGCGCAAAGTAGAACGGTGCATTAGATACACCATGATCCGAAGGCGGCGGTGGCGCATAAAAGCCCGGAGGTGAAGGACCACTCGGTAGCACGGACGAAGCCACCAGTTCTGTCGATGGCCCACCGCAGGGCGCTCCGTATGAAGCGGGCACGCCATAAGAAGGCACGGTCATCGAGGTCGGCGGGTAATCGTAGGCCAACGGGGCAGCAGGGCCGTAGGGCTGCGGCAACGCTGATGGAGCCGGCCACGGATTGGCCGTGGAGGCGCCGTTGGAGCCGCCAGCCGGCGGGTGCGGGCGCTTGACGCCATCGGGTGAAGTGCCTGCCGACGGGTGGGGAACGTCGTGGGGCGTCTGGTGACCCCACCAGGTCGCGGTCGAGGGCGGGACGCCGTAGGTAGCGGGCCCCACGTACGCCGGCGGAGGCACCGGGGCCAGGCCTTGAGGCGGAGCAGCGCCGTAGGAACCTGGTGGCGGCTGGGTGGAGGCGTCGCGGAAGACCGGCGACGGCGGGGCATCGCCGGACGGGGCGGTGGCCGCCATGGAGGCGCCCACCAGGGGAAGTAGCGGCCGAGAGGCCAGGAACGGAGAGGCCGGGGCGGCGGAGGCGGCGACGGCCGGGACGGACGCCATCGGGGGCGATCGGGATAGAGCGAAAGCAAACGATCAAAAACCTAAACTGATACCATGTAAACGCTAGGGTTTGGGAAACTGCTCGACACCCAATATGGGTGTGGCTATCTCATCTATATAAGGGTACACAAAGTGTACAATGTATACACAGAAGCTACGTATAAACGATGTCTAACAGAAAAAATGTGATTGGTGAGTGACCGGCCGGCCCACCTGAACGTATGAGATGGGTTTGAGAGGTCCGGCTATAAATGCTCTTACTCGTTCCATGAGACGGTACTAGAGTGTGGTCTACATGACGTCCGGGGGCACATGTCTTTTTTTTTATAGTTCTTTTTAAGTTGGAAGGGCACATGTCGATGTGTGAATTAGATAGTGTGTGTTTCCTGTTCTGACTATCCGTGAATCATCTATAGCTCCTAGTGCCTCCTCTGTCTACACCTTCAATTTTGAATCCCTAGCGTACGTGCAGCAACCACACAAATAATAGATGAACTAGGAATGAATAATTTTGCTGCGGAGAAGTAAGCTATTCATCATTGGCTTAGTAAAGACTCGCTCCTTATAAAAGACGTGGGTGACATGAAGTCATTGGTTCTCCAGTAGGTCAATAGTCAAGAATCCCTTAGCTATGAGCTTGGTGATCATGTAGGTAAGAGCCTATGAGATCTTCAATCAAACGAAGAATTTGGTCTGCTTGTTTCTCCTTGGGTAGGTCAGAGACAATGTGAACTTGGGTAGGCTGATATGGTTGAGGGGGACAGAGTGCTAGAGAGAGACGCATGCATCATCTTATGTGGTAGATGGGCGGTCCGGACAGAAAGGAATGCTCGGAAGCATGTCGAGCTAGGGCAACTGATGCTGAAATCTGTCAGGTGGACAATAGACATCGGAACGGACATAGCCACATCAAGAAGTGAGAAGTCCGTACACCCAGGTTGGGCTAGAGCACGATGGAAGCTTCTGAAGGCCGACGTCTAACATTTCAATTTTGATGCACGCTATGTGGAGGACATAGGCTAAGGAAGCACATGAATGGAAGTTCAAGACCATACAGCGAAACTAACTAGCGCGGAGGCGCTTTGCTACAAGTTTTGGGCCAGTTCTCTGGTGATGGAAGTAATAGTTGTGTGATGATGTTTTGGTTGGCTTGTGAGATGGTTGAAGTGGTCCAGCCGTGGAACCTGGCAAAGTATACGAGTGTTTGGAAATTCCGGGTACCCTTTACGAGATCAATGAGCTAAGCAGGAATTTTGCAGACTTTTTCTCTCGGTTATGTTGGGCGGGAAACTAATGAGGTGGCACACCTATGTGCATGCGAAGCAAACTAGCGAGAGTAGGAGAAGATGTCTTTGGCTTAATTTCATTCCATTGTTCCCGACAGACTGTCTACAAAAACGATTGTATTCTTTGTAACATCCCCAGATCTTAACCCTGTCATCAAGCTAATTAATTTGCCATGTCATCATATTTTACTGAGTCAAAATGCCACTTGTCTCCAATCAAATTCTAATTCAAATTTAAAATACAAGTCAAATAATTAATTCTTCAAACAGTAAAACAAAATAGTTCACCATGTTGGAAATAATCCCAAGGCATTTATAAAATTGGAACCAACCTTACCAAAATTCCTAAAATGCCCCTGAAAGTTATTTTGGAGGTCTAGCAGCATTTATCTTGCCTTATTCAATTTCTAAAATTACCTAGCCACTTACAATTGCCTTGAAACTTTTTGTGGCAGAGCCTAAAATTGCAAAGTGATTAATGGGCTCAGTTCCATATATTTTCTAAAATGTTTGGTGGCCCGTAGAAATCATTTTCTGCTTCTGTTTTTGATTAAATGGAAAATGCAGTAAGGAGAAGGTGGGCGAGGCCCAACTACTTACCTGGCACTCACCTGAGGCCCGAGCCGGCCCAGCCCACCTCCACCAACCTCTTCCTCCGTGTCGTCGTCTCCATGGCCGCACGCCTCTCCGCCGACCGCAACGTGCCGCCGCGACGGGGAGCAGGAGCACGAGGGGATAAGGGCGGCCCGAGCCTTCCCCCCTGGTCGCCTCGCCTCACTCTCTCACCTTCCCTCTCTCTCGCCTGCGCTCTCTCCCCTCCAGATCCGCCTCGGCCGCGCCTCTCCGTCGCCGCTCACCGCATTCCACCGCGGCCACCGGTCGGCCTTCGCCTCGCCGACGTGCCCCCAGGCTCTGCCTCGACCTCTTCATCCTCCCCGCCGAGCCACGCGGACCGGGACGGCCCCGCAGCACCGCCACGACCTCGCCCTCGCCCTCGGCTCCGACGAACGCCGCCGCCCCGAATCCGCGCCACTGCTGCTCCTAGTCACCCACCGGGCCACCGTGTGCCCCAAGGTGAGCTCCGGTCCCTTCTCCCTCTCCTCGCGCGTCTCCGCCTCCACCGCAGCTAGCTCGCAGCGTAGCTGAGCTCCGGCGTCCGCTATGGCCGTCGGGCTCGCGCACCCAGTGCTTCTCTGCCCGCACCGGCGATCCCCACGTGCTCCTGGCCCTCCCAGGAGGCCAGTGAGCCCCTTAGCCAGCCAGCTAGCACCCCGCAGCCCCGATCTCGTGCTCGCCCGAACCTGCTCCGCCGCTAACCTCGACGCCGACGTGTTTTCCGGACACCTCTGGCCTTTCCGAGGCCATAGATGGATGCAGCTCGGTGTGCCCGTTCGAACGAGCCCGGGCGCGCGCAAAATGGCCCACTGTGGCGCATTTCTGAGCGTCTCCGGCGAGAGCGCCGCCGCGGAGAGCTCACCGAAGCGATTCCGGCGACCCCGCCAGCGTGGCACCGCTTGGGGCCCGCCCGTAGTCACTGCTAGTGGGCCCTGGACCCACTTTGAACCAGTTGACCGTGGTCAACTGCGGTCACTGTTCACCTTGACTCTGACCAGTGGGTCCCCCACGTCAGACACTTAGTTAGCAGCTAATTGCGATTAGTTAAAATTCTATTAATCAACTACTGACACTGACCAGTGGGCCCCTGTTAATTGGTTAGGTAGTTAGATTAGTTAAACTCAGTTAGTTAGCCCACTGAGAATGACAGGTGGGTCCCACCTGCCAGAATTGACCAGTCAACTGGATAGTTGACTACTGACGCAGAGCTGACATCACGCTGACGTCATATATCTAATTTAGTAACTCTGTTAATTTAAATAATTCCAGAAATAGTTTAAAACTTTGAAAATTCATAGAAAATAAACCGTAGCTCAGATCGAAAAACTTTATATATGAAAGTTGCTCAGAACGACAAGACAAAGCCGAATATGCCCTCCTCATACCTGTCACATGCCTCTAGCATGATGAACGAGGAACTTTTCCCTCCGTTTCATCTGTCAGATTATCACCCGGAGCTGGGAGAACACTCCCGGATAGTTTCCCGCTCCCACTAACTTGCGTAGTACTACATTAGGGCACTCCTCGAATAACGTGCTGCCACGCCACGCATCTGTGATTGTATTTGTCTGCTTTATATATTTATTGTTTCTTCCCCCTCTTCTATTTCCGATAGACCCCGAGACCGACACAGCTCAGGAGCCCGACGGCACCACTGACGACCTTTCCTTTACCACAAAGCTTCCAGGCAAGCACCCCCCTTTTGAGCATACCGATATCGCCTATTCTTCTCTCTCTTATGCTTGCATTAGAAGTGACTGCTGTTACTGTTATCCTATTTCTGCTGCATAGCCTGTTTATTGTAACCTGTTGTTGTTAACTACCTGCTTATCCTAAACTGCTTAGCATAGGCTGGGTAGAGACTCATCGGAGACCCCCCACTTTGTCCCGACTGCCCCACTGGATTACCAGAAGACCCGATCAACGGGATCGAAGACCATTCCCCGGCACCGCACATCACTTCCCCCTTAGTTGTTCGACACTACTGGGTTACTATCGAGTGCCAAGGGTGATACCTCGTTAGCACTTTTGATGACAACCTTGTAGGTTAGTTAATCGGTCGTGGTCATCGAGGGTGATTCCTCCTTCACCACTCCCGGTAACGACATTGTCGTGCAACTCCTCAAGAGTGGACCTCGAGGGTGATTCCTCCTTAGTTCACCTTGACGGATACATCGAGCCGGAACCCATCGAGGGTGATTCCTCATGTTTCCCCTTTGGTGTTGGACACACGGTTACTGTGGATACTATGACTTTACACTGAACCATGTTACTAAAGCTGGGTCGGCCCTGAGGGGTACTGATACGTCTCCAACGTATCTATAATTTATGAAGTATTCATGCTGTTATATTATCATTCTTGGATGTTTTACAATCATTTTATAGCAACTTTATATCATTTTTTTGGGACTAACCTATTGACCCAGTGCCCAGTGCCAGTTGCTGTTTTTGCTTGCTTTTTACATCGCAGGAAATCAATATCAAACGGAGTCCAAACACCGCGAAACTTTTTGTGGATTTTTTATGGACCAGAAGACATCCAGTGGGCCAGAGAAGCACTTGGGGGTGCCCCGAGGGGGGCATAACCCACCAGGGCGCGCCTGGGGGCCCAGGCGCGCCCAGGTGGGTTGTGCTCACCTTGGTGGCCTCCCGCACCGCCTCTTCGCCCTATAAATTGCCAAATATTCCAAAAACCCTAGGGGTAGCCCTAGATCAGAAGTTCTGCCGCCGCAAGCCTCTGTAGACACGAAAAACCAATCTAGACCCCGTTCCGGCACCCTGCCGGAGGGGGAAATCATCATCGGTGGCCATCTTCATCATTCCGGCAGCCACCATGATGAGGAGGGAGTAGTCCACCCTCGGGACCGAGGGTTTGTACCAGTAGCTATGTGTTTAATCTCTCTCTCTCTCTCGTCTTCCTGAGATGTCATGATCTTGATGTATCGCGGGCTTTGTTAATATAGTTGGATCATATCGTGTTTTCCGCTCTCTATCTTGTTGTGATGAATTGAGTTTTCCCTTTGAGATTTCATTTTATCGGATTGAAATACTTTTATGGATTTGAGAGCACTTGATCTATGTCTTGTCACTCAACTCGCGGATTCCCGAGGTGACATTGGGGTAATCTATGCATAGGGGTTGATGCACGTTTTCGTCCTTGTTTCTCCGGTAGAAATCTTGGGGCACTCTTTGAGGTTCTTTGTGTTGGATTGAGTATTATGAATCTGAAATTGTTTGATGCATATTGTATAATCAACTCACGGATACTCGCGGTGACATTGGAGTATCTAGGTGACATTAGAGTTGGTTGATGTGTATCATATGGTGTTATTTTAGTACGAACTCTTGGTTAGATCGATCGGAAAGAATAGCTTGGTGTTATTTTAGTACGAACTCTAGGATAGATTGATCGGAAAGAATAGCTTTGAGGTGGTTTCGTGCCCTACAAACAATTTCTTCTTATGTTCTCCGCTAGATAGGAACTTTGGAGTGATTCTTCATCGCACGTTGAGGGATGGTTATATGATCCAATTAGATTAGCATTGTTGAGAGATTGCACTAGCGAAAGTACGGACCCTAGGCCTTGTTTTCAAGCATTGCAATACAATTTGTGATCCATTTTACCAATTGCTACCTTGCTGTTTTTTTATTTTTAGATTACAAAAATATATTTCTACCATCCATATTACACTTTTATCACCATCTCTTCACCAAACTAGTGCACCTATACAATTTGCCATTGTATTGGGTGTGTTGGGGACACAAGAGACTTTTTATTATTTGGTTGCAGGGTTGTTTGAGAGAGACCATCTTCATCCTACACCTCCCACGGATTGATAAACCTTAGGTCATCCACTTGAGGGAAATTCGCTACTGTCCTACAAAACTCTGCGCTTGGAGGCCCAACACAAGTCTACAAGAACAAGGTTGCGTAGTAGACATCAAACTCTTTTCTGGCGTCGTTGCCGGGGAGGTGAGTGCTTGAAGATATATCTTTAGATCTTGCAATCGAATCTTTTAGTTTCTTGTTTTATCACTAGTTTGGTTTGTAAAAAGAAACTACAAAAAAATGAAATTGAGGTTGCATCATATTGTTCATCTTTATAATGTCTTTCGTGAAAATGATGAAAAGGAAGATTGTGCTCAATTGATAGAGGAAGAATTCTATAAAATGTTTGACAAAAAATCCTTGAATGAGCATGATTGCAATGTTGCCAATATGAATTCTTTGAATATCCATGATGCTACTGATATGCAAAGCTACAAGCTTGGGGATGCTATGTTTGATGAAGATGATATTTTTAGTCCCCCAAGTTTTGATGAGAAAATTTATTATGATGAAAGCATGCCTCCTATCTATGATAATTATGGTGATGACATGTATGCTATACTGAATAATGATAATCATGAAACTTGTCATTATGATTTTAATTTTGAATCACATGATAGTTATTTTGTTGAGTTTGCTCCCACTACTATTGATGAGAATACATTTGCTTATGTGGAGAGTATGAAAAGAATGCTTTTTGTGATAGTTATATTGTTGAATTCACTCATGATGCTACTGAAAATTATTGTGAGAGGGGAACATATGCTTTTACATATTGCAATAATATCAAGTTTCCTCTCTATGTGTTGAAAATCTTGAAGTTTTGCTCGTTTTGCCTTCCTATGCTAGTTGATTCTTGTTCCCATAAGTTGTTTGGTCACAAAATCCCTATGCATAGGAAGTGGGTTAGACTTAAATGTGTTAGTAATATGCTTCATGATGCTCTCTTTATGTTTCAATCCTTATCTTTTATGCGAGCATCATTGAACTCATCATGCCTAGCTAAAAGGCATTAAAGAAAAGCGCTTGTTGGGAGACAACCCAACACTTTTACCTACTGTTTTTGTATGTTAAAATGGTTATGCTACTGTATTAATCATGTTTTATTGCTTTTATTTCAATAAAGTACCAAGTAAAGCCTTTGGGATAGTGTGGATGATAGTTGACTTGATTCTGTGCAAAAACAGAAACTTTTGCGCCCAGTAACAGAATTGTTTAAATTCACTGGAGCGTCGAAAAACTCTGAATTTTTTAAAGTTGATGTTTAAACAAATTTCATACGTTTTCCTAAATTTTCAGAATTTTTGGAGTTACATAAGTATGACCTTAATTCAGATCTTTACTTACTGTTCTGTTTTTGGCAGATTCTGTTTTCAATGCATAATTTGCTTTTTTTCTAGTTTCTATGGCTTATATTGCTTAATATAAATTGTGGAAATTATAGAGTACAGTAGGAATTGTGTGAGAACAATTATGAATCTTGTCTTTACAGTATCAAAGTGAATGATTTATCTTTATCATACTAACCCATCTCACGAAGTTCCGTTAAGTTTTGTGTGATTGAAGTTTTCAAGTTTTGGGTGAGATATCGATATGAGGAGAATAAGGAGTGACAAGAACCTAAGCTTGGGGATTCCCAAGGCACCCCAAGGTAATATTCAAGGAATATCCAAGCAAATAAGCTTGGGGATGCCCCGGAAGGCATCCCCTCTTTCGTCTCCAACATTATCGGTAACCTTACTTGGGGCTATATTTTTATTCGTCACATGATATGAGTTTTGCTTGGAGAGTCATTTTATTTTATTAGGATTTACTTGCTGTTATTTATAATAATGTTTTTAATCTTTTATTTCAATAAAAGTGGCAAGGATAGCCATCACCATGCTTATTTTGCAAGTATATGAGTTGCTGTTCCAAAACAGAAAGTTTATCGCTGTTGCAATAATTATCCAGAAAAGTAAGAATGTGATAAAATGTTGAAACGTTTTTCACAATAATATCTGATAAAATTTCTACAGCGTGGTAAATTTTCAGAATTTTTGGAGTTAGGGAAGTATGAGTACAATTGCACTCTTTACAGACTGTCCTGTTTAGACAGATTGCTGTTATGTTCGCATTGTTTGCATATGTTTGCTTGTTTAATGATTCTATTTGAGGATAGGAGTATTAAATATGCAGAGGCATTTAGTATGCAATGTTGAATAATAATTTTAGTGATTTTCTATAGTATAGAATGATAAGGCTTTGCATTGATTTATACTAACTTATCTCACGAGTTCTTGTTGAGTTTTGTGTGGATGAAGTTTTTAAGGTTTAGGGAAACCGTGATATAAAAGGAATTAAGGAGACACAAAAGCTCAAGCTTGGGGATGCCCAAGGCATCCCAAGTTAATAATCCAAGAAGTCTCAAGCATCTAAGCTTGGGGATGCCCCGGTAGGCATCCCACCTTTCTTCATGAACAACTATCGGTTAGTATCGGTTGAGCCTAAGTTTTTGCTTCTTCACATGAGTTGTGTTTTCTCTGAATGTCATTTTATTTTGTTTTGCTTGATGTTTTAATAAAATAATTAGATCTGAAGATTTTAAATAAGAGATAGTCCTCAAATAGCTACCCATTTACTTAACTACTCGCTTGATCTTCACTTATATCTTTTTGGAGTAGCTTGTCATTTACTCTTGTGCTTCACTTATATCCTATGAGTAAATTGTTGAATAAATTGAATTTCATGAAGTTGAAATTATATGTTCATATCATGCCTAGTGGTAGCTTTACATTGGGTTTAGAAAGTGAAATCTTTTGAGGCTTGACAATCACATATTGGTCATACAAGCAATTCATGAATGATTAGTAGAAGGAAGAGAACTTTCACATGCAAATACACTATCTTGGAAATCTTTTGTGATTGTGAGCCCCCATCAAAATATTATATGCCAAAATTGTTGACATTGGACAAGGAAGACAATGTAATGATTTATGTTTATTCATATTCACATAGAAGTTATATTGTCATAGATCCTTCAACATGTGGTGCTTGCCCCCCATCTTTGCTAGCCAAAAATTCCGCACTAAGTAGAGATACTACTTCTGCATCCAAAACCCTTAAACCCAAATCTTATTTTCAAGAGTCCACCATACCTACCTATGGATTGAGTAAGATCCTTCAAGTAAGTTGTCATCGGTGCAATAAGGCAATAAAAATTGCTTCTAAAAGTGTACGATCATTTAGTGTAAGAGAAAATTGAGCGTTGTACGAACTTGTGATGGTAAAGAAATAAAAGCGACAGACTGCATAATAAAGGTTGCCATCACAAGGGGCAATATAACGTGACGTTCTTTTGCACTAAAGGGTTGAGCATACAAACAAATAAGTGCATGGCAACCTCTGCTTCCCTCTGCGAAGGGCCTATCTTTTACTTTTATGTATTTACTTTTATGCAAGAGTCAAAGTTTTTCTCTATATTCCTTTTTATTTTTATCCTTTGGCAAGCATCATGTGGTGAGGAAAGATCTAGGCACATATGTCCAGTTGGATATGGGTGGCATGAGTTATTATTGTTGACATCACCCTTGAGGTGAATACGTTGTGAGGCGAAATTATAAGCCCCTATCTTTCTATATGTCTGGTTGAAACGTTTTGTTCATGTGTATGCGGTGAGTGTTAGCAATCATAGAAGACTATATGATGGTTGAGTATGTGGAGCTCTTACTTAGACTCTGTTGAATAAGTTGAATTGCAATTGTTTGGTGACTGAGAACATAGGTTGTTGAGTTTCAAGAGAATTCATTGTTTGAACCTTAACATGTGAATTGGTTGCTACTTTAACATGATGAGTTTTATGAGAAAGAATTGCTGTTATGATGCTAGGAAAAGTGATTGAAATTGTCATTGATCAAACTTGTGCACTTTGCTAGCATTCACACTTCATAAATTATTTCTTTTATCATTTACCTACTCGAGGACGAGTAGGAATTAAGCTTGGGGATGCTGATATGTCTCCAACGTATCTATAATTTATGAAGTATTCATGCTGTTATATTATCATTCTTGGATGTTTTACAATCATTTTATAGCAACTTTATATCATTTTCTTGGGACTAACCTTTTGACCCAATGCCAGTTGCTGTTTTTGCTTGCTTTTTACATCGCAGGAAATTAATATCAAACGGAGTCCAAACACCGCGAAACTTTTTGTGGATTTTTTATGGACCAGAAGACATCCAGTGGGCCAGAGAAGCACCTGGGGGTGCCCCGAGGGGGGCACAACCCACCAGGGCACGGCTGGTGGCCCAGGCGCGCCCAGGTGGGTTGTGCCCACCTCGGTGGCCTCCCGCACCGCTTCTTCACCCTATAAATTGCCAAATATTCCAAAAACCCTTGGGGTAGCCCTAGATCAGAAGTTCCGCCACCGCAAGCCTCTGTAGCCATGAAAAACCAATCTAGACCCCGTTCCGGCACCCTGCCGGAGGGGGAAATCATCACCGGTGGCCATCTTCATCATCTCGGCGGCCACCATGATGAGGAGGGAGTAGTCCACCCTCGAGGCTGAGGGTTTGTACCAGTAGCTATGTGTTTAATCTCCCTCTCTCTCGTGTTCTTGAGATGTCATGATCTTGATGTATCGCGGGCTTTGTTAATATAGTTGGATCATATGGTGTTTTCCCCTCTCTATCTTGTTGTGATGAATTGAGTTTTCCCTTTGAGATTTCATTTTATCGGATTGAATACTTTTATGGATTTGAGAGCACTTGATCTATGTCTTGGCACTCAACTCACGGATTCCCGAGGTGACATTGGGGTAATCTATGCATAGGGGTTGATGCACATTTTTGTCCTTGTTTCTCCGGTAGAAATCTTGGGGCACTCTTTGAGGTTCTTTGTGTTGGATTGAGTATTATGAATATGAAATTGTTTGACGCATATTGTATAATCAACTCACGGATACTCGCGGTGACATTGGAGTATCTAGGTGACATTAGAGTTGGTTGATGTGTATCATATGGTGTTATTTTAGTACGAACTGTTGGTTAGATCGATCGGAAAGAATAGCTTGGTGTTATTTTAGTATGAACTCTAGGATAGATTGATCGGAAAGAATAGCTTTGAGGTGGTTTCGTACCCTACAAACAATTTCTTCTTATGTTCTCCGCTAGATAGGAACTTTGGAGTGATTCTTCATCGCACGTTGAGGGATGGTTATATGATCCAATTAGATTAGCATTGTTGAGAGATTGCACTAGCGAAAGTATGGACCCTAGGCCTTGTTTTCAAGCATTGCAATACATTTTGTGATCCATTTTACCAATTGCTACCTTGCTGTTTTTTTTATTTTCAGACTACAAAAATATATTTCTACCATGCATATTACACTTTTATCACCATCTCTTTGCCGAACTAGTGCACCTATACAATTTGCCATTGTATTGGGTGTGTTGGGGACACAAGAGACTTTTTATTATTTGGTTGCAGGGTTGTTTGAGAGAGACCATCTTCATCCTACACCTCCCACGGATTGATAAACCTTAGGTCATCCACTTGATTGAAATTTGCTACTGTCCTACAAAACTCTGTGCTTGGATGCCCAACACGAGTCTACAAGAACAAGGTTGCATAGTAGACATCAGGTACCCGCACGAGTATATGATGAGAATGATGTGGAGTCGGATTGACCTGGAAGGTGCCCGCGAGATAACTACGAGGCGTGGCCGGGCATTCTTAGCCCTTGCCGCAAGACCTCGAGACGGGGCGACGGGGTCACTTTGATCGTGAGTCTCTGCTCGTTACCGCGCGTTCCTAATTCACTAATGGTGTGGATATTTGATCCGAGGGGCCTCTGGCCCGATAGCACTAACCATCACGTGGGCATAGTATGGGCGTTTTGCATTGTATACATCAGCCGAAGCTTAATAGACGTCATGCGACTGAGCGGCGCGCGCCGTGTTGGACTGGATACGCAACCGCGCTTGTATTAAGGGGTTGCCAGGTCTGCTCACGGCCACCCACGCAACGTGCAGGAGTTCCCGGGGCGATGGCCCAAGTCCCCTGGGGGCATAGGTTTAGTCCGGCGTGCAGACCTCTCTATTAAACCTAGGTCGGGTTGCAGCGTATCGTTTGGCCGAGGCCGAGCATGACCCAGTAAAGTGTGTCCGGCCGGAGTTAATCGAGCGTGGTGGGTAAGTTGGTGCACCCCTGCAGGGAAGAATTAAGCTATCGATAGCCTGTCCTACGGTAACGGACACTCGGAGTTGTATCCCGATCGATACAACTAGAACTGGTGACTTGAGATGATAACTGGATAGTATGGCTCTGAGATTGCTTTCTTGCAGGGAGTCGAGGAAGGATCTCTGGGCGAGGTTGATGACACTACTACTACTTTACATTATGCTAATCTGCACTCTTCTAATGCTGCAAGACCGCTGAAGATGATGAAGATGCTAGTCTTCGATGGGACTAGGCTTTCCCCTCTATTCTGGCATGCCTGCAGCCCAGTCCATATATACAGCCCTCCTTTGAAAATGTTGCATATGTAGTGTAGATCCTTGCTTGCTGAGTACTTCGGATGAGTACTCATGGTTGCTTTGCTTTCTTTTTCTCCCCATATCCATTTGTCGCAACCAGATGACGGAGCCCCTAAGCCAGCTGCTCCCGCCGACGGCTACTACTACTACCCTCCTGGCGAGTACTACTACGAGGAGCCGTCCGACGACCAGGAGTAGGTTCGGAGGGTCCCAGGCAGGAGGCCTACGCCTTTCGATCGTAGTGTTTTATTTTGCCCCGCCTTTCTAAAGGCCTCCCTATTTCTGTATTATATCTGTACTCAAATATCTAATGCTTCCACTGACGCTTGTATACGAGCTTATGTATTCGAGCCCTCGAGGCCCCTGGCTTGTAATATAAAGCTTGTATGACTTTATTTATGTTTTAGAGTTGTGTTGTGATATCTTCAAGTGAGTCCTTAGGCTTGATTATGTGCATTTGCGTGTATGGTTAGTGCACGATTAAGCCGGGGTCGTCACATGTTGGTATCAAAGCCGACTACCTGTAGGATCCCTCTTTTCAACTCCTTGGCTGAAGTTGAGTCTAGTAACCGAAAACTATTTTACTAACTTGGCTGTGTGGCTTACGGGCCCACGTCGCCAACTGGGTTTTATTAGGATCTTTTATTCCTCGTCTTTACTCTGGGACTCTGATCTCTCTTCTATTCGGGTTAAAGATTTTACTAACTCTGGCATTAGGTTCTCATAACCACTTCCTCCCGGAGAGCCCCTTCACTACAGATGATCGTCTGCCCCATCAGAAGACTTTGAAGATACTCCTCGATGATTCCCGAGACCCTGTGCCCATAGCTTTGCAATTCCTGACCACCGATAAATCCTGACAAATAACTACTTACACTCGTCGTACATATATTCATTCCAGTTACTCTTTTGTTCCATCCGACATATCGAAATACAATCCGACATTTCGAAAATTCTCTGAACCCACTGCCTTGCAGTTCCTTTCCGCCTGAACATACTTACGAATAATTCCTCACATTTCCGAGGATCCATTCATCCCCAGTTGTTCTTGTGTTTCACAAAATACTTCGTATTGCTATCCGATCTCCCGAAGATCCTCTGCAGCCTAGTGCTCCCGAAAGTCTTGTCTGCCTGCATTATGGATAAATCCATATGTATCGCAATATTCATTAGCATTCCTTGTCATTATCATTCCGAGTCTATTGATTCAATATGAATAAGAATAATCCCTATCATCCGTCGATTCCTAGAATTCATCTTTCTGGCTTAGACATCATTCTGGATATGAGCTGGTTCTCGGTAAATCAATCCTTGATTGATTGGCCATCTAATTCTATTCTACAAACTCATCTTTTTATCAGAGCCTCTGCCTCTGATCCCTCGATTTTCGAATCGTAAACCCTTCGTATTCAAGCTTTGGCTTATTCAGATGTTTCCATAAATCGATTCCTTTGCATCCCTTCTTCTTCTGGTTGAGTACCGATACTCACATCAGATCCTTCGCGGACCACCTGATCTTTTGGTGGTTTACTATCCGTCAGCTCCTTCGTATTTTATCTCATTGACGACTTTCCCCTGATACAAAATGCCTTTGGCAAATTGTATCATCTACTCCGAATCGCTAGCCCTTTGCTTTCGAGCATGTACCGTCGCTCCTGTTATTGTGTTGTATAGGTTCGTAAAAATGTCCCGAAGGGTTGAACCTATGCTTTCCCTAATTCATGTGAACCCAAAAGTTATGCGAGTCATACTCTTCTGGTGCTTCACCAGATAAATCTTCAGCACTACAATTTCTTCGAAAATGAGAAGTGAATGAAAGGTTATGCATTGGAGAAGTGGGAGTCGACCTTGAACTTGTGTTCATGCCCATGGACCCGCTGTAGAACTTATCATGGAAGCTGCTCGTAAAAATAATTATTTCCTTGGTACAAGTTCATCTTGTATCTATGAATTGATCCTTTGCAATCGTGGTTCCGACCATATTTTCTCCTTGATTTCATTTCCCGGACAAGCTAAAGCACTTGGCTTCTGCAAATCAATATGCCTGACCAACCTCTATACTGAACTACCTCGAGTATTACACCCGCCCTACTATCTCGAGGATATCATCCTATCGTACCACGTCCTAGGAATTTTCCGATGGATTGATACCTTTCCCTGTCATAGTCACTCCTCGGGTTCTGGGTTGTCGTCAACTGAGACCACCGAACAATTAATCGATTCCGCTCTGTGATTTAGTACTCCTAGTACTTTGATGCTGGGGAGTTTGATACTACATCACGCCATTCCTAGCCTGATCGGCTATATCATTATCATGCTAATCTTATCCATGCTACCTGGTCCTCCTTCCCGGTGCACTTTTCCAACAATGGGCTAAGCTTGTGTCAAACTGTCTTCATCATATTGTTTTGCTTACACCTTGATTTCCCTGCTACTCTTGAAATTGTTCCTTTGCACTTCTGGTGATGTTTGAATGCAATCTTTGCTTGAAACACCATGTTACTGCTACCTCGAAGCATGACTGTGGTATTCCGAATATCATTGAGAATAGTGGAAGCGCAATGCTACATGTTTCTTCATCTATTATCCAAACACCGTTGTATGGGTAATATCATGATTCTCCCCTCGCCCCTTTATCTAAATGCTTTCGAACTTGCTGTCCTATCATGTATATCATGCTTCGCCTTTTCTTGGAAAGGATATGCTCCTAGTTCATGTGAGGAAACACATTTTCATTTCCAGTGGTCTGTTTAATTCTGATAATCACATTTTCCTTTCCATTGGTTGTTTAACTTTTCTTGTGATCTATATGACATGGGCAGTATTAATTCTCTGGCTATGAAAACGTCTCGGTCTACAACTCACCAGTGAGACCCTGTTACCATTGTTGATGACAATCCGGTAACCACCGATGGATGAGAACTTTGCCTATTGGTCCACCTCATTTTAACGAGCAGGAAAATGGTTCTCTTTGTCCCTCGCCCTTGGTACCGACCTTGTTGCCGACATAGCTGACAGACTATTCGCTGACATGCCTTATTGTCGTGGCCGTGTAAGATGACACCGTCCTCCCTACTCTCGATCGACACCCCCCCACAGTTCCACAGGATCGGAACCTGACTCTCCTGTACATCCTTGATTCCAAAGTATCCTATGCTCTTGGCTGTGTGTGTTATCACAAGCCACCTTCCGAGAGATGATATATCTCCGATACTCTGAACCCCTTTCACACTCTACTCCGGTATCGATCGGAAGTCCATTCGCTTGAAACTTACTATCGTAACTTCTTACTTTGCTCTCGATGTTTTCTAAGTTTCAGCTCGAGAAATAGTTCCTGTCGCATTCCCTGAGTTGTCCACCAGTTAATCGACCTTGCAAAGGTCAGTTCACCTGAGGTTACCCTTTACTTCCCCACTTAAATCTCGGGACGAGATTTCTTGTAGTGGAGGAGATTTGTAACATCCCCAGATCTTAACCCTGTCATCGAGCTAATTAATTTGCCATGTCATCATATTTTACCGAGTCAAAATGCCACTTGTCTCCAATCAAATTCTAATTCGAATTTAAAATACAAGTCAAATAATTAATTCTTCAAACAGTAAAACAAAATAGTTCACCATGTTGGAAATAATCCCAAGGCATTTATAAAATTGGAACCAACCTTACCAAAATTCCCAAAATGCCCCTGGAAGTTATTTTGGAGGTCCAGCAGCATTTATCTTGCCTTATTCAATTTCTAAAATTACCTAGCCACTTACAATTGCCTTGAAACTTTTTGTGGCAGAGCCTAAAATTGCAAAGTGATTAATGGGCTCAGTTCCATATATTTTCTAAAATGTTTGGTGCCCGTAGAAATCATTTTATGCTTCTGTTTTTGATTAAATGGAAAATGCAGTAAGGAGAAGGTGGGCGAGGCCCAACTACTTACCTGGCACTCACCTGAGGCCCGAGCCAGCCCAGCCCACCTCCACCAACCTCTTCCTCTGTGTCGTCGTCTCCATGGCCGCACGCCTCTCCGCCGACCGCAACGTGCCACCGCGACGGGGAGCAGGAGCGCGAGGGGATAAGGGCGGCCCGAGCCTTCCCCCTGGTCGCCTCGCCTCACTCTCTCACCTTCCCTCTCTCTCGCCTGCGCTCTCTCCCCTCCAGATCCGCCTCGGCCGCGCCTCTCCGTCTCCGCTCACCGCACTCCACCGCGGCCACCGGCCGGCCTTCGCCTCGCCGACGTGCCCCCAGGCTCTGCCTCGACCTCTTCATCCTCCCCGCTGAGCCACGTGGACTGGGACGGCCCCGCAGCGCCGCCACGACTTTGCCTTCGCCCTCGGCTCCGACGAACGCCGCCGCACTGAATCCGCGCCACTGCTGCTCCTAGTCACCCACCGGGCCACCGTGTGCCCCAAGGTGAGCTCCGGTCCCTTCTCCCTCTCCTCGCGCGTCTTCGCCTCCACCGCAGCGTAGCTGAGTTCTGCCGTCCGCTATGGCCGTCGGGCTCATGCGCCAAGTGCTTCTCTGCCCGCACCGGCGATCCCCACATGCTTCTGGCCCACCCAGGAGGCCAGTGTGCCCCTTAGCCAGCCAGCTAGCACCCCGCGGCCCCGATCCCGTGCTCGCCCGAAGCTGCTCCGCCGCTAACCTCGACGCTGACGTGTTTTCCGGCCACCTCCGGCCTTTCCGAGGCCATAGATGGATGCGGCTCGGTGTGCCCGTTCGAACGAGCCCGGGCGCGCGCAAAATGGCCCTCTGTGGCGCATTTTCGAGCGTCTCCGGCGAGAGCACCGCTGCGGAGAGCTCACCGGAGCGATTCCGATGACCCCGCCAGCGTGGCACCGCGTGGGGCCCGCTCGTACTCACTGCCAGTGGGCCCTGGATCCACTTTGACCCAGTTGACCGTGGTCAACTGCGGTCACTGTTCACCTTGACTCTGACCAGTGGGTCCCCCACGTCAGACACTTAGTTAGCAACTAATTGCGATTAGTTAAAATTCTATTAATCAACTACTAACACTGACCAGTGGGCCCCTGTTAATTGGTTAGGTAGTTACGTTAGTTAAACTCAGTTAGTTAGCCCACTGAGAATGACAGGTGGGTCCCACCTGCCAGAATTGACCAGTCAACTGGACAGTTGACTGCTGATGCGGAGCTGACATCACGCTGACATCATATATCTAATTTAGTAACTCTGTTAATTTAAATAATTCCAGAAATAGTTTAAAACTTTGAAAATTCAAAGAAAATAAACCGTAGCTCAAATCGAAAAACTTTATATATGAAAGTTGCTCAGAACGACAAGACGAAGCCGAATATGCCCTCCTCATACCTGTCACATGCCTCTAGCATGATGAACAAGGAACTTTTCCCTCTGTTTCATCTGTCAGATTATCACCCGGAGCTGGGAGAACACTCCCGGATAGTTTCCCGCTCCCACTAACTTGCGTAGTACTACATTAGGGCACTCCTCGAATAACGTGCTGCCACGCCACGTATCTTTGATTGTATTTGTCTGCTTTATATATTTATTATTTCTTCCCCCTCTTTTATTTCCGATAGACCCCGAGACCGACGCAGCTCAGGAGCCTGACGACACCACTGACGACCTTTCCTTTACCGCAAAGCTTCCAGGCAAGCACCCCCCTTTTGAGCATACCGATATCGCCTATTCTTCTCTCTCTTATGCTTGCATTAGAAGTGACTGCTGTTACTGTTATCCTATTTCTGCTGCATAGCCTATTTATTGTAACCTGCTGTTGTTAACTACCTGCTTATCCTAAACTGCTGAGCATAGGCTGGGTAGAGACTCATCAGAGACCCCCACTTTGTCCCGACTGCCCTGCTGGATTACCAGAAGACTCGATCAATGGGATCGAAGACCAGTCCCCGGCACCGCACATCACTTCCCCCTTAGTTGCTCGACACTACTGGGTTACTATTGAGTGCTGAGGGTGATACCTCGTTAGCACTTCTGATGACAACCTTGTAGGTTAGTTAATTGGTCGTGGTCATCGACGGTGATTCCTCCTTCACCACTCCCGATAACGACGCTATCGTGCAACTCCTCAAGAGTGGACCTCGAGGGTGATTCCTCCTTAGTTCACCTTGACGGATACATCGAGCGGGAACCCATCGAGGGTGATTCCTCAGGTTTCCCCTTTGGTGTTGGACACACGGTTACTGTGGATACTATGACTTTACACTGAACCATGTTACTAAAGACAGGTCGGCCCTGAGGGGTACCCGCACGAGTATATGATGAGAATGATGTGGAGTCGGGTTGACCTGGAAGGTGCCCGCGAGATAACTACGAGGCATGGCCGGGCATTCTTAGCCCTTGCCACAAGACTTCGAGAAGGGGCGACGGGGTCACATCGATCGTGAGTCTCTGCTCGTTACCGCGCGCTCCTAATTCACTAACGGTTTGGATATTTGATCCGAGGGGCCTCTGGCCCGATAGCACTAACCATCACGTGGGCATAGTATGGGCGTTCTGCGTCGTATACATCAGCCGAAGCTTAATAGACGTCATGCGACTGAGCGGCGCGCGCCGTGTTGGACTGGATACGCAACCACGCTTGTATTAAGGGGTTGCCAGGTCTGCTCATGGCCGCCCACGCAACATGCAGGAGTTCCCAGGGCGATGGCCCAAGACCCCTGGGGGCATAGGTTTAGTCTGGCGTGCTGACCTCTCTATTAAGCCTAGGTCGGGTTGCGGCGTATCATTTTGCCGAGGCCGGGCATGACCCAGTAAAGGGTGTCCGGCCGGAGTTAATCGAGCGTGGTGGGTAAGTTGGTGCACCCCTGCAGGGAAGAATTAATGTATCGATAGCCTGTCCTACGGTAACGGACACTCGGAGTTATATCCCGGTCGATACAACTAGAACTGGTGACTTGAGATGATAACTGAATAGTATGGCTCTGAGATTGCTTTCTTGCAGGGAGTCGAGGAAGGATCTCTGGGCGAGGTTGATGACACTACTACTACTTTACATTATGCTAATCTGCACTCTTCTAATGCTGCAAGACCGCTGAAGATGATGAAGATGCTAGTCTTCGATAGGACTAAGCTTTCCCCTCTATTCTGGCATTTCTGCAGCCCAGTCCACATATACAGCCCTCCTTTGAAAATGTTGCATATGTAGTGTAGATCCTTGCTTGCTGAGTACTTCGGATGAGTACTCACAGTTGCTTTGCTTTCTTTTTCTCCCCATATCCGTTTGTCGCAACTAGATGACGGAGCCCCTGAGCCAGCTGCCCCCACCGACGGCTACTACTACTACCCTCCTGGCGAGTACTACTACGAGGAGCCATCCGACGACCAGGAGTAGGTTCGGAGGGTCCCAGGCAGGAGGCCTACGCCTTTCGATCGTAGTGTTTTATTTTGCCCCGCCTTTCTAAAGGCCTCTCTATTTCTGTATTATATCTGTACTCAGATATCTAATGCTTCCGCTGACGCTTGTATGCGAGCTTATGTATTCGAGCCCTCGAGGCCCCTGGCTTGTAATATAAAGCTTGTATGACTTTATTTATGTTTTAGAGTTGTGTTGTGATATCTTCAAGTGAGTCCTTAGGCTTGATCGTGTGCATTTACGTGTATGGTTAGTGCACGATTAAGCCGGGGTCGTCACATTCTTGCTGTTTAAATCAAAACTAAAGTTTGTGATTAAAATGGGAGTTCTTTAACTCTTTTTACCAAAGAGAGAGGAATGCATCATGGTAAGAAAATGGAGCAATAAGCACAAGTCTGCAAAACAATGGTCCAGACGCCCTGCAGCTTCTCGTTTGTTGACCTATGTGGCACATTTTTCTGCAGTTCTATGATACGGGCCTAGTTTCCTGCGAAACTCAAACATGTGAAGCACTGAAGGTGACATACCATGTACTCTGTATTAAAAAAACAAGTGCAGTATCCTCAGAACGTGTTAATTGGTGAAAAACTAAAGCCCATAAAAACTCTCGAGTGGTTGAGTATGCATATGTATCAATGGCTCTGTTGATCTTGTTTATAAGTACTTACCCGGGCCTTCTCTTGTTGGGGATCGGTGTAGAAATTAAAAAAAATCTACGCATCACCAAGATCAATCTATGGAGAGGCTAGCAACGAGAGAGAGGGGAGTGCATCTTCATACCCTTGAAGATTGCGATGCGGAAGTGTTGCAAGAACGCGGTTGGAGGAGTCGTACACACAGCGATTCAGATCGCGGTCGATTCCGATCTAAGCGCCGAACAACGGCGCCTCCGCGATCAACACACATGCAGCCCGGTGACGTCTCCCGCGCCTTGATCCAGCAAGGAGGAGGGAGAGGTTGGGGAAGACAACTCCGGCAGCACGACGGCGTGGTGGTGGAGCTTGCAGTTCTCCGGCAGGGCTTCGCCAAGCTCAACGGAGGAGGAGGGGGTGTTGGAGAGGGGGAGGGCTGCGCCTTGGATGAGGTGCTGCTGCCCTCCCTCCTCCCCTCTATTTATAGGGCGAAGGGGAAAGGGGGCCGGCCCCTCTAGATGAGATCTAGAGGGAGGGCGGCGGCCAAGGGGAGGGGGCTTGCCCCCCAAGCCAAGGGGGGCGTCCCCTTTAGGGTTTCCCCCCAACCCTAGGCGCATGGGCCCTAAGGGGGATGGCGCCCAGCCCACTTAGGGGCTGGTTCCCTTCCACATACAGCCCATAGGGCCCTCTGGGGCAGGTGGACCCTCCCGGTGGACCCCCGGAACCCCTTCGGTGGTCCCGGTACAATACCGGCAAACCCCCGAATACTTCCGGTGACCGTATGATGACTTCCCATATATAAATCTTCACCTCCGAACCATTCTGGAACTCCTCGTGATGTCCGGGATCTCATCCGGGACTCCGAACAACATTCGGTAACCACATACTATTTCCCATAACGACTCTAGCATCACCGAACCTTAAGTGTGTAGACCCTACGGGTTCGGGAACCATGCAGACATGACCGAGACATCTCTCCGGCCAATAACCAACAGCGGGATCTGGATACCCATGTTGGCTCCCACATGTTCCACGATGATCTCATCGGATGAACCACGATGTCGAGGATTCAATCAATCCCGTATACAATTCCCTTTGTCCATCGGTATGTTACTTGCCCGAGATTCAATCGTCGGTATCCCCATACCTCGTTCAATCTCGTTACCGGCAAGTCTCTTTACTCGTTCCGTAACGCATGATCCTGTGGCTAACTCTTTAGTCACATTGAGCTCATTATGATGATGCATTACCGAGTGGGCCCAAAGATACCTCTCCGTCATACGGAGTGACAAATCCCAGTCTCGATTCGTGCCAACCCAACAGACACTTTCGGAGATACCTGTAGTGCACCTTTATGGTCACCCAGTTATGTTGTGACGTTTGATACACCCAAAGCATTCCTACGGTATCCGGGAGTTGCACAATCTCATGGTCTAAGGAAATGATACTTGACATTAGAAAATCTCTAGCAAACGAACTACACGATCTTGTGCTATGCTTAGGATTGGGTCTTGTCCATCACATCATTCTCCTAATGATGTGATCCCGTTATCAATGACATCCAATGTCCATGGTTAGGAAACCATAACCATCTATTGATCAACGAGCTAGTCAACTAGAGGCTTACTAGGGACATGCTGTGATCTATGTATTCACACATGTATTACGGTTTCCGGTTAATACAATTATAGCATGAACAATAGACAATTATCATGAACAAGGAAATATAATAATAACCACTTTATTATTGCCTCTAGGGCATATTTCCAACAGTCTCCCACTTGCACTAGAGTCAATAATCTAGTTACATTGTGATGAATCGAACACCCATAGAGTTCTGGTGTTGATCATGTTTTGCTCATGGAAGAGGTTTAGTCAACGGATCTGCGACATTCAGATCCGTATGCACTTTACAAATATCTATGTCTCCATCTTGAACATGTTCACGAATGGAGTTGAAGCCACGCTTGATATGCCTCGTCTTCTTGTGAAACCTGGGCTCCTTGGCAAGAGCAATAGCTCCAGTGTTGTCACAGAAGAGAGTCATTGGGCCCGACGCATTGGGAATAACTCCTAGGTCGGTGATGAACTCCTTCATCCAGACTGCTTCCTGTGCTGCCTCCGAGGCTGCTATGTACTCCGCTTCACATGTAGATCCCGCCACGACGCTTTGCTTGCAACTGCACCAGCTGACTGCCCCACCATTCAAAATATACACGTATCTGGTTTGTGACTTGGAGTCATCCAGATCTATGTCGAAGCTAGCATCGACGTAACCCTTTACGACGAGCTCTTCGTCACCTCCATAAACGAGAAACATATCCTTAGTCCTTTTTAGGTACTTCAGGATGTTCTTGACCGCTGTCCAGTGTTCCATGCCGGGATTACTTTGGTACCTCCCTACCAAACTTACGGCGAGGTTCACATCAGGTCTGGTACACAGCATGGCATACATAATAGACCCTATGGCTGAGGCATAGGGGATGACACTCATCTTTTCTCTATCTTCTGCCGAGGTCGGGCATTGAGCCATTCTCAATCTCACACCTTGCAATACAGGCAAGAACCCCTTCTTGGACTGATCCATATTGAACTTCTTCAATATCTTGCCAAGGTATGTGCTTTGCGAAAGACCAATGAGGCGTCTCGATCTATCTCTATAGATCTTGATGCCTAATATGTAAGCAGCTTCTCCAAAGTCCTTCATTGAAAAACACTTATTCAAGTAGGACCTTTATGCTTTCCAAGAATTCTATATCATTTCCCATTAATAGTATGTCATCCACATATAATATGAGAAATGCTACAGAGTTCCCACTCACTTTCTTGTAAACACAGGCTTCTCCATAAGTCTGTGTAAACCCAAACGCTTTGATCATCTCATCAAAGCGAACGTTCCAACTCCGAGATGCTTGCACCAGCCCATAGATTGAGCGCTGGAGCTTGCATACCTTGTCAGCATTCTTAGGATCGACAAAACCTTCCGTCTGCATCATATACAATTCTTCCTTAAGGAAACCATTAAGGAATGCCGTTTTGACGTCCATTTGCCATATCTCATAATCATAGAATGCGGCAATTGCTAACATGATTCGGACGGACTTCAGCTTCGCTACGGGTGAGAAGGTCTCATCGTAGTCAACCCCTTGAACTTGTCGATAACCCTTAGCGACAAGTCGAGCCTTATAGATGGTCACATTACCATCCGCGTCTGTTTTCTTCTTAAAGATCCATTTGTTCTCTATGGCTTGCCGATCATCGGGCAAGTCTGTCAAAGTCCATACTTCGTTTTCATACATGGATCCTATCTCGGATTTCATGGCTTCAAGCCATTTGTTGGAATCCGGGCCCGCCATCGCTTCTTCATAGTTCGAAGGTTCACCGTTGTCTAACAACATGACTTCCAGGACAGGGTTGCCGTACCACTCTGGTGCGGAACGTGTCCTTGTGGACCTACGAAGTTCAGTGGTAACTTGATCATGATCGTCATCATTAACTTCCTCTCTAGTCGGTGCAGGCACCACAGAAACAATTTCCTGCTCTGTGCTACTCTCCGGTTCGAGAAGGGTCATCTCATCAAGCTCCACTTTCCTCCCACTCATTTCTTTCGAGAGAAACTCTTTCTCTAGAAAGGATCGATTCTTGGCAACAAAGATCTTGCCTTCGGATCTGAGGTAGAAGGTATACCCAATAGTTTCCTTAGGGTATCCTATGAAGACGCATTTTTTTGATTTGGGTTCGAGCTTTTCAGGTTGAAGTTTCTTGACATAAGCATCGCATCCCCAAACTTTCAGAAACAACAGCTTAGGTTTCTTCCCAAATCATAATTCATACGGTGTCGTCTCAATAGATTTCGACGGAGCCCTATTTAAAGTGAATGCGGCAGTCTCTAAAGCATAACCCCAAAATGATAGCGGTAGATCGGTAAGAGACATCATAGATCGCACCATGTCTAATAGAGTGCGATTACGACATTCGGACACACCATTACGCTGAGGTGTTCCAGGCAGCGTGAGTTGTGAAACAATTCCACATTTCCTTAAGTGCGTGCCAAATTCATGACTCAAATATTCCCCTCCACGATCTGATCGTAAGAACTTTATTTTCCTGTCACGTTGATTCTCAACCTCACTCTGAAATTCCTTGAACTTTTCAAAGGTCTCAGACTTGTGTTTCATTAAGTAGACATACCCATATCTACTTAAGTCATCAGTGAGGGTGAGAACATAACGATAACCACCGCGAGCCTCAACGCTCATTGGACCGCACACATCAGTATGTATGATTTCCAATAAGTTGGTTGCTCGCTCCATTGTTCCGGAGAACGGAGTCTTGGTCATTTTGCCCATGAGGCATGGTTCGCACGTGTCAAATGATTCATAATCAAGAGACTCCAAAAGTCCATCTGCATGGAGTTTCTTCATGCGTTTGACACCAATGTGACCAAGGCGGCAGTGCCACAAGTATGTGGGACTATCATTATCAACCTTACATCTTTTGGCATTCACACTATGAATATGTGTAACATCACGTTCGAGATTCAATAAGAATAAACCATTGACCAGCGGGGCATGACCATAAAACATATCTCTCATATAAATAGAACAACCATTATTCTCAGATTTAAATGAGTAGCCATCTTGCATTAAGCGAGATCCAGATACAATGTTCATGCTCAAAGCTGGCACTAAATAACAATTATTGAGGTTTAAAACTAATCCCGTAGGCAGATGTAGAGGTAGCGTGCCAACGGCGATCACATCGACCTTGGAACCATTCCCGACGCGCATCGTCACCTCGTCCTTCGCCAGTCTCCGCTTATTCCGCAGCTCCTGTTTTGAGTTACAAATATGAGCAACCGCACCGGTATCAAATACCCAGGAGCTACTACGAGCGCTGGTAAGGTACACATCAATAACATGTATATCACATATACCTTTGGTATTGCCGGCTTCTTATCCGCTAAGTACTTGGGGCAGTTCCGCTTCCAGTGACCGTTTCCCTTGCAATAAAAGCATTCAGTCTCAGGCTTGGGTCCATTCTTTGGCTTCTTCCCGGCAGCTTGCTTACCGGGCACGGCAACTCCCTTGCCGTCCTTCTTGAAGTTCTTTTTACCCTTGCCTTTCTTGAACTTAGTGGTTTTATTCACCATCAACACTTGATGTTCCTTTTTGATCTCCACCTCCGCTGATTTCAGCATTGAATATACCTCAGGAATGGTTTTTTCCATCCCCTGCATATTGAAGTTCATCACAAAGCTCTTGTAGCTAGGTGGAAGTGACTGAAGGATTCTGTCAACGACCGCGTCATCCGGGAGATTAACTCCCAGCTGAGACAAGCAGTTGTGCAACCCAGACATTTTGAGTTTGTGCTCGCTGACAGAACTATTCTCCTCCATCTTACAACTGTAGAACTTGTCGAAGACTTCATATCTCTCGACTCGGGCATGAGCTTGGAAAACCATTTTCAGCTCTTGGAACATCTCATATGCTCCGTGTTGCTCAAAACGCTTTTGGAGCCCCGGTTCTAAGCTGTAGAGCATGCCGCACTGAACCAGGGAGTAATCATCACTACGCGACTGCTAGGCGTTCATAACGTCTTGAGTTGCTGGGAAAACAGGTGCGTCACCTAGCGGTGCTTCAAGGACATATGCTTTCTTGGCAGCTATGAGGATGATCCTCAAGTTACGGACCCAGTCCGTGTAGTTGCTACCATCGTCTTTCAACTTGGTTTTCTCTAGGAACACGTTGATGTTGAGGGCAACATTAGCGTGGGCCATTTGATCTACAAGACATATTGTAAAGATTTTAGACTAAGTTCATGATAATTAAGTTCATCTAATCAAATTATTCAATGAACTCCCACTCAGATAGACATCCCTCTAGTCATCTAAGTGACACATGATCCGAATCGACTAGGCCGTGTCCGATCATCACGTGAGACGGACTAGTCATTAACGGTGAACATCTCTATGTTGATCGTATCTTCTATACGACTCACGTTCGACCTTTCGGTCTTCCGTGTTCCGAGGCCATGTCTGTACATGCTAGGCTCGTCAAGTCAACCTAAGTGTTTTGCATGTGTAAATCTGGCTTACACCCGTTGTATTCGAACGTTAGAATCTATCACACCCGATCATCACGTGGTGCTTCGAAAGAACGAACCTTCGCAATGGTGCACAGTTAGGGGAAACACTTTCTTGAAATTTTAGCGAGGGATCATCTTATTTATGCTACCGTCGTTCTAAGCAAATAAGATGTAAAAAAATGATAAACATCACAAGCAATCAAATAGTGACATGATATGGCCAATATCATTTTGCTCCTTTTGATCTCCATCTTCGGGGCGCCATGATCATCATCATCACCGGCATGACACCATGATCTCCATCATCATGATCTCCATCATCGTGTCTTCATGAAGTTGTCTCGCCAACTATTACTTCTACTACTATGGCTAACAGTTAGCAATAAAGTAAAGTAATTACATGGCGTTTTCATTGACACGCAGGTCATACAATAAATTAAGACAACTCCTATGGCTCCTGCCGGTTGTCATACTCATCGACATACAAGTCGTGATTCCTATTACAAGAACATGATCAATCTCATACATCACATATATCATTCATCACATCCTTTTGGCCATATCACATCACACGGCATATGCTGCAAGAACAAGTTAGACGTCCTCTAATTGTTGTTGCAAATTTTTACGTGGCTGCTATAGGTTTCTAGCAAGAACGTTTCTTACCTACGCCAAAACCACAACGTGATATGCCAATTTCTATTTACCCTTCATAAGGACCCTTTTCATCGAATCCGATCCGACTAAAGTGGGAGAGACAGACACCCGCTAGCCACCTTATGCAACTAGTGCATGTCAGTCGGTGGAACCTGTCTCACGTAAGCGTATGTGTAAGGTCGGTCCGGGCCGCTTCATCCCACGATGCCGCCGAATCAAGATAAGACTAGTAACGGCAAGTAAATTGACAAAATCGACGCCCACAACAACTTGTGTTCTACTCGTGCATAGAAACTACGCATAGACCTAGCTCATGATGCCACTGTTGGGGATCGGTGTAGAAATTAAAAAAATTTCTACGCATCACCAAGATCAATCTATGGAGAGACTAGCAACGAGAGAGAGGGGAGTGCATCTTCATACCATTGAAGATAGCGATGCGGAAGCGTTGCAAGAACACGGTTGGAGGAGTCGTACACGCAGCGATTCAGATCGCGGTCGATTCCGATCTAAGCGCCGAACAACGGCGCCTCCGCGTTCAACACACGTGCAGCCCGGTGATGTCTCCCGCGCCTTGATCTAGCAAGGAGGAGGGAGAGGTTGGGGAAGACAACTCCGGCAGCACGACGGCGTGGTGGTGGAGCTTGCAGTTCTCCGGCAGGGCTTCGCCAAGCTCAACGGAGGAGGAGGGGGTGTTGGAGAGGGGGAGGGCTGCGCCTTGGATGAGGTGCTGCTGCCCTCCCTCCTCCCCTCTATTTATAGGGCGAAGGGGAAAGGGGGCCGGCCCCTCTAGATGAGATCTAGAGGGGGGCGACGGCCAAGGGGAGGGGGCTTGCCCCCCAAGCCAAGGGGGGCGCCCCCTTTAGGGTTTCCCCCCAACCCTAGGCGCATGGGCCCTAAGAGGGATGGCGCCCAGCCCACTTAGGGGCTGGTTCCCTTCCACATACAGCCCATAGGGCCCTCCGGGGCAGGTGGACCCTCCCGGTGGACCCCCGGAACCCCTTCGGTGGTCCCAGTACAATACCGGCAAACCCCTGAATACTTCCGGTGACATATGATGACTTCCCATATATAAATCTTCACCTCCAGACCATTCCGGAACTCCTTGTTACGTCCGGGATCTCATCCGGGACTCCGAACAACATTCGGTAACCACATACTATTTCCCATAACGACTCTAGCGTCACCGAACCTTAAGTGTGTAGACCCTACGGGTTCGGGAACCATGCAGACATGACCGAGACATCTCTCCGGCCAATAACCAACAGCGGGATCTGGATACCCATGTTGGCTCCCACATGTTCCATGATGATCTCATCGGATGAACCACGATGTCGAGGATTCAATCAATCCCGTATACAATTCCCTTTGTCCATCGGTATGTTACTTGCCCGAGATTCGATTGTCGGTATCCCCATACCTCATTCAATCTCGTTACCGGCAAGTCTCTTTACTCGTTCCGTAACGCATGATCCCGTGGCTAACTCTTTAGTCACATTGAGCTCATTATGATGATGCATTACCGAGTGGGCCCAGAGATACCTCTCCGTCATACGGAGTGACAAATCCTAGTCTCGATTCGTGCCAACCCAACAGACACTTTCGGAGATACCTGTAGTGCACCTTTATGGTCACCCAGTTACGTTGTGACGTTTGATACACCCAAAGCATTCCTACGGTATCCGGGAGTTGCACAATCTCATGGTCTAAGGAAATGATACTTGACATTAGAAAAGCTCAAGCAAACGAACTACACGATCTTGTGCTATGCTTAGGATTGGGTCTTGTCCGTCACATCATTCTCCTAATGATGTGATCCCGTTATCAATGACATCCAATGTCCATGGTTAGGAAATCATAACCATCTATTGATCAACGAGCTAGTCAACTAGAGGCTTACTAGGGACATGCTGTGATCTATGTATTCACACATGTATTACGGTTTCCGGTTAATACAATTATAGCATGAACAATAGACAATTATCATGAACAAGGAAATATAATAATAACCACTTTATTATTGCCTCTAGGGCATATTTCCAACATCTCTATGTATACCCGCATCCGCTAGTCAAACCAAAGCATGCTGGTTGGATGATACCAAAAAGGGTAACAATGACGAATAAAATGTGGCGTTGGAGCGGCCTAGCATGATCTCTTGGGAATAGGACACATCAGGAATTAGAGTTGGAGTACTAGAGCATCCCGACGTGCTATGATGCAGAATGAGACTGGATAATGCTTTGGTGTGCCGATCGTTGTCAGAAGGCAAAGGTGCTATCAAACTAGTTTGCCCTCTTTCACACAAGAGTAATGCTCCTAATAGCGAATTTAGTTTCAAAATTCAGTACGGGGCCCTAGATGCGCAGGCAGAGCTTTACCTAGGCCTCTTAAGGCAGTGCACTCTCTGGACTGTAACCATAAGAATCACCATGGATAATTACAAATGGACGCGACACCTCAAGGCTGACCTCATTGTCGAATCTATCGGCCAATTCATTGTTATGATCTCCAAATGATGTTGTTGTGACCGCAAGAGAAGGATGCCCTGACCTAGCGCTGGACTACAAATGGGAAGTTCACTGACAGCTCGGTGTATTCAGTGCAATTCTTCAGTTGCATCACGCCCCCTTCGTCAAGCTAGCCAAGTCCTCTTGTGTGCTTCCCGACCGCAAGATGTTCGGTTGGTTGGTGGTGCAAGGTCGTTGCCGACCTTTCGTAAAAAAAACGTCCCTTCAATTTTGTTCTGAATGTTGAAAAGGGATGATGAACAAAAATGTCTATTGCTGGGTGTTAATTTGAAGCTTTTAAATAGCTGATTTTTGCCATTTGCCGTCAGCCCAAACTTCCATGATCCACTGGTTAACATTGCATATCTATTCTGAAGAAGCTGTGCAAATGAAGCCTGGATTTACAAAACCAAACATGTTGCTGCAGCACCACAAGCATTTCAGAGTTTGAGGCAATGGCACAACAGAAAAAAGAAATTCAAGAGACGACGTGAACGCACAAGTCCAGGAGACGTCGTGAGCAGGGCATGGCCCTGACCTTATGCCATGCTCGAAGTCCTCGTGGCACACCGTGCAGCCGTCCTCCCTTATCTCGCCCGCCACCAGCATGGGCAGGGCAGCTATGGCCTCACTAGACCCTAGGTCAAAGTCGAAGAAGCAGCTGGTAGCCCTCACGGCATCTTCGGCATTGGCATTCCTGTTTCGGCCATGACCTGAAGAAGAGCTCGTCTGCAGGCTGCTGGAGGTGGCGCCGGTGGCGACTGCCTGCGACGGCGGCGGATTCCTGTGTGTGTGCGTTGATGCGTCAGGGTGTGTCTTTTTATACTAAGAATGACATGTGGGTCCCACATGTCATAACGGTGCAAGTTGACTTTGTGCCACGTTGGCCCCGACGGGTGGGCCATATATGTCATAATTATCCTTAATTTGAGCTCATTCAGTTACTAAATAGACTTGGTAGTTTTTTTGGCAAAAAATAGCCTTAAAGTGATATTTTTCTGCAAGGGTTCCTAAAGTGGTAGTTTTTCGTCAGGGTAGGTCGAATTCTGGTAGGCTTTTGTTAAATACTTCAGGATGCGAGAAGTACTAACCCAGACCAGGCTAGAGGATAATGTAAGGCGTTGAAGGCTGATGTCTAAAAGGTCAATTTGATGTGCGCTATGTGGAGGGCGTAGGCTAAGGAAGCACATGGGTATTTGGTATCAGTCCTTTGGTGAAGCAATGGTTGTGTGTGATGATGTTTGGCTGGTTTGTGAGATGGGCTTGAGCCATATTATTCGAAAGTGGTTTGACTGTGAAACCTGGCAAAGTATGAGGGCTTGAAAATTTTGCATATCTGTGCCTTGCAGAGAGGTTGATAACAACCTGTTCGCTGCTTGCACGAAGAACCAATTAGGTAATGGAAATAGGGCCGCTTTCTAGTACGACAAATGGCTCCTGGACGCCCCGCTCAAGGATTTTGCCCCGAGTCTTTTTAAGCTATCCTACAGGAAAAAGCTCACGGTGCATGAGGGTATCAGCAATGGAAGATGGATGAAAGGGCTTCAGAGGATTCATTCCAAGGAGCAGCTTGACTTGCTGGTTACCATTTGGACTGAGTTGCAAACGATCTCTCTTAGTGCTGCTGTTGATGGCATCTCTTGGACTCTCACAGCGGACTACAACTACTCGGCAAAATCTGCCTACGTGGTTCAATTTTTGGGTATGATAAAAAATCCTTCTTTGCAGAAAGTTTGGGATGTCAAAGCTGAAGGAAAAATCAAGTTCTTCCTCTGGCTTGTCCTGCAAAACAGAGTATGGACTACGGACAGGTTGCTCCCAAGAGGATGGCCCCATAATGACTATTGCTCCCTCTGTAACCTGGAGTTGGAATCGGCACTTCACCTGCTGCTCACCTGCCCCTACACCAAACAGTGGCTGGTGGCGAAAGGTTTCGAAGGGTATTAAGAAGACTAGAAGAGGCACTCCAGGAGCAAAATTACTTTTGCTATTTATGTGGTCTGGCACCTATGGAAAGAAAGGAACAGAAGGATCTTTGAGTTTAAGACCCTGTTCGGAGACCCGCCACTCCACCACTCCTGTTAGGAGCCCTCCTAACCTGTACGCGTACAGGGCCTACCCCTTAGGCTAGCCCATGGACTTGGCCCATCCGAGACTCATCACTCCAGCTACTTAAGCCAGGCGCACAGAAGGAGAGGGCATCCAGTGGATCACGGCAACGGCGGCGGCGGCACCTGTTCCTCTCTATCCCTCGATCCCCTTCTTCCAATTCATGTACCCGATACTGTAATCGCTACTTGAGACTCGAATTTGTGAGCTAGTGTAATAGATCGAGAGATATACTACTGGGTTCCTAACATCTGGTATCAGAAGCCAGACACCACCCTTCCCCTCGCTCCATCTGCCGCGGACGTGAAGCTTGCGGCAAGGTCTACATCAACTTGAAGCCATGGATCCATCTATCAAGGCTTATTTTGAGAAAATCCTCTCCCGCATGGAGGAAATCCGAGTCGAGCTTCGCAACAGCACGGACGCCATCAGGTCCAACAAAGCCAAGCTTGACGACATGAATGTCATTGCTCTACAGCAGGAGCGCGCTCCTTCTTCGGCGCCGCTCGGTGAGGATGGACTCGATTCGGCTGCTTCATCCACTACCCCAACCCCACTGGATACTCCTGTCGTGCCCCATAGCCTCCTCGCGGCCGTGGCGCTCACCCCATCGTCGACCGCCGGCACGATCTTCTCCGGTTGTGACGACAAGTTCGTCTGCTCCGCCACCCCTGCGACGACCATCACCACGCCTGCAGTCCTCCCCGACACCTATTCACCCGCTGCAAAGACGCACAAGGTCGTTGAGGTCCTTTGTGATGGGTATCCTGACTACATCGTCATTGCACCCAGGACCTGTTTGACAGAATGCTCGAACCAAGTCGAAGCCAAGTCGCTTCTGCCTCCAGTCACGACGGCATCACAACTCCCAGCAGCCACACGTGCGCTCGTCGACGACCTCGTTCATCCTGCTACCAATGCTGTCGCTGCAATGCAGCCATTCTTGGACCATGACCTGGACGTCTCGTTGCCCACAAGGTACCAAGGACTTTTGATGCGGCCGACACCATGGCCGTCGTTTCTGGCAGACCATATGGCTGAGGGGCATGAGAATCGACCAACTCCATGGCCATCATTTCAAAACGGCGTGCCATTAGAGGACAAGGATGATTTATCTTTTAGTGAGAAGTTATTTCATGAAGGTAAAAAGTGGCTTTCAGAACTATGTGATTGCTCTATTACTACGGCTCCTCCAGTGCAGCATTCGAATCTAGCTATCACGACTGCACATCTACTTCTGAGCATGCAGAAAATGGTTGCTCTAAGCACCGAACATTCAAGCAAAAAAAAATCTTCAGTTCATGCAATTTGGGCCCTATGAACTAGTCTGCTACAAGCTTCAGGGTCCAATTTCTAGTTTGTTTGCTAGTGTTGTTGGTCAGACTGTACTCTCTGCATATACTATTGATTCACTTCTTCCGTGGGAATTCGGTAGATGTACAATCATGGGAAGGGCAACAAAATGCTGTGGGGGATACATTGTGCAATTTGAGCCACGGCCTGTGTTCAAGTTCAGACAAGAGACTATCCAGCTGAAGCCACCTTGGCCATCATTTTCATGCGATTGCCGAGTAGTGTAGGTCTTGAGCATGTCAATGCATTGGAAAATTTTGAGCATTGCAGATCTGAGAGCATCCTGGACGTATCTACTAAGTGTGCACCTGACACCATGTTCCTGGAAGAAGGTTGTTTGCTAGATCCATTTGGTGGCAAGAGCTATCTCTGTGATCAAGCGATTAATTGATGTCCGGCTGAAATGGTGGTCAAAACTACCTAATGGTGAGCCCCCTGATGACTACTATTCTTGTGTTACTAATTTTGGTCCATCTGCGACTATCTCTGTTGATGACCTTGATTCAGTGGAATTTATTGAGTCTCAGTTTCTAGTTATTGCTAAGCAAGTCAGGGAGTGGGCTAGAAGTTTTTGCCTTGAGAAATTATGGAGCGCTAGTCATCTTGTCTATCAAAACCAGGAGCAGTGGAACTTTTGTAAGCACCACATGCTAGACTATGACACGGCTGTATGTGATTTTCCTAGGCTTGGCAATTTGAAGGGCACAATGCTAGTGCAGTGGCAATTTTTTATTCAAGAGAAATTTCTAAGCAACGACTATTTTGCTAAAGAATGCAGTTCTGAACACTTCAGTCAAGCATGTTGCAGACAAACAATGGTGAAGGAAACTTCAAGTCTTGGAACATTTCTTCCACATGTAGTACTCCAGCCACGGGAATGTACTGAATATCTTATCCACAGCAACATTTCTTCTGAATTTTATTGGACGAGGTTTGCATTGGTTAGGAAGATGGATAGTAGTGGTTCCAATACTTCAGTTCTGAGTGTCATTACTTCCCTCGTACATATCAGAAAAGCTTGTCGTGTTGGGAGTATCCTAGTACTGACCATGAAGTACCAGCCTTTGGAACAGTTACAAGAGGAGACTGCTGCTGGTGTTATCCGTGTACTTACCTCGGTGGGCTCATCGACAAGCTACAGTTTAACCAGATTCAGCTTTGATAATTCCTCATGTAGTTCTGAATAAGTTGGCGATCTTTTTGTTCACCAGCCGCATGTGATGGTCAAGCATAGTGGCGGCCTACAACCTTGGAGCAGCGTTGCTGAAACACCCCATTGGTTTGATTACTTTATCAGCAGAAGTTTGAGTCCCAGCAGCAGTTCGAAAAGTGAGTTTCCAGTACTTGATGTGTGTGGGGCTATGTCCCACGAGCTTGTGATATACATAGATCATCAGCTGGACATCACCGACTTGCAGAATGATGAATTTATCGGCTGGTGCTCCCTAATTGGTCTCCATTTAGATTATCTGCTCTCGTACGATATGGATCTGTTGGTATTTGACATGGGCATGGACCAGCTTGACACGTCTTGGGATCCTGGAGGCCTTATATTGTTGTTGCTAAGGAAATTGACTCGACGGGAGGTGTTTCAAAAAGGGAGGTGCACCATCTTAGTTGTCCGCTGTCTTGTCACCTTCCCAGCTTCTACTTTTCGGTCGTCGACAATTATGATGGTGGATGTGATTAGAAAGAGAGCACATGCCACGGGGGGTATAGTACCCTTTACCGGCTCCGATCAACAATGTTCTCAAGGAGGGAGGGGTGTCATCGCTATTGCTGCCTACTTCGCACAAGGCTCCGTCGACTGCAAGTACTCCAGCAGCTTCAACAATGACTACTCCCTCGACAGTTCCTTCAGTTGGGTCGCCATCGTCCATGACTACTACTCCCATGTCGTTCAAGGCACCCCCGCCTTCTGCTACCACCACGACTTCGAGCAAGTCAACGACCATCGAGTGCAATGGGACCCGGGCGGTCCTTGGTGGTGCCGGCTTGGGGTCAAGCCGGATTTCAAGGGGGGAGGGATGTTAGGAGCCCTCCTAACCTGTACGTGTACATGGCCTACCCCTTGGGCTAGCCCATGGACTTGGCCCATCCGAGACTCATCACTCCAGCTACTTACACTAGTAGAGAACAGGGTACTAGTCCCGGTTCCAGAGGGCCTTTAGTCCCGGTTCTGGAACCGGGACAAAACTGACGGGACTAATGCCCAAAACCTTTAGTCCCAGTTTGTTTACGAGCCGGGACCAAAGGAGCTCCACGTGGCCGCTGTTGGGCGCCTAGGGAGGACGACCTTTAGTCCCGGTTGGTAACACCAACCGAGACTAAAAGGCAGCCACGCGTCAGCAGCTCCCAGGCGCTGGGGTTTTTGTTTTTTTGAAAGGGGGGCTTTAGGGGTTTTCGAGGGTTAATTTAGGTGTTTCATATTGTGTTAGCTATAGCTACTACATATAGAGAGAAGTGACCTCTCTTTCTCCGTGCTTGGTCGATGGTAGCTACTACATATATAGAGAGAACTTGACGCTAGCTAGTAAGCAAATGAAGGAACCATTAATCATCATCATCATCATCATCATCATTATAATAACAACTCATCATCATAGTCATATATATAGTCATGATAACAAGTCATCATCATAGTCATATAAGAACTAGCTCATCATTCTAGCACAATGTAGCACATAACTACCTAAGACCTCCTACTCTCTCGAAGGTAAAATAGCATAAAACAGGTAAACCCCTGATTCTCCATTATGGAGAATACAGATGAACCTATCTCCCATTTGTGGGCTGCACTTGATGTTGCCCCCAAGTAGTTCTCTGCGATCTTTCAGAACTTTTCTCCAATCTTTGATTGTGAGGATGTCATCGCTTCGACGAATCGTGTATGCACTGCGGTGGTACGTAGGCCAACTTGGCCGTAAGCTAACAATCCTCATGTCACCTTTCATTTCCATAAATCTAGGTATACAATCCGCCGGGAGTTTCAGTTGAAGAACATCATAATAACATACTTAGCAAAATGTAGTTTAGCTTAAAAGAATCTATGCAAAAAATGCATTGATGACATAATAGGAAAAATCTTACCATGATATCTCGATGGATGTTACCGTAGTTCAACACGTGCACTAGTGGCACGTATTGAGAATAACTTGGAGAGATATGATAATTCATCTTAAAAGTCTCAACATCTTTAATCCATGAAACAAAATGATGTATCTCCTCGCAATTTAGCTCAGACCCATAACTGTAGTAGGTTTTGTCTACTACTTTCCGTACATTTCTTGAAGAATGGAAATAAGTTGTCAATGGCAATAAGCTGTCAACTATTTTTATAAATACAATATAAATTACTTATTGAATATGTTTGAGAAACTCACATAGAGGTAGAAGTGGAAGCGTATGAACATCGACCCAAATGGAGATATTTTCTTCAGGATCATCACCCAGATCAAGGTTACATACATACCCTCCTGAAAACCATATGCCTTGCCAAGTGCTGCCCAATTCGCGCAACCAAAATGGGAGTAGGTCACCGCATTGTATAGCTTGACAGCAAAAGTATAGCCATGATGGGACCTGAGGTGAACTCTCTTTATCTGCATATTCTCATGATCTTCGAAATCTAGCTTTTCCAAGACATAATGTCTTGCATGGCATGGGATGCACTAGTTGAATTATAGAAAGCGGAAATTACACATTGAAGAAACGTAAGTCATGCTTAATTACGGAAAAAGACTTGTCATCGTTGCGTACCATATAAACATCGAAGGTCTCGTCAAGCTTAACACTGAAGCATCGACCGCCTTCCAGGTGAGGCCTGTCGCATAGACCCCGGTCGTCGCCGCAGTACTCGCACTCTTGGATCCTATCATCGTCAGACATTTCCTATGTTCATAATTCAAAGATATAACATATCTCAGACTTAGTGAAAAGCTGACAAATATAACATGATAGCAACTTGAGAGCAACAACTAAACATGCTACAGCAAGGTAACATAGCAACCAAAAGCATGGCATCAAAATACACATCACAAACACCAAATCACATGAAGGAATCATATCCATATGAGGTCTAGATTGGTAGCAACCAACAAGCAAAGTTGGCAAGTTTTATAACAGACAGTTTAGGACAGTGAAATTAACGTCTGAAAACAGAAACAGTGACTAGGCATGCTTGCAAGCTCATAGCACTCACATCAGGGCATATCATGGCATGACAAAATTACTAGCAGCAAGTACACATAAAAATGATCCAATGTCATGTTGACAAGTTGCTCATATGGTGCATGCATTAATTCAGACAAAAATGACAAAGTGACAAACATCAACAGTTTTCTACAATAGACTTTTGTTCTTTGATTTGCAAAGGAGCCATATTCTTCCAAATTCTTTTGCACCCACAAAAAATACTCCACCTATTTGATAGTACCCACAACCCATTCCACCAAAAACATTTGGTTCCATAGTTCAAATTTCATTCAGTTCAAATTTGGACCAGATTCAAACTCCATGGTCAAAGCCCAACTTAAATTGCTCCAAAAATTCTGAAACTTTGCCAGACTCCCTTTTGTGCATCAACACCTCACCACAAAAATTCTCAAAAATTCCTAAAATTCCTAGAGCCCTCTGGCATTTCATCATACACTTGATGTGCACTGTCAAAAATTTCAGAAATTTCAGAAATTTCTAAACTTTGCCACAAATTGCCCAAAAGATGATTGCCACAACATTACTTTGCCACATCAAATTTGCCATATTAATATTTCTACAGAAATTTGAGAGAAACTTGTTGAGTGATTACCCTAACCCAAAAATTTGAAACAAAGAAATTGAAGGGGGGAAGAGTGCTCACCGAGGAGCTCATGAAGGCTCGTTGAGTGACTAGTAGCAGCAGACGAGGACGGTCGGCGATGAGGTCCGGCCGGCGACGAGGAAGGGCGGCTCACAGGGGCGCGGCGATGCTCGGGGAGGTTCGGCCGACGACGAGGAGCGAGCGGGCTCGGGGACAGCATCGGGGCAGGGAACGGGGACGGCGTCGGGGGCGGCGACGAGAAGCGGGCTCGAGGAGGCGACGGGGAGGTCTGGCAGCCTGGCGGCGTTGTGCTCTGCTTCTCGTCGTCGGGGAAGACTGGAGAAGTGGTTTGAAATTTTCTAAGTGTTTGCTTATATACACAAAGCATTGGTCCCGGTTCGTGGCACCAACCAGGACCAATGCCCACCTTTCGTCCCGGTTTGTGCCACCAACCGGGACTAAAGAAATATTTTCAGCAGCCCAAAGGGCGGGAAGCAGAGACCTTTAGTCCCGGTTGGTGCCACCAACCGGGACGAAAGGTGGGCATTGGTCCCGGTTGGTGCCACCAACAGGGACGAAAGGGCTGCGGCTGGCACGGCGTCGGGCGGGTGGATGTTTAGTCCCACCTCGCTAGGTGAGAGGCATCGAGAGTGGTTTATAAGTGCGGCTGCGCCAACCCTCTCGAGCTCCTCTCTAATGCAAGCCTACGGGCCTAAACACACTCTCTCTGCCTGTGGGCCTAGAGGGCCTGCTGCGGGCCTGCATCCTGGCCCAACTAGCGGGTTGGGTTTCTAGTCGTATGCAGGCCGTGGTGGCCCTGTTGCCGGCATTTTTTTTATTTTTTCCAGCATTTTTGTTTTGTTTTCTGCTTTATTTAATTTTTTAGAGTTTTTGAGTGATTCTTTTTGCTTTAGGTCACAAAAATTATAAACTTTCTGTTAGTGCCATTAGTTTTCAAATTTGAATAGTTTAAATTTGAATTCTTTGAAATTTGTGTGAATCACTAGTTTGTGAATAACTTTACTTTAAAAATAGATTTTTGAGCGATTCTTTTTCCTGTTATTTAATATTAGTGTGTTTTATCATTATATTCAATTTGGTAATTTTTAGGTTATTTTAAATCAGTGTTTTAATCAAAAATAGATTTTGTTATTTTAGTTTGCTATTAAAGGTTCTAACAAAAAATACTTTATGAAAATTCTTTTTGCTATTAATGTTTTGAACAAAAAATACTTTGATAATTTTAGTTGCATAAATTTTATATAATTTTAGTTTCAAAAATACTAGAGGTTTATAAAAGCTTTTTAGTTGATTCTTTTTGCTGTTGAAGAATATTATAGTTTTGTTTTAGTTGATCATAAATAAAATTAATTGATTCTTTTTAGTTCATTCTTTTGCTATTAGAGTTTTGTAAAAGCTTTTTAGTTCATTCTTTTTGCTATTAGTTCATTCTTTGAGCTAAATGACCCTGAAATTGAAAAGCACTACAAATGAACTCTGAACAGGTTGAAACTTGGCATGGTATCATCATTTCACCCACATAGCATGTGCTAGAAAGTTGAGAGGGTTACGGCAAAAACTAGATGCATTTCGTGTACAAACTGGACAATCTCTTTCGAAGTATCATGGTTTCGGACGAAAACTCATGTGTTACGAAGGCAGTTCATATTTTTTAAACTTATTTGAACTCCAGACTTTTTGGGCATTCAATATGCACCATTCAAAGCCACATCATCAATTTTCTACCCTTTATGACTTTATTTGCTATTTTTCATGCATTTAATCTTTTCTTTGAGCTAAATGAACCTAAAATTGAAAACCAGTATAAATGAACTCTGAACAGGTTGAAACTTGGCATGGTATCATCATTTCACCCACATAGCATGTGCTAGAAAGTTGAGAGGGTTACGGCAAAAACTGGATGCACTTCATGTACAAACTGGACAATCTCTTTTGAAGTATCAGGGTTTCAGACGAAAACTCATGTGTTACGAAGGCATTTCATATTTTTTAAACTTATTTGAACTCCAGACTTTTTGTGCGTTCAATATGCACCATTGAAAGCCACATCATCAATTTTCTACCCTTTATGACTTCATTTGCTATTTTTCATGCATTTAATCTTTTCTTTGAGCTAAATGAAACTGAAATTGAAAAGCAGTACAAATGAACTCTGAAAAGGTTGAAAGTTGGCATGGGATCATCATTTCACCCACATAGCATGTGCTAAAAAGTTGAGAGGGTTACGACAAAAACTAGATCAAAGGCATCATCAGAATAGTTGTGGAGAGAAAGTCTTCACTTTTTCTTCGTGTGTGTCCCTTGCTTATTGCGCCATAACCATGGATAATCTTCATCGTTTAACAGGGTGCTTGGGTCAGCCTTGACTTTGAAGGGAGGAATTTCATGAAACTTTTCATAATCTTCAGGCATGTCTGTCTTGCCCACCACTCCCACGATGTCTCTTTTCCCTGAAAGAACTATGTGGCACTTTGGCTCATTGTATGATGTATTCGCTTCCTTATCTTTTCTTTTTCTCGGTTTTGTAGACATGTCCTTCACATAGAAAACCTGCGCCACATCATTGGCTAGGACGAATGGTTTGTCTGTGTACCCAAGATTGTTGAGATCCACTGTTGTCATTCCGTACTGCGGGTCTACTTGTACCCCGCCTCTTGACAGATTGACCCATTTGCACCGTGTAAGTGCATCTAGTGCCCCTTAGTGATTTTGGTGCATTGAAGACTTATAGGTTAAGGGACTAATGTGTTTATGAGGGTACACAGGTTCTATAAATCTATGAGGAGTTTGATATTTACGATGAATGTCGACCCCTAAAAATGAATGTCTTCAGTTGAAGACTTTGGTTTTCTTGAAGACTTTGAAAGTGAAGAAATTGGTGTGACCTTGAAGACTTGATATTCATGCGAGGATTATGAAGCGTGAAGACTTTTGTTTTCGTAGTTTCATTTTCTTCTTCTTGAGTCATAGGAAACACCGTACTGTTAAAGGGGGTCGAGGTAAAACTAAGGAAAAGTTTCCAAGTGATGCTCATCTCAAAATCCTACACCTACCCAATCCTTTCGAGTGAAGCCATTGGAAATCTCATACAGTTCAGTCAATTTCTTTAGTGACAGAGACGAAGTTCTTCTGTTCTCTGAGGAATTTGTTCTGACTGAGGAGTTAGGAATTCGCCAGTGCGGATTGCCTACAAGTGAGGAACATGATAGCCCTGAGGAATTTGAGAGCTCAAATTTCCGACCGTTGCTGTGCTATGCGCCAGCTGTCCAAATATCCTACCCACCTAACGGTCATATCATTGAAGGGCATTTATGTCTTATCATGTCAGGCTGCTCCCCGGCTATAAATAGCCGCCCCCTACAACCACTAGCTGGTCGGCTGCTCCGAGAGAAACTGACACTTGTCATTGAGAGCATCCCATCCTCCGAGGACTTTGAGCAAAAATCATCAAGTGAGGGAAAACCCAAATACCCAAATACCTACAAACCCAAAGTGATTGAGCATCACTGAAGAGATTGTTCCTGTGTGGAACCAACGCTTGTTACCTTTGAGGACTGTGCATCCTCCAGACAGTTAGGCATCATGGTCCAGAGCATCCAAGAGGAATTGTGGAACGCCGAGTGACCGAGTCTGTGAAGGTTTGGAAGTCACCTGTGAAGACTTACCACGAGTGATTGGGAAAGGTCTATGTGACCTTAGCTCAAGGAGAATACGGTGAGGACTGTGTGTCCTCAGGTTTAAATACCTAGCCGCTCCAACCAGACGTACAACTGTCACAGCAGTTGGAACTGGTCCACCAAATCATTGTCTTCACCGAGCTACTGGTTCTATTTCCTCAACCCTTTCATTTCCTCATTCATGTGTTGATGTACTTGATCGTTACTGTGTGAAGACTTTGACTGAAGACTTTCTCAATTTCCTCAATCCTATTTCTTCAGTCACTTAGTCTTCAGCCTGCTTATCCTGTGTTTCATGCTACCTGTACTCTGTGCCTATTTCATTTCATCATAATGACTGTGCTTATGCCATGTTATGTTTGCATCTGAGTACTTATTCCGCTGCTAAGTAGCTCGTTGCTTAGGAATTTCCTCACCTTGAAATTCCTCAGTGACGAATTTGTAAAAATCGCCTATTCACCCCCCCTCTAGTCGATATAACGCTTTTTCAATTGGTATCAGAGCAAGGTACTCCATTGTTCTGTGTGATTTTGGTTTAACCACCTGGAGTTTTAGTTATGTCAACTGCAGGCATGATCAAGGTCTCGGCCGGGTGTGCTACCTTTGATGGGACGGACTACCCCTACTAGAAGAATAAGATGTGCATGCATCTTGAGGCAATTGACAACGATCTCTGGTACGTTGTGGAAAATGGCGTTCCCTCTGTCACTCCTTCTGTGAACGCTGCTGATGTGAAGAGATTCAAGCAACTCGACTCTCAAGCGAAGAATATCATATGTGGCCATCTGAGCAAAGGATAGTACGGCAGAGTGAGTGCTTTGGAGTCTGCAAAGCTTATCTGGGACAGACTGTCCAAGGTCAACGAAGGAATCTCAACTCAACGTGATTCTCGAGTTGACGTTCTTCGCAATCTCTTCAACTGCTTCAAAAGACTCGACAATGAGAATGTCCAGCAAACCTTTGATCGCCTCACTGACATTTCAAACGAGCTTCAAGCACTGGGTGCCACTGACATCACCGACCATGAGGTGGTGAAGAAATTGCTGAGGTCACTCGATTCTTCATTCGATACACTGGCACTGATGATTCAAGAACGTGGAGACTACAAGTCACTAGATCCTGTTGATATCCTTGAGAGGCTGAACACTCATGAATTCCAACAAGCTGAGAAGAGAGATCTCTACGGGCCAAGCTATGGAAGATCACGCGCACTGAAGGCCAAGGCAGTTTCCTCATCTGAAGGAGAAGATTCTGATAGCAACCTTGGTGACCCTGAAGAACTAAGCCAGGAGCTAGCAATGCTCATGAAGAAATTCCAGAAGTTCTCAAGGCGTGGTCGCTTTGTAAAATCTTCAAAAGGTGATGACACAAGATCAGATTCCTCATCCCGTGATTACAAGAAGAGGACTTGCCACAAATGCAAGAAACCTGGTCACTACATAACTCATTGTCCTCAGTGGGCAAAGGAATCAAAGAAGAAGAAATACAGGGATGATAGTTCAGATGACTCTAAGAAGAAGAAGAAATCTTCAAAGTCCTCATCATCAAAATCTTCAAAGTCTTCATCTCACAAGAAGAGCAGTTCCAAGAAGGCTCGGGCATTCATTGGCAAGGAAATGGACTCTGAAGCTGAATCTGAGGAACATGAGGAAGAGGAGGCATCTGAGGAGTCAGACTCTGGTGTGGCGAGCCTAGCCCTCGCTACTGCTTACGTCAGCAAGTCCATCTTCAACATTGAGGAAAATGGCTTCCCCAACGCTGCTGATGACGGCAACGATGACTATGCTCCCACCTATTGCTTCATGGCAAAAGATGCCAAGGTATTCAAATATCCCTCCTCTGAATCAAGTGAGGATGAATCTGATGATAACCTCAAACCCAGCTATTCCAAACTTGCTAATATTGCTGTTAAACAACAAAAGGCTTTGGAAAAGGTTCAAAATAAGCTAGACAAAAGCGATGACCTGTTAGGTGAGGAAATGGATCGAACTCAAACATTGACTGATAATCTTCAGCAACTACAGTCTAAGTTTGACAACCTTCAAAGTCATCATGAAACTCTCTTAGCCGATCATGAGAAGCTTTCTTATGAATTTCTTCAAAGAAAGCAAGATCTTGAGAAGCTAAGGGTGAGTCATGAAGATCTTCAGAAGGAAAATGATTCATTGCTTGCTCAACAGATCAGTTCCGCTCAGGAAGAATTTATTCCACCATGCTTGAAATGCATTGAACGTGAAACTACCAATTCTTCACCTGAAAGTTCAAATGCTTCTATTGCTGCAAATTCGTCAACTATCTCTGTTGTCACAAATTCCTCATCTGAGGATACCACTAGTATCACTGACGAAAATGCAGGGTTGAAGGAATTGTATGTGACAAGCATGTACAAAAGCCTCAAAGGGCATCAGACTCTTTGTGATTTGCTCAAAAAGCAGATCTTGAACAGGAACCCTAGGAAAGAGGGTATTGCCTTTGAGAGGAAACTCAATGCTGATGGAACCTACTGGAAACCTGTGCAGTATCCCAAAACATCATGGGTTGCTGCGAAGGGACCTCCCGTAGATCCATCCACTTTATCTGGCTTTACTTGTGAATCCTCACATTCATCTGATGAGTCATTTGACTCCAACTATAAACTGTTCAAAAATCAGAATGGTGAAGTATTTGCTAGATATGTTGGAACTAACTGCAGGAATGGTCCCCCTATGAAGAAAATCTGGGTTCCCAAAAGGTGCCTTGAAAGTCTTCAGGTGAATGTCCTCACGACATCACCTGAGAAGAATAAGAACCCCAGATCAAATTCTTCATATGGACCGAAGTCTTCATATGGATCCAAGTCCTCTTATGGATCAAATTCCTCACGTGGATCCAAGTCCTCATATGATCATCATCATGCTAACGCTTTTGTTTCGCAGGGAAAATCTAAGAGTTCTGATTATGTGCATTATTCTTCAAATCATTATGTTCATAAGTCCTCGAAGAATCTCTCTGCTTACTCATATGCCTATACTAATCCCTCTCATGTGAAACGAAGCGCTTTGGCTTCAATGCCACCTTTCTCTTATGGAGCTCGCAGAATGATGAACTCTTTGCCATCCCTCCAGATGTGGGTGGTGAAGAAAAAGAACTAACCTCTTATGCAGGGTCAGGTCTCCAGACAAACTAAATCGTCTGAAGAATTTTCTGGAGACCTGAACTGCTTGAAAGGACGCAAGCTAATCATGAAGAAATGATTCATTCATTTCTCACGTCCTCATACTGCTACATATACATATGTTGCTTTAATTGATGAAATTATGTCTGATGATATTGATGTCATATTCTTCACTCTGAAGATATGTGTTTGTAAGATGCACTAATTCATCTGCAGGATGATTTACCCAAAGCTACTGAGTGGGTCCTCGACAGTGGATGTACTAATCACATGACCGGTGACAAGAGCTTACTGATGAACACTCCGTTATCTCCATCACATTTGAAGCATATCACCTACGCAGACAAAGGCAAAAGCAAGGTATTGGGTCTAGGTAGGGTTGCAATCTCAAAGGATCGACACATGGACAAAGTCATGCTTGTCGAGTCCCTCGGATTCAACCTCATGTCTGTCTCAATGCTTTGTGATCTTGATATGGTTGTTGTCTTTGGCAAATATCGCTGCTTAGTGCTCATGGAATCTGACAATTCCAAAGTCTTCGAAGGCTTTAGGAGAGGAGACTTGTATATTGTTGATTTCTCTGTAGGACCACAGCCTGCCACTTGTCTACTTGCAAAAGCTTCAGAAGGCTGGCTATGGCATCGACGACTAGGTCATGCTGGCATGAGGAACTTACACACGCTCGTGAAGAAGAAGCACATCATTGGCATTGAGGGTATTAAATTCCTCAAAGATCATCTTTGTGGGGCTTGTGAGGCTGGAAAGATGACCAGAGCCAAGCACCCCTCGAAGACTATCATGACCACCTCTCGTCCTTTTGAATTGCTTCATATGGATCTCTTTGGCCCTACTCATTATGCCACACTAACAAATGCAGCATCTCTATATGGCTTTGTCATTGTTGATGATTATTCTCGTTACACATGGGTGCATGTCATTACTTACAAAACTGAAGTGCAGGAAGTCCTCAGACGATTTTCCTCATGGGCTTCAATGAATTTCGTTGTGAAGATCAAGCATATACGTAGTGACAATGGGACCGAGCTCAAGAATACTGGTCTTGATGACTATCTCGATGAACTTGGTATTACTCATGAGCTATCTGCCCCATACACTCCTCAGCAGAATGGCATTGTGGAGCGCAAGAACAGGACTCTTGTTGAGATGGCTCGCACAATGCTTGATGAATACAAGACACCTCGTCGCTTCTGGCCTGAGGCAATTGATACTGCATGCCACATTATCAACAGGGTATATCTTCACAAATTCTTCAAGAAGACCTCATATGAACTCCTCACTGACAAGAAACCCAATGTGAGTTATTTCAAAGTCTTCGGTGCTAAATGTTGGATTAGAGATCCCCATCACATTTCTAAATTTGCACCGAAAGCACATGAAGGTTTTATGCTTGGTTACGGAAAGGACTCGCACACCTACAGGGTCTTCAACACCTATCACAACAAGGTTATTGAAACTGTAGATGTGCGGTTCGATGAAACTAATGGCTCGCAAAGAGAGCACCTACCTCCTGTGCTAGATGAAATGACTCCTGAGGAATCCATCAAGCTAAAGGCTACTGAGGATGTCATACCTACTGAAGATTCTGCTGAAGAAGTCATTCCAGATCGTGAAGAAAATCATGCTGGTGCATCTAAAGAAAATGGCTCTGAAGAAAATGCTGAGCCAAATCAAAGTCGCCAACCTGCTCATCCTCGCGTTGCAAATGAAGTACAGATTGAGAGAATCATCAACGACATCAACGCACCAGGTCCTCTTACTCGCTCAAAAGCTTCACATTTGTCTAACTTTTGTGGGCATTTTGCTTTCGTCTCTATCACAGAGCCCACCAAAGTTGATGAGGCATTTCTAGAGCCTGAATGGATTCAAGCGATGCAAGAGGAATTACATCAATTCGAGCTGAACAATGTGTGGGAGCTTGTCAAGCGACCAGACCCACGTGAGCACAATATCATCGGCACCAAATGGATCTACCACAACAAACAAGATGAAAATGGCCTAGTGGTGAGGAACAAGGCTCGTCTTGTAGCTCAAGGCTACACACAGGTTGAAGGAATTGATTTCGATGAAACTTTTGCACCTGTTGCTAGACTTGAGGCTATTCGCATATTGCTTGCTTATGCTAACCATCATAATATCATCTTATATCAAATGGATGTGAAAAGTGCATTCCTCAATGGTAAGCTTGAGGAAGAAGTATATGTTGCTCAACCCCCAGGTTTTGAAGATCCTAAGCATCCTGATCAAGTCTTCAGACTCAATAAGGCCCTCTATGGCCTCAAGCAGGCCCCTCGGGCGTGGTATGATACTCCGAAGGAATTCCTCATGAAGAAAGGCTTCAAACCCGGCTCACTCGACCCAACTCTTTTCACCAAAACATATGACGATGAATTATTCATGTGCCAAATATATGTTGATGATATTATCTTTGGCTGTACGAACCAACGTTACAGTGACGAATTTGCTTATATGATGAGTGAGGAATATCAAATTTCCATGATGCGAGAATTTAAATTCTTCTTAGGTCTTCAAATTCGTCAACAACGCAATGGCATCTTCATTTCTCAAGAGAAATACCTCAAGGACGTTCTGAGGAAATTCGGTATGCAAGAATGCAAAGGCGTCAAAATACCTATGCCCACAAATGGCCACCTACTCACTGATGAAAATGGTATAGACTTCGATCAAAAGGTATACCGCTCCATGATTGGCTCTTTACTTATCTATGTGCATCTAGGCCAGATATTATGCTTAGTGTTTGCATGTGTGCCCGTTTTCAAGCTACACCGAAGGAATCACACCATAAGGCTGTGAAGCATATTCTTCGATATCTAGCTCACACTGCAACACTTGGATTATGGTATCCCAAGGGCTCGGCTTTTGATCTCATTGGATATTCTGACTCTGACTATGCTGGTGATCGTGTGGACCGCAAGTCAACATCAGGCACATGCCATTTCCTCGGACGATCCTTAGTATGTTGGTCCTCGAAGAAGCAGAACTACGTATCACTCTCTACTGCTGAAGCTGAGTATATTGCTGCTGGTTCTTGCTATGCTCAATTGCTGTGGATGAAGCAAACCCTCAAGGACTATGGCATCAACATGAAGAATGTGCCACTCTACTGCGACAATGAGAGTGACATCAAAATTGCTCATAACCCAGTTCAGCACTCAAAGACAAAGCGCATCCAGATTCGTCATCACTTTCTTCGTGATCATGTGTTGAAGTGCGACATCTCAATCGAGCACGTGAAGACTGAAGAACAGCTAGCCGATATCTTCACAAAGCCCTTGGATGAGAAGAGATTTAGCAAGTTGCGGTGTGAGCTAAATATCTTAGAATCTTCGAATGTTATTTGAAAAGGACACACATCCTAACACTTATGCAAAATTGATGACTTAGATGTGCAACACACGAAGAAATGTTTTTCTTCAATCAATGAAGACTAACCCTCTAAGTGTGAAGAAATTAACGAAGAACTTGATTCTTAGAGCCCTACGACAATTGTACGCGTCTGAAATCACCATTCTTACATGGTGGGTCACGCCACCACAAAAAGTTGAAAATCTTCAAAATTGAGTTTTTCTCCATTTTGCAAATTCTTCAAATTTTCAAATTCTTCAACTTTGCAAAGTCTTCACTCTTTCCGACTGTGTTCTTCATTGACTATATATATATATATATATATATATATATATATATATATATATATATATATATATAATTGAGTTTTTCATGTCCTCAACAGCATTCACTTATTGCTAATTCTTCAAGTTGATTTTCTTCTAAGTGAATGTGATCGGACCCGTTCCCCCTCTATGCTAAACTCAACCCAGTCTGTTCACAAATTCTTCATGTGTGTTCTATTTGAAACCTGTTCAAAGTCTTCACTGTGTCCTTGACAGCTGAAGAATTTGCGAACGAAACATTAAAATATTCTTATCTGAATTTTTGGCTTTTGCCGGTCAAACCGTTCCATATCCCTCGATAAGATTTATCTATTCACCCACGATCTAACACGATCTCCACTTCACAGTACGTGGGTGACACATGTCGTTAGGATGAGAAGGGTAAGGGGCACGTTCATCCATTTTCTTCGAACGAGCGGTTTTTCACCTCGGCTATAAATACCCCTCGCCCTCCTCAGATCTCATTTACCCCGCTCGATCTTACTCCCCTCACTCGGGCTCTCAGACCTAGCGCCGCCGCTACACTCCATCGTCGCCGGTGAGGAAGAGCTTCACTGCCTCGACCTCGTCGCCATCGTACTCACACCGGCCGCGGAAATCTTCACTCCGCCGCCGCCGTAGCTGTTTTCCATCGCCAAGTTAGGGCGTGGAAGATCTGAACGGACGAGCTTCTCCACTTCTACTCTCAGTTCGCCGTGTTCTTCGTCAAGGGTAAATAAAATCTATTTTTACTGCCCTTGTTGATTCTGATGATTTCCACAAAATCTTCAAAAGGTGTTTATTCTTCAACTTTCATGTTCTTAAACACCAACTTGCTTCTGTTCTTGATCTGTTTCTCTAAGCAACGTTTTTCTTCAAGATTCCTCAGTTGTGTGGATTTTCAATCTATACAACTCTGGAACCTAAGTCGAAGAACGCTTAGTGAAATTCCTCAAGACACCCCTGGTCAAATTCCTCAAACTTGATACTTTTGAAAAACTTCTGAGAATGCATATGACCTCTGCAAATTCTTCGCACCTATATTCTGTTCACAGGTACACATGTCCGCTGCTGAATCACTAGGTTCTCATCAACTTAACTCATTTGCAGCGTTCCTTGAAGAAAAACTGCATACCTCGTCAGAAAATTCGATTGTTCAAAATCCTCAAGTGAAGAAAATGGCTGATGGGAAGAGACCTCAGAAGGGAGGAAAGAGGCCAGAGACAAATACTGCTTTTGAGATCCCTGAAGACATCTATGATGAATATTGTACTCCTGATGAAGCAACTCATGGCAAGGAGAACAAAAATCAGCGCAAAGTGCGCATTCAGAAGATTGAGAGGAGATGGGCAAGAGAATGGAGGGAGTATCGATATGTGACTCCAAAGTACATGAAGAAATTCGCTGTTAACCCTCCATGTCCAAGACCTCCATTGGCTCCTGGCCAAGAAGATAATCCCACAAGCATCAAAAGAGGTGAGGAATTTCCCAAGGAGTGGGCTAAGCGTCAAGCCAAGCTGGCCAAAATGGCTAAAGAGGCAGTGAAGAAATTCAACGAAGATTCTGCTACTGTCGCTGCTGAGGCCTCTGCTAGCAAGCCTAAGAAGGCTATGACAAAGAAACCAGCTATCAAGACAAGATCCTCAGCTGCAATGCCCTCACGGCCAAGCTCTTCAAAGCCCTCACGGCCTGATCCTCAAGCAACTTCTTCAAAAGCAGCTCCAACTCCCTCAGTTGCAAAATCCTCACCTGCTCCTGCAAAGTCCTCAGCACCTGTGCATCTTGCCACGTGCCAAAGGACTACTGGAATCTCAATTGCTTCAGGAACCTCTGCAAGTTCCTCAGCTCCACCTCAGTCTTCAACAGCTCCGACCTTGCTAAAGAAAAAGGTCACTGCTGGACGAGGCACAAGGCCAAGTCCTCACAAAGCAGGTCGCCTTTCAGGTTCCGTCAAGCGAAGACGAAGCTGATGGTGAAGAATTAGCTGAGATCATCAGAGATCGACAACAAAGGACTACTAGTGCCAAAGGCAATGCTGTGCCACTCATGCTGGATCCTAAAAGGATCCTTGATTTCATCGATCTATGGCACAAGGATCCAAATACTCGTTTGCCTGAATGGAACCTCACTCCTGGCCAGAGCCACATGTTGACGGCCTTCATAGCCGAAGAAAAATGGAAATTTGAGAAGGCCAGACAAGTCAAGAAAGCTCAATACAAGAAGGAGCGCTTTCTGAAGAAGCATGTTGTGAATATGTCTCCTAAAGAACTTGTGAATATGCAGGCTGAGATCAAAGCACTCACTGATGAATTTGACGCTTATCGTGCAGATTGGCTAGGTGCCAAAGTCAGATTCATCAGAATGGCAAAGGGATTCACTCCAAATGTTGCAGCTTCATCGCAACCCAAATTTCCTCCGACTGAAACATCTGCTCAGCCTACTAAAGAACATGCAAGCACAGCTGATGAAAATCAGACTGTTGAAGAAAATGAAAGCACCAGGGCTGATGAAGAAATTCCAGTCTCTGAAGAAAATGCCAGGGCAACTGCATCAGTTGTGCCTGAAGTATTTCAACAAATTTCCTCTGCTCCTCCTGCACCGATGACAAGCATCAACCTTCCTTCTACAACAGAAGCAAAGAAAACCAAGGCTGCGGAGCGAGCAGCTGTGAAGAAAAGGAAAGCATCTGCCTCCTCAGAGTCTTCAGCTCCAAAGAAAGTGAAGACTTTGACGAGCTCTTATACACATCCTATAGATGATGTTCCAATATCAAGCATGCCATCAAAGGAGATTATTCCCTTTGGTGAGGAATATGCAATTCCAAGTGAATCTGATGAAGAAGATCCTTCTGCTGCTTCGACAGAGCAGTTAGATGAAGAAATTGAAGTGGACCATATCACTTCAACTCTGCTGGTATCATCGCCCATGCCTCAGTTCACAACTGAAGAGGCAGGCGTTGAGGAAATTGATGATGAAGATGAAGATGTGGACATTGGGTGTGCTACACCAATTCTGAATGATGACTACTGGGAAAGTCATCACCCCAATTCACCACTGACGACTCCACTGCAACAAATTCCTCAGTCCCCTGCTCAAACTGAAGAAGTTCACACGGGCTCTGAAGAACGTCAAGCTTCACTTCATTCTATTCCTGAAGAAGTTCCAGCCACTAGTGCTGATGTACATGTTTCTGAAGAAATGGAGGCCAAGGCTGCTGCTGATGCCTTTGCTCCTGAAATTCCTCAGCCTGTGGCTCCAGTGGCTATACCTCAAGAGGCTGTGAAGACTTCAACTATTAATCTTCAGCCCAAGCCACAGAACCCTCACTCCAAGAAGCAGAAGTTCAATGTTGTAGATTTCTTCAATGAGCACATATTCTTCACTGACTACAATCCCTATGACTCTGCTCGACTTCGTCGCAAGCGCTTCTGGACTGCTAGCCAGATGAAATTCTATTCCTCACTGTTGTTTGATAAGGACAAGATCTTTGACCATGAGCAAATTCCTCATGTGGATATGGAATCACTGCCGTGCTTCACCCCAGTCCTTAGTGTTCTTCATGACGCTGGGTTACTCAATTTCTGCACCGACATCTGCGATTGGAATGAAGAACTCGTTCTTCAATTCTTCGCCACGCTGCATATTACTGGAAATGTTGATGATGTCAATTCATGGGTATTGGACTGGATGACCGATAATACTCATTTCAAAGCACCGGCCTCTGAATTGCTTCATGCCGTCCCAGTCAGTCCTCCCACTGAAGGTGCAAGGCTCATCTATGTTGAACCTGAACTATCCGATCATCTGATGCAAGTGTTGATGAAGCCTTTGAAGCCAGGCCAAGCTCCAAGGACCAAATTCCTTGTCAAGGAATTGCTCTATGTGCCAAGGATAGTTTATCGCATATTGACCAAAACCCTCAGTCCAATCAAGGGCCACAACTCTGATGATGAAGAGGTTGTTGGCATTATGAAGAATCTGCTGTTCAATATCATTCATAGTATTCCTATCAACTACCACGATTTCTTCATGAGGACTTTGGCCAATGCTGCTCTGTCACCTTTTGAGTTGAAGCCTTATGCTCCCTGGATCATGAAGTTCATCAGATCAAGGTCCTCAATTCATTATAAGGCTGACTTTCAAAATCATCTCAGCTATTTGCCCCCTATTGAAGTCCTCAAACGGACTATTTCCTCAGCTGATGAGAAGGGCAAGGCTGCTGTTATAGATGAAGGCACTCGTCCATTGGATGGACAGTTTCGCAACGCTACTTCATATTCCACCAATGATGACTCTGCAACAAAAGATTCTGCCGCCAAAGCTTCAGAACAAAATCCTCAAGCCATAGCTCCGCGTGTGATGACTGATCGTGAACTTCTCCTTAGTCTTCATCAGAAAGTTGATCGAAATCACAAGTGGGTCAAGCGTCAGTTTGGTGCAATTCTTCAGAACATGACAGTCACTCAAAATACTGTGAAGAAGAATCACTACTACTTGCATGAAGTCTTTGACCGCACTTGGGCTATTCTGTCGAATCTTTATAGTGCTGAAGATCTCAAGGAGATGGGCTTCCAACAGGACTTTGACTGGTCTCAGCCACCTTCGAAGAAATTCAAGAAGGTCAAAGTTCCTCAGCTTGTTGCCAGTTCATATTCTTCATCGCGCGAGACGGATGAAGCTAAAGACTTGAACGACACCGCGGCAGGCCCTACCTCAACGGACGACCCCAACAACAATGGCGCTCCTCCATCGACACCATGATGATATTCTTCAGGGGCGTTAGTCCTCATTTTTCGTCCCTTTTGGTCATTCGATGACAAAGGGGGAGAAATTTGAGTAAGTCTTCAAGCGGGTCTTATATATGGGCTATATTTCTGTTAAGTTACAACTCTTGCTTTTCTGAGGTGTTTGCTCTGATGAGTTGTAAACTTAAGTCCTATGGTGGTCTGATACTTTTGAACTGCTTTCTGCATGCTTATTTCCTCAAGTACCTTAATGCACGCATGCTGAATTTCGTCAGACACCATATTTCATCATGCATTTCAAATTCTTCATATCATTTGTTAAATGCGTGTATGAATTACAAGATATAGGAGGAGATCTCCATGATATTACTCTACAATGTGCATTTGCTATTCAAAGCAAATTCCTCAAATATGCACATCTTCAGGGGGAGTTCTTCTATATCTTGCAATCAAATTCCTCATTATCAGTATTTACACTTCATATGTTTATCCCCGTTGAAAACTTAACCTATATTGTCATCAATCACCAAAAAGGAGGAGATTGTAAGTGCATCTAGTGCCCCTTAGTGATTTTGGTGCATTGAAGACTTATAGGTTAAGGGACTAATGTGTTTATGAGTGTACACAGGTTCTGTAAGTCTATGAGGAGTTTGATATTTACGATGAATGTCGACCCCTAAAAATGAATGTCTTCAGTTGAAGACTTTGGTTTTCTTGAAGACTTTGAAAGTGAAGAAATTGGTGTGACCTTGAAGACTTGATATTCATGCGAGGATTATGAAGCGTGAAGACTTTTGTTTTCGTAGTTTCATTTTCTTCTTCTTGAGTCATAGGAAACACCGTACTGTTAAAGGGGGTCGAGGTAAAACTAAGGAAAAGTTTCCAAGTGATGCTCATCTCAAAATCCTACACCTACCCAATCCTTTCGAGTGAAGCCATTGGAAATCTCATACAGTTCAGTCAATTTCTTCAGTGACAGATATGAAGTTCTTCTGTTCTCTGAGGAATTTGTTCTGACTGAGGAGTTAGGAATTCGCCAGTGCGGATTGCCTACAAGTGAGGAACATGATAGCCCTGAGGAATTTGAGAGCTCAAATTTCCGACCGTTGTTGTGCTACGCGTCAGCTGTCCAAATATCCTACCCACCTAACGGTCATATCATTGAAGGGCATTTATGTCTTATCATGTCGGGCTGCTCCCCGGCTATAAATAGCCGCCCCCTACAACCACTAGCTGGTCGGCTGCTCCGAGAGAAACTGACACTTGTCATTGAGAGCATCCCATCCTCCGAGGACTTTGAGCGAAAATCATCAAGTGAGGGAAAACCCAAAAACCCAAACACCTACAAACCCAAAGTGATTGAGCATCACTGAAGAGATTGTTCCTGTGTGGAACCGATGCTTGTTACCTTTGAGGACTGTGCATCCTCCAGACAGTTAGGCATCATGGTCTAGAGCATCCAAGAGGAATTGTGGATCGCCGAGTGACCGAGTCTGTGAAGGTTTGGAAGTCACCTGTGAAGACTTACCACGAGTGATTGTGCAAGGTCTGTGTGACCTTAGCTCAAGGAGAATACGGTGAGGACTGTGTGTCTGGGACTGTGTGTCCTCAGGTTTAAATACCTAGCCGCTCCAACCAGACGTACAACTGTCACAGCAGTTGGAACTGGTCCACCAAATCATTGTCTTCACCGAGCTACTGGTTCTATTTCCTCAACCCTTTCATTTCCTCATTCATGTGTTGATGTACTTGATCGTTATTGTGTGAAGACTTTGACTGAAGACTTTCTCAATTTCCTCAATCCTATTTCTTCAGTCACTTAGTCTTCAACCTGCTTATCCTGTGTTTCACGCTACTTGTACTCTGTGCCTATTTCATTTCATCATGATGACTGTGCTTATGCCATGTTATGTTTGCATCTGAGTACTTATTCCGCTGCTAAGTAGCTCGTTGCTTAGGAATTTCCTCACCTTGAAATTCCTCAGTGACGAATTTGTAAAAATCGCCTATTCACCCCCCCCCCCCACCTCTAGTCGATATAACGCACTTTCACACCGAAACAAAGGGACCTTAAAATCATGTCCATAGTCAAGTTCTCATATGTCCACTATGTATCCATAATATGTGTCCTTTCCCCTCTTGGTTGCTGCATCAAAGCGGACACCACTGTTTTGGTTGGTGCTCTTTTGATCTTGGGTGATCGTGTAAAATGTATTCCCATTTATCTCGTATCCTTTGTAAGTCAATACAGTCGAAGATGGTCCCCTGGCCAACGAGTACAACTCATCTGCAACAGTGTTGTCACCCATGAGATGTGTTTGCAACCAACTGCCGAAAGTCCTGATGTGTTCACATGTAATCTAGTCGTCACACTGCTCCGGATGTTTGGAGCGCAGACTATTCTTGTGTTCATTGACATACGGGGTCACCAAGGTAGAATTCTGTAGAACTGTGTAGTGTGCTTGAGACCAAGAATGCCCGTCCCTACATATTATTGATTCCGCTCCTAGCGTGCCTTTTCCAGTCAGTCTCCCCTCATACCGTGATTGAGGGAGACCAATCTTCTTAAGGTCAGGAATGAAGTCAACACAAAACCCAATGACCTCCTCTGTTTGATGGCCCGTGGAGATGCTTCCTTCTGGCCTAGCACGGTTACGAACATATTTCTTTAAGACTCCCATGAACCTCTCAAAGGGGAACATATTGTGTAGAAATACATGGCCCAGAATGGCAATCTCGTCGACTAGATGAACTAGGACGTGCGTCATGATATTGAAGAAGGATGGTGGGAACACCAGCTCGAAACTGACAAGACATTGCACAAAATCACTCCTTAACCTTGGTAGGATTTCTGGATCGATTACCTTCTGAGAGATTGCATTGAGGAATGCACATAGCTTCACAATGGCTAATCGAACGTTTTCTGGTAGAAGCCCCCTCAATGCAACCGAAAGCAGTTGCGTCATAATCACGTGGCAGTCATGAGACTTTAGGTTCTGAAACTTTTTCTCTGCCATATTTATTATTCCCTTTATATTCGACGAGAAGCCAGACGGGACCTTCATATTGAGCAGGCATTCAAAGAAGATTTCCTTCTCTTCTTTGGTAAGAGTGTAGCTGGCAGGACCTTCATACTGCTTTGGATGCATGCCGTCTTTTCTGTGAACACGTTGCTGGTCCTCCCGTGCCTCCGGTGTATCTTTTGTCTTCCCATACACGCCCAAGAAGCCTAGCAGGTGTCGGTGTCAAAACCGGCGGATCTCGGGTAGAGGGTCCCGAACTGTGCGTCTAAGGTCGATGGTAACAGGAGACGGGGGACACGATGTTTACCCAGGTTCGGGCCCTCTCTATGGAGGTAATACCCTACATCCTGCTTGATTGATCTTGATGAATATGAGTATTACAAGAGTTGATCTACCACGAGATCGTAATGGCTAAAACCCTAGAAGTCTAGCCTGTCTGACTATGATTGTGATTATGATTGTTGTCCCTACGGACTAAACCCTCCGGTTTATATAGACACCGGAGGGGCTAGGGTTGTACAAGGTCAGTTACAGAGAAAGGAATCTTCATATCCGGACGCCAAGCTTGCCATCCACGCCAAGGAGAGTCCCATCCGGACACGGGAGAGAGTCTTCTGTCTTGTATCTTCATGGCCCATCAGTCCGGCCCACATTACGTAGCCCGGACGCCCGAGGACCCCTTAATCTAGGACTCCCTTAGTAGCCCCTGAACCAGGCTTCAATGACGATGTGTCCGGCGCGCAGATTGTCTTCGGCATTGCAAGGCGGGTTCCTCCTCCGAATACTCCAAAACAGACTTCGAGCGCAGAAAACGTGTCCGGCTCTGCGAAACAAGTACCACACACCACCGCAGAGAGTATAATATTTCGCGAGTCCAATCTGCTGACAACTTTCTGTAACGCGACACCACGTTCCTGCACGGTCATTATTCCAAACCGTTTTTTTTTCTTTAGCCTCCCACTCCACGTTTGTAGAAGCGGTTTTATTGGCACGTCTTGTCGAAGCAGAGATCGTGTCCCCTTTATTACGGGACTCTCATCAATACGGGCGTGGGTAACCCAACCGTCCCGTTGGTATGATTCCTTGGGAATAGGCAGGTTTTGAGGCCTAGGAGGAGGCGTTTTTTATATTCATCGCCTTTATAAAGGGGCACAGACCCGTCTTTCTCCTCCACGCTTTCCCCTTCCTCATCTTTTCCAACCTCGAGTTCTAGCACCCAAGGTTCAATTTATTGGTTCCGAGCCTCCTAGCCATGTCCGGACCCAACCTTCAAGGCCGGTGGGTGGCCTCCTCTGTCACAGAGGAGGATATCGCGAAGCTCCGGGCGGCAAGATACCTGACCGTGGAAATCCCCCACAGGCTCCCTGCCCATGGGCAGGTCATTCCTACTCCCCGATCCGGCGAGAGGGTCGTATTCATCTCTCACTTCCTCCGAGGGCTAGGGTTCGCTCTCCATCCCTTCGTTCGCGGACGCATGTTCTATTACGGGCTAGATTTTCATGATCTAGCTCCGGAATCCTTTCTTCACATCTCGGCGTTCATCGTCATGTGCGAGGCCTTTCTCCGGATTCCTCCACACTTCGGCTTATGGCTCAAGACCTTTAAGATGACGCCGAAGGTGGTCGATGGGAAGCAAGCGGAGTGCGGCGGTGCTACGGTGAACAAACTCATCCATACACCTTGGCCGAAAGGCTCTTTCACGGAAACCTCCAACCTATGGCAGCGGGAGTGGTTTTACATCACTGAACCCCGCGGCACCAAGTGGGCAGCTACACCTGCGTTCCGGTCGGGCCCTCCATTGCGGCTCGCATCATGGATTAATAAGGGGCTGGACTGGGGATCAACGGACAAAGTGCAGACGCTACAAAGCCGCATCCGGAGCCTCCTTGAGAAGGACACCGGCCTCATCAACATAATCCAGGTAATGCTAGTCCGCCGGGTCCTGCCGTGCCAGCGACGGCCCCTCCGCATGTGGGAGTTCAATCCGGAAGGACCACGGACTCTTCAGCACTTCTTTGGCACGACGCTCAAAGGAATGTGGAAGTTATTCTTCAAGACACGAAAACAGTGGCCTGATACTACCGAGGACATCGGCTTCGACTGCAACCATCCGGATACCTCGATAGGCCCTCAACTCTCTGAACATAGCTTAGTTAAATATCTTGTAATAATATACTGAGAAAACCATCTTCGACCAGGGCTGGATCAAGAAGGTGGAAAGAATTAGGTGTTCGGCCCCTCTTCCCGAAGACTCAGCAGATCCTATGTTAACAAGGATGCTGGCCCCGGCGCCATACCAAGTGTCAGTGAAGGGGGATAAAGAGGAGAGCAAGAAGGCCAAAGGCGACCTCTATTCCAGAGGTGCTATGTCCGGGGAGGTTGAAACTCCCTCTTCCGAAGACAAAAGAGGAGAAGAAACTGACACCCCCTCTCCCGATGGGAAGAAGAGGGCCGTCTTCGACGATTTGGAAGCAAAGGCTCTTAAGCGAGGGAAGATGTCCCTGTGAGGTGGCTCGGGTTCCGAAGACGACGTTGTCACGCAGTTCCTCCATAAGGACAAGCCCTTAGCCGAATCGTAAGTGAACAGGGGTGTCCGAAACATATCCCATTGCTTTCCAGTTACCAGGGTAACATTTAAAATATATGTGTTTGCAGTCCGGCACGCAGTCTTCCTCAACAGTCCTCCTCCTCGGGGGATCTTCTTCCGGAGATGATGGAAAGCAAGACGCCTCCATAGACCTTCTCGCCCGACAGGGCGGACGACGCCAAGGTGTCGTCCCGGAGGATCTCTCCCGATCAACAAGCGGTGCGAGGGATAATGAAAACTACGCCCGAAGGTGATACTTCGGCCGTCCAGAGTCCGGGGCATGCGGACCCTATGGGGATCAACAATAAAGGGCCCGGGCTATCCGGTTTGCAGCCGGGGACGACTCTAGAGTCGGGTAAACGTATTCTTCCGAAGGAAGCCCGTACTCCCGCGGCCGCTCCTAGGGATCCGGGGGCGCCGGATACATTGACGAGCATGCTGCAACGTGCGTCCGTTTCAGAGGAACATCGTACCTTAATGGGTACGGTAGTTGAGAGGATTCTGTCCGCGAAAAGCGGATTGAATGAATCCTTCATGAGCCTGCTAGGAGGCTTCGAGGTATGTAATATAATATCCTCAATTGCACTTCTACGTGCAAAATGCACCTGTGTATAGATAGTAGCCCCTGAGACTCTGATTGGCGTCCGAAGGGAGGCGATCAGAGGATCGAAAAGATATTCCCAGGAACTAATCTAATGAATTGGCACACAGGCTGTTTCATCCATCACGACTGCCCCAGCTACAGAGGTTGCAAGGCTGAAGCAGAAACTTGATGTGGCGGATGACGACCTTATACTGATTAACAGGCGGCTCGACGAGGCGCAAGGTATGTGTTTAGGGCAGTCAGTATATGTAAGTATGATAATGTGTGCATGACGCTGAAAATTATATACTGAGATATGCATAACTGCAGATAATGCTGCCGCAGTTGAGGCCCTACGGGCTAAGCTTGCCCGGTACAAGGAGCAAGCCAGGACGAGTGAAGCGGCTGCCAAGAAGGCAGCTGCTGAGTTAAAGGCCGAACAGGCTGCTCGGCGCCAGTGCGAGGAGAGAGTATCTACCATGACGCGCAAGCTAAAGGATGCCAATGTTCGATGCGAATTCCTCGAGAAGGATAACAAAGCCAGAACGGTCAATCTCGGCAAGGCCTTACAAGAGGCCAAAGAAGCACGGTCCGAGTCTAGAGCGGCTCGGGAAGAGATCCGGCAAGCTGGGGAGATAGCGGCTAGTAAGCCATTCTTATTACAGACTAAATTCGGCGATCCGAAATATGCCCCCCTTAATCAAATGTAGAGTTCTCCAGACGCATTCTTGGACTTGCCGAAGAGTGTCTCCGATGCGGCACAGTTTTACCAAACGCAAGAAGGACATGCGACGGAGAAGCTTTTCTGGTCGCAATTCAGCATGCCGAAGCGTCCGCTGCTACTAAACGAACAGATGGCCCAGTGGGCCGAACTCCATAAGATATCCGGATCGGCCATGAAGGACGTCGTGGTCCGGCTGTGGCCGTGTGAGCCAATTCCAAATAGTTATTTTGGTTTGGTGCAGCGACTTGTTGATGCGGTGCCGCGTATCGACGCTGTTAAGCGGTCAACATGCATTGAGGGTGCACGAATGGCCTTTGCCCGCATCAAGACGTACTGGGCGAAAATGAAGGCCACCGATATTGCAGCAAAGAGTCCACCCGAGGGCAAGGACCATCACACGCCAGAGCATTATTTTGAGGATGTCCTAGAGGGTGCCCGCTTAATAGAGGGTCAGTGCTCGAAAAATATGATGTTCGAGTGAGTATACCAAATTTGTAAAAACAATATTATGATATATTAAGGCCATATTCTATACTTTTGACTGAAAGTTTTGGTGCCTCCTGTGCGGCCGTTCTTAGTGTAATCTGAAAGTTTGCCAGTAGTCGGCTTCAGCCCCCTCGCATATAATACGGGGGTGTTCGGAAAAGCAATTGATCACTCTTAACCCAACGTCTTGGTCCATGAAGGAGGTGTCAATGCGGCGAACTAGGCAATCGGACTATAGGGCTTTAACACTTTCACTTAGCCATAGGAGTTTGACGGTGGGTCTACGATATAGCCCCAGGTATGTACGCGTTTACCCGAATACGGTGCGTTACATAGGTGACCAGAAGAACGGTCCTTCGTGTAATACGGAAAGAATCGCGAAAGATTCTGATGAGTCATCGAGTGGTTGACCAGCTCTCGCTGCATCATGACAGTCAGTTTTCGGCTTTCTCTACTGAGGTGCTCATCCGGATAAGCCAGGACACAATCGCAGTAGTTCTCCCTTTACTACCCTAGCCGATACAGCGGAACGTAAGGTAGTAAGCACAGGAGCCGGGCAACACAACTATTGACCAAAGACATGATTCGGAGCTGATGCATATAAGGCCAAAACTCGTGACGCCGAAGTATGCTGAAAAGCTGTTCGGACTTGTCGGCAACTCATGTGTTGCCGTATCGAGCCCCTAGCAATTTGTGCCGAGGTGCGTTCGTGAAACAACCGAAGAAGCAAAATTCAGTATGTAGAAAAAGCGAATACTGAATACGGGTTATGTTCACTGGAATCTGATTGACACGTCAAACGCAATTTTTACAGATTATAACGCCCCTACCCGGGTTATTTAACAAGCTGGGGGCCGAGGGCTGAGGAAAAACAAAAGGCACTTTACAGGTTTAAAATAAAGAGTGTGGTCTTACTAAAAATCATTAGGACCTCATGTCGCACGTCTGCACTGCCTTGCCTCAGTTAAAGGACTCCTTAGGAGGAATAGCCTTTGGTTATTTATACGAAGCCGAACTTTAGAAAGAGTCCGTAAGAAGACCAGGCTTTGAATCACCTGTTGTAAAAGATAAAAAATAGTTAGAAAAAGTAAAAAGACTATGAGGGTGCAGACCGCATTGTAGGTCTGTCCGTACTGTGCCTCCGCCGATGACCATAGTATTTTAAGTGCATAATTATGTATGCGTGGTATAAACTTCGCGGCTATATGGACGACGAAGGCCGAACTGCTAATCCAGCTCTGAGATTTGATCGGTTCTGTCTAGTAGAGACCGGCGGCTTGACGGCCGATGAGGTACACGGCTTGATAAAGCCGCTTTGTACTTCGGCTGTAGTAGCCATGGTACGCTCCTCTGTGCGGAGGGAGCATTCCGTATTTCCGTTTATCATGATGACGCCGCGTGGACCGGGCATCTTAAGATTAAAATAGGCATAATATGGGGCCGCATTAAAACGAGTAAAAGCGGTACGCCCGAGTAATGCGTGGTGGCTGCTGCGTAACGGGACGATATCGAAGGTCAAGCCTTCGCTTCTAAAGTTGTTCGGCGAGCCGAAAACGACTTCTAATGTACTTGAGCCCGTGCAGCGAGCTTCTACGCCGGACACTGCTCCCTTGAAGGTAGCTGTGGTGGGCTTGATTCGTGAAGGGTCAATGCCCATTTTGCAGACAGTGTCATGGTAGAGCAGATTAAGACTACTGCCGCTGTCCATAAGGACTTTCGTGAGATGGAATCCATCAACAATTTGATCGAGGACCAGTGCGGCTGAACCGCCATGACGAATACTGGTCGGATGGTCCCTACGATCGAAGGTGATCGAGCAGGAAGACCATGGGTTGAACTTTGGGGGTATCCACCATGTATACGTCATACGAGGATGTGGCTGTCCAGCGCCTGGTAAACGGCGGGTTTTGGGCCTGCTCCTCTCCGGCATCGGCGTCCATACCGTCGATGTCTTCGGAGTCGTAATCGAGCATGTCGGTTAAATCTTCGACAGTGGCAATGAAGTGGGCGGTGGGTGGGGAGCGAAATTCTCCGTCCTCAGCCCCCAGTTCAAACCGGATATAGTTCGGCTGCGAGTCCCCCGCTAAGGAGAGGGCTTTTAATGAGTTAAGCACATCGCCCAAAGGTGAGTGCCGAAAGATGTCCGCGGGGCTGAACTCGATGATCGGCGCCCGATTGAGCTCGACGGGCGCGGACACACGCGGTTCGGAACCTGTTGCTCGGAGACGAGTCCGAGGTTCCGGTGACACAGATCTCGTTCGAAGTTGGGTCTGTGTGCGACTCCAACGCCGCTGAGTCTGCGGCTTCCGTGGCGGGGTTGAGCTTCCCGTCCTCGGATGGCGCAATCTGCCCCGGATCTAGGGCCAGGGCAGTTACAGGGGCTATCTCCCGGGTATGGTCCGATGACAGATTTAGGTCATGTTCATCGCGGTGGCAGGGAGCGGCTGCCATGGGCTCGAATCCGTCGAAGATCAAGTCTCCGCGGATATCAGCAACGTAGTTCAAGCTTCCAAACCTGACCTGACGGCCAGGGGCGTAGCTGTCGATCTGCTCTAAATGACCAAGCGAGTTGGCCCGCAGCATGAAGCCGCCGAATACGAAGATCTGGCCGGGGAGAAAGACCTCCCTCAAGGCAGCATCGTTGTGGATGATTGATGGATCCATCGAGTCTTCTAGCGACGACACAGTGGAACTCTCAATGAAAGTACCAATGTCGGTGTCAAAACCGGCGGATCTCGGGTAGGGGGTCCCGAACTGTGCGTCTAAGGTCGATGGTAACAGGAGATGGGGAACACGATGTTTACCTAGGTTCGGGCCCTCTCTATGGAGGTAATACCCTACGTCCTGCTTGATTGATCTTGATGAATATGAGTATTACAAGAGTTGATCTACCACGAGATCGTAATGGCTAAAACCCTAGAAGTCTAGCCTGTCTGACTATGATTGTGATTATGATTGTTGTCCCTACGGACTAAACCCTCCGGTTTATATAGACACCGGAGGGGCTAGGGTTGTACAAGGTCGGTTACAGAGAAAGGAATCTTCATATCCGGACGCCAAGCTTGCCGTCCACGCCAAGGAGAGTCCCATCCGGACACGGGAGAGAGTCTTCTGTCTTGTATCTTCATGGCCCATCAGTCCGGCCCACATTAGGTAGCCCGGACGCCCGAGGACCCCTTAATCTAGGACTCCCTCAGCAGGTTCACGCAAAGATTCTTCATCACGTGCGTCACGTCGATTGCAGAGCGGACCTCTAGGTCTTTCCAATAGGGTAGGTCCCAAAATATAGATTTCTTCTTCCACATGGGTGCGCATCCCTCAGCGTCATTCGGAACAGATAGTCCTTCACGACCCTTTCCAAAGATTACTTGTAAATCATTGACCATATCAAGTATGTGATCACCAGTATGGACGGCTGGCTTCTTCCGGCGATCTGCCTCACCTTTAAAATGCTTGCCTTTCTTTCGACATTGATGGTTGGTCGGAAGAAATCGACGATGTCCCAGGTACACATTCTTCCTGCATTTGTCCAAATATATACTTTCTGTGTCATCTAAACAGTGCGTGCATGCGTGGTATCCCTTGTTTGTCTGTCCTGAAAGGTTACTGAGAGCAGGCCAATCATTGATGGTTACAAACAGCAACGCATGTAGGTCAAATTCCTCCTGGTCGTGCTCATCCCACACACATACAACTTTTCCATTCCACAGCTGTAAAAGTTCTTCAACTAATGGCCTTAGGTACACATCAATGTCGTTGCCGGGTTGCTTAGGGCCTTGGATGAGCACTGGCATCATAATGAACTTCCGCTTCATGCACAACCAAGGAGGAAGGTTATAGATACATAGAGTCATGGGCCAGGTGCTATGATTGTTGATGTGCTCCCCAAAAGGATTAATGCCATCCGCGCTTAAACCAAACCATACGTTCCTTGCGTCACCTGCAAAGTCCCCCCACGTTCTCTCGATTTTTCTCCACTGCAACCCGTCAGCGGGTACTCTCAACTTCCCGTCTTTCTTACGGTCCTCCTTGTGAGATCGCATCAACTTGGCATGCTCTTTGTTTCTAAACAGACGTTTCAACTGTGGTATTATGGGAGCATACCACATCACCTTGGCAGGAACCCTCTTCCTGGGGCGCTCGCCCTCAACATCACCAGGGTCATCTCATCTGATTTTATACCGCAATGCACTGCATACCGGGCATGCGTTCAAATCCTCGTACGCACCGCGGTAGAGGATGCAGTCATTAGGCCATGCATGTATCTTCTGCACCTCCAATCCTTGAGGGCATAGAACCTTCTTTGCTCTGTACGTACTTTCGGGCAATTCATTATCCTTTGGAAGCTTCTTCTTCAATATTTTCAGTAGCTTCTCAAATCCGTTGTCAGATACACCATTGTCTGCCTTCCATTGCAGCAATTCCAGTGTGGTACCGAGCTTTGTGTTGCCATCTTTGCAATTTGGGTACAACCCTTTTTTGTGATCCTCTAACATGCGATCGAACTTCAACTTCTCCCTTTCACTTTCGCATTGTCTCTTTGCATCAACAATGACCCGGCGAAGATCATCATCGGGCACATCGTCTGGTTCCTCTTGATCTTCAGCTTCCCCCGTTGCAGCATCACCGTATTCAGGGGGCGGATAGTTGTCATCATCATCTTCTTCTTCGTTGTCTTCCATCATAACCCCTCTTTCTCCGTGCTTGGTCCAAACATTATAGTGTGGCATGAAACCCTTCTCAAGCAGGTGGATGTGAAGGGTTTTCGAGTCAGAGTAAGACTTCGTATTCCCACAGATAGGGCATGGACAACACATAAAACCATTCTGCTTGTTTGCCTCAGCCACTTCGAGAAAATTATGCATGCCCTTAATGTACTCGGAGGTGCGTCTGTCACCGTACATCCATTGCCGGTTCATCTGCGTGCATTATATATAATTAAGTGTGTCAAAAACCATTACAGAACATCATGAATAGAGAAGTGACCAAATTAATAGAAGTTCATCATCACATTAAAACCAAAGTACAGTAGTGATCAAATGTTATTACTGAAAAAATAAATACATAAAGTTCATACATAGTTCTCATTGAACAACATATAGCTCTCTAGAGCATCTAATTAAAACATACATTGAAACTATGTAAAACATCTAAATGCAACAACAAATGCTCACCACGGTGGTGCCAGCGACGAGATCGGCGCGGGCTATCGACGGCGGTGAGGACGGGGACGGGACAGGACGGACCGGCAAACCTAGACAAATCTTGAGGAAAATGGAGTTTGGACAAGGAGCTTGGAGAGGAGAAAGCTTAAGTGTGGCTCGGGCATTTCATCGAACATCTCATGTGCATAGGAGGTGAGCTAGAGCAACACACACCTCTCCCACGGCCGGCCAAAAAAACAGAGCAGTGAGCGAACAGAGCAGTGAGCGGGCAGGGGTATATATAGGCTTCTCTTTAGTCCCGGTTGGTGGCTAGAACCGGGACAGAAGACTGACCTTTGGTCCCGGTTCCAGCCATCAACCGGGACTAAAGGTGCTGGGCCAGGAGCGAGGCCCATTGGTCCCGGTTCGTGTCTGAAACCGGGACCAAAAGTGTCAGACGAACCGGGACCAATGGCCCCCGAGGCCCGGCCGGCGCCCTAGCCTCACGAATCGAGACTGATGCATCCTTTGGTCCCGGTTCGTGAGTGAACCGGAATTAATGCCCTTATCATGGCCTCAACCAAAGCCCTGTTTTCTACTGGTGTTAAGCCAGGCGCACAGAAGGAGAGGGCATCCAGTGGATCACGGCAACGGCGGCGGCGGCACCTGTTCCTCTCTATCCCTCGATCCCCTTCTTCCAATTCGTGTACCCGATACTGTAATCGCTCTTTGAGACTCAAATTCGTGAGCTAGTGTAATAGATCGAGAGATATACTACTGGGTTCCTAACAACTCCGCTCCTGGAGCTGGAGTTAAAAAGCACGGAGCTAGGAACAGATGCTCCGAAGCTCCTCGTATTTTTAGGAGCTGGAGTGACTCCCAACAGGACCCAAGTCGATCTCGCCTGTGGAGCTGGCAAGTTTGATCCGAGATGACCTGCGGCTTGTAGGTCCAATGTTTTGCGAGTAATAGATTTTTGTTATAGGACTCTTTCTTCTTTCTCTGTAACTGGCTTTGCCAACGATGTACAGTTTTCCCCCTGCTTTAATGATATACGGCAGAGCTCCTGCCTTTCCAGTCAAAAATTTACGAGATCATGGAGCTAAGCAGAAGTTTTCCCAACTTTTTCTACCGGTCATGTTGGGTGGGAAGCTAATGAGGCGACACATCTATGTTGGAAGCAAGCTAGCAAGAATAGGAGAAGATGTCTCTGACTTAGTTTCATTCATTATTCCTTTTTTTTATAGGAAAATACTCGTATTCAGATCAAAGAAGAAGAACACAAAGCAGTACAAATACGAGTACACACGAGCATACAGACTGGATAACTATCACAACGCCAGCCCTCCAAAGAAAACAGCAACGCCGAAGCCCCTGGAAGGACTGAGCAGCCAACTCGTCCACGACGCCGCGCTGAGCTCCGCCACCGGAGCAAGAACTCACTGGACGCCAACAGGAAGCCAGAAGGAGCACCATCGCCATCAGGCTTTCAGAGCCGTAGTAACCACCCGCAAAGGTGGGATTCGATTGGCAGTTGTCCGATTCGGCCGGGGCACCACCCCGTGCACCTCTGCCTAGCTAGTAGGATATTGTGTACAAAAACGATTGTATTCCGGTCTTTTAAATCAATTAAGTTTGTGATTAAAAAATTAGTTGTTTAAACCAAAGCGAGAGGAATGGATGGTGGGAAATAATGGAGCAAGGAGCAGTCGTATGCAAAACAACGGTCCAGACGCCCAACGGCTTCTCATCAGTCGACGTATGTGGCACATTTTTCTGCGGTTCTATGACACGGGCCTAGTTTATTGCATAAACTCAAGCATGTGAAGCAGTAAAGGCGACATACCATTTACTCTGTTCAGAAAAACCAAGTGCAATATCTTCAGAGCAGGTTAATTTGTGAAACTTTATTTTATTTTATTTTTTGCGGGAGAATTGGTGAAACTTTAAAGCCTATAATAACTCTCGAGTGGTTGGACATGTATCAATGGCTATGCTAATCTTTTATAAATACTTACCCTGACCTTCTCCGTGTATACCAACATCCAGTAGTCAAACCGAAGCATTCCGGTGGATGATGTTGAGATTGAGAAGGTAACAGTGGCGAATAAAATGTGTATCTTTGGAACGGCCGAAGTGTGGTCTCTTGGGAATAAGATGCATCATGAATTAGAGTTCGAGTATCAGAGATAACTGACGTGCTGAATGAGCCTGGGTAATGTTTTGGTAAACCGATCGTTGTCAGAAGGCAAGGTGCCATCGAACACCCTTCGATATTAGAGCCAGGCTCCTAATAGCAAATTTTCTTTCAAAATTCAGGACGGGCCCTTAGATGCACCGGCAGAGCTTGAAAGAGCTTTACCCAGACCTCTTCAAGCAGTGAACTCTCCGGACCGTGACCATAAAAACCGCCATGGAGAATGACAAATGGATGCGAAAATGCTTCAGGGCTTACTTCATTGACGAATCTATCGGCCAATTCGTTGGTATGATCTCCAATCGGTGCAGCTGTGCAAATGCCACCTAAATTACAAAATCAAACACGTGTTGCACCGCTACAACACTTTCAGAGCTTTCAGGCAATCGGGATGACAGAATGAAACAAATTCAGGAGACGCCATGAACACACAAGTCCAAGGAAACCAATCTCACTGCTTCCCCTTCCTTCCTCTCACGTTGGACACAAGCTCCCTGAGGCACCTGGCCGACTTGGTCCCCTCCTCGATCGGTTCAGCTAGATCTTCCGTGTTTCCATCAGATCGCTGATAAGCCTGTGCAGATCATTGTACGACGACCCGCCTTCCGCCACGGCGGCGTGAGCCTTCACGGCGAGCTCCTGCGCCCGGCCCCTCGCCGCCTCCCCTGTTCCCCCGGGCTCCAAGAACCTCGCCACGGCCCGCGCCACCGCCGCCGCCGGCACCGTCTGCTGCTCCTCGTACCTCGTGCTCCGTGGCCCGTCCCACATTCTCTCGCCAATCTTGAGAACGTCCGTGACCAGCCTCTCCTCGATGAACTGGTCGAACACCAACGGCCACGTCAGCATCGGCACGCCGGCCGCCGCCGCCTCCAGCAGCGAGCTCGACCCGCAGTGCGTCAGGAATGCCCCCACGGCCGGATGAGCCAGGATTGCGGTCTGTGGGGCCCACCCTCTGACGAGCATCCCCCTCTTCCCGACACGCTCCTCCCACCCCGCCGGCGGCGCCCACCCCTCGGCCCTCAGCGCCCACAAGAACGGCTTGTCGGAGGCTTCCAATCCGAGAGCCAGCTCCCGGAGCTGATCTCCAGAGATGGAGGCGTAGGTGCCGAAGCATACGTACACCACCGAGCATCTGGGCATCGAGCCCAGCCAACGGATGCACGACGCCTCGCTACCGCCGCTGGCTCCGGCCGGTGGCAACTGCAGCGACACTGGCCCGACGAAGTAGGCGCGCTTCACATGGCCTTGCGTATAAGACTCGCAGTACTGCCGTTCCAGGTCCAAGAACGTGTTGACGGCGAGGCCGAAGCACCTGGCTTGCCCCGCCATGATCGGGCCTTCGAATCGGTCGTGTTTCGCTTGGCACCTCAAGAACTCCGGCAGTTCAGTCCTCGGGATCCGTATCTCCGGCCCTGGAAGCCCAGGGACGATCACCTCCTGGCAGTCCGAGTCGCTCTCGACGGCGCCTCGGAGGTGGCGCATGGCAAGCCTTGAGAAGAGGCCAACGACACTGAAGGTAACGCAGGGCACGCCGACTTCATCGGCGATAGTGGAGTTCCAGAAGAAGTGGACATCTGTGACGACGGCGTCAGGGGACAGCTCCCTGATGAGAGCCTCCTGCGCGGGCCGCGTCAGCCCCTCGTCGATGGCCGCGGCATCGATGCGCCACGCGTCGGCCCCGGCGGCGGAGAGGTTCTCCACGCCAGGCGTGAGGCCATCCACGTCCGGGAACGGGTAGGTGGCTATCCTGACGGCGTTGCTCGCTGCGGAGTGGCCGTGCCGATCGAGCGCGGACCGAACGACCGAGACGTTGGCCGGCGTGACCGCCACCGTAGGCTCGACGGCGCCCGGCCTGGCCGCGGCGAGGCGGACAGCGAGCTCGGTGTGGGGGGCGATGTGGCTTGTGGCGAAGAAGGGCACAATCAGGATCCGCAGCTTGTCGCCGTGCTCCGTCGAGGCCATTTCCTCGATATGTTTTTTTTTTTGGGCCTTGTGGCTTTAGAGTGTTGCTGAAATAGTGGGGTCGAGTGGGTAGCAGCAGCACTCAACCGAAGGCTGAAGCCTGTGGTGGTTGCAACGTCGACGCCAGTGAAGAAGCAAGTCCCAACCCCCAACTGCTACCACGGTAGCGCAGCCTGACCATCCGTGGGTCAGCGATATCATCAATCCAGGAACTAGCAAACGAGAAGCTCGAGATATAGGGCGCGTTCGGATTCCCTCCGCTCCGCGGCTCCGCGCCGGAGCGGAGTGGCAATCCAGTTTTAATTTGCGGAGCTGATAAAAGGCCGCTCGGCGTAGGGCTGCCGAACAGCCCCATAATATGGCCTGGAGGTACAAATATTGAAGACCTTGTGCATGTGCATTTTAGAGTCGGTATATGCATGAACTGTTGACAGGAAACTTTAAACGCGCCTGATAAGTGAGTGACAAGACCATCTTAACCGGGCCCCTACTTCCTCCTCCGTATGTCACGGACCGCCCGGGGACGGCTAAAAAAAATCATCCTTTTCAGAAGAAAAAAAAGTCATTCAATCGGATCCTTCATACTCAGACCAAATGTCTGGCACCCCATATCTGGATCATATGTGGGGCAGATTTGAGGCCGATGCTGCCGCCACAACGGACATGCCTATCTTGACCCCACAAATTCCCAACCCTCGCTAAATCCTAGTCATTTTCCTCAGTCCGTTCCACTTCCAGTCCGCTCAGCTCCGCCCCGCTCCCTCCTCTCCGTTCATCTCCGGCCATCTCTTGCATCGCTAGGGGCGGGTCTGAGACAGACCGGTCTAGATCCGTCAATTGGGAGCTTGCCGCCTTCTCGGACGAGGAGGAGATAGCAGTCCAGCTGACGTTCCGCTGGTCCCAGGAGGATACCCGAAATCTGCTGTCGGAGCAGCCCTGCCGCGGATCCAATAGTCGGGTGCCTTCACAGCCGCTCCGGCTGGGATCCATTGGTGGTGTCGTGTTTAGCAAAAACTCATGGCGCGTGTCTGCTCCATCACACCAGCAGGTGTGTGCCAGTTGGAGAATTGGTGAAACTTTAAAACCTATAATAACTCTCGAGTGGTTGGACATGTATCAATGGCTCTGCTTACCTTTTATAAATACTTACCCTGACCTTCTTCATGTATACCAACATCCGGTAGTCAAACCGAAGCATTCCGGTGGATGATGTCGAGAAGTGATTGAGAAGGGTAACTATGAGAGCCTACCTTAATAGGAATGATAGACTACTCGTATCAACAAGAAATTCCTTCTTTTTCGGGAGCCCATTGGAAAAGAACTCCAATGTTAAGCGTGCTTGGCTTGGAGCGATTCTAGGATGGGTGACGGACCGGGAAGTTGGTCCCGGGTGCGCACGAGTGAGCACAAAGTGCGCAGGAAAGGCTAGTGTTGGTCTGTGGGACCAGTCTAGATCCCGTCAAGCATAACGGGGCGTTACAGTAACAGTGATGAATAAAATGTGACGTTGGATCGGCGTAAGTGTGATCTCTTGGGAATAAGATGCATCATGAATTAGAGTTCGAGTAGCAGAGATTTCTGTCGTGTTGAATGAGCATGGGCAATGTTTTGGTGTGCCGATCGTTGTCAGAAGGCAAGGTGCCATCGAACAAGTTTGCTCAATTCGACATTAGAGCCATGCTCGTAATAGCAAATTTCCTTTCAAAATTCAGGATGGACCCTTAGATGCACCGGCAGAGCTTGAAAGAGCTTTACCCAGACCTCTTCAAGCAGTGCACTCTACGGAATGTGACCATAAAAACCGCCATGGAGAATGACAAAAGGATGCGGCACTTCAAGGCTGACCACATTGTCGAATCTATCGGCCAATTCACTGTATGATCCCCAATCGGTGCAGTTGTGACTGCAAGAGAAGGATGCCCTAACCTAGCGCTGGACTGCCAATGGGAAGTTCACTAATAGCTCGGCGTATTCGGTGCAATTCTTCAAGCTGGCCAGGTCCCCTGATGTGCCTCCCGGTCGCAAGATGTTCATTTGGTTGGTGGTGCAAGGTCGTTTCCCGCCTTTCACTGTAAAAAAAATCCTTTCAATTCTGTTCTGAATGCTGAAAAGGGCCATGATGAACAAAGATGTCTATTGTTGGGTGTTAATCTCAAGCTTTTGAACACCTGATTTTTTGTGATTTGCTAGCATACAAAGCTTTCCATTATCCACTGATTAACATCACCTATCATAATCTGCAGATGATGTGCAAATGCCTAAATTACAAAATCAAACATGTTGCTGCGGCACCACAACCATTTCAGAGTTCACACAATGGCACAACAGGACAAGGAAACTGAAAAGACACCATGAATGCACAAGTCCAAGGAGATCAATCTCGCTGCTTCCCCTGCCTTCCAGTCACGTTGAACACGAGCTCCCTGAGGAACCTGGTAGACTTGGTGACCGACGAGTTGGCGTCCATGAGGTTGTACATCATGTTCTCCACCAAGCTGGTCGTTTTCCATCATGAGCACCCCGCTCTCCCCGCCGAACCTCCCGCCCTCGACGCACCTACATGTTGTTTAAATCGATAAAGTTTGTGATTAAGAGAAAGGAGTTTTAAACTTTTTTAGAGCATCTACAATCGTATCCCTTAAACTGCCCTCATATGTTCGTGCGGACAGTCCGGACATGAGAGATAAGAAAAACACAATCCAATCGAACCCTCAAAATTTTCCTCATGTCTCAGTTGTCCATGAAACCCTCAAACTGAGCCCATATCTGAGAAGGATATGAGGGTGTACGAACAGCCCGCCACGTCGAAGCGGCCCATCCCGGACCACTTTATCTCTTTCTTTATTAATTCTTTTCTCTTTCTCTCTCCATCCCCACCGGTCATATGCATTTGACCGGATAATTTGAAGGATATGGTTGTGTGTATGGACAAATGAAGATTCAAAATGGGCACGTCCAAACAGTGTCTAGACGCATCGGTGAATGTATAAGGGTCCAAATTAGCCCAGTCCGATTATAGATGCTCTTACTGTTGTACCAAAGAGAAAGGAATGCATAGTGGGAAACTAAGGAGCAATGAGTAGAAGTCTGCAAAACAATGGCCCTGACGCCCAACGGCTTCTCGCCCATTGACCTACGTGGCACATTTTTATGCAGTTGTATGAGACGGGCTTTAGTTTCCTGTAGAAACTCAAACATGTGAAGCAGTGAAGGCGACGTACCATGTACTCTGTATTCAGAGAAATCAAGTGCAATATCTTCAGAACAGGTTAATTGGTGAAACACTAAAGCCTATAATAAAACATGCACATGTATCAATGGCTCTACTAATCTTGTTTATAAATACTTACCCTGACCTTCTCCGTTCTACCAACAGCCAGTAGTCAAACCGAAGCATGCCGGTGGGCGATACCGAGAAGTGATTGAGAAGGGCGATAGTAAAAATAAAATGTGTCGTCGGAGCGGCCTAAGCGTGATTGATCTCTTGGGAATAAGAAGCATCAGGAGTTATTCCCAAATGCTAGAAAGTGCAGCTGCGCTTTTCCATCGTTGCGAGCGCACGCTGTCTTAGTCATCCGATCGAGGAGACTGAATTACAACCAATCCAATTGTGCAACTCACATAGAGGAATTAACGTGCAGGAAAAGCACCTGGTCCCGCGCGCGCCTCCACCCCGTGATTTCTCAGCAAGATCCCAGATGCATGCATTTATTTGGGGCTTCAAAAATTTTAAAAATATGTAGCTTTTGATTTGAGCGTCGGAATTCAAATTCGCTTTCATGGTTGTGTTTCTCGTGATGAGTTCTTCAAAACTAGATCCCATATGAGTATGTTTCGACGAACTTTTATTTTGAGCAACTTTGGGTGATATGGAGACAACTTTAGTGTTATAGGAAAGCAACTTTTTGTTAGTGTGCGTAATGTGACTTCGTATCATCGAAAATCAGTTCAAAGCTGGCTACTGTAACACCCCCAGTGGTTAGCCACAGTAATCCCATTTTGATAATGCCATGTCATCGTGATCAACAGTGCTTAAACATCATTTGGATCCTATCTCTTTTCAAAATTCCAATTCAAATTTAAATTCAAACTTAAAGTGAAAATGAAAGTTTCTCAAAACCTAGAACTAAAATGTTCATCATATTGCAAATAATTCAGGGGCATTTATACAAATAATAGCAACATTAATCAGATGGAATGAATGACCCTAACAGCAAGAAACAGTACCAAAATAGAATTATTTAATACCTTTTTATTTAGATAAAATCCAAAAGAAAACATTTGGACTCAAAACCTTTTTATAACAGTGACCTATAGTGCACTGATATTATTGGACTAAGTCTCATATTTTACAAAAGTCTTTTGGAATGAAATTAAAAGGCAAAATAGTAAAGAAAAAGAAAACAGAAAAGAAAAGGTAAAAATAAAACAAAACAAAAAAAGAAGAAGGAGAAACCCCCCTGGCCAACTGGGCCTAGCCCAGCTGGCCTCAGTCCGCCAGGCCGGCCCAGCCTTCCCCCATAACCCCCCTCACCCCCAACCTAGCCCATCGGTCACCCATCCCCACTTCCCCCCCCCCCCCCCCACTCGATCCCTTTCCCCCTGGATCGGATCGGGGCAAGAGGCGCCCTAGTCCTGGATGCCGCCGCCACCCGGCCTCGACGACCCGCCGGCCCCTCTCCGGCGCCTGCCGCACCTTGCCAGCGCCACCTCGCCCCAGCACCGCCCCGTCCCCGCCTCTCCCTCGCGCTACTCCCTCCCCGAGCTGAACGTCGTCGCCTCGCCGTCCCCGTCCCCATCACCGTTGCACGCCGTCGCCATGGCGCCGCCGGCCTCCACGAGCACGCTGCCTATCCCTACCGCCGCGTCGTGAGCCCTCCTCATCCCCCCTTCTTCTTCCTCCTACCGTAGGCCGCCGAACCGCCCCGCGCCCGAGCTCCTACGAGCTCGCGGTCGCCGTGTCTTGGCCGTGCTCCTCGCGTCCCTGGCCGCGTCCGCGCCCGTCGGCTACAGCCCTGGCCGCGCGCCCGCTCACGAACTGGCCGACCTGGCCATGGCCACTCCCCGCTCGACCCCGCTCACCCCCACGGCCGCGCTGCTCTGCTGCACTTGCTGCCGCTGCCGCCCCCTGCCGATGCTGCCCGCCCCTGCCTCGCGCCCCTGCTGCCGTCGCCGCCGCCTGCGCCCGCACGCCCGCTGGCCTGCCTGCGTTCGCCGCTGCTGCGCCGCAGCTGCTTCTGCTGCCGCTCCTGCTGCTGCTACCACGGCCGCCTACTCCCGCCGCCGCCGCCTCCCACTGCTGCCGCCCGCGCGCGCCCGCCGCCGCCTGCCTCCTGCGCCCGCGCGAGCGTCGCGCCGGCCCCTACCGCGGCCGCCTGGCCGCATCCCCTGCGCCGCACCGGCCGGCCTCTACGGTGACCGCGCGCGCGTGCGCCACCCCTCCTGCATTGGCCCGGCTGGGCCACTGCCTAGTGGGTCCGGCCCTGAGTTAAAAATAAAAATAAAAATAATAAAAATAATATATAAAAAATTAAAAATAAAAAGAGAAATGAAATAAAATAAAATAATAAATAGTAAAGATAATTACTGTTTTACTTAATTAGTTAATTAATATAGTTAATTAACCTAACTAACTACTGTTGGGGGAACCACTGTCATACACGTATGCAAAATGCTGGGTACACTTCTGTGTACCCATAGCATTTTGTTATTTTATTATTTTCGAATTAAATTAAATCCAGAATTTCAGAATATTATTAAAACTTTGAAAATTGATATAAAATAATCCGTAGCTCGGATAAAAATACTTTGTACATGAAAGTTGCTCAGAACGACGAGACGAATCCGAATACGCAGTCTACTCGTCTGTCACGCGTCCCTAGCATAGCGAACATGGAACCTTCCCCCTCCGGTCCGCCTGTCCGAAAATGCAAACTTCGGGAAAACTTTCCCGGATGTTATTCCCCCTTCACCTATGTCGTGTAGCACTATGATAGGTCACCACTAGCACCGTGTATCGTATTGTCATGCATCTGTTTGCTTGTATTTACTGTTTCTTCCCCCTCTTCCTATTCGCTAGACCCCGAGACCGCTGACGATGCCCTGAAGGTCGACGACCCCATTGACGACCTTGCCCTTGCCGCAAAGCAACCAGGCAAGCCCCCCCTTTGATCATCCCGATACCGCCCATTCTATTTTCTCATGCTTGCATTAAAATTGCTGCTGCTACTGCTTTACCTATTCTGATGCATAGCCTGTTTATTGTAACCTACTATTGATACCTTATCTGCTTGTCCTAAACTGCTTAGTATAGGCCGGGTAGAGACCTATCAGTGACCCCACTTATCCCGACTGCCCCGCTGGATTATCAGAAGACCCGACCAACGGGATTGAAGACCAGGCCCCGGCACCGCACATCACCCCCTTAATTTTAACGACACTGCAGCGTTACTATCGAGTGCCGAGGGTGATACCTCGTGTAGCACTTCTGATGTTAACTTTGTAGAGTAGCTATTCGGTCGTGGTCATCGAGGGTGATTCCTCCTTCACCACTTCCGGTAACGACACTGTCATGCAACACATCAAGTGTGAACCCAGCGAGGGTGATTCCTCCGAGTTCACCTTGACGGATACATCGAGTAGGAATCCAACGAGAGTGATATCTCGAATTCCCCTGATGTTATGGACACACAGATACTTGGACTTTACACTGTTACTTGGAAAGGCGGGTCGACCCTGAGGGGTACCTGCGTGTGATGTGAAGACGGGTTGCCTGTATGGTGCCCGAGTGATGAATACGAGGCGCGACCGGGTATTCTTAGCCCTTGCAGCAAGTCCTTGAGACGGGGCGACGGGGTCATATCTTTCATGAGTCTCTGCTCGTTACCGCAAGCCCTAGTCCACTAACGATTTGGATATTTGATCCGAGCAGGCCTCTGGCCTGATAGCACTAACCATCACGTGGGCATAGTATGGGCGTTCTGCATCGTAGCATCAGCCGAAGGCTCTGTCAGACGTCTAGTTCAGCCTTGCGGCCAGGACGGACCGGCGCCCTCCTGGTGCCTGGCTTCACCCTGCTCGCAACGACCCAGAGTACACAGGGCGATGGCCCAAGACCCCTGAGCGCTTAGGATGTAGACCGGCGGGGACCTCTCTGCTGAGCTGTAGGTAAGGCTGCGGTGTATCGTTTGGCCGAGGCCGGGCATGACCCAGGAAAGTGTGTCCGGCCGGAGTTAATCGAGCGTGTTGGGTAAGTTGGTGCACCCATGTAGGGAAGAACACATCTATCGATAGCCGGTCCTACGGTAAAGGACACTCGGAGTTGTATCACGATCGACACAACTAGAACGTGAGATGATACATGGATATATGGCTCTGGGATTGCTTCTCGCAGGGAGTCGAGAAGGGATCTCAGGACGAGGTTGATGACTGTATGGCTCTGGGATTGCTTTCTCGCAGGGAGTCGAGAAAGGATCTCTGGGTGAGGTTGAGACTTAATGATACCGCTACATTATATTGTACTGTTCTACTCTCTTCTATTGCTGCAAGACCGCTGAAGATGTTAGTCTTCGATAGGACTAGGCCTTCTCTCTATTCTGGCATTTCTGCAGCCCAGTCCACATATACAGCCTTCCTTTGATAATATTGCATATGTAGTGTAGATCCTTGTTTGCTGAGTACTTCCGAGTACTCACGGTTGCTTTGCTTTCTTTTCCCCCATATCAGTTTGTCGTGACCAGATGACGGAGCCACTGAGACAGCTACCCCGCCGACGATCGACTACTACTACTACCTCGAGGGTGGTTACTGCTTCGAACTTGCCGTCGACCAGGAGTAGGTTCGGAGGGTCTCAGGCAGGAGGCCTGCGCCTTTCGATCGTAGTGTTTTCTTTTGCCCTGCCTTCTAAGGGCCTATCTGTGCTTTCTTTTATGTCTGTACTCAGATATCTGATGCTTCCGCTGACGCTTGTACGCAAGCTTATGTATTCGAACCCTCGAGGCCCCTGGCTTGTAATATAAAGCTTGTATGACTTTGTTTATGTTTTAGAGTTGTGTTGTGATATCTTCCCGTGAGTCTTTAGGCTTGATCGTGTGCATTTGCGTGTATGATTAGTGCACGATTGAGCCGGAGGCGTCACAGCTACCATGACCACCAAGTTAACTAGTTTCACCTTTAAGTTCCTACCATAGCTAGCAAGTATTCTACAGTAAGTAGTTTCGCCTCCAAGTTGATAGTATTGAGGTAACCTAGTTTCCGAGGTAGGCTAACATTATCCTAAGTTGTCTGTCATAACTAGCGAGCAACTTAACATTATTCTTAGTTGCATACAACACTTTTTAGTATGGTAAGCAACTTGGTTTCATAGATAGGCAACTTAGTAACACTGATGGCAACTTTTAATGTATTTTAGGCAACTGAAATAGCAATGGCGGGCAACTAGGTATCACCGGTAGGCAACTTCAGAGTGTTTGTAGGCAACTTAGAGAAAGCAATGACAAGCAACTTCACAATATTGTAGGCAACTATTTTACAAAGTTAGGCAACTGAGTAGTAATGGTAGGCAACTAATTACCAATAACAATTAACTAAGCATCAATGGTAGGCAATTTCATTGTATTTATAGGCAACTAAACATCAACAATAGGCAACTGAGCAACAATGATGGGAAAATTGGGAAAATTCATAGGTACACATAGTATAGTGAAGTTGCTTGTATGTTGCACTAAAGGTGCCTCATGTTTTGTTTGTTTTTTCTCGTTTTTATACAAATCAACCTAATAGGCAGTTCTACTACGCCAAAAAGAGGATGTTGCTTCCTTATAGCACTAAAGTTGCCTCCATTGCACCTAAAATTGCTCACGAAAAAAAGTTTGACGAAACCTACCCATATGGGATCTAGTTTTGAAGAACTCGTCGTGAGAAACCCAACGATGAAAACGGACCTGAATTTTGATGCTCGAATCAAAAGTTATGGCTTTTAAAAAAAATTGAACCCCAAATAAATGCACGTCACAAAGATCTTGGCTGATTTACTTTTTGGATCTTTGTTTGTTACAAAATCACGCGGTCATGCGGCAGACTAGGCGGTTTCCTTCCTAAAAGGGAAAGTGTGCCCGATCACACGAACGAGCGCCTGGGCGCTCCCTAGCCACGTCCGGAATTATTTCTTTTCAAAATTAAGCGTGACCTCTTAGACTAGCCACAGTGGAGAGTAACATACACTAGTAACATACACATATCTCTAGACTTTGTTACTACCTTCATAGTGGGTAGTAACATAAGTATGATAACATGCAAAGTTTCATTTATTAGGTTATAGACCCATATTGCATTGGGACATGTGATGTTACAGTAACTAGCTAAGTTACTCAAACTACCTTTCTCCTCGTTAACTCAATGCCACATAAGCAAATTTGCTGAGTTGAACTCGATGTTACTGCTAAAGTTACTCCCACGGTGGCTAGTCTTAGGAATTTGTACCCTACTATAACTATTTCCCCTCTAATCGCAATGAAAGCAGCGCTGCCTGCCTTACGCCAGAAAATAATTCCCTTCAATTCTGTTCTGAGCATTGAAAATGGCCTTGATGAACAAAGATGTCTAATGTTGGGTGTTAATCCCAAGTTGTTGCACACCTGATTTCTGTCATTCGCTAGCGCACAAAACTTCTATTATCCATTGGTTAACATTGCCTATCATATTCTGAAGATGCATTGCAAATGCAAACATGTTGCTGCACCACTACAACCATTTCAGAGTTTTCAGGCAATCGAGAAAGAAAGTTCAGGAGACGCCGTAAACAGACAAGTCCAAGGAAACAAATGTCACTGCTTCCCCTTCCTTCCCGTGACGTTGGACACGAGCTCCCTGAGGAACCTGGCGGACTTGGTCACCGGCGAGTTGGCGGCCATGAGGTTGTACATCATATTCTCCACCTCGCCGACCGTCGGCCGCCGCTTCATCCGCGACACCACCTTCAGCTCCGGCTCCTTCTCCTCGTCCTCCATCATGAGCACCCAGCTCTCCCCGCCGAACCTGCCGCCCTCCACGCACCGGAGCAGCACCCCCTTCTTCTTGCTCAGCAGCCCCTTCACCTCCAGCCCCATGAAGGAGTACACCACGTTGAAGGAGCCCACGAAGCCCTTGGCGATGCCGCCGAACCCCTCCTCCTCCACCTCGTAGCTCCACCCCGGGTTGAACAGCACCGCCGGCCTGGGGTCCAGCGCGTTGACGGCCGCCCGCAGCTTCTCCACCTGCGGCCGCCCCGGCGACAGGAACACGGCGGCGTCGCAGGCGCTCAGCGCGTCCGGCGCCACCGAGTCCAGCTGCGCGTGCGCCAGCGCCGACGTGTCCCCCCAGTTCTTGAACTCGCGCACGGCGACCGCCAGGTCCTCCGCGGAGGGCCACACGAGGAGCAGCCTCGCCGGCGAGCCCTTCCGGGACACGCCGAGGCCCGAGAAGACGTCGAAGGCGAGGCGCGCAAGGGAGCCCGGCGAGTCGTCGACCACGGGGATCTCGGCGCGGAACCGGGGCTGCCGCTGCTGCTTCTTGAGCTTCCGCGCCGGGAGCGAGTTGTTGAGCGGCTTGCGCAGCGCCGTGGCCAGGCACGACCTGGCCTGCGCGACCGCCTCCTCCCTCGACGCCGGCGGCGTCGGGGAGCCGTCCGTCGGCGGGGCCGACGGTGCCGACGACGACTGGACGCGCCCCGGCGGCGGACTGCGGAGGAGGAGGGCAACGTGGAGAGCAGGCAGGCGCGGTGGCGGGAAGAGAAATGAGCGGTTCGGGAGTGGCGGGACTGGGGCGTTGAGTGCGATCCTGGAGGGAGGAGGGTTCAGGAGGCTGAGCGCCATTGGCGCGAACAAGAGAGAAGACGATAAGGTGTGGTGCTCTGCTCTCCATGGTGCGGGAAGCGAGTTGGTGGAGCTGGGCTTGGACACTGACAGCGTGGCCCCACTGCCCAGAATCTGCGTGCAGTATCTGGGCTGCAAAAGGACTTTCTCATAAGTTGCTGAATTTATCAGAGAAAATGAATGAGTGGGCACTGAGCAGAAGAGCATCAACAGACCATAAGTGAGCGACATCATAAGATGGGCAGCAAAACAGAGGGATGCAACCAGCCTTCATATCAGACCTACAAAACTATCACCTCCGTTCTGAAGTACAAGACGTTTTGAATATTTCAAATTAGACTACATACGGACTGAAATGAGTGAACAAACAAGCTAAAACACGTCTATATACATCCGGTTTAGAAAAAAGTTAGAACATCTTATGATTCAAAACAGGAGGAGGAACTAAAGCAACGCACATCTGATAGTTTGCAAATGATAGAGCACAGACAAGCTTGTTCCAGGAATATCAAGAACAAAAGGGTGGAAGTGCATCAACAAATGAGTATAAGCGGGTTATATTATCACCACAAACAATTAACAAACATGGGAGGTCCACAACAAACTGATTCAATACACCATCAGTTTGAGTGACAATGCACCACCGCTTTCAGATCACAAATACATATGGGATCCCTATACACATTTTGATATCGATTCTTACAACTTCAGGCTGCAGCTATTCTCCAACACTTGTTAACGAGAATAGCAAGTCCTGCCGAGCTGTTCCAGGAACAGGAACATGAATTTGTAATATTAGGACCATGCTGATGGGTTTTCACTTTTCAGTTCAAATGAAGAAAAAAAATGTAGATTCGGCAAAAGAACATGTCAGGCTATGATTCTTGTTTAGGTAAAGTGGAAAGTTGTCTGATACATACAAATGCACCCCCTCTTTTAAAACCGCTACATGTATACAGGTTACAAATTGGTAATAAATCTGAAGTTACCACACAACTTATGTCTGTACAAAATCATATAGTCGTGTATGTCTTCAGAAACAGTCAAAAGTTACAACAAGATGTATATGCTCCCACCTATCTTCCTAGCAGTTTATACATCAATCAATTAGCTTGCTCTCCCCTAGCAGTTTATACATCAATCAGGGTGGAAATTTGAAATGGCTAACCACATGAAACAATTCCATTCCATCCAATAATACTGAAGCAAATCAAGTTGGAGAACTGTGACCAGCAGGTTGTTTCATGATTCACATTAAATGAACTAAAAGTCTCACATTATGAAAGCAGAAAGCAAGGAGAAATGGACCCCCAATAAGCCACAGCTGAGTTCCCAAATAACAGTATTTTAGCACTAGCTAGACGATTCTTCCAACTGACATGAGCCAAATAATTTGGGATCTTTATGGATGCACTATATTCATTAATAGTCTGAACCCAAAGGTAAGGATAACACTCCTAGCATTTCCCAGTGAGCAAGGTTCCATCACAATTTCAAGGTACTATATCCCTATGAAGATTTAGTTTGCACCTTGCGAATATTTCAGCAAATGGCTGACCCACAAATTTCAGTGCATACCAAAGCCAAAAGTACACCAATACATCATGATAAGATAATTTGAAAGCCAAAACCTAATTTCTTCCAATTGACATGAACCAAACAGTCTGGGATCTTCATGGATGTGCTATCAATTAAAAGTCGAATCGCAAAGGTACGGTACAGACACAAAAAAGGCAGGAAATGGCTGCATATGTGCTCAATGAGGAAATTATTGCTCCGACAGTTGCGGTAAGGTGCTTGTCCTAACCATTTGGTCATGGAGCAATTCAAGTCCAGGTTCACTGTTTGATATCTTCTGGACTCATGTTTAACAATGCCACAGGACATACACTCCTACATCTCCCAGTGAGCAAATTGACTTCCCACGGTTTCAATGTACTACTTCCCTAATGCATATGAAGATTTAGTTTGCATCTTCATCTTGAAAATATTTTAACAAATGGCTGGCCCACAAATTTCAGTGCATACAAAAGCCAAAAGCACAGCAATCCATAAGATAAGCTAATTTGATAGTCTTATAAAGAGCTGCCGAAATTGGCTAATTTGTTCATCACAAACGACAGTAAGCCCAGCATTCCAACCAGCACATGTCATCATCCACCAGCACTCATCAATATCTCAAGTTTTATTTCGAGAAATTCACAAGCACCAGTATACAGCCAAAGACCACACCTTTGTACCCATGAAACCTGGCAACACCCAAGATAGATACCGCGACGGCAGCATAGGGGTGCTTATCTCCTCGTGCTCAGAACACGATGCGGAACTGCGGGGCGCCCTCGCCGGTGGCGGGCACCAGCTCCCAGCGGCACGGCTCGAGCTCGTCGGAGACGGGGCAGTAGCCGGCGAGCGTGACGGCGGTGCCGGACTCCGCCGCCGACCCGAACTCGAAGACCGTCGCGTCCGGCTGCCGCTGCCGCAGCACCTCCACCGCCCCATGGGTGCCGGGGACGGCCTCCTGGGCCTGCGCGCCTCCCGCTCCCTTCGCCGGCTGCTGGCTCGGGGCCTGCTCCGGCGAGCCGCGGCGGGAGCCCCTCCACCACGAGAAGAGCCCCATCGGCAGACGTGGGGAACCGGTGGGGATTGGATTAGGAGATTCTAGGGTTTTGGTGGGGAACAATCTAGACGAGGGGTTTGGTGCAGGAGCATACAACAGGCTCCCTAGAACGAATTTACGGTATCGCGAGGCATCGGGCCGAACAGATCTGCTAAACCCGTATTGCAAATGTCTTTTTTTTTTCTCCTCACACTTCTTCCTTCGGACGCACGCATGGACGAACTCGAACTCCGGCCGGCCAGAATGGCGCCGCTTCCCGCCTGATGTGGCCCGCTGCCTGCTCCGTTGACGATCCGGCGACGCCCCGGCGAAGCTCCGGCCCGGTGCGTGCTCCGGCGATGCTCCGGCCGCCGGCGAGCTCCTCCGCCTGCTCACTGCTCATGCGCGGCGTCGCGAGGCCCCCTATTCCGGCGTTGACCGGCTTTACATGATCCTCAAAAAACGACTGAAATCCTCTAGATATAACTGTTTTACATGATCTATTCGGGGAGTTTTTTCCAGCTTGTACCGTAAATACCAAGGTTTGACTGTTTTTACGGGATCTGCTAAAGATGTTCTAACGCGCCAGCGAGTTGATGTACTAACCGTGCAATTTGCTTCCTTTTATCTATCACAACGCTTGTCAACCAAAGCTTAACTGTCCTCATCCAACTTCAAGAGTTAGGTTGAATTTGCTGACGCTTTATTTCGCGAATACGCAATGATGTGTATCATTTCATTCATAAGTAGGGTAGATAGTTTACCGGGGTGCTACTTTTGGTGACGTACACAAGCATGGCGACATCAGAAGCGTGGATTAAGTAGAGAGGGGTAAGCTTGCTCAACCTCAGAGAGTAAGTTCAGGTTACATGGATTAATCTATCAAGGCCTTTGGCGCCGGCTCTAGCCCATGACACGCCTCCTTTTTTATGTCATTGGAGAGCTGAGTGGAGAGCGGTCCATTGGAAAGTTTGACGTTACGGTGCTTCCAAATAGTCCACGCTGTTAGAATGATCAGAGAGTTAATACCCTTACGCAGGCTAGCCAGTGCCATGGACGTTGTTGTGGACCACAAGTCAAAGAATCATGTCACGCCGTCTGAAGGGGGGCGGGCAGGCGGCACCAGGGCATCGTGTCATGGTAAGCGATGCGAGAGAAGACGCAGCCACGAGCAAGTGGTGTAGGATCTCGCTCTCCTGGTTGCAAAGCTTGCAAACCGGGTCATGGGGGAGATTATGGTGCGCGCGCGATCGGTTGTCCAGCAATGGTTAAGGGAGGCTAGCCAAAGGAAAAATCTTCGCATTCGTCGGTGGCCAACTTTTCCAAATCAGCTACGATTAGGGGGCAGTGGTCGCTCCATGGAACATCGCCCTGTAGCAAGAGAATGTGGTGAAGGTTTAGCCGGTCTTTAACCATGTTTCAGATCTGTAGCGTGTACCTATACCAAAAGGGCATGTGGGTTGTCAATTCCGGATCATGGCGGCAACAATGACATGAACCGTGGTTCGGCCAACACGTCCAATAAGGGATTGTTTGGTTACTCGCATGAATTTTTGGCTATTTCCATCTCTGATCCAGTTGAGTCTATTTGAGGGTATGTAGGTTTTGGATCATGTTCTGCTTATTTGTTCGGTAGCCTGCATTGCACCACTGAGCACTTCCATGTCTGGTGTTTGGTTGTCTGCATATGGGCTTTAGGGGTGTGCACATGCAAATTACAACTGTTTGGCTGTGTGCAAATGTGATGATGTGCTCAACCCTTTCAAATGTGGTGGGCTTACCACCACACTACACAACAACTGAGCAGAAATAAAGCAGCTAAATACACAGCAAATGAACAACTAGCTTAATACGAGGAGTTTAAAGCCAACAGGGGCATCCCCCATTCCCTTTCACAAACTCAAGGTGGTGTTCCCTAACCAAAATACACAGTTTAAACACCAACGAACGACAGTTTTAATACCACCGACAACAGGACTAGAGACCAGAATCAAATGGCCCTTGGCAGAGAAATTTCTGGCATCTGTATCTGGCGATGGTGGAGGTCCTTGCATTGTAGATCTGCACTATGAACCCGAGGTTGGAGAGCTTGAACACGTCGCCGGGGACGATTTTGTGCTTGCGACAGAAGTAGTCCCGCCCTCTGCCTAGCATGTTCTACTCTCGAAACCTCTCCATCCGCACCTAGTAGTCACACATCATGTTTGCCAATAGCTTGACCATGTGATGCGGAGCATCCTACGGTCATCCCCATGGACATTTCATCATCACCTCAAACACCAAGTGGACCAATGGCGAGAGCCCATGCACGTGATATCGAAACCGAGGTTACCTCTTTCCTCTTCGAGCTCCCTTTGGATTCACATAATAAATGGCTTCTACCTCAATCAGAAACGTTATGCATTCTTAGGTACCGAGGAGAAGACCGTGAGGAAGCATGGAGGGATCACCAAGTCCACATGGAGTCCCAAGGAGAAGAAGGAGCTCCAAGACACGAAGCACCGGATGCTCTCTGGACACCCCGGGTGCCTGCACCATCCACCCCCGGGTGCCCGCACCATCCACCCCGGGTGCCCACAACGGCTGGCCCCATGGGGCGCGGCCCCCTGACTACCCCGGGTGCCCGGACCTTCACACCCCCGGGTGCCCGGCCCCCCTCCCTGGGCGCTACCCCGGGTGCCCGGCCTCCTCCTCGCTGATGACCCCAGGTGCCCGGCCTCTTTACCCCGGGTGCCCGGACATGTCCGGCTGTGCCTGCGCGCACTTAGGGCGAAATGACCCTTGTAACCCCGTTTTCCCCCAATTCGTCCCTAGCCTATAAGTACTCCATATCTAGCTCATTTCTAGGGTTAGCAAAGTATTTGATAGATAGTAGAGAGCTTTTCTCCTTGTATCCCCTCCTCTTGGAGATCAAGCCCCCTCTTTGGGAAGAATCCTTGTGGATTATCAAGGCCTCCTCTTGGAGAAGATCAACATCAAGACCTCATCTCCTTGGAGTGGGAAGAACTTTATCCTAGTGCTATTTCCCTTGAATTGTTCTTGTATACTTGTGGATCTCATGTATGCTACTCTAGTGGATGTGTTATTTGGGTTTGTTTGAGTGATTCCTCTCCTTGTGTTCATCACTTTTCCCCCCTCCAAGTGTGAAAAGATCCCACCTAGGGTTTCACCCTACAACATCTTGGTATCATGAGCAATGTTGATTCACATCTTGGAGTGCCTACCCCCCATTTGCTAACTTGATTTTGTTGCTTTTAGGTCCCAATTTGAAAATCCCCAAAAAAATAGCCCAAAAAGTTTTCTTGCAATTTGTTGGTTCTTGTGAGATTTTGTTGTTTTGGTCCATGGATTTGTTGTTTGGCAAGTGGATCTAGCCTTTCCCCAACCATCCCCACCTTTCCCACCACGAAATCCATCCAATTTTGCATTTTCCACGAAATTTCTGCCCAAACCGGCCACCCCCGGGCACCCGGACTTCAACCCCCGGGCACCCAGACCCCCGGGCAAGTTTTTGCCCAACCCCCCTGACCACCCCGGGCGCCCGCACCCCTTACCCCCGGGCACCCGGACTCCCCGGGCCACTTTTCCACCCACCTCCCTGACCACCCCGGGCACCCGCACCCTCCCACCCCCGGGTGCCCGCACCCGCAGTTTTCAGCCCACTTTCAAAAACCGTTTTGGCCATAACTAATTCATCTGGAGTCCGATTTTCGCGTTCTTTAGCTCGTTTTGTAGCTATTGACATCCTCCGTCCCACAAAAATACTTCCACCACGATTTGACTCCATCAAATTTTGTGAATTTTGGTAACTTTGCCTAGGCCGTCGACCATATCATCCGCAAAAACACCATAGCTTTCCCCAACCTAACCCATTTTGCTCCATATTGCATTTGTGGTTGCTTGAGTGGTGACTTGGGTCTCCTAAGGTGTTTCGGCTACTTAGGGACGGTTGCTTCTTCATCAACCACCACCACCACTTCCGCATTGCCAACTCTGGAACCACCAACGCATTCCGCTATCACCATTTGACATTTTCTGTTTGCGGGTTTTCCGTTTCCTAGGGTGTTTCGGCTAACTAGGAACGGTTCAACATCGACTACACCGCCGCTCAACTTCGCCAAGGATTCGACATCGGCCACCTTCCCCTTTTTGACAACCTAACCGTAAGCAAGAACGGTAACCTCTATATCATCTTGGTATCGTGGTATCCCATCATTGTACATTCATTCTTGCCATTGCTTTGTTAACCCCTAGCCCATTTTGCGTCACTTTCATATCGAGACTAGCCATTTGAGTATTGCCGGGCCACGCTACTTGTGCACTTTAGTGATCATCATTACGAACCTACCTTTGCATGCATACCTCATCTTGGTATCATCATATGATCTATTGTGTCACAAGATTGTTCCCGCATACACAATTGCTATCTTCGTTCGAGCATTTTGCAAAAGTGGCCAAAGAAAAAAAAAGAATAAGCTTTTAAGCAAAAAGAGAAAAACAAAGAGCTTGTAAGCAATAGCCATAGCATTGCCACATTGCATATCATACTACCATATTGATCATCTTGGATCATCGTGTGCGGAAAACCGGAACATCATACATATATAGCATACTTGGGATAGAAAGTTGATACATTTTGCATCTCATAGGTTGTGCACAAGTGTCGCATCCGCCTATTGAGCAATCGTGCTAGCGTCACTCTAGAGTTGTGCAACACGAGCATTCGTGGATTCCACATTTTGAGCTCATTCCTTGGTTGCACGACCCCGTTTATCTATCCATGTGTGTGTTTCCGTGTGCCATTCTTTGCTATTGGTCTACTTGCTTTACTTGCAATTTTGTGAACCTTCTCAATATTATCGATATCTTGACTAACATTTGCTTGAAATTTTGTGCCACCCATCCTAACCAACCTCCTCCATAAGCTTTACTTGTGTAGGTGTGAGAAACAAACCCGGTACCAATTCTACTATTGTAGCATTACATTGAGTGATACTCGATACATCCTCAATCTTCAGAAAAGGTAACTTTGGTTTTGTTCTCTCATTTCCTAATCACCTTTGCTGGAGACTTGTGATGGATAGGCAATGCACGTCATCTTCGGTATTCAACCGCATCGAGCGACTCGCCATCGACATACGACACTCCGAAGTAAGGAAAAGGGACTACATCAACAACAAGTTGGACGCACACATGCTTCAAATACGAGACATGGTGGCGAACTACAAGTCTTCTCCCCCTTCGTCATCTTCAAGGCGGCGACGCTCAAGTTGCAAATCTTTGAAGTGTTCATCCGAGGCAAGCGCACTTCGACCACGTCCTCATCTTTGAGATGACAAGCACCATCGCATACAAGGTCAAGCGCAACACCGTCACCATCAACACGATAACGCTCGAGATGCGCACACCGACAAGTCCCAACAAGCTCTACATCAAGCTACGGCCAAGCTTCATGAGCACAAGAGAAGACCGCGAGACGAGCACCACCAAGAAGAAGCTACGGCTACCACCACCACTTCGGCATCTTCGCCAAGTGTTATCAAGGCATCTTCGCCTTCGTGCGTACGGCATCTTCGCCTACTTCCCACAAGTACGCCTACATCGAATTCGTCAAGTCCAAGGCAACCACCTACAAGCAAGGGCGACACTTCCATCTTCGGAAGCCCCTCAAGGAGGATGGCCAAACATGGGAAATTCCCTTCGGTCATGGAGACGAGCTACGAGGTGCCATCTTCGGCCTTCATCCACGGCGACGACTACGACATGGTTGAGCATGGAATTTTCCCTTCGACCGAGGAGGCTTATGGTGATGAGTTGAGTGACATATGCCATCATATTGAGAGTGAGAGTGACTTCACCACTAGCCCCATATATGATGAGTTGCCCCAATTCCCATGTGAGGAGAGCCACCACCACCACCACTTGAGTGATTTGAGTGACTCCACCATATGAGACATTGAGTGCACCTACCTTGAGGGAGTGAGTGAGCCACAACCACATAGAGTGAGTGAGGTAGTTGATAGGGAATGTGAGGCCATTTCGATTTCTAACAACTTACCCTCTACCTCTATTGTGTCTTCTCATTTGGTGCTAGGTCCCATATATGATGATGCGCCAATCCTCGACAAGTTCGTCCTTCCTTTCGACAAGACGATGGCCATGGTGGACTATGATGCACCCCCCACATGGTTCCATCACGATGATGACGTTGACCATGATTTGGTCTTTGACACCTCACCTACAACTCATGAGTGGAATGACAAAGGTAACATAGGTGATGGTGATGCTCTAGTCCCACTAGTGGACATTGTTGACATTCACTGGTACAGCGAGGTGCTATACAAACGGTTTTTAACCCCTTTCCGCAATGACATTTGGAACCGTCGACAAGTGAGTGACTGCGATAGGGGGGTATTTCCCACACGACCCAAAAACCGTCGGGGATAGGGGCTCCATCCTTGCAACTCGTTTGTGCTCGCATTGCCATCACAGTCGATATTCTGTGGTGCTACATTTACGATGCGCGGCCCATCACAAACGGTTTACGATTATAGAACGTGTACGATAAGCAAACAATCACACACATTCACTTTTCCCGAACCGTATGCGATAACTAATTAAGAAGATTAGCTAATCATCGTACGAGTGTCGGATAGGATTACGAAACGTCGGACTGTCGTAACATCGTCGTACATGACAACTATCGCACACGCTATTCTGTGGTGCAACAATTACGATGCGTACCACATCAGAAACAGTTCATGGTTGCAAATTATGTATGATAAGGCAACTATCACAAACGTTTAGTTTGCCCGCACCGTTTATGATATTGTCTGACATCGCACACGCTTTGCAAACGGCAACTGTGTGCATGGTTGCACACGTTTCCTCTCTGTGAACCGTGTCGGATTATGGTGTATATCACAAACGTTTGGGTTTTACCGACTGTGTGTGCCGTAACGACCTGTAGAGCGTAATTTCACTGTAATTTAATTGCTGCTATTTCAAATTGTACCGGATTTGAATTTGAAAGTATGCTATAGCTTTATTCATATCCATCAGGTTCAAACAACCAATGCATCATTCGATTCATAGGTACATATGTTCAAGAATTACATAAGCACCAAATAAAGAATGATAAACCACAGTTGTATACTTGTACTATTAAAGACGGTAAAGAAAGAGGCGAAATACATTCTGGTTGCTGAACAAGGTGAAGCAGAATGCCCATATTGTGCCCTCCTCCATGCAGAAGGCACGCATGACTCTAGTCCAACCCCTTGTGATGGCCGACCACCCATCCTTCACGGTCTTCATGAAAACATCTAGATAATCATCGTGTTCTGGTAAAAATACTTTAACCTTTGCATGCCCACCAATCATGTAGTTTAAGAGGTAATCTTGAGTAAACTGCTTTGGGAACCACTGCAAAGGAAAAAGATTCAGACATTGTCATCTAACACAACTCATTATGGGTAGTAAAAAGAAGGCTGCAGAGTTCTTACTTACCATCCTGCAGTTCGCTATTGTCCTGGATAAAGTGTAAAAAAATAGTTTAATTCCCATATTTTGACCAATTTTACTAACAATCTTTATCAACTTCCTCACTTGATGCTGGTTCATCGATATCTCATTGCCCCATACACAGAAAGGGTCGAAGCGCAGATCTTTACCAATGACATATGTACCTAAAATCACCAAGTTAATATTAGAAGCTATACAACAATTGCACAATGATGTAGTACAACACTCTTTTATAATATCTTATAACATCCAACATACTTACATATTAGATGAATTAACATATTATATTATGGGCCGGAGGGAGTTTATTGCATTTTTACAAATTATCGGCTGATTAACTGTTGCTGTATCCATGGGTTAGAGTTAGTTTGAGCTAGTTTGGGCTTAAATAGCCCTAAAGTATATCCAAACATGAGGGCCAGTTTGAGCTAGTTGCATCTAACCCACCCAAAAAAACTATCCCACCCAAGAGGTGCTAATTGGAGCTAGTTCTCCTAGTGCATTTATTGTTAATCTAACCCTGTCATCCAAACACCTCTTTGGCTAGAGTTAGTTCAGGGTTAGTCATGAGTTAGAAACTAACTCTAACCTCTAGCAAAGTTGAGTATCCAAACAGGGCTGTGTTGTTATTGTTGTTGTTGTTGTTGTTGTTATTGTTGTTGCTGCTGCTCTTCTACGTATATCTAGACATCATCAGAACATTAAGGTAACACTCTTCCTTGTTGCTATGTAGCCTAGGATTGCATATTTAGACATTAAGTACAGTGCATGTTGCTATGTAGCCTCAGATATATTACATATGGCCCTAGTTAACCTAACGATAAATGGGTTACAGATATATTTAGTTAAAAGTCCGATTCACCGATTAGTCCCTTATTAGCCCCCGGCCTATATGATACCAGCTACCGATATCATGAACAGTGAGTATATATAAGCCATGGGATGAAACTAACCTCGATGGAAAACAACAGTCGTTCCCAAAATTGTCCTGTGTAAGTACATCGAGAGGCATGTTAAGCACAACAAGCTAAACACTACTGGAATCAGAGAAATTGCCGTCTGCCACTTCTTTGCCGTCTGCTAGCTGATGGCAAAGAAGGTCTTTGCCGTCAGCGTACAAAAAGCAGACGGCAATGAAATAGCTGATGGCAAAGATACTATTTGCCGTCAGCCAAATCTTTGCCGTCCGCTAGCAGACGGCAAAGAGTTTGGGTGGGGTCCATTTTAGGGCAACGCTGCAACGGCCCCCCCAACTCTTTGCCGTCTGCTAGCAGACGGCAAAGACCGTGCCCCATCCAAACTAATGACCTCTCTCTCTCTCCCCGGACCCACCCCTCTCCCTCCCCTCTCTGTCCTCAATCTGCCCGGCTCGCCCCGCCGCACCATCCCGCCACCCCGCCGCACCACCCCACCACCCTGTCGCCGCACCACCCGGCCGTTGCCGCCCCCGACCCCCACCGCCCTCCCCGTCGCCGCACCACCCCGCCGTCACTGCCCTCTGACCCCCCGCAGCCCCGCCGCGCCGCCCCCCCACCCGCCGGCCCACCAACCGCCCCTATGGCCCAGCACCCCGCGGCCCCGCCGGCCCGGCGCCTCGCCGCCCCTGCCGACCCAACGACCCGGCGACCCGCCACCCCCGCCGCCCCGATGCCCCGCCGCCTCACTCCGGTGAGCCTCTCCCCCTTGTTTTTTTTCTTTTTTTACTGTTAGTTAGGTTAGTTACTAGTGTTAGTTAGGTTAGTTAGATTAGTTCTAGGTTAGTTATGTTAGTTCTAGGTTAGTTCTAGAAAAAAATTATTAGGAGAAGAAAAGGAGAAGAATAAGAAGAAGAAGAGGAGGAGGAGGAGGAGGAGAAGAAGAAAAGGGGGATGAGAGAAGAAAATAAGAAGAAGAAGAGGAGGAGGAGGAAGAGAAGAAGAAAATAAGAAGAAGAAGAAGAAGAAGAAGAAGAAGAAGAAGAAGAAGAAGAAGAAGAAGAAGAAGAAGAAGAAGAAGAAGATGATGATGATGAAAAAGAAGGAAGAAGAAGATGAAAAAAAGAAGTAGAAAAAGAAAGAAAAGAAGGTCGAGGGGTCGAGGGTCGAGGATCTCCGAGGGGTCGAGGGTCGCCGAGGGGTCGAGAGTCGAGGGTCGAGGATCGCCGAGGGGTCGAAGTGTTTTTCATAGTTTGAAGTATCAATGCTTTATGTGATGTGATGTCCTAAATTTTCTTGACTCGATCGGTAAAATTTGTAGGCTTTGTGCTATTTCATCTCCTTGGAGTTATCGTGGTAGAAGTTTTTGGTCCGTGATCCCGCCGTTGTTCGACTACTTCCTCTACAGCCGAGGGTGAGCTACGAATCCACCTTCACCTCCTACGCTCTTTTAATCATGCCAGTAGATTTCATTTTCTTGCTAAGTCGCGTAACCAGTATGCGTCTCCCGTCCGAAAGGGTTGCATCGATAAATATGCATTCAGTTGCATATTTATCATCGTAACTCATTCGGATTGTCCAGCGATTTCCACTGACAGCCCGAGTATGTGTAGATTGGGTACTTTCTCCATGCTCTACCCCATTCCGAGACAAAATTTTGGCAGTGCCTCCCTGTTGTTCTCCGGATGCACATTCTCTCGGCTTTTTGCCGAGACATGTATTTGGAGAACAGCGGGGAGGTGCTGCCGAAATTTTGTCTCGGAATGGGGTAGAGCATGGAGAACGTACTCAATCTACACATACTCGGGTGTGATTAGGACCTATCTTTACCTATTAGAGTGTAGGTTGCATGGACGTAAGAAAATGGACAAACTAGATTAACTGATGAATATACATGCTGATGGACCTATCTTTACCTATTAGAGTGTAGGTAGGCAAGATGAGTGATCGTGCGTGGATGTACACCAGTCACACTAGTCAGAAAGATATGACCAATTAATGGTTAACAAAAACCAAGGGGTTTGTGAAAGCCGCATTTGCAAATGTCCAGAGGAAAACCTGGTGCCCCTGTGTCCGGTGCGGCAATTGGGAAAAGAGGACAGAGGATGAAATGGGCAAACACCTGCAGAAGAGTGGTTTTACGCCCGGTTATACGGTGTGGACATTTCATGGTGAGTCTGCGCAACGTGCCAGAGCTGAGGCGATTCATCGTCGCACCGACGAGCATGGTACCGGGATGCAAGACATGGTGCAAGACTTTGATGATGCTCGGGATTCGGACGATGAGATGGAGGAATCTGCACAGGCCTTCAATGAAATGTTGGAGTCTTCAAAACGTCCTCTCCACGAGCACACTAAGCTTTGTCAGCTGGATGCCATCTCACAAGTAATGGCTCTGAAGGCTCAATTCAACTTGGGCAGAGAATGCTACGACGCGATGATGACAGTATTTGGACGCTTTCTACCCAAAGGCCATGTAATGCCTGCAAACCTGTACCAGTCGGACAAAATCCTCCGTGCACTTAAGATGCCCTATGAGAAGATACATGCCTGTGAGAAAGGATGTGCCTTATTTAGGCTTGAGTATGCGGACTTGAACTATTGTCCCATTTGCAAGTCTTCCAGGTATGTTGTGGTAGACAACAGTATGGGTGAGAAGACGCAGACCAAAATCCCCGTTAATGTTCTTCGGTATTTGCCAATCGTACCAAGACTTCAACGTATTTTCATGGTCGAAGAGACGGTAAGACAGATGACATGGCACAAAATGGGCAAAAGAACCGAATTAGATGCAGATGGGAATCTGATGATGGTACACACATCAGATGGTTCTGCGTGGAAGCGCTTTGATGCATTACATGAGCAAAAAATGACAGATCCAAGGCATCCTCGAGTAGCCATCAGCACGGATGTGTTCAGTGTGTTTGGTCTGACGGGAACCCAATACAGTTGTTGGCCCGTATTTGTCATTCCACTCAATCTCCCCCCCGGACAGATTATGCAAAGAAAGAACATTTTCCTGACGTTGATAATTCCAGGGCCCAACTATCCGGGGAAGAATATGAATGTGTACATGCAGCCGCTCAAGGATGAATTGCAAGAAGCTTGGGATAATGGGTTCAAGACATACGACGCCGCTAGCAAACAGAACTTCATAATGCGTGTCTGGTACATGTACTCGATGCATGACTTGCCGGCGTATGCGCTATTCGTTGGTTGGTGTGTGCATGGAAGGTTCCCGTGCCCCACATGCAAGGTAGCTCTTGAGTTTCGTTGGCTGCAGGCGGGTCGCAAGTTTTCTTGCTTCGACTTGCATAGACAGTTCCTGGATCCTCGCCATAAGTTCAGGAAAGACAAGAAGAACTTCATCAAAGGTAGAGTTGTCAAAAACTCTGCACCACCTGCGTTGACAGGCCAAGAGACCCTGGATCAGTAAACGCTCTCAAGCCAGATCCAGAGCGTCCAGGGTATTTCAAGGGGTATAATTCGGAACACGCCTGGACTCACAAGACATGCTTGTGGGATCTGCCTTACTTCAAAGACCTCCTTTGCCCACACAACATCAACGTGATGCACACTGAAAAAAAATATCGCCGAGGCCCTATTTGGTACATTGTTCGGCATAGAGGGGAAGTCAAAGGGTAATACTAAGGCTAGAGTCGATCAAGAGGCGCTATGTGATAGACCGTTACAAAACATGAAAGAACCAAAAGGAAAGCAGAACTGGACGAAGCCAAAGGCATGGTTCAATCTTGGAAGGCCAGCTATGAGGGAAATTATCTTGTGGGTGAAAATGCAGTTGATGTTCCCCGATGGGTATGCAGCGAATCTAAAGAGGGGAGCGAGTCTTGAAAAATTGAAAATATTTGGTCTCAAGAGTCATGATTGGCACATATGGATTGAGCGGGTAATGCCGGTGATGTTGCATGGCTTTATCCCTGAGGATGAATGGCTAGTACTGGCAGAGCTGAGCTATTTCTTTCGTGTTCTTTGTGCGAAAGAACTATCGCCTGCCGTGCTAGAAGAAATGGAAGAGTTGGCGCCGGAGTTGATCTGCAAGTTAGAGAAGATCTTTCCGCCGGGCTTCTTTAATCCAATGCAACACTTGATTTTGCATCTCCCGACCGAGGCAAGATTGGGGGGGGGGCCGTGCAAAATCGTTGGTGCTACGCAACTGAGAGGATGCAGAAGACGCTCCGAGCAAAATGTAAAAATAAACGTAGAATTAAAGCATCGATGGCTGAGGCATTCATTACTGAGGAGGCGGCAAACTTCGTGACAGCACACTACGAAGCCAAAAATCGTCATTTGCATAATCCGAAGCCTCGGTACAATGCTGGCGACCCTAAAAAAGGTGGATCCAACCTCAGCCTATTCAAAGGGAATCTTGCACCAGCCGGTGCTTCTAAACCAATATCGTTGGATGTCGAAGAATGGCAGACCATTTCATTGTATATCTTCAACAACCTAACAGAAGTGCGGCCGTACATCGAGTAAGTTATCCCGGTATATTGTTTCGTAACTTCTAATTCCTTTGAAATTCTCTTATTCCTAGATATTTGATACAGTCGATACGTCGCCAAATTCTCGGATGGAGCGGAGATCGAAAAGGAATCCATCAAAGAGTATGAGCTTCTGGCAAAGCAAGGAGGCGGCTTTCCCGGTTTCATCTCTTGGTTCAAATAAACGGTAATTTCCATTAGATCATTCTCATTACTTCGTCTAATTTGCGGCTAATGCAACAATACTTTCGTATTAAACTTGTAGGCTAATTCAGGGTCTATGGACGCCGAATTGAGACAAGTCGCTAATGGTTTTGACTATAAGGTCCGTTCATTTGACAAATACGACATCAGCGGGTATCGCTTTCGTACCTACGGCAAAGAGCTATCTATGGCCAACCGAAAGTCTACAAATTGTTGTGTCTCTACTATCGACGATGGAGGTACCGAGTATTATGGGAGAGTTGAAGCAATTTATGAACTTCTATTCTATGGTGAAAACCCACCGAACGTAGTAGTCTTCAAATGTTATTGGTTCCAGCTGAAGGAGACTAGGACTCATGAACATATAGGGCTAGTCGAAATCAAACAAAGCACCCATTTAGATGTTCCCGATGTCTATATTATGGCTCAACAGGCGACCCAAGTTTTCTATCTACCGTGGGCCTGCCAAACTGATCCAAATCTGAATGGTTGGGATGTCGTTTATGAAGTGCCGCCACGTGTTAGACCACCTCCCCCCAATGAAGAGGATTATGAACCTCACATTAACCCAGACACATATGAAGGTGAATTCTTTCAATAAATACGTCTTTCCAAAAAATGCTTCAAGAAATGCTCTACTTCACCCCAGAACATTGAAGTAGACAGCGACAGTGAATCCGACTTCACCCCTGAGCCGGAACAAGAAGAGCCTGAACAAGAAGAGGTTACTGCTGCGGATGACTTGTCAATGCTTGACCGATTACATAAAGGTGGCCTTCCACATGTTGATGCCGCTGAACCCGATGAGCACGTCATTCATGATAGTGATGATGATGATGCATTTATTGACCCCGGAGCATTTATTGAACCCGACGATCAAGATTATTATTAGTTCATGTCAGGTATTCAATTTTTTTATGTTGTACTTGATTTATATAGTTACTTGTATGATTTATATAGTTACTTGTATAATTTTCTTAATTTGTATGATTGTTTGTTATACATAGTGCCATGGTCTTGATATCCGTCCCCATCGGCCCTCGCCCAGTTTATGATTCGGATGTGGTATATTCTCTTTTATAACTATTTGTTGCATTTCGCATTTATGACAATTATGGCCATCAAGTTGACATAGAGATATTTTTATCTAGGAGGTATATGAACCGGAAATTACAACCGACCCTCTTGTCGAGAAGTTAAATTTAGTTGAAAAAGAAAATGAGTATTTGAAAGAAAAAATGTAAAGAATTGAAGAAGAGAAGATGAAATTGGAGTTGTATGTTGCCGATGTCGTCGATGATCACAAGATGAAGATGGATGCAATGCGCTTGAAGATGGATGCAATGCGCTTCAAGATTAAGAAGATTAGAAAATATGCCATTGATAATGAGGCTTGGTATCATTATGCCGTTGGATCAATTGTTACCTTAGTTGCGATCTTGATCGCATTTGTTGTGATGAGGGTAAGTTTTCTCTAGTGTTTTGCTTAACAAATGCATACTTAGCTTCGTACATGCTTGTTAGCCCTATTATGCCACATACTTAGCTTATTTTCCCCAAAAAAGACGTACTTAGCTAATTATCCTCCAAAATGACATAATTAGCTTATTTAATTCATTTATGACATAATTAGCTTATTCATTTCAAAAATGGCATAATAACCTTGGTTCTCTCATAAATGTCATATACTTAGCTTATTTTCCTCCAAAATGGCATAATTACCTAAGTTAGATAAAAAATAAGCTATACTTACCTAAGTTGGCTAAAAAATGGCATCATCACCTAGGTTAGCACAAAAATGACCTATACTTACCTTATTTTCCTCCAAATTGACATAATAAGCTTAGTTAGCTAAAAAATGGAATAATTACCTAAGTTAGCTCTAAAAATGACACAAATAAGGAATAAGAAGAAAAACAAGGAGAGGAGAAAAAGAAAGAATAGAGAAGAAAGAGAAGAAAAAGAAAGAATAAAAGAAGAATAATGAGAATGAGAAGGAAAAGGATAAAAAGATAGAAGAGGAAGAAAGATGAGAAAAGAGAAAAAAAGAGAAGAAGACCTTCTAGTCTTCTTCCTCCTCTTCTTCTTCTTCTTCTTCTTCTTCTTCTTCTTCTAGTCTTCTTCTTCTTCTTCATCATCATCATCATCTTCTTCTTCTTCTTCTTCTTCTTCTTCTTCTTCTTCTTCTTCTTCTTCTAGTCTTCTTCTTCTTTCTAACTTCTACTCCCATTTTTGCAGGTTTGATTCACTTCATGGAAGCAGCATTGATGGACTGCTAGTGTTTAGTTCTAGTTTTCATTTGTATTGATGAACAATATGAAACTATGTATGTATATATGGATGAACTCCGTGAAATTATGTATGTATTGGATCTTTTAATACCCTATGTGTTCTGTTGCATTGATGGACTGCTAGATGTTTGATACATGGGCTATGTTTGAGGTTGAAACTATATATATCATATATATCTTTTGAAAATGCAGGGATATAACAGAAAACAGAAAAAACATAAACAATACAGACACTTTGCCATCTGCCACCGACGACAAAGGGGTCTTTGCCGTCTGCCACCGACGGCAAAGAGGCCACATGGCAGCAACCTGTGCAACCTGGGAGCTGACCCATTTGGTCACTTTGCCGTCTGTGGCAGACGCCAAAGGCTGGAGAGGTTTGCCGTCCGTGGCAGACGGCCAAGAGCGGGAGGGCATGATGTGTTTGCTGACGTCACAAGGCAGACGACAAAGGGGAGGGCATGTTTGCCGTCTGTGGCAGACGGCAAAGCCTCCCGTTAGCCACCTAATGTGGGTAACGCATGTTCTTTGCCGTCCATGTTCTTTGCCGTCTGCCACCGACGGCAAAGATCCTTTGCCGTCCGCTTTGAGAAAGCAGACGACAAAGAACCTGTTTACCGTCGCTTACTCTGCCGGACATGTTTGCCGTCCGCGGCCGACGGCAAAGCCCTTTGCCGTCCGCTTTCCGGTCCTTTGCCGTCTGCCATGGCAGACGGCAAAGAAGCTGATTCCTGTAGTGAAACATCAACCAAATATATCCATGGCAGACAAAATAATCTCCAAAAGATAGCTTCAGTGTGCAGGTTTAAGAACGCTAGTAAAGCAAAACAAGTGGAAAGGTGTGTTAACTGCAACATGCATAACATTTAACAACAAGCAAACATAGTCATTCAAACTGGTATTGTGCCGGTCTAAGTACACTGGTTATTGTTAAATAAAAATGGAAAGACCTGTTAACTACAAGATGCAGCAACCAAATATAGTCATTCATAGTGGTATTGTTGAAACTGGTATTGATGAAATTGAACTACACAGTTCATACTTGCACATATAGAACATCACATTGTGAATAACTGGAATAAACAAGGCATACTACGAACAACCAAAGATAGCATTTGAAACTAGACATATGCTAACTACAAACAACCGAACAATCAAAAAACTTTAAAAGAGGCATATGCTAGCTATAACAGGCTTAACAGCAAGCAAATATATGCATTCCTATCGGTATGTTTAAAACTGGATTGATGAAAATGTACTGCACAGTAAATAGTTGCACATATAGAGCATCACATTGTGAACAACTGAAATAAACAAGGCATACTGCAAACAACCAAATATAGCAATTAAAACTGGACATATTCTCACTACACTACAAAAGGGACTCGACAAAACAAATCATGGGTTCCCCCCTGTGAAGAGGCATGGCAAAACAAATCATGGGTTTCCTCACTTGTCACAGATGGGCTCGTTCCCGTGGGAAGAGCAGGAACCCTGGAAGCGCCCCATGTTGTCGCAGATGGGCTCCTTCCCCTTAGAAGAGCATGACTGTAGGGTGCCCTCCCTGATGTCGCAGACGGGATCTTTCCCCTTAGAAGAGCAGATGCGCTCTTTCCCCTTGGAAGAGCCGGAGAGGGTGCCCTCCTCGTGGTCGCCGTCGATGAGGTCTGACTTGGAATCTGTGGATCCCAAGCCAGCATCGCAGAACGTGTCCTTCAGAAATGACAAAAGGGGCTCGATGGCGATGTAGGATGGCAAATTCTTGACAGCGAGCCAGAGGAGATCAGCGGCGGGGCCATGGATGAGATCGACAGCGGTTGAACCTGAGGGGTTGGGGGTGGGCCACTTAACCTGTGACATAGCCCGCGTCAGGCCATCGCTATCGACGACCTCGATGTCGTAGCCGGCGTCTGCAACATACCCGCATACTCTAGCCTGCTGATTGAGTGCCTGCGGCCAGTAATGGTTGTCAGCTTCCTCGGCGGCCACCTCGGCGACGTCGGGCGAGGAGACCGCGGTACACCTCTTTTGGGCCAGTCGCTCCTCGAGCTCCACGGGAAGCGTATGCGGGCTTAGGCTGCGATGCTTTGGAGTGGGGGATGGGGATGGGGATCTGTGGGAAAGGGGGCGTTTGGCAGGCGTCATCTAAGAAACTCAGGGCGGTCTGGGTATGGAGATCGTAGGGTAAGCTGCACGGGCAAACCGGCAGATGTTGACAATGGAGGCCTTGCGGTGCCGGCGGCGGCGACCTTGCTAGGGTTTCGAGCGAGGGAGGGGTTGTGGTGGGGGTGTGTGTGTGTGCACGCGTGCGCCCGAGGAGGTTTTGGTGTGTGTGTGTGGAGGGAGGGTGTGTTTGAGGAAATGACGCGGCTACTGAAAATTTTACTACGCGGGAGTCAAATGCGGGAGTGAAATGCCGGGGCTATTGAAAATTTGGATGATGGTTCATCGCACACGGTCCGGAAATAACAACCGTGTGTTATGAAACAGAAAAACCCTCGAGGCGGGCAGATATTTTCAAGGGATGCAGGCGGGAGCGGGAACAACAAACATCACACACGGTCGAAACATAATAACCGTGTGTTATCAAACAGAAAAAACCTGCAGGTGGGTAGATATTTTTGAGAGGGGAAGCCTCGTGGAGCCCAATGTACTATGCAGATGTGCATGACAGGGGCACCGGCATGGCACACGGTTAGTGTGAGTGAACCGTGTCTGTTGCGTCATCCGACTTGTCTAATGCTCATAAATTTGGCGAAAATGATTCGGGAAAGGGTCAGAACACGAACACACTTGCATGTGGACCAAATATATGTATGAAAAGGGTGGTTTGATGTTCAAATACCAAATACAACTTCGATGTGGCACCTATCTCGCAAAGCGCACGGTATTGCTTGCCCCCTCGTGTCGGCAGGAGGGGAATCCTAAGCTATGAACGCATGCCCCCCCCACGGAGGTTCACCTAGCAAAGTGCGAAGCAGCAGCCCCCCCATCACACACACACACACGCGCGCGCGCGCCCACACACACACACACACTTTCAGTCGGCGGGCCGGAGAGGGCATCTCACCAAGATGTATCGTAAAATGGACCAAGAATAATCCACCTTGGTCGTACAACCTCTCTCTTGTTGTTGGTCAAAGTGATGGCCGTCCATGCGACCCCAGAGATGGGCTAGCTCGCCAATAATCACGCAAGTAGCTAGTCCCCGAAGACAACCACTGCCTGCGTGTGGCCCAAACATATGTATGGAGAGGTGTTGATGTTTGAATACACAATGGAACAACTTTGATGTGGCACCGTGCTTTCAAACCAGAAATCCCCACATGAAGCGAGGGTTAGTTGACGATGCATATGTATGTCACACCACACTTCGAACCGATGACGGGGACTCATGCATGCATGCGTGCATAGTATGCGCTCAAACTTAATTAGGTCTGAATCTCACCATGACCTATACTACGATAACACGAACCAAAGGAAGAATCCGCCATGGTAACCTATCTTGTTGTCGATCAAAGTGATCATGGATGTCCACGCGGGCCCATGAATATATAGGCTCGTCGCCGATAACCACGCGAGGGAGTGTACCATTCGAAGACAACCACTACATGCATATGTATGGAGGTGATGCGTGCATGCATGTTTGAATACCATTCACAACATTGATGTGGCGCGTGCGTCGAAAATCGTACAGTCCCCACACAGAGCAAGATCGGTTCATGACGTGTCGTGGTACTAGCCACTTCAACTCGATGGGAGGGATTCATGCGTACACATGCATGTGTGTGCTCAAACTGTATCATGTCATCCCAGAGCATGACCTATATATATACCGTATTACAAACAAAAAAATAATCTCCTCCTAAGTCAAATTAACCTCTCTCATTGTCAGGTAAAGTAGTGATGGACCAAGCGGGCCCACAGATGGAAAGCATCGATATCACTGATAACCGTGTGAGTGGGTGCGAGAGGACAACCACCATCATTTTGCATGTGGGCCAAACATATGTTGAATACCCAAAATGCACAACTTTGATGTGGCACATGCCTCGAAAACCGTAAAGTCCCCACACAGAGCGAGGTTCATGAAGCGTACTACATATGATGGTCCCTTTCCCCCTCTTCGACGCATACTATATGATCCTACCATAATACAACCCAAAAAGAATCCTCCTTGATGGTGAAATTAATTAACCTCTCCCGATGTAGGTCAAAGTGTTGCATGCATCGATGATGACCTCACGGGCCCACAGATGGAAGCGTCACACATGAGTGTCCTAGGATAACCACCACCTGCATGCATGTGGCCCAAAGAGGTGTTGTGTGATGTTTGAATAGCCAATTCACAACTTTGATGTGGCACGTGCCTCGGAAACCGAAAAGTCCGACACTGAGTGAGGTGTACTTGTTCACGGACGCGTATGTATAGTATATATGCTAGTCCCCTCCCACCTCTTCGACGCATACTATACACTCCCACCATAACATAAGCAAAAAATATTCTACCTTGCTGGTCAAATTAACCTCTCTGCCGGCTGTTGGTCAAAGTAATGGACGACGACCTCGCGGGCCCGTAGAAAGCGTCACACGCGATTGAGTGTCGTGTAGGACAACCACCGACTGCATGTGGCCAAAACATGTATGTATGAAAGGGTTGTGTAATGTTTTAAATAACGAATTCACGACTCTGTTGTGGCACCTGCCTCACAAAACGGCCACACGGTGACTCACGACTCGTAGTGTACTGCCAGCCACCCCCCACTCCCCAGACGCACACACACACACACACACACACACACACACACACACACACCGCGCATCCACCACAACTACGATGCATGTTAAATTTTCCCGCGGTGAACATATGTTACCAAAGGAGGGACGTTTTAATTTTGAAAAAAAAACAGAGATCATTAAGACGTTTTAGTACATTGATTGATTTTCTAGGGGTATAATGTGCAAAAATCAAATTTGAGCTACATGCACACGTGACAGTGCACCTAAATAGATTGGAAAAACACATGTGTCTCACTGGGTGCATGTTTACTCCCCGTGCAAGAAATTTCAAACATTGAGAATCTTGATTTTTAAATTCTAGTACATCCAAAACTTATTTGAAATTCATGAAACTTATCTTGTTGTCATATGGACACCAATACAAAGTGGCATTGTACTTTTTTTTGTCAAATTTGAGACCAGTTTTGATGTAATCTTTATCTTCTTACAAACAGGAGATTATTAATAATTGGGAACCAATATCGCAAACGGATTATTTATTCGAACCATGGGCGTTAGACCAACAATGGAGACGTGCCATGCTTCGGTTAAGCAATAAAGTGGCAGCATTAATCATCAAAATAGAAAAATAATATACATGTCGCCACGCGACCTCTGTGCCATGCGAGCAGGCGTGAGTTGACGGGACGCATGCGACCAGTCCGCCGCGCAGGCAGACCAGGAGGCGTGCGTGCAGGTGTGTGAATTGACAGGAGGTGTGCTCGCTGTGCAGTGTCATCGGGAGGCGTGCGAGTAGCTGTGTGAGATGACGGTAGGCATGCCAGCAGTCTGGTGCGCAGGCTCACCGGGAGGCGAGCCAGCGGTTTGACCGCCGCCCGCCTCTCTCCCACTACTCCATATTAATCGCACGCCCGAGCGGCCACACACCCCATCTTTGCCGCACACACAATCTTCTCTCTCCGCCTGCATCCTTGATACCGCTCTCAGTCCTCACCGCCATCTGTGTATGAGGATGACGCCGAAGCGCCCCATTGGAGGGAGTGCCGACGCCGGCGCTGAGGAAGCACCGGAGCATGGCGTGAAGATGGAGACAGAGGTTGCCGTTGCCGCCGCCGAGGTCTCGCTGCATCCGGACATCGTCGACGGCATCGTGCTTCCACAGCCGGAGCCGGAGGTCCACACCGACTCCGGCGATGACCCCGGTGACGACTCCGCCGATGACTCCGACGACCACTCCGACGATGACTCCGACGACGACGGACAACCGGTTAGTCATCTATACCCATTTATGTGTCAAATACATCCTAGGGTTTCTCTAGTTACTCCTGCCTCCCCCTTTTTGAAATAGAAATCTTATGGTTATGTTCTCTCAATCCATGAAATCTGAGTAAGTTTCTGAAAGGGCATGTAGCCCCTAAGTGTGGTTTTGGTAATTAATGACAATCTCTATGGACTAATGTTTTCACTGAGATATATTTGAAGGTATAGTCCATAGAAGGTGCATCAAGGATATTAGAAGGAATCAAGCATGAAGTCCATATATATGAAGATATATTTGCTCTAAACTTTGGTATTCATAGACAATTCCTATGGAGCATCAAGTGCATTGAATCCTATATGAAGAAATGTTCCATAGTGATGCATGAAGCATGTTGGATTTATGTGGGAAGAATGCCATCAAAACATTCAAAGAAGTCCTCATGGTATCCCTCTCTGGATACCCCGTGCGCATGGTCCTCCTGACCCCCGTGCGCATGGGGTCGAGTGTCAACTCTATGGATACCCCGTGCGCACGGGGTCCCTGATCCCCGTGCACACGGGGCCTAGGTTTTGACACTCGAGGTCCCATATCCAGTGAGGTTTCAAGTTGGTCTTTGGGGATTTATGTTGAAGCCATGAAGATTGATTTTAATGTCTAACCAAATATATTTAAGGTCGAGTTCGTTAGAGTATCTCAAAGATTGACATATGTGGGCTTTTAAGGATCAAGAGCTTGAGAGTATAAACAAATAGAAGAATTCAAGTTATGGTTTCAAGACAAGATCATGGTGAGCTCATGTGTTGGGTTTCGGTTGATCAAGTCTTGAAGCAAGCAACTAGAGTGAAGAGTTCATTATGCCTCTCAAGAGATTATGATGGAGTTTTTAGAAGAGCAAATGATGACCAATGTGATATTCATAGTGAAACTTGATATGGTAATGGAAGAGTCTTTGGTGATGTATTCTTTGAAGCAATGAAGGGAAATGAAGAGTTCATTATGGCTTTCAAGAAACCAATATAGAGCTTGAAGTAAAGATGTTGATTGACCAAGATGAAGCTCGAAGATTATCTAGATGGTCAACTCACAAAGTGCAATCTTTGTACCATGTGGGATCAAGTGATCTAGTGGTATGGTAAGTAATTTTGAATTGTGCTTTGTTACCTAACCCTTGCTATGTGTTTTCTATGTCTATGTGGGTTAGGTGTTTCTCATGGGCTTGCATCAAAAGGAAAGATTTCAAGTAGCCTATGTTTGGAAGACATCAAGTGGTGATGGTCATCGGGTTTGAGGAGTCCAAGTGCAAGATGAGAAGCTGGAGGTTATATGCTTTGAAGCTTGTGGTCCACATCATGCTATGTCCATATGAAGATGGGCTGAAGTTAAGGCTTCCCTCATTGCAATATGAGGAAGCATTTCGAGTATCTTCACCAAGTGATTGTGGACAAGAAAAGGATTCCAACTTGAGGCAAACATCAAAGTCATCATCAAGCTCAAGTGGAATGTGCAAGGCAAAGGTATAACTTAGCTAGGTTTTCCGGATTATAGGTTTGATAGCCGTACTATCAAGAGGGACTTTCGGGCAAGTTGCTTGATCACGTCGCATGTAGATAGCTCAAACCTTTGCATAATTTGCATCATTCTTTCTTATTGATCTTGGGTGTTTCTCTATGTGAGGACCTTGGGCTTTTCCATAGCTTCAAAACGAGCCCAAGATCATCGAATTCGGAGTCCGTATGCCAAAGTTATCACTGTTTTAGTGGGCTGCTGCAGGCTGTTCTGGGTACCCCGTGGACACGGGGTTTTTGACCCCCGTGGGCATGGGGCCCCATGTGCACGGGCATGTACCATGCGCACGGGACCCCGTGGGCACGGGGTCTAAACCCCCTTGGGCACGGGGTGTCCAGGAACTGCCCGTTGAGCCCCAACGGCTAGTTTTGGGTTTTGGCTATTTAAGGGCTCCTTCCTCCCACTGATTGGTGGGCTGTTCATTCACATTCTAAACATCATTTTGAGCCTCTTACCACCTCTCCCAAACCCCTATCTACCCTCTAAGTGAAGGGGGATTTGTGGATGGATCTTGGAGTCATTTGTTGATCTCCTCCATTGCATCCCCTCTCTTCAATCTCCCACTTTCTTGAGTTGCATCTTGTGAGATTGAGAGAGTGAGTTGAGCATGTGTTGCTTGACCTTGCATTGCATTTGTTGCATTGGTTTGAGCTCCCCACATCGATTAGTTTGAGTGAGAGCCCATGAGTTTATTACTCTTGGAGGCTTCCGCCTCCTAGACGGTTTGGTGATACATTGAGAAGATTGTGAAGAGGCCTATGTGGCCAAGGTTCCCCCGAAAGCTTCCTTTTGTGGTGTGCTCCGGGGAAGGGTGTTGAAGTGGCCTAGGTGGTGAAGTTCCTCCGGAAGCTTCCGTGTTAGTGGTGTGCTCCAGAGAAGATTGTAAAGGTGTGGTGGTCGCCTTCAAGACCAACCCCGAGTGAATCGAGGCTCATCCGTTGGGGGTGACTCGAAAGGGAGAATACGGTGAGTCACTTGGTGATGCCCCAAAGCTTTGGCTTCGGCACCGCTCCAACTGAGATTAGCACTCTCACGAGTGTGAACTCCGGGATAAATCTGTGTGCCTGACTCACTTGTGGTTATCTCATACCCACACCCTTTACTTTCCGCAATTCATACTTGCTCATATTGATATATCTTGTGCTAGTTGAATTGCTTAGTTGTTCCTATAATTCCATATCTTGTGATACAGTTTGTGCTTGCTAGTTCCCTTAAGTGCCTATCTTGCTTAGCATAGGTTGTTGGTGCACTTAGTTGAGCCTAGCATATTTAGGACTTGTGCTTGAAAAGTATCCGTTAGTTTAATTCCGCATTAGGATAAAGCCAATTCCGTAAAAGTTTTAAAACGCCTATTCACCCCCCCTCTAGTCGTCATCTAGTTCCTTTCAGTTTCATTAGATCCGTGTAGTGTATTAATTGTTTGAATGGTCGAAATGATAAGTGATTAGTTGTTTCATCTGTACAAATGATTTTTGCTAATAATCCGACTAGGGTTAGTGTTTCGTGCTAATAATTCCTAGCCAGGGCTTGACAATTGATTTTTGAATGACCTAAATATATGTTTGTACCATTTTTTTCAAGATTGGTTTGTACATAGACGATTGTGCTTAAAAATCGAACCATAATCTTTGGATATGTCTACAAAATAGCCATAAAATCCATAAATTCCTAATCCTACTTTACAGCATGTAAACATTGATTTGATGCCAAATTTTGGCAACTGCCAAATGTTCGCTAGAGATTAGTTTGTAAACATTAATTTGATGCCATATTTTTTTACTATATGTATAGGTACTGTCTGACGATGTTGACAGCGAGGATGAAGATGGCCAGAGGAGGTACAAGAGGCAAATCCTCAGGGAGATTTATGTGGGAATGCATAACAGGCGTATTAGGACCTGAGACGGCGGCTATCGATGCCCATTTTGCAACCAAATGCTTCATGACGCGTATCAAAGTGTTCTGGTGCATGCAAGAGGACGAGCCGTTGGCTCCTTCAGGCAGAAGTATTCTCGCAGGGTGGCGCACGCCGCGTACGCCGAGTACCTGGAGAAGCTTCAGGATCGTGCTGGCAGATGAGATGAGATGTGGGATCGAACTATGTAAGCTTGAGTATGCTTAATGATGGTTGAACTATGCTTGTCTACGCTTATTATCTATGTCTGAGTATGTTTAATCTATGTTTACTTATGTCTAAATGTGGGATATGGATGCAATCAGTTGGGTTGATGGAATCTATCTCCGTCCTGGTTTATTGGTCCCCTTTGTAATTTGTGTTAAATTTTGACCAAAGATTTAACAGACAAAATGTTAGTGCAGGTGAGCCAAAATTATATCGTTGGATGCGTATTTGAACATAGTGTTCAATGATATAATTTTTGGGGACATGCATAAACATTTGCTAGTTAAATCTTTGGTCAAAATTTGGCACAAATTACAAAGGGGACCAATAAACTAGGACGGAGGTAGTACGTCAATCACACACGGTTCCCAAAATTGGAACCGTGTGCAATGACTTTCATTTCCCTGTTACGTCAATCACACACGGTTGGCTCTAGCAAACCGTTGCCTCCGAAACTCTTTGTGGGCAGAAAACCCTCACCACCCAATTCAAAAAAGAAAAAAGAAAACCCTCACCATCCCCACGTCATAAAAACCCTCACCCCGCCCGCCACCCCCTCCGGTCCCCATTCACACCTGCACAAGATCCTCCACGTCTATGCATGGCACCGCCTATCACCGCGGCAACCACTTAGCTCGACATCTGTCGCCGCCGCCAGGCTGTTGACAAACCCCACCGCATTTCGCCACTTCCGCTTGCCGCCGCCTATCGCCATCGACTTTCTCGACGCTGCTCGCAGTCGACCCAGCTCCGCCCGATTAGGGAATCCGCTGTATTGAGGGTTTTTTCTGATGGACAACAATGTAACTAATTTAATGAGATATTATCTCATCTCTTATCCCAGTTCATCTGCCTCCTTTAATCACCCGGCCGAAATCGCCCTGAATTCATTTTTATTTGAGCTGATTTGAGAATTTTCTTTCATTCATAGAGTGTACAGTGCACGGACACATCAGGACTTTGCGGCCTCGGCCAGATATCCATGGAGTTCCATCTCACCGTACCAGATGACTTGAGGATGCGCGCGGTATGTTCAATCTCACCTTAAATCGGTTGGCATGGCCTACTTTCCTAAACATATACTATATATTGCTGCATTTGGATAAAAGGTGCCAGATGCAGCATATACGTCAAAGGTGATTTTTTTCCCTCTTCTTTCTATATTAGGAAAATTAATGATATATTGTTCTTTCGATTACTCTCATATTTCCATGACATCATGGTTACCCTATCTGTTTAATTATAGATTTTTGTCCTTTGATTTCAACTGTTGTACAGTTCTTTCAATTTCACCCATATTTGCATGTTACCATATTCTTTAACAATCCTACCATTTTCTGCAGCGCATCCCTTGCTATGCAACAGAATCTGTAGTACATAATCTTTCCCTTTACAGAAATCAAGACTGCAGGGATGTCTTACTGAACACAAACCATGGATTTACAATCGTTGCTTCTGAAGACTTGATGAATGTGGTCACTCCTATTTTGCCAAGGGCCTTTGGACAGAAATTTCAAAGTTTTATGTACTGAAAGCTGGCACTAAAATTGCACTGCACATAAAAGAGCCTGGTCATGAGATATATGCTAACTTCCCCAACGATATCATCCGTCCAGACTTTGTTCAAAGTAAGAGTTCTTTTCAAGTATCGACATGTTGACTTACCCAGCAATATCAAAGGAATTGTGTAGTATTTAAGCAACCAATTGTTATTCCATTTTCTTACTCTATTCCTACCTACTAACTTCTAGTTACCAAAACACTTTTCTATTGCCCTGTTTTAATTAAATATTCCCTGTACTCCCACTTCTATCAGAAAGCGCCGCTGATGAGGAGACTCCGGAGGTGGAGAACGGGGCTGCCAACAAGCTGAGGCGGGTCGAGCAAGAACCGCAAGCGACTCCAGCAGGCCTAGACTTCATCAGCAGCCTCCCCGATGATATATTGACAGTCATCATCTCCCTCCTCCCAATCAAATATGGGGCGCGGACAACTGTCCTTTCCCGGCGGTGGCGCCCCCTATGGAACTCCACCCCTCTTGACCTCATCGACACCCACGAGCTCTGCCATGGCTATCGCAAAAGCTTGGATGCGTTCTCCTAGATCCTCAGAAGTCACCCTGGCCCAACCAGAGGCCTTAGCATGGGCAAGTTCCGTTCCAACGGCAAGGACCGAGCCAAGCTTGACGACTGGTTCCGATCCCCCGCTCTAGATCAGCTCGAGGAGCTCACTTTTGATGATGGGCATATGCGCTCGTTGCCAACGTCCGCGCTCCGCCTCGCGCCCACGCTGCGCGTCGCCAAGTTCAGGAACTGCCATTCCCCCCCCTAATGACGCGCCCGCTCTTATTCTACCACGATTGAAGCACCTCGAGCTCGTCGTCGTCTGCCTCCCAAACTGTTGGGGATATAACTATTGAGTATAAACCGCCCAGGAGGGGCCGGGTTATGCTTATAGTGATTTACCTGTATTGAAGCCCATGAAGACATAGAAGATGGCGACTTACGAAGGAGACTTAATAAGAAGGCCCAAAGCCCAAAGGCGAGTTAGGGCCCATAGATGTAAACCGCCATAAGTATATGACTTGTATTGTAAGATAGGAAAGAGTGGATACCGAGCCGGACACATTTATGAGCTGGCCGAGATTCTGTGAACCGCCGGGCATCAACCTGTGGATATAAAGGAGCGACCCGGTGGCGGTTGAAGGAGGAGAGACAACAGATCGAGAGCCAGGTTAAGCGTATTCGCTCCCTGGTCATCGAAACCCTAGCAATACCACCTCAAACTGGATTAGGCTTTCACCTTCACCGCAAGGGGCCGAACCAGTATAAACTCCCCGTGTCCTTTGTCCTGATTAACCCCTTTAAGCTAACCTCATTGCGATGGCTCCACGACTAAGTCCTCACACTAGGACATCTGCCGTGACGATTCCACGACAGTTGGCGCCGACCGTGGGGCCAGCGCACGGTGGTTTCGAGTTCTTAAAGGGCAACTTCGAAGGGATCAAGGGATACGCTGTGGGCCGGATGACCAAGAGTCGTCGTGGCAAGCTCTACATCGACGATGAAGGCTGGGGCCCCGAGGCCGGCTCAATTGAGTACGGGTACCGGGTCCCCTTCGGTGGAATTCACGTCTTCATTGGCAAGATCGGCGAACCGGGCCCTGAGCCGGACACCTGCACCGACATCATCGAGACGGCTCAGCGAGCAAAACCCGCCCGAGTTCAGCCCGCCATGAGTCGTGTCTTCGTGGGATTCATCAATGGTGCGGAATCTGGGGATAAATCGGTATCTGACAGTGAGACAGTTGTCTATTCTAATGGCGAGTCATCCACCGGTGAAACCGAGTCATTGTACCAACTGCAAGACGGTCGGCTTGGGGGCTGTTCCGATGGCGATAGTATTCCGGACCCCTACGAGCCGCCGAACCGGGTTGCAATCTTCATGGCCGGTACGCAGCCAGTGCAGCACTCTTCAACTGCAGCGGCATTGATTTTCGGGTCAGCAGCGGCGACGGCAGCCGGGGCAGGAGGCCCTGCGCGCCCGCCGGCTCAAGTCTTGTCCGGTTTACTAGACACCTTGGCAACACTGCTGACGACGGAGGTTAACCCGGATAATCAAGATCAGCATAACGCGGAAGTCGTGAAATTGCGAGATCAGATAGCTCAAGTTAAGGAAAACCTGGTAGCTGAAGATGCCAGGATGGCTGCGGAGCGGGTTACGTTGGATGCTCAAGCGCAGCGGATTCAGTCGGAGTCTTACCGACTCATGCTAGATCAGAACGCTTCAAACGAAGTCATGAGGAGGAGACATCAGTCTCGCCTGCCACCGGTTTACGAGGCGAGGAACCTCTTTAACACGCCAGGAGCAGGAACCAGTAACCCGCCAGTGGTGGACCGGGTTGAAGCGCCTGGGATGGGAGCGCCGGTTCAGCCGCGCACCACGGATCCGCCTCGTCAAAACAATATCCCGCCGCAACACATGCCAACACCACCGGGTCATTACTCTAACCCTTTGGATAACATGATCGTTGCGGCGTCACGATTGGCGGCTATCCCGGTTGAAGGCGAGTCTCCAACGGTGGTTGAGATGCGGAGGGCTAGAGAGCTCCTTCAGACAACATTGGTTCAGCAGCAGGCTTATTCTTACAGTCGAAGCCGGATTCATTCCACCCCTCGCCCAAGCCAGAGTTACAGTAGGCATATTGATGAACCAGCTGTGTCAAGCAGTGGGCGGAACCATAACCAGCCTCATGGACATAACCCGGCGGGCGGTGGTGCTGATGCTCAGAACGTGGTGGATCAAGGTAGAGCACGTCGAGAGTCCGAGCTGGCGGCGCAATATGCGGCCCGTCAACCTTCTCCGGTTCGTCCGACAACTTCGGTGGAGCCAGGTGTAACCTTTAGGAATTTGGGCGTGCCATGTTTAGTGCCGGCCATACGTAATGAGCGTCTGCCCAAGGATTTTAAGGGCCCTCGCAAGGTGCCTAACTATACAGCCGATTTACCTCCTAAAGCATGGATCGAGAGTTATGAGATGGCCATGGAATTGCTAGATGTTAGCGATGCGGCATGTGCTAAATATTTCCCCCTGATGTTGGATGGAACGGCTCGCACTTGGTTGAAGGGGCTCCCTGCCAACTCCATTGGGTCATGGGCCGAGTTAAAGGCCCGGTTTATCCAGAATTTCAAAGATACATGCAAGCAGCCTATGTCAATTGTGGATCTGGATGCCTGTGTCCAAGAAGAGGGTGAGTCCACAACCCATTGGGTGCGCCGGGTTTCGACCATCTTACATTCATCGGATCGCATCAATGCCGGTTCAGCGGTCATAATGTTGGAGAAGAATTGCCGGTTTACGCCTCTTAAGGAGAAGTTGGGTCGGCTCAAGCGCCACTGCAATGACATGGGAGAGCTGATGACAGCTCTAGTTAAGTACGCTGACTCTGATGGTACCAAGGACCCCGAGTCTGATGATGACAAGCCGGGAAAGGGAAAGAAGAGCAGCAGCACCAGAGGACAGCAGCATAATCCGATGAATCAGGGAGGCAATGGTAAGCGCAAAGCTGATAATAGTTTGGACTTTGTGGCTAACACCAACGCATAGAATAATGGCCAGCGTCGTAAAGGTAAACCGCCCCCACGGGCCGGAGGGTCAGGCTTTAATCTTGAGCAGATGCTAAATCAGCCCTGCCCAAGGCATGGGACGCGAGAAAGACCGTCTGGCCACCTCTGGAAGGATTGCTACATCATGAAGGAGTATAAAAATTCCAATCTTTTTCAAGACAATCATGGACCGGGTGGTGGTTCAGGGTCCGGTTCTCATGGGCCGGGTTACGGCAGTTCTAGTTCTGGATTCCAAGATAATCAGGGCAATCAAGGCAATCAGGGTGGATACCATCATCAGTCAGGTCAGGGGAATCAGCAGCAGCAATCTGGGTATCAGAGTAACCCAAAGCAGTTGAATAGTGGGCAGTACCACGTCTTCACCACAAATTTATGCAAACGGGATCAGAAGCTTCATAAAAGGGCAGTGAACACCGTTGAATCGGCGGTTCCCCGTTACTTGCGCTGGTCTGAGCAGCCCATCGTGTGGAGTCGGGAAGATCACCCGCCCCGGGTTGATAATCCGGGTCACCTAGCACTGGTGGTTGCACCCCAGGTTGGAGGGTATAAGTTTACCAAGGTACTCATGGACGGAGGGAGCAGCATCAATATCCTTTATTACGTAACTTTCCGTCGCATGGGGTTGACAGATAAAAATCTTAAACCGTCGAATACAGTTTTCCATGGTGTGGTGCCTGGTAAATCGGCGTACCCTGTTGGTAAGATAGCTCTGAAAGTTGCCTTTGGAGATGATCATGACTCTAGGTCAGAGACATTGACCTTTGAAGTAGTCAAAATTCATAGCCCGTATCATGCTCTGTTTGGACGGCCGGCTTATGCCAAGTTCATGGCACAGCCTTGTTATGTTTATCTGCAGCTCAAGATGTCGGGTTACAAGGGGACCATCACAGTACATGGGAGCCGAAGGATAGCCTTGGAATGTGAAGAGGGTGATGCGGCTTATGTTGAGTCGGTTTGTGCAACGGAGGAGTTAAAATTTTACAAGAACAATGTTGATCCGGCGGATATGATGTCTTTGAAAAAGCCAACTACAGAGCATGATCCGGTTTTGAAGTTTAAATCGGCAGATGACACTAAGATGGTTGATTTTGTTCCTGGCGATTCATCCAAGCAGTTCAGCATCAGTGCTAATATGGATCCGAAATAGGAAAGCGCGCTCATCGAGTTCATCCGTGAGAACCGGGACATCTTTGCATGGAAACCTTCTGACATGCCAGGTGTACCGAGGGAACTCGTTGAGCACACTCTCAATATTGATCCCAAGTTTAAACCGGTCAAGCAGTTTCTTTGTCGCTTCAATGAAGAAAGGCGTAAGGCCATTGGTGAGGAGGTAGCCCGGCTCTTGGCGGCTGGGTTTATTGTTGAAGTTTTTCATCCTGAGTGGTTGGCTAACCCGGTGCTGGTACTTAAGAAGAACGACACTTGGTGCATGTTTGTGGACTACACGGATTTAAACAAGGCTTGTCCGGCTGATCCTTTTGCTCTCACTCGTATTGATCAGATTATTGATGCTACGGCGGGTTGTGAGCGTTTGAGTTTTTTGGATGCTTATTCTGGTTATCATCAGATCAAGATGGCAGTTAAGGACCAGGAGAAGACAACTTTCATAACTCCCTTTGGAGCCTTCTGCTATGTGTCTATGCCTTTTGGGCTCAAGAGTGCCCAGGTGACTTACCAGCGATGTATGCAGAATTGTCTTCATAATCAGATTGGACGCAATGTTCATGCTTATGTGGATGATATTGTGGTGAAATCCAGAAAGAAGGAGACGTTGATAGATGACTTGAAGGAAACCTTTGATAATCTCCGAGTTTATAAGATGATGCTTAATCCAGCCAAGTGTGTTTTTGGTGTGCCGGCGGGCAAGCTTTTGGGCTTTCTGGTGTCTAACAGGGGCATTGAAGCTAATCCGGAGAAGATCAAAGCCATTACTTCTCTGGCTAAACCGTCGTGTATCAATGATGTTCAACATCTGGCGGGTCGTATTGCGGCGCTAAGCCGGTTCATAAGCCGCCTCGGTGAGAAGGCCATCCCTTTGTATCAGATGATGAAAAAGACAGATGACTTCGTCTGGAGTGACGCTGCTAATGAGGCATTTGAGGCGCTTAAGAAGCAGCTGGCTGAGCCGCTGGTCCTAGCTGCGCCCGTTGATAAGGAGCCGCTGTTGTTATATGTGGCTGCTAATAGCCGGGCTGTCAGTGTGGCTATTGTGGTTGAAAGGAAAGAGGCAGGCAAGGAATATCCGGTTCAATGGCCGGTTTATTATATCAGCGAAGTGCTTATTGAGTCCAAGCAGAGATACCCACATTGGCAGAAGCTTGTATATGGGGTTTTCATGGCAAGCCGGAAGCTCAAGCAATATTTTCAGGGTCACCCCATTACTGTAGTTAGCTCTGCTCCTTTAGGAGATATCATACAAAACAGGGAAGCAACAGGCCGGGTTGCCAAATGGGCCATTGAACTTGGGCCTCATGGTTTGAATTATATGCCTCGCACGGCCATCAAGTCTCAAGCACTGGTGGATTTCATCAATGACTGGACAGAGCTGCAGATGCCTGAGGAAAAACCAGATAACACGTATTGGACTATTCACTTTGATGGGTCCAGGCAATTGGAGGGCTCGGGGGCTGGAGTTGTGCTTGCTTCCCCTCGAGGTGATAAATTTTGTTATGTTCTCCGTTTGATGTTCCCTTGTACTAACAATGCAGCTGAATATGAGGCCTTGCTCCACGGTCTTCGGATGGCTAAGGAGATGAACTTAAGCCGGGTAAGGTACTTTGGTGACTCAGATTTGGTGGCTCAACAAGTCTCTGGTACTTGGGATTCTAAGGACCCCCTCATGGCGGCTTATCGACGAGAGGTGGATGTTATTGCTAGTCACTTCAAGGGTTATCAAGTTGAGCATGTTGATCGGAGGAAAAATGAAGCGGCTGATGCCTTAAGCCGGTTGGGTTCTCAACGTAAACCGGTGCCACCTAATGTCTTTCTTGACGTTTTGCATAACCCGTCGGTCAAGTTACCTACAGAGGAGGATTTGGCTATTCCTGACCCAGAAGCTCAGTTGGTGGCAGCTCTTCATGTTATTCCTGATTGGACAGTTCCATATTTGGCATATATGACCCGGGGCGAGTTACCTGAGGATGAAACCTTGGCCAGGCAAATAACCCGGCGGTCCAAGTCAATGACAATTGTCAATGGAGAGCTGCACCATTGCAGTGTTACCGGAGCGTTTCAGCGTTGTGTTTCTCCTGAAGAAGGCTGTGAGATTCTGCGTGAGATCCATGAAGGAGATTGTGGTCATCACGCCGGCTCTAAATCTCTTGTAGCCAAGGCTTTTCGTCATGGTTTTTATTGGCTGACGGCTCATGCTGATGCTGAGGACTTGGTCAAAAAATGTGACGGTTGTCAGAAGTTTTCACGTCGAGCTCATGTTCCGGCTCAGGAGTTGAGAATGATTCCAATCACTTGGCCGTTTGCAGTTTGGGGGCTTGATATGGTTGGACCTTTTAAGAGGTCCAAGGATAAGAAGACCCACCTCTTGGTGGCGGTTGATAAATTCACTAAGTGGGTAGAGGCAGAGCCAATCAGTAAGTGTGATGTAGCAACGGCGGTTCAATTCATGAAGAAGGTGATCTTCCGTTTTGGCTTTCCACACAGCATTGTAACAGACAATGGCACTAATCTCTCCAAGGGTGCTATGAAAGAATTTTGTCAACGTGAGCATATCCGGCTTGATGTATCATCGGTGGCTCACCCCCAATCTAATGGTCAAGCTGAGAGAGCCAATCAAGAGATCCTGAGAGGCATCAAGCCCCGGCATATGGTTCCCTTACTGAGGACGCCGGGTTGTTGGGTAGAGGAGTTACCCTCGGTGCTATGGAGCATCAACACAACGCCCAACAGATCTACGGGTTACACGCCTTTTTTCATGGTTTATGGAGCAGAGGCGGTTCTCCCCAGTGACATCCGTCACGACTCACCCCGGGTGGCGGCTTATGTTGAAGCTGATAATGAAAAGGCACGTCAGGATGCACTTGACCTGTTAGACGAGGCGCGTGATCTCGCAACGGCTCGTTCGGCGATTTACCAGCAAGATCTATGTCGTTATCACAGCCGCCGGGTCAAGACCAGAACCTTTCAAGAAGGCGACTTAGTGCTCCGGCTTATCCAGGATCAGACTGATATGCACAAGTTATCCCCACCTTGGGAAGGACCCTTTGTGGTCAGCAAGAATCTGAACAACGGGTCATACTACCTTATTGATGTTCGAGACCACAAGAACTCACGCACGTCGGAGGAAGAGACTCGCCGGCCGTGGAATGTTGCTCATCTTCGGCCTTACTACACCTAAGCCATTGGCTCTTCTGATGTACATATTTTTGACAATGTATATATTAAACCGGCACCCCTGCTAAAGCAAGGCCTCTATCGTTTTTTCTTAATGAGTCTTTGGTTACTTGGGGGCTTCCGGCTTATGAGTGAAGTTATGATTACCCTTTGAACCGGCTTATAAGCCAACTGAAAAAAAAACTTGGGGGCTTGCTACCCAGGTTAAAGGTACCAAAAAGAGTCTGTTGCAAAATCACAGCTCAAACATAGGTGCCCCTTGAGCACAGCTCAAAAATATTACTTGGGGGCTCCTTGATTCTAAAGAACAAAGAGTTTGTATAACCCTTGTAATAGGCTTAAAAGCCTAGCTTGGAAGCCAGGTGTATTCACCTAAAACCCCGGGTTATCCTGCCTTTTCAAGTAAGCCACTCCGCCCAGGTATTCCTGGAATGACCCGCCGAACGTTTGACAAGTCAATCTTATACAGACCCTGAACTTGTCAAAGTTAAAACGACGATTGGTTATGTGAGGTCCATCTTATAAGGTTTGTATATAGGTTTAACTCAGTGGCTGTGCGGCCCGTGAAAGCACTCGATTTTCGGCCTGGCAGCCCATGAAAAGCCTCGTTTTTTCATTTGTTTTATTCCACAGTTTTTGAGGTTTATTTGCTGAGGCTTATAATGCTTTATGATCATAATTCATCCGGTGTTTATTAACCCGGCCTGGCTTTTGACTATAAGTCGCTAGTATGAGATAAGATAATATCCGGTGTTTATTAACCCGGCCTGGTTTTGTTCATAAGCCAAGCAATCTATGATAATTACCAGTGCTCAAAGTTTGGGTTCTCCCCCTTACTACACCGGTTCGGTAAACCAACAGTGTGATCAAATATCACAGGTATGATATATTTCAAATTTGGTTATTCTGAAAGTCCAGCATTGGGTATAAGCTATGTTAGTTTCCATGGTTTTATATTGGGCGTTATGACCCGTCCAGCGGTAAACCGCCAGGACACTTTTAATCAGTTGCATGCAGGAGCAGATTCCACATTGTTAATATTATAAGCATAAGTGGCATATCTTAACATGGTGGATTAGCAGTGTCATGCAAAGTAAATATGCACGATGGCATAGCAGAACAAGAGTTTAAGCTAGCCTATTACAAGGCGTTTGGTGCCCAAAAGAATAATTGTTTTAACAAGTCTTAAAGAAAGCAGCTGCTAAACCGGCCCCCGGCTTACGAGTCCTGGCCTGGCTGACTTGAAGGTTGCGGATCGTCCAGTGCCGGTTCATCTTCCTCCTCTCTATCCAGTGGCTGGAAGTCAATGGTGATCCAATCAATCCCAGTTAAGGCCTTGAATACAGCTTCATCACTTATAAGTGTGGAGGGGTCAACATCAGGGGCATAGGTATGCTTACGGATTGGAGGAATAAGGTTTGGAGCATCATAAGTTGGCGCGTTAACTCTCTTGTTGTTGGCATCATAAATCGACTGATAATGTGAAAGATCGGTTTCTTTAGCCAATTGGCTAGCAAATGGGCGCATTTCCCTTGTCAAGGCTCTGAGGTCATCGTTATTAAACTCTGACCTGTCCTCCTTTATGCTCGGGTAGCCGTTTCCCACATCGGCCGGATCAAGATCAGATATCCAAGCTTTGGCCCGAGTCAGTGCAGTAAGAGCACTCGCCCTGGCAGCTGATTTCTTTAGCTCTTCAAACCGTGCAGGCATCATCGCCAGCCTGTCCAACGTCTCCTTGATCAAGGTTGGGGGCGGTTTATTATGGGATGCTGTGCAGATAACCCGTTGTACGCCGGTATATAATTGCTCTATAAGTGTATAGGCGGCTTTCAGTTTTTGCCGCATATCTAAGCCAAGATGAGCAATGCGAGTTCCTGCATCATCAAAAACATCGGTAAACCGGCAGTCTCTTACATAATACATGTTCAAAGCTTATGAAGAATTTATTTACCAAATACGGCAGTGGTCATGGCATTTATTTGTTGTTTCAAGCCAGTCAGCTCCTCAGCTACCGGATTAAGGGCAGCCTCAGCATCCTCAGCCCTCTTCAGCAGAGTTGACTTTTCTGTATCCCAACCTGCCCGCTTGTTCTTAAAGCTCTCCTTCAGTTTTTCCATTGCTGTTAAGGCACTGGTCAGTTCTTCCTTGGCTTTGGAGGTCTTGGCTTGTTGTGACTTGATATTTTCTTGAAGGTCGGCGATTTGAGATTCCTTCTTGTTAAGATCAGCCTGCAAGAGACATGTAATTAATTAGATAACAGTACATATTCAAAGTCCCAAGCACATAACAAGTAATATACTTGGCACTTGGGGGCTAATGTCTATTGCTTCTTATAAAAAAAAATTTACAAGTCCCAAGCACATAACAACTATCAGCTTGATGGTCAACCAGATTATAAAGGTCCTAAGTAAGAATTTTGAGCCTTACAGCATAATTAGTCTCAACTTAACATATTTGTTAAGTCGACCCTTGGGGGCTACACAGGCGAAATTGAAGAGTTATTATTCTAAAGTCCCGGTTCATATTGACATTATAAACCGGCCCTTGCGGGCTAGTGGAGTTGATCTATATGGTTCTTGAAAGTTTGCAGAACATTCTATTCTTTTATGTCCAGTAAACTTGGCGGCTAAGGGAAGAATATTTATGCAGAGTTAACAACATTTACCTCATATCGCTCCTTCATCATGTCCAGTAAACCGGCTTCATAATCACGGCTTGTGTGCAAATGGTTTAAAAACCCAGAATGAATATCTTGGGCACTGAGGTGGGCATAGCTTTCCAAGGCCACCTTCCACTTGCCCTTGTCAACAGCAGAAAATTCTTCTTTGGCACTATGTTTTGACAGAGCAGTGGGGTTGCCTGGGGCTGTACACCCGACACCGGTAACTACAACATCGTCGGCTTTATCATCAGCAACCTTAGTTGGACTTGGCGGGTTATCAGCATGCCCCATCGGATCAATTTCCATCTGTTCAACAAAGGTTTCATGATCTTGCGGTGGCGGATCATCAAGAATAGCTTCAGTATTTGGTTCAAACTGTTCTGGGTTCTTTTTCGGATCAGTTGGCGCGCTGTCATCAGCTGGTTTGTTCAATTTGGCCTTTTTACTGGGTCTGGCCTTGGCTCTGACAGAGACGCAAATAACAGGTTAGTATAATGATCAAGCATAAGGTATAAGGGGTTAGTTAAAAATGCTCACCCAGGAATAGTTTTGAGGGTTGGGATTTGTGTCCCTGTGGACTCGCCAGAGGATGAATGGGAAGTTCCCTGATAGTTTGAATCAGACGGATTAAGAGGTTGTCAGAAATAACCCGCCTTGGGATAAGATGTGTCAGAAATAGAAGAGACCTCTGGGCGGCGTTTACGAACTGGCGAGTTCGGTAAACCGGAAGAAGTGACCACATGGCCGCTATGCCAGGTTGTGCGGTGAGCTTCGTGTTGCTGCTTCTTCAAAAGAAAGTTTGGATCCAAATAAGCTAGGGGGTGAGAAAATCTTACTTTCCGGCTTGCTTGTCGGGTTTTCTGTGTGGGCAGAGGTTCTGAACCGGATGAGAGAATAGTTACCTCTATGTCGTTTACGCGGCTAGCTTCTGCATCGTCCTGATAAAAATCATCGTCAATGAGATGTATGAAAAAAGAGCCAAGTGAATCAAGTTCTACCTCTGACTCCGGATTATCATCGTCAATGTTTAACTCGGTAGGCTCGGTGTTTTTCTTCTTAGCGGGCTTCTTGTTGACCTTGGTCTTGACACGAAGTGTTTTGGCCGGTTTATCCTGCGGTTTCTTCTTCCAGAATGGATCATCACCCTGTTTAAAGATTGAAAAGATCATAAAGGAGTATTAAGAATATGGATTAAAGCAGGAGTGGAGCAATTCTTATAGCTGGCGGTTTATTTGAAGCACAGAAAGGACTAAGTCCTGTTTTGCTACAGTCGGTCACCGGTTCATCCAACATCTTCTTGACAGATTCAGTAATTTCAGTATCAGTCAGCTGAATATCAGTGTGGCGTTGAGGGTCTTTCACATCCCCTGTGTACTCACACATTAAACCGGGGCGACGGCTTAAAGGCAAAATGCTCCAAGATACCCAGCAACGGACAAAATCAATGCCTGTCAAACCGTTTGCCATAAAGACTCTGAGCTTTGAAAGCTGTGGTGCATATTTGGACCGTTCCTTTGCATTGAGTCTTTGGGGGAATGGATGTGCATCGGTAAGCCGGTGAGCACGGTAACCCGGCAGAGGATTCTCACCAGCTGGAGATGTATCTTGGCAATAGAACCAAGTTTGATTCCAATCTTTGGGATGGCTATGATTCCTAGCGTGAGGGAAGCTGACGTCTTTTCTCTTCTGAATTGAAACCCCGCCAAGTTCAGTATTGGGCCCATCCGTAAATTCAGTACGGCGGTTTAAATAGAAGAAATCTCTGAACAAGTCGACTGTGGGCTCTTCTTGCAGGTAGGCTTCACAAAACACTTGGAAATTGCAAATATTGGACACGGAGTTAGGCCCAATATCTTGAGGGTGAAGTTGGAAGATGTGAAGCACATCACGGAATTTTTTTGATCCAGGAGGGCTGAACCCTCGACTCAGATGATCAACAAAAACGATCACTTCCCCATCCTTGGGCTCAGGAGGATTTTCTGGACCGGGGGCTCTCCAGTGGATGTCTTCCTTTTTCGCTAAAGCGCCGGTTGCAACACACCCGTTCAGTTCTTCTTCTATAACCCGGGATGGAACCTAGTTACAGGAATAAAAAGATTTGGCCATTTATACGATAACCTGGAAAAGATTTGTGCCAGTTTAAGGTTCATGTTTAACAGGCAGGAAGTGTTGAAGCATGCATAAATGTTAAACCGGACTGTGACGTTATCGAATCACAAAGACGAGCACTTGGCGGTTTAAGAGGGGACTAATGGTACCTGGCAGGTTATTATTTTCTGAGGTTAAACCGCCTACACGGATATTGAAAGTATAGATCTAAAGTTGGAAAATGGCTAAGTGTTGGAAAAACAGGTTTCACAGATTAATGCTATAATTGTGGATCTACGGCAGTTCAGATAATGGAAAAATCTATACCTAAAAAGTTTCAGTACCTGAGCAGTTCATAGATTGGATTTCTTATGCAAAAGGAGATGTTCTAATAAGCAAAAGTAAGTACCACGACCACCGCCGCACAGGAGGAGTGCCAAGTTTGAATCAAAAATTACAAGCTACAGCGAAGAACGAGGATGAACTCCGATGAACTCATGGAAACCCTAATGGGATCTAGGGGAAAAGGAAGGAAGAGGACTCACCAGAACTGTTGAGTAGCGGAGGCGCGCGGATGAACTCTGGTCGATTCAGGTTGATGCAGCGGCCGTTGTTGAGGCAGTGGCAAAGGTCGACGACGGCGGCGGAGCTCGGGCGCAGAGGCGATGCGAGGTGGAAGACAGAGATGAGGAGTCAAGGGGGGAAAGTGAAAAGGACCCCTGGCCCTATTTATAAGGTGAATGGATAAGTGGCATGCGCGAGAATCGAGGAGCTCCAAATTGGATATGTGACAGGACTGACGCCTCGATTTTCGGAGGTTCATTAAAAAGGAGATGCATATATGATTTCTGGATGTTTATAAAATTAATGACAGGTGACATCATGGCGGGTTATCATGATCTCGGAAGATGACGTCACGGCGAGTTACAAATTTTTGCGCAGGTAATGAAGAAGGAATTTTCCTAAGTGTTGAAGATTGACATGAACAAGTTCAAATCAACCTGGGGCCTAATGTTGGGGATATAACTATTGAGTATAAACCGCCCAGGAGGGGCCGGGTTATGCTCATAGTGATTTACCTGTATTGAAGCCCATGAAGACATAGAAGATGGCGACTTACGAAGGAGACTTAATAAGAAGGCCCAAAGCCCAAAGGCGAGTTAGGGCCCATAGATGTAAACCGCCATAAGTATATGACTTGTATTGTAAGATAGGAAAGAGTGGATACCGAGCCGAACACGTTTATGAGCCGGCCGGGATTCTGTGAACCGCCGGGCATCAACCTGTGGATATAAAGGGGCGACCCGGCGGCGGTTGAGGGAGGAGAGACAACAGATCGAGAGCCAGGTTAAGCGTATTCGCTCCCTGGTCATCGAAACCCTAGCAATACCACCTCAAACTGGATTAGGCTTTCACCTTCACCGCAAGGGGCCGAATCAGTATAAACTCCCCGTGTCCTTTGTCCTGATTAACCCCTTTAAGCTAACCTCATTGCGATGGCTCCACGACTAAGTCCTCACACTAGGACATCTGCCGTGATGATTCCACGACACAAACGGTGACATGGAGCGCCTGCTCCGTGGCTGTATTGCACTCGAGTACCTTCGTCTTCAGGCGATCAATGGGTTGAGTAGCTTCCACATCACCTCCATGACTCTCCGGACTATTTATGTGTGTTGCTGGTGCTGCAAGAAGACATCACAAGATGTGTACCACGGTATGGTCATTGAGGACACACCTTCACTTGAGAGATTACTTGTAGTTGATCAAGAAGGTCCAACAAGAATCAATGTCATTTCTGCGCCGAAATTGACAGTGGTGCGCTACTCGTCTGACAAATACTCCGAACTTGTTATTGGGTCCACACCCATTCAGGTACAACAGCCACCTTCTACATCTCCTTCTAGAAATTAACATTATTTCTAATTTTCAAGATGTATGTTCGTCTGTCATCCAGAAAATGATTCCGACAAACTTGACCCCAAAACTGCGCACAGTGAAGGTCTTGGCACTAGAATCTATCGGCCCCAACCTGGACCTAGTTGTCAGTTTCCTGAGATGCTTTCCGTGCCTGGAGAAGCTATATATCGAGGTGATGTTCCTTTCCTGTTAAATGTTAACCATAAGGGAGTTCAATTTGTGACACCTTTTTCCAAGTTTACAATGACAATGTACTACGATTTCTAAAGGATTTTTGGAGGATTTCAGTACATACATGTCCCCCCCCCCCCCATATTGGTTGCTTGATTCATATGGTTACAATCCATAAGAATTTCTCCTTTGGATTCATCTGTACTACTTTTCTTAGGGAACTTTTCATCCACTCCAACCTCTTGTGAAGAAGGCTACATTTTTCTAGATTGTAATCAAATGCCCATGTTAATCATGTCGGATCGAAGATGGCACGTTAGTGCATTTTACAAATCCTGCAAACCAAATAGGCCTATAGTAGTGTTCAAAACTGCATGTAGGCACTAACACGTTTTCTTCTTTTGCAGATAAGATTAGGCCCGGTGGTGGATAATGTGATACAATATAACAATCACATCAAATGCCTAGATCTGCATCTCTCAGAAATTACTTTGAACACCTACCGAGGGACCTTACCGGAGATTATATTCGCCAGGTTCTTTGTTGTCAGAGCAAGGGTGCTGAAGGTAATGAGGTTTGCCCTACATTTATTTCACAAAAATGAATGGTTTGTTGAACAGCGCCGGTGGCTGCGGCAGAATGGAATAGTCTCCAAAAATGCTGAATTTCATTTTGGAACTTCAGATGACAGAGTAATCGGAAGTCATCGTGTCAACCCCATACATGACTTCCCAGTGGCTGACCCATTTGCAAAAATTATGAGGTTTCTAAACCAGCCTTACAAGTGGTAATATTAGTTTGAACCTCTCTTATATCCATGTTCAGCAGATTAGCGCGAGCGTTTGCAGCTGATGAGCTGAATTTCATTTCTAATATCAGTTTGAACCTTGTAATCTTCAAATTTGAGCCATATAACTCTGGAATTTGAACCTTGTAATATTTCGAGCTTTTGTGGTACAATCATTGAAATGGCATCGTATGAGACTCGTATATTGGTAGCACTATTTTGACCTTAATATGCAATGTACTTAGATTTTATTAACCATTCTCGAACGTGTTTACCTTGTCAATCTCATAGCACACGATCTATATAGCTAACTCGACTGCGATCTTCGACATGATTGCACACAGTTGGTTTCTTCAACCGTGTGCCCTGTAGAGCGCAGAATTAATTATCGCACTCGAGTGTCCATCATCACCCTTCTGTGTAACTTTGACTTCATCACCCATGGGTAAACTTATGACTAAAGTCATTCCACACACTTCGTTTTTACAAAGCTTTTTGCCAATAAACGCCCACGATTTGTCCCTCTTCTAGCCGACGCGTGGCCAAACTAGCCGGGCGGGAAGCTTGCGCGGTAAACTGCACGGTAGCGCGGCAACAGGCTCACCGATGATACATTTGGCGCCTCTTCGAGCCCACGCGTGGTCAAACGAAACACGTGCGGTGTTGTCAAGCGTGCACTGGAATCCTCCACTATGAACGTGGTGACAAGACGTGACGATTACAGGCCGGCCGGCCCCCATTTATTACAGCGGCCATTTAACCCTTGTGTCTCTTCAACCTTTCGATCGCGCCCCACCATTGCAAGAAGCACACCCACCACGACAAATTCTTAGCGGGTATCCTGTGCGGCTCCAATGGCGCTCCGAGCGGCTGCCAATGATGAGCAGCAGTTCACCATGCATGCCGTGGTGGACACCCACAGAAGGTTCACGGAGCTCTCGGTGGTGTACAGCAATAACCCGGTCTGGGTGGAGCACTCCATCCACATTATGGAGCTATTGCTTGCTGAGGAGAAGTACAAGGTGGTCGAGTTCGACCTCGAGTACACCCGCGCTCGTGCCGGGTCTCGTCCCAAGGTCACTGTCGCCCAGATGTGCGTGCGCAATCACGTCCTCGTCTACCACTACTGCCTTGCCACAAGGCCTTGCGAGTGTTTCGCCAAGTTTGTCAACAACCCCCACTACATGTTCGCTACGGTGGACATCACCAACGATGTAAAGGTGCTCAAGAATTCGGGCATCGCCTGCCAGAATCTTGTCGACATCCAGGGCCAATACAAGATCTGGGGCAGCAACGAGCATGAGAAGGACTCACTGGTTCACTTCGCTGAGGCCATCATCGATCCCTACTACAGAGACATGAAGGATTCCTGCAATAAGGACAAGCGTGCCTGGCACTCGGCCTGGATGGAGAAACTCGACAAAGCTCACGTCGTGTATGCGGCCAAGGAGGCGTACATGAGCTACGAGATGTACAGGCGGATCGTTGACATGAGGAAGTGCCTCCTTCCCCAAAACGGCCAGGGATCTAGCCGGAAGCAGAGCAATGGCAAGCGTCATCGCAACAAGAAGTAGATGATTAGATCCTCGTTTCTCCTAGTTTAGTATGCATGTAATTGCTTACTTTGGTGTGTGGAAATGTTATGTGTGTAGTCACTTGTATAATTGTATGCTTAATTTGGTTATGCAATTCTGTCTTTTTAAGTATATATGTTGATGCTCTGTAGACAGAGCATAGATGTTGTGCGGACAGAGCAAATCACATCGCACACGGACTAAACAATGGAACCCGTCGGTGATGATTTCATCAATCATTGACAATTTTATACCAGCAATCGTTTGCTCACAACACACACGGCTTGTTAACAGGAATCGTCTGTGTTGTTATCGTTCTTCCCACACATTTCCGATTACAGACCTGTTTGCCACGTATCAGACACATCTTGTTAAGTTGAACCGTTTCTGTTCTCTTGGCTCAACGCAAACAGTTCATTCGAGTGAACTGTATGCCGTATATCGCACACTCCTTCACCTGGCTGACCGTTTCTTTTGTGTTGCCTAATCACAAATAGTTCATCCGAGTGAACTGTGTGCCGTATATCGCACACACCTTCATCTGGCTGCCCGTTTCTGTTCTTCTGCCTCATCGCAAATAGTTTATTGGATTGAACCATATGCCCAGCATCGCACACGCAACTAAAATTTGAACCGTGTTTGATGTATCCGCCATCGCAAACGTTTTGCATCTTTTTTGATGGTTTTTTACATCACCGTTTGCGATTAATGCATCGCACACAGTTTCGTCAAAGGGTCTCTGATCGTAGTGTCGCGTTAGCAGCATCCTGCAGTAGTGATTGACTGCTTGCATGATGTTGATCCACCTATTACCATGCTTCATGCTAGTGTGATTTCCCCATGCGATGATTTGTACATTTATGATGAGTTTGATGATTGCCATGTGGAGCCTATTAGTTGTGATGCCATGTTACATAGGATTTCTTGTGATAATTATCTTGGTCACATCATGTTTGACAATCCGCTTGACTTGTCATATGCTATGCATGAGATCAATCATATGTCTCATTTGCAATCTCATCGTAGTGACTATGCATATGCCATTAAAATAAACCCAATTTGCACATATGGCATAGATGACAAGCCCATGGTTATTGGCACTTGTTTTTCTTGTGATGATATTGATATGCTTCCTATGCATCATTTATCTCATATGCCATGCCATGACCACCTAGCTTCGGACATGCATTGTTTTCCATGTTGTCACTTTTCCCCATATTATGATTCCGATATTGCTCATGAGGAGACCCCCATAGTTTCCTCATACATTTTAGGAGATTTTGATTCATCCCATCCGTTGTATGATCCCAATAATTATGTGCACAATATGCTCCCCATGAATGAACATGATATTGTTGTGCCATATACTAGCACGCTAAATTTGTGTCCCCATCGTGTTATACATAACAATTATTCTTTCATGATGAATGGCATGTTCTTATACCATGCATAATATTTCTTTGAGCGATGCTTATCTTGTGCTAACTCACACGTGCACATACACATCATGATGGATGATGTGTACATTTACCACACACACAATTTCTTTCGTTTGTGTATTTGTTGTGTAGGTACCCATGCATACTTGTCAACCTCACAATCCCATGAGTTGACAAAACAAGCTCTAGAGAGAAATGATGACTTGGGATACCGTGGATTCTCATTCCCAACACTCCCTCCGCACAATGACTTCGTACATTTCTTCTACATGGCCCTCACATGGTTATGGGTTATTGTCCATTACATATCCTATGCCCATCTTGCCATGTTCACTTTGCATAACATGCTTATTCCTATGCCTTTACCATGCATTTGTGACCCATGCTTTGCATTACACATGATGATTGATTCTACTACTTGTATGTGTATTTGCAAGCTTGGTGGAGATATTGCTTGTTCTTGCCATGTTTCCTTTGTGATCCATTCCTATGATGATACATTGATCTTGCTTGTGATATGTCATGTGCATTGCCTATGCCTATTATTTGCTCACATGACATGATTGCCATGATTTCCTCTAGTATCTTCGCACTACTAGCTTACACGACTTGATTACTATAATTGCTTGCCTTGTCGCATCACCGATGATTCATACTTGTTCATTTCATGCGGTTGATAGCCACTATTGCCATGTTTTGCACATGATTGCTATTGCTTCTTGTCACATATCTCCATATGTTGCCTCTCTCATGCTAGATGATTTTTCCATGTATTGAGTGCAACAATGCCTTTAGTCTTGATAATGAGTTTGCCCCCATAGCATTCTCACATATATTTGGAGATTTTGACATATTCCTTGTGAAGCATGCTTGTCTTACCTCTTTGCACCATATACCTAGCGCCATGAATATTGCCATTGTTGCATCATATTATTCATGCACTTGTGCTTCTAATGGTTATGTGCAAGAGAAGAGAACCATCATGATGGATGATATGTTTATCTACCATGCACATACATTGTATGCTTTCTTTTGCGCATGTGTAGGAAGCTTGGACTTCGTGTCAACTTCCACGTCACGCGAGTTGGCAATCCGAGCTCTTGAGAGCGAACCACCTTCTACCACGACGATTCTACATCGCACTTGCTTGTGTTTCGGCATTGTGAAGGACGCACAAGGGCATGCTTTCAAGGTGATATCCTTCTCTTTTGAGAACCCCAAAACCATGAGCATGAATATTGTGGATCCTACTTCATGTGTTGCTTCCACCTTGACATATTGAACACATGTTAGAGATCTTCCTTCGACTTGTCGTGGCCACATTGCCATGCCTCATGACATATATACCTTGTGTGTTGCATCCAACTTGTTGAGTTCTTGCTCCTATCATATGATTGGTTGCAACAATGTCATTTCTTCACATATGCCATGTCCCATTGATTGATACATGCTTGCCTTGATTGCCTCACACATGATAAACAATTGCTCTTTCTATTGTGTTGAGTGCCACACTATATTCACTACACCCCATGCACGTTACGCTTGGATTGTCTTGCACTTGACCCATGTGTTTAGACACTTCATTTATTTTGGTGTTGTGAATGCTTCATATGCATACCATAGACCATTTGTTGACCGCCTTATGCATGCTTGCTATGAGCTTGAGGTAGATGCTCATTCTCTTGTCACACATATTTGCATCGCTACCTCACATTTACATGCTTGTTTCCATGATGCCCTTGATTTTGCTCAATTTATGTGCTTACATGACATGTCACAATCCCTTGTCACACCATATGCTATGCTTGATGACGAGACTTGTTTGGTGAATCACCTCTTGAATGCTTGGTTTTGCACTAACGCTAACCACATTTGTTTTTCCAAGTGTTTGTTGTACTTGCTCCTTTTGAAGGAATCACTAGACGGTGCAACATTGGAGAGTGACCATTTCGAGCTTGAAGATGATGAGTACTTGGTGATCGTCCACCTCTACACGGCGAAGCCATCTCTTCCCCATGGTGATTTGGTTTTCGATCCGAGGTCGGATCTTTCCCAAGGTGGGGGGAGATGATGCAGAGCATCCTACGGTCATCCCCATGGACATTTCATCATCACCTCGAACACCAAGTGGACCAATGACGAGAGCCCATGCACGTGATATCGAAACTGAGGTTACCTCTTTCCTCTTCGAGCTCCCTTTGGATTCACATAAGAAATGGCTTCTACCTCAATCGGAAACGTTATGCATTCTTAGGTACCGAGGAGAAGACTGTGAGGAAGCATGGAGGGATCACCAAGTCCACATGGAGCCCCAAGGAGAAGAAGGAGCTCCAAGACACGAAGCACTTGAGGCTCTCTGGACACTCGGGTGCCCGGACCCTCCACCCTCGGGTGCCCGGACCCCCGGGTGCTCGCACCATCCACCCTCGGGTGCCCGCACTGGCTGGCCCCGTGGGGCGCGGCCCCCTGACTACCCCGAGTGCCCGACCCCCCTCCCTGGCCGCTACCTCGGGTGCCCGGCCTCCTCCTCGCTGATGACCCCGGGTGCCCGGACATGTCCGGCTATGCCTGCGCGCACTTAGGGCAAAATGATCCTTGTAACCCCATTTTCCCCCAATTCATCCCTAGCCTATAAGTACTCCATATCTAGCTCATTTCTAGGGTTAGCAAAGTATTTGATAGACACTAGAGAGCTTTGCTCCTTGTATCCCCTCCTCTTGGAGATCAAGACCCCTCTTTGGGAAGAATCCTTGTGGATTATCAAGGCCTCCTCTTGGACAAGATCAACATCAAGACCTCATCTCCTTGGAGTGGGAAAGAACTATATCCTAGTGCTATTTTCCTTGAATTGTTCTTGTATACTTGTGGATCTCATGTATGCTACTCTAGTGGATGTGTTATTTGGGTTTGTTTGAGTGATTCCTCTCCTTGTGTTCTTGTGTGTTCATCACTTTTCCCCCCTCCAAGTGTGAAAAGATCCCACCTAGGGTTTCACCCTACAACACCATGCGTGGGAGAGGGATCTAGACCCATCTCTTGATCAATGACTCGAATGGCTTGGGGATGACAAGCATGGCGGGAAAACCATGTCTAGGAAGGTCCAAACACGACAAAATTTTATGATGATTTTTTATTCAAAATAAGAGACCCTAGAAGCTTCAGAAGGAGACCAGAAGGTGCACACAAGTCTAGGGGCGTGGCCTACCCCTGACCGCGCCATCCAGGCTTGTGGGGCCCTGGTGCTTCATCTGACAGAATTCCTGGCCTATAAATTCCCAATATTCTTAAAACCCTAAAAGAAAACACGAGAGAATTTTATCGCCGTTGTAAGCCTCTGTTCCAAATCGGTCCAATCTGAGCCCTGTTCCGGAGCTCTGCCGGAGGGAGAAACAATTGGGGTGGGCACCTTCATCAACCTTCTTGTCTCCATGATTATGTATGAGTAGTTCCTTCAGGATCTATGGGCCCATAGTAGTAGCTAGATGGCTTCTTCTCTCTCTCTTTTGGATCTTTAATACAATGATTTCCTGTGAGATCAATCCGATGTAATTCTTGTGGTGTGTTTGTTGGGATCCGATGATTTGTGGATTTGTGATCAGATTGTTCATTAAATATGACTAAATCTTTTGAAGTTTCTTTGTTGTATGATTGAGTAGCTATGTATGCTTTCTGAGTTATTTGTCTTATCTGGCCAAGATAGATGGGTAATTCTTCAGAGGGAGTGGTGCATAGTAGTGGGTTCAACCTCACGGTGATCTTGCCTAGTGAGAAAAAAAGGGAAAATGCATGTGATGTGTTGTTGCTACTAAGGATAAAACAATGGGGATTGATCTAATTGCTAGTTTTCTTTCTGTCTAAATCATGTCATCTTGCTTATCATGTTACTTTGTTTCTTGCAAACTTAATACTTTGAGATGCATGATGGATCGGTCTTGGGGTGGAGTAATAGTAGTAGATGCAGTTGGATTAACAATCTACTTTGTCATGGACGTGATGCTTATATGAGATTATGCCATGAATGATCATAGTTATGAATGTTGCTTATTTGTCAGTTTCTCAATAGTAATTTTTTTACCATGCCATTATCTACTTTCGAGAGAGAATTCACTAGTGAACCTATGGCCCCCGGGTTCATTCTCTATTATTATTTGTGTTGCTCTATTGCTCACTTTATTATTTTGTCGTTTGCCATATCACTATCTACCACTATTTTTTATTAACCTTGCAACCGGGGATTGACAACCCCCTTGCCAAGTTGGGTGCAAGCATTTATTTTGTTTGTGCGCAGGTACTTCTTAGCTTGCTAGCTTGTAGACTCCTACTGGTTTGATAAACCTTGGTTCTTAACCAAGGGAAATACTTTCTGCTACTGTGCTACATCACCCTTGCTCTTCGGGGAAATCCAACAACTAGTACGAGAGTAGTAGGAGCCCGGGTGTAGCGGTTGAGGAGATGGAGTCGTCGATTTCCGACAAGGGTGTGGCGGGGTGGCCCGGGTGGTGGAGCGACCGCGGAGGCAAGAGATTAAACAGATGTAGAGAAAGATGGGACGATGGACGCGTGGGGTCTGGGAGGGGCTTTGGGTGGGCTGGGGGTATCGGAGTCCTACGTGGCTGATGTTTGGACTCCGGCAAAGCCCCCCAAGTTTATTTTGACTTTGCGGGAAAAAGCCTGTCCGGACCGGTCGGCGGACCGATACAGGCCCGCGTTGGATGGCTAAACACGTCCGGACCGTGTCGTCCTCACGTTTGCGGGCGGTTTGAGGGTCCGCTTTCAAGATGCCCTGACATCTCCAATGCTGACCCGCAAACCGAACAACGCATCCGTCCATGGATAGGGGGGCTAGTCCATGGACATGGAAGCGAGAGGTGGCCATCCAAAGCTAGCCACATACATAATTTTTTAAGTCTGCATACATCCGCATGCTCAATATAGCCACATATCTAGTTCCAGTTTAGCTAAAAATATCCAAATGCAATAGTAGTTCCAATTTAAATATTACACTCCAACAATATTGTCCCCTTTACCCGTCCATAAATGCTCAATCAGATCTTTCTTTAGTTGCTCATGAGTTGCTCGACGCCGAATTTGTTGACGCATTTGAACAAACTCATCAAATGTGGCCAGATTCTGGTCTTAAAGTTTGATAGGATCACCCATGTTCTCAAATTCAAGACCTTTTGCAACATCCTCACCCTCATCCTCGACGATCATGTTGTGTCTGATCACACAACATGTCTTCACCTCCCATAAGGTCTCTGGATCCCATTGTTTAGCAGGTCCACGAACAACTACAAACCGTGCATGCCAAAGAAAGCGTGTCAAAGCCAAAGATCCTATGATGCAACTGCTTCAAGAATGATAGTGGGCTTCTTAACATGACCCTTATATTGCCCTTGTAGAGCTTTTGGGTAGTTCTTCCATCTCCAATGCATGCTGCAAGAGATCCGAGAAACCTGGTCACCCTCTTGCTTCAGACATTGCCAAGACCCTCTCGGTACCTGCCACAGTTGGTTCTCTTAGGTACTGAGGTCCAAACATCGAGACCAAGACACTAGCAAATCTTACCATGGCATCTCCGGATGTGCTGTCAGACATCCATAGGTATTTGCCCCATGAATCAGCGGCCATGCCATATGCAAGCATCCGCAGTGCGGCCGTGCACTTCTGGTAACCAGAGAACCCAATCCTTCCCACGACATCCTTCTTCAAGATGAAGTAGTCATCAAAGGAATGAACGCCATTGTAGAGACGACCGAAGACATTTTTTCGAACTCGAAAGCGGCGGAAAAATTGTCAGCGAATAGGGCATCTAGGGCAAAGTAGTCGTCCATCGGCGTCAAATGGCCGTGCGCCCTATTGCGATTGAGCACTTGATGACCCTTGATCGATCCCTTCAAATTGAGAACATACTTTTCCCCACGGGCCATCAAGTGAATTGCCATGGCATGTAGATTTTTGAATTATTTGAACACATTTTTTAATACATGAACAATTTTTGAAAAAAAAATGTGAACAAAGTTTGAAATTGCAATATTGCTCTTGAAAAAGACAACCAAAATTTAGAATTACAAAATTTTGGCAAAAATTATGTCATTTTTTAAAAACAAGTGCAAATTTTTTAAACATGAAAATTTTAAAATTACACATTTTTTAAAACATTTTCTATTTTTTCCAAAATAGAAAAAGTAAACATGAAAATTTTAAATTCAATATTTTTGGAAATTATCGACCAAAAATTGAAAATTCAAGCATTTTAAAAATTCCATTTTATGAAAAATTGAAACATTTACTTAAAAGCAAAAAAAAAATCCTGAAAATTTACAAATAGATTATTGGTTTTTAAATTGTGAACATTTTTTTGTTATGTTCGAACAAATTTTAAATATTTTAACATTTTTCTTAAAATGGAACAATTCCCATACATTTTCCAAGAACACATTTTTAAAATTTGAAAGAAGGGAACAAATTTTGAAGATTTGAACATTTTATAAAATTTGAATTTATAAAAAAATAAAAAATAAATAAACCAGAATTTAATAAGAAACTGAAAAAAGGAAAGAAAAAGAAAAGGAGCACAATATTCAGCGAACATTCGCTGTGAGGGGTTGGTATTTGCAAATGTTTTAGATTTTTTTTTGGGGGAATCACACTCACTTTATTGCTCTATCAGCGTGTTTGTTTCACGGGAGTTTGTATTGGGGAATGGGAGTTCCTGCGGTGCAGGACTTAAGGGCCAGTTCTTTTGACGGCTTAAAAAATAAGCCGCCTCCTCCCCAGCTTTCTTCATAAGCCACCTCCTTCATTTATTGGGGCTTCTGAACTAGTTATGGGATAACTAATTTAGGAGTCTCAACAAATTTAAGGTGCGGCTTATTTTTTTAAGCTAGGGAGGGGCAGCTTATTTTTTAAGCCGCCCAAAAGAACCGGCCCTTAAAATCCCTTGTATGGTTAGAGGACATGGGAATTAAAGAAGGCAGGGGAAAGGGAATTAAGGGGTGCAACTCCCCCGTATCTCTTCCCTGGTGGGGGGCTGGTAATTGAGTTGGGGAATAGGAAGTGAGAAAATTGTTTGTTGTCCACGCCCCGCAAGCAACAAAACTAATTAATTCCCTCTTAAATTCTCACAAACTATCCTCGTCCATACCAAAGGTGGGCATGGGACTAATAAACCACTTCCCAAGTCTAATCCCTCAACCAACTCCCTCTCACAAATTCCCATTCCTTTTCCCTTAAACAACCAAACACGCTGTATAGGAAGTGGTAAAGGAATTACATTTGGGTCATGTGGGTTTATAAATGAAATAATCGCCCTTGTGGCAAAAAAATAAAAATTCTATACATACCGGCATCCTCGGCCCATTAGCCCGCAAAGTCCGCCGCGCCCGACGGAAATAGAGATCCAGGCGAAGAAAAAGGCGGGAATCACACAGTAGATCACAGCAGAGCCAGCCAACTCCAAGCGGAATCGCCTCCCACGCTTTGCTTTCCGCAAAGGCCAATCAACTCCACCACCACCACCGTCCCCGGCCGCTCCCCATGCCCCACCGTCAACTCCACCACCACCGTACGTCCCCCGTACTATATAACGCGAGCACCCTCGTCCAGACCCTCTCAGTGCCCTGCCTGCCAGCCTTCCCCACCAGCCAGCACCGATGCCGCGGCGAGCGATCGAGGTCCGGGCCGACGGCGCCGCGCCCAAGTGGTGCATGTCGCTGCTGGAGAACACCTTCACGGCGTTCCTCAAGTCCCCCGGCGCCGACGCCGAGGCCAAGGCCGTCTTCGCCGAGGGGTCCCTGTTCAGCCCCTACCTGTTCGGCAAGTTCTTCGACCCGGCCGACGCGTTCCCCATGTGGGAGTTCGAGTCGGACGTGCTGCTCGCCGCGCTCCGCCGCGGCGCCCGGACCACCGTCGACTGGGCCGAGAACGACTGCGAGTACTGCCTCAGAGCCGACGTACCAGGTACGTGCCCCGTACGCACACAGCTCGCTCCATCGATTGTTTCACAGTACAAGATCGGCTGTGTTCGTCTGTTGGTGAAGATGACTTGAGTAGTGACAAAAGTGCAGTAGTCCATATGATCAGATTTTTGTTCAAGCTTCAAACTGAAACCTCTGACCCAAGTGACAAAAGTACCAAAGTTTTAGCATAGGCTCGCCTTAGTTGAAATGCATGCATGATCTGACCTTGAACCAAGTGCACGCGCTACACTCCTGGTCGATTTAGCTGCGTAGATTCTCAGCAATACATCGACCAGCAGACGTCTAGATGAACCAGCTTAGTAATTTTACCGTGCTCCTCTGCTGTCCGTCGATCAACAACACCTCAGAAGATGCCACACGACTTGTGTAGGAATCCAAGTATCCAACACCTTTGCATTTCGCCACATATATTAAAGATGTTCTTACAAGATTGCAACTTGCTAGCTATCTATCTATCTAGAGCCGGTGTGCTTGTGTGTGCTTTCCCCGTTGCTATCCCTTTGCCTTTGCCCCAGCACTATGGTCATGGTCACGTGCAGCCTTCTGTCGCCGTCGCTTTTCTCCGCAAATTATTCGTTGCGTCTGCGTGTGGCGCACCACTTTGATCCAGACCAGTCTAGCGCCGCTTGCGGAAAAGCGAGCAGAAGATTGTGCCACACGATTGCCAAAACCAACAAAGCCAGGCACACTTGCACCATTATCATATCGTATTGTACACATGGTACTTGTGTAGCAGTATCTAGCACACTAAGTTTTGCTATCTTTGACATGATCATCAGGTGGAAGGAAGTGCGACGTGGAGGTGAGCGGCGACGGCGCACGGGTGGTGGACGTGAGCGGGCTGTGGCGGGCGCCGCCGGCGGACGGCCGGGACTGGCGCGCCGGCCGGTGGTGGGAGCACGGCTTCGTGCGGCGCGTGGAGCTGCCGGAGGACGCCGACGGGGGCAGGGTGGAGGCCTACTTCGACGACGGTGCGGGGTCGCTGGAGATCAAGGTCCCCAAGAGGAGCAGCGACGCGCACCAACAAGCCTGAGAGAATCTGAACCTCTCGACGCCCGCAACTGGATTGGATCAGATTAACCGGATGCATTTGCCGGTGAAAGTGAATTATTCTCCTTCTGATGTGATGATGAGCAGTTGATGGCGACCGAAAAGACCGCGTAATCTCGTTAGAAATTCGGAAAGATATGGGTGAGACGAAAAGGAGCAAAGATTACCCATCTATTGCATGACGATGTTACAAGTCTGATGTAATATGTTCTCCAGTTAAATGGCTAATTAATCAGCAGTGTGCTGCAAGCACGAAAGCGTCAACGTCAGTTTCGGTCGTCGACCGGATGGGCTGCGGCATCGATATGATTCTAGATTAGAGGAATATATAGGCAATGCGCGACTTTTGAAAGGTTGATTCTCTCATTTCTTTCGGCACGATGCATCTCCATCAGCCGTCAGTCATCGCCCCTGCCCCTTTATCCCCAGTGGGCACATGAGCATCAGAGCTGTGACGAAAGCTGGGGTTGGCTCTTTGAGATCCTCAGGTGATTATTCTGCAGAGAGGCACGTTGCCCAGATGATATTCGAGGTTTTCGAGAGACGATTTGCTTTAAATTTGTTGTAAAATAATGCCCTGTTTTGTATTAAGGATACTCACAAGACCGGTGCATCATTATTTTTGACAAGAAAAATTGTAACTCGGGTCCCTCAACTATCGCAAAGTCTAAATTTGGTCCCTCAACTATAATCATAGGGAGATTAGTTGCATGAAAAAATGTTTGCAAACCAAGATAATATAATGGTTTAGGCATTAAGGATATTCATACACAAAATATTTATCTAGCCATGAAATTTGCAGTTAAGGTACTTCTTCCTGTCATACACAAGAACATTATGGATGATTCACTATTTGGACTCATTGTTTTGGGAATACGACACAAAAGGTTGATGCCAAATCCTGGCTTACTATCTACTCCCTCTAATATAAGATCTTTAAGATCACTACTTTAGTGATCTTAAAGATCTTACATTAGTTTACAGAGATAATACCTCTCTACATGCGTTCATGTGACTACAGTGGCGAAGCCACGTTATGGCTGTGGGTTTTTGATAATCCTTTGACCCCTAGCTATTAGTACCTACTTTGACCCCATAGATTACAAAGGTTGACCCCACAGGCTTGGAGTGCTGGCGCCGCCGCTGTGTGACTATGTAACAAGAGTGTAGTTGGAGTAGTTATCATCACGGCCGGTGTTTGGTACACGGCGGGGTTGCTAATTAACATCATGATGTCCTGTTTGTTGTGAAATAGGTGGTTGTTTTCTTACTTAAAGTTCAATTGATTAATTTGATATCCCTAGTTCTTCATAGTAGAATCATACTTCTAGTTTACCCTTTTCCATACTTTTAGTATCATCTCTTCCAGGTCAAACTCAACTAAATAGCAAAATCATACACAAACATACAACCGTTAGTCTAGGTTGTCGGTAATTTCAGTTTGACACCTAAGTCAACTATGATGTTAGCCATCTGATCTAATCTTGACTCTTCATGAATCTCAAACGGAGACATCTGATGGTTCAGCGTGTCGACTTAGGCATAAGAATACCTCAGATGACTTTGTTAAAAATGTGGTTTCAGCTTTCAGTTGTCCAAGAAAACCATTTGCATTTATTTGAAATTCAACCAAAGTTTGCCAAATCTGATTAAAATATGAAATTGTTTGCAATGGAAACACACAATAAATATTGCCGCTGTTCATTAATACTCGAATTCCACATAGCATGCAGTCGGATTTTCTACCTTTGCCCACTTAACATGTAAGAGCATCTCTAGCAGACCCCGTATAATGCCGACCCGCGAAATACGTTTACAGTTCGCTGCAGATGAGATTTGTGGGTCGAATTCGTGCGCTGCAGATCAGACCCCGTATATGAAACTGTAAAATTTTAAAAAAACATTCGCGGGAGAAACTTGCAACGACATTGATCATACATTAGTTCATCTACATACTACATTGATCATACATAGTTCATCTACATTGATCATACTAGTGAGGGAATCTGCGGGCCTGAGCCTAGCTCCTGCTCCCTCGCCGACCGCTCCATGACGACGCGTTGTAGGTGCTCCTCCTGCCCCGGGGAGAGGTAGTCCTCGGGGCCAATCACTTCTCGACGCGGAGGCACGTCGGCCTCGAGCTTGACGGCAAGCGGCCCGAGCTCATCCGGCTCTCTCTTCACCGGAGTGAGCCGCGAGCTCGAGGCGCCCGCAGACGAGCTCCCCGCGGCAGAGGAGCCGGAGGAGGCATGGCGGCGGGCGGGCGAGCTCGCGACGTTCGAACGCCGGCGGCGGCCGGCTCCCGCGGTTGAGCCACCGCCGCGCGCCCCGCTTGCGTGCGGTGTCGGATCTGGCGCGGCGACGGCGCTCCGCGTCATCCCCAGAGCTCTCGTATCCATCCATGGCTTTTTCAGGCTCGCCGGCGGCGAGAAATTGGGCGGAGGAGGAGGGGAATCGCTACGGAGCGGTGGCGGAGGCGGATAGGGTTTGACCCGTATCAGAGCGGTGAAACCGCATATATAGCGGTGCAGAGAGAGTTTTGCGGGCCACGGTAAATTTTTTACGGGCCGGCCCGCGGATACGGTGTCTATTCTGGCCAGAAAAACGGGCCGAACCCGTATACTCGCCGGAATCATACGGGTTCGGCCCTTTTACGTGGTCTGCTAGAGATGCTCTAAGGACAGACCCATTGCTAGATGCTCCCACATTACGTGGGGTCTGGGGTAGTGTCGTGGTGCGACACGATCACCTATGGGGCCATCGGCCCCTTGTGGTTTGGCAGGAGGGAGATCACGTTGAACAAAGAGCAGAGGCCATGGGACAGCACGGCAGAGGTGACGCTGGTGATTTTTACCCAGGTTCGGGCCGCTGTAAAGCGTAAAACCCTACTCCTGCTTTGGTGGATTGAATAGAGGACCGTGGTGGTCACGCAGTGCTCGAGCCCGGCAAGGTCGCCTCCGGGGGGGGGAGCAGGTACGCGCGTATGAGTGTACAAGGGTCCGAATCCTTTCTTATGTTGCCATGGCCCCCCTTTTATAGGCTAAGGGGTTACCAGAGTGGTAAAACAGTCATTATCTACTGATTAGATAGCCAACAGTGCTGTCATACCTAACTCTGGCAGTTAGGACAAAGTGCATTAAATGCACTGCTAGGTGTCACGCTGTGGATGCAGCCCGACAAGCCTGCCGCGCCGCTTAACCATCTTCCACCTGTCCGCATGACACGCCTCTGGACGGGTGTCATATGGAGGGAATCTCCCTTCCAAATGGCTGCCACGTGCCAAATGACGGCCACTTAATCACTTGGGGGCTCGACACCGCACTGATAAGTGACTTGCGTCGCTGTGCGGTGGAGCGGTGGAGTCTTGGCGGGGAGATCCGCCCTTGGCGCCCCCGGCAAGCCTGCCGGGGGGGGGGGGGGAGGGGATCTTGGGACTTGTCCTTGGTGCGGCCTCGACCTGACCAGGCTCGCCTGTCCGGTAAGGGAGGTCTTTCCTTAGTGGAATCTTGTTCCCTTGGCTTGTCTTGGTCTTCTTGATCCGCCCTTTGATTTCTCAAAGAGCTATCTCTCTAGTTTGGCTTTGTCTTGAAAACTTGGTACTGTTGGGTTGGCGGCCTACTGTCCGTGCACAAGTCAGGGGGAACATACACCCCTGTTTGTGTACCCTGACAGAAGCCCCCGGGCCTGAGCCATACGTGTCGCCGGGCACGTTGGGTTAGGCCCCAAACAGTGCGTGGACACGTGGCGAGGAAGTGTTGCACGTGCAGCGGTTTGTTATGATGATCAGTCAACTCAACGTCCACTCTGCGCAATTACCGCAGGTCGTGGGGTCGTGGAACTGTAGCAGTTAATGTAAAACGGTAACTTCCTGAGAGAAGGCAGCGAAGAGCCACCCCCCACGTTCGTTCCCCATAAAAGAGAAACCGCAAAAGGGCACTGCTCATTCGCATCCGTTTCACCCTCCATCATCTTCCTCCTCAAGCCAGACGACCGCTCCTGCGCCCACACTCGCCTTCAACACCCCATCCAGTCTTCCACCTTCTCCACAGCCCCGAAGGATGGGAAAGAAAACCGCCGCAAGGGGGAAGCGGGCGACCACCGCAAAGGAAGCCGCAGCGGAGGGGAAGAAGAAGAAAGCGGTGGAGTTGGACAGGAAGCGGCGAGAAGATGTGGTATTTTTCCCGTCGAGCTTGGATAGCAACGCACTGGTTGTGAGGTATGCGTATATGTGGGGGAGGGAAGTCCCGAAGGGGCATGGCGCACCAGCGGTCTTGCCGGAGGGGAAAGAGGGCCCGCCAAATTCATACCGCTTTTTCTACACGTATTTCCTCTGCGGCCTCAGCCCCCCTTTCTCAGATTTCTTCGAGGCGATGATGGTGGTGTATGGATTCCACCTTTTGGATTTCACGCCAAATGCAGTGGCGTGCATGGCGATTTTCGCCCATCTGTGCGAGAACTTCGTCGGAGTTGCCCCCAACGTGGATCTGTTCAGGCACTTCTTCGTCCCGCGGGTCGAAAACAAGGCACATTGCTCGGGGAATATAAGTTGGATCCCCAGGGGAAAGAGGGATTTTTGGGATTACCTTCCCGGTCAGCAGCACGGCAAATGGGAAGAATGGAGGACGGATTGGTGCTGGATTCAGGACGCGGATGCGCCAGAGTACTGCCAGGCACAGACGGAGTGCGTCGTGTGCGTCAGCGATTGGGGGGAGCCAGGCCTTACTGACGATAGGCTTCGCCCGGCGCCGAACAAGATCGCTCACCTCAAAGCTGCCGGGCTAACCATCGAACAGGTGGGGGTTGACTTCCTCCGACGCCGCATCGCGCCGCTGCAGAAAAGGGACAGGTTCGCCTGGCGGTATGGAGATGCTGGGGATAGGATGCGCCTATACCCAGGCCTCACCAACAATTTATTGGTTTATGGCCATGGCTGGCTGTGCGAACAGCTGTTCGGCAGGCTCGGGCCGTTCAAATTGCCGGCAAGGGTCGTTCCGCTGAATATCAACTCTGCTCTGGACCAGATTTTGAAGTGGATGCCTGACTACAACGCTTACGAAGTTGCAGCTGATTGGCAACTACCTGAGCTCGATGCGGAGATCGAGTGGGTTTCCAATTTGGAAGAAAGGGCTTCCAGGGTGGAGGGCAATATGTTCAAGCGCACCTCCACGGTAGAAGCAGAGTTTATCAGAAGGCGGATTGAGGGGGACAAGGCGCTCTGAGCTGCCGGGAAGGTAAGGCCCGGAGGGGAGGAGGAAGAAGAGGAGGAGGCCGAAGACGAAGGCTCTTCCCATGGCAAGAGCGAGGGGCACGCCACGGACGAGCCTGCCGGGGACGAGCCTACCGGGGTTGAAGCCCTTTATGCCGCGGCAGCAGAGGCCCAAGAAGGGGACAAGGCTGAGGAAGCGCAGCAGCCCGAAGAGGAGTGGCTCGCAACTGGCCCTCAAGCCCCGGAAGCAAACTTGGAACAACGCCCTCGCAGGCGGGCCAGCCGGGGAACAACGGCCCCTGTTCCTGCGCCCGTCACCAAGAGGGTGAAGAAGACCGCCCCTAAGGGCGATGGGCCAGACATGGTGCGCCGCCATTCTTCTCTCCTTTCCGAGGCCAAGACCCCTCCCACCAAACGACGAGCGGTCATAGGGGTCGACCCCAGCTCCGAAGCAAGCTCGAGCTCCTCGCGCAGCTCATCCTCGCTGGAGCCCCCAGCTCCTTCAAAGGTATCGAAGTTGCCGGGAAGCACTGCTCCCCCGACCCTAAAGAGAAGCAGAGCGACCCCACCTCCTATGGAGTTCGCGCTGGGCTCCATGCTCATTGATTCAGAGTAAGGAAAACACTATCTTTCCTTGTCAAAGCGTCATGTACTTGCTGGTTTGCTGACCCAATCTTGTTTGTTGTCCTTGACAGAGACGAGGAAGAAACCCTCCTCCACCGGGCCAAACGATCCAAGCAAGTGGAGTCGTCGGGGCCTTTGGAGGGCACGGGCTTGGTGGGAGGTAGCACGATCGACCCAGCGCCAAGCCCCTGGCCCAGCCCCCGGCACGAAGGTGTGGGACAGGCTTCTCCCGCTAGGGAAGGCATGGGAGAGCGAGTCCCATCTTCGGCCAAGGGGGAGAGGGAGATCGCCCAGAGCGAGGCTCCCCAGGAGGGGCTCACCCTGCCCGGTGCTCAAGCCGAGAAATCCCCGGCAATGGCCTCCACGGAAGGATCGGCTCATGCTGGCGCCATGGTTACCGAGGAAGGGGGCGGAGGTCATGCCCCGGTATCTGGTGTTGCCGGGGAGACCGATGCCCTCCCATGGCAAACATCTCCGGGTAATTCGCTCGCTCTTTGTCTTCTATTGCTTGCTTTATTTTGCCTCAAGTCTCTGGCTCACCAATGTATGTTATCTCTTTGCTGCTCTTACTTGCAGTCCCATTGGCTAAGGAACCAGAGCTGTTGGAAGAAGTGGCCAGCATTGGCAAGGATGCTGCTGAAGAGGCCGCCAGGATTGCTGCCGCGGAGGGCGAGGAACATACTGCCGGGGATATCCAAGAGGTTCCAAAGGAGGCAGAGAAGATCCCCGGCAACGTGCCAGGATTGGAGGTGGTGGTTGAAGAGAAAGTTCCCCTTCAAACTATGAGCCCTCCTCCCCAGTTTGGCACCTCGGCCGCGGCCCTGCAGCCATCTTCGAGCAATCTGGCATTAGTTCTTGCCCAACCTGGTCTTGGAGCCCCCGGCTCATCCGCGGCAGTAAGTGCAGATCTTGATGAAGAGATCCAGCGCATCATGGCACCGCTCTCCCAGCGAGCTGAAGAGACTGATGATTCGGTCAGTGCAATCATGGACCTGTCCATCCTGGAGTCTGTGGCAACAGGCATCAAGGAGATGCAGAACAGGTACAGCCAGAAGTGGCAAGCGCTCAAGGAGCAACGCAACCCCGCCAGCATCACGGATCAGAAACTGAGGGACAAGGGCAGCGAGCTGCGCGAGTGGCACGGCAAGCAGTTCCAAATCCTTCTGCGGCAACAGGAGGTGATAACCATGGCGAAAGAGGACGTCGCTGCCCGGGAAGCTCGTTTGGTGGAGCACGCAGCGCTTCTGGACGCCAAGGAGAGAGACATCTCTTCCCGGGAAGGGAACCTTGAGGCTACCCTCCGCAACAAGGACGAGGAACTGGAGGCCTTTGTCCAGCAGTGCACCAAGGATCTGGAGGACAGGCACAAGGCGGCCGTTGACACACTCACCCTTGACTCTACTGCCCAACTGAGGAAGATTGTTGATGACCTTGCCGCTGCATCTATTGCCAAGGCTGATCTCGACCAACAGGTGGCCAAACTGACAGAGGACCTTGCCGGAAGCGCCAAGGAAATCGTGGCTCTCAAGGAGGAAGCGCAGAAGGCGGGGATTCTCCTCAAGGAAGTGCAATCGCAGCTTTCCTCCAAGAGCCAGGACCTCAACACTACCAATGGCACCATTACTGACATGAAGGCAAGGCTTGGCACCTTGGAGAGTGGAATCGAGTCTGCTGGAGCTCGTGAGAAGCAGCTGATGAAGGACTTGGACAACACGAGAATCCTCCGAGAGGACGCAGCGGACAAACTGGCGAACCAAGTCGAGCAGCGTGACCTCTGGATCAAGAACCTGGTTGATATTACCGAGCGCCTCTCTGCCCAGATCTCAACGATGGACATGAAGAGTTGGGCCTACTCAGTCAATAGGCATGAGGCTCCAAGCGTCAAGCTAGTGCTCTTCTTCGAAGGCTTGATCGAAGGGCTGAAGACATATGAGGAAGAAAGAGCCGCTTGCTCCGCAAACGAGTCCCGAAAGCTTGCCCGCAATGCCCTCTTCATGGTCTTGAGCAACCTCGCCTATCGCCATCCAGACCTCAACCTCGCCGATGGCTTCAGGAGGCTGCTTGCAGGTGCCGACGTTTCTGTTGCCGAGGAGAAGGCTGGCCCCTTCGCCGACAAGGTTCTCTCCGTCCCCAGGATCCCGGAAGACCGCCAAGCATAGCCGTGAACCATTCTTGTTGCCGTGGCGCCCTGTAATAAAACATAATGCATGTCTCGTGTTTAGGCCCCGTACTGTATTCGCTTTTGCTCTTGTTGAACTGATGTTAAGCTTAAGTGCATGCTATCCCTCTTGTTTTTCACCCGTGGGTGTTCGTATGGTTGGCCTCTTTTTGTGTGTTTTGGTTGCCCACCAGTAGTCATGCTGCCGCGATTGCTGTGAGGAGCGGGTCCTTAGCATTCAGCTGGCGAGGACATGTCTCGACAGGTTTTTCCTTAGGAGTATTTAAAGCAGCCGCCCACTTCATTGAGCAGGCTCGAAAACAAAGCAGGGGCGCAGACAAATCCAGCAAGGTGCCATCACACGAAAGATTTTACTACACGAAACGCCTTGGTTGTCCGAGGGATAAGCAAATGCAAACTTTGGGAGAAAAAGTCATTGAACATGTTGACTTAGCTTTCGTTCTCGCTTCCCTCCTTCCTCAGTCGCGGCCGTTCATCACGTCCGCATATCTTGCGAGGATAGCGTTTGTGTACCCGTCTAAGGCCTGTAAATTTAACAACGGAAAACATGCGCAAGAAGAATACTTGGCAGTTCATCAGTTGCACGTCCACCCTCGGCAAGGGCCGGAGGGGATAACATAACACTTGTAGGTGATAATGTATGGCAAAAAAGGTAGGGTCGGTTCCTCTCTCCTCTTCCTTACGCTATTTGATGATATCACGGCTGTGGGCATAACGGTCACGCTGGTGCGGACGGCCCTGCCGGAGCATGCTTGCCGGGGCGTCAATCAACTGATTCGCACCAGCGTTTCACTCAGGATTTTCCCTTGGTGGGGTAAATGCTGGACCGAGTTCCGCGTGGGCTTATCGACGTTGACGATGCTACCCCCGCGCGGCTCGATCATCGACGAGCAAAAGTAGAGGAGGAGGAGGCCATATACCATGTTCCCTGCTTGCCCCAGTGATTCTTTCAAACACCGGGTATGCTTGGCGGGAACCCGCAAGGAGGACAACGTCGCCGCATGCCTCGCTTCTTTCCTTCAAATAGAGGCAGCGTGGCGGCCACGCTACCCGAGCTGCCCGGGGCTGCCGCATCGCCACCACCTTCCGTCCCCGTTGCCGCCGCGGGTGCGGTGGAGACGGGCGACAGGACCTGGGTAGGACTCGACGAGGGAGCGATGTCGCCTTTCTCTTCTGAAGCAGTTGACGGAGGGAACATCGACGCCGATGATGGTGTAGCTTGACGCGCTGTTCACAACCTCGGGTTCGCGCAAGCGCTTGTCCCTACCTGGCGTGCCAAAGATGTCGTGGTGGAACACGATCACCTATGGGGCCATCGGCCCCTTGTGGTTCGGTAGGGGGGGATCACGTTGCACAAAGAGCGGAGGCTATGGGACAGCACGACAGAGGTGACACTGGTGATTTTTACCCAGGTTCGGGCCGCTGTGAAGCGTAGAACCCTACTTCTGCTTTGGTGGATTGAAGAGAGGACCGTGGTGGTCGCGAAGTGCTCGAGCCCGGCAAGGTCGCCTCGGGGGAGGGGGGGGGGAGCAGCTACACGCATATGAGTGTACAAGGGTCCGAATCCTTTCTTAGGCTGAGGGGTTACCACAGTGGCAAAACAATCATTATCTACTGATTAGATAGCCAACAGTGCTATCATACCTAACTCTGGCAGTTAGGACAAAGTGCATTAAATGCACTGCTAGGTGTCACGCTGTGGATGCAGCCCGGCAAGCCTGCCGTGCCGCTTAACCATCTTCCACCTGTCTGCATGACACGCCTCTGGACGGGTGTCATATGGAGGGAATCTACCTTCCAAATGGCTGCCACGTGCCAAATGACAGCCACTTAATCACTTGGGGGCTCGACACCGCACTGATAAGTGACTTGCGTCGCTGTGCGGTGGAGTCTTGGTAGGAAGATCCGCCCTTGGCGCCCCCGTCCAGCCTCGGTGGGGGGGGGGGGGGGATCTTGGGACTTGTCCTTCTCGAAATAGGCTTTCGCCCCGCTATATTAATATAGCAACCACCCGATACAACTGTTCAATCATCGCTGGGGCAAACAGCACAGTCACGCCCAAAAGAACAACAAGAGAAAAAAAAAGAGAAAGAATGCCAACAGCGTCGGATTGACAAAAGCGACGATATCCCGCAACCGCTGCGCCCTCCGGAGAATTCCACCACGCTCCTATGCCTCCGAATTGCCGTGTACCAAGCAACACCTTCAAGAAGGACTGCGACGACGACGACACTGCTGCCCGGACGGATCCTAGGATTTCTCCCGGTACACAGAGGGAAGTGAGGGAGAGGTACACCCGACGCCCTTCAAGAAGGATGGTGGCGCCCACAGGCGTCACCTCGTCGGTGCCGGCAAGAGCCGACAGAGATTTCTCTCGACCCCTACACCCACACCCCAGGACCAATCGTCGGCTCCACCACGCTTGCCGCCCACCAACATGCGCCAGCACAGTCTTGAGGACACCACCGACGTCTCACCATGACAAACGCTGCGAGGCCGGCCGGACCTAACTGAAGCAACCGTAGACAGGGGCCGGCAGTACCACAACCGCGTGGGAGGGAACAACCTCCACCGGCTTAGGCAGTAGTAGACCGGACACAGCAGCAGGAGCACACCAGGCCAACTGCCCGGCCGGGCCCAGATCGGGCCCGTGAAGCTCCCGCCGTCGCGCTGCAGCCGACGCAGCACAGTAGCCGCCACCCCCGTCGCAAGAAGCTTGCCAGGCCAGTCGGAAGCGACCAGGTGAAATCCAAACCGGCCCGCCCTGACCCAGATCGGGCCCAAATGGCCCAGATCTGGGCCTGCAGGGCGCCGCTGGCCAGCGCTCGCATCCAGCCGCCATCGTCGCCAAGGGGCCACGCCGCCGCCTCGCCGCCACCCGACCAGGGCCGGAACGCCACGCCGAGCTGCACCGCCGCCGGAGCAGACCCACCCGAGCCGGGCGTCCACGACGGGGAAAGGAAGAGGCCGCCGCCGCCGGCCACGCCACGGCGCCGCGCGGGCAACGCCCGGCAGCGCCAGCCGACGGCGGCGGCGGGAAGGGGGTGGCGTGGGGGAGTGCTGGACGGAGAGGGGAGAGGAGGCCGCCCCGGCCGCCTCGCTCAGGGAGGCGGCGCAGGGGGTACGGGGTCGGGGCACGGGGGGCTCTCCAAAATGAACCTTGATAGCATATCTTGGGACTTGTCCTTGGTGTGGCCTCGACCTGACCAGGCTCGCCTGTCCGGTAAGGGAGGTTTTTCCTTAGTGGCATCTTGTTCCCTTGGCTTGTCTTGGTCTTCTTGATCCGCCCTTTGATTTCTCAAAGAGCTATCTCTCTGGTTTGGCTTTGTCTTGAAAACTTTGTACTGTTGGGTTGGCGACCTACTGTCCGTGCACAAGTCAGGGGGAACATACACCCCTATTTGTGTACCCCGACAGGTAGGATTATACAAGGCAAGCCTTACTCCTGTGCAGTGCAATGCAGAGAGGGTGCGTTGAAACCAGGACCTCTTGGCACAAGTGGGGAGTACTTCACCACTGCGCCAGGAAAATATTCCTCAGAAATCTAATATTTTTCTACTTAAATACTGGCACAAACATTAAGAGCATTGTCTAAAATGCTATCTATTTATGAACGGAGTAATGCAAGTATGAAGGTAGAAGAGCTATTTACAATCTTTTTAAAAATATAACTACAATTTTAATGTGGATGCATCTGAATACATGTACAGAACACACATTCAGATTTTGGTTTCATACTTCATATGAAAATTATTTGATGCTGTAATTAGTAAAACATGAATCTTCAGCTTACCTCCTATTATTGAGTCATTATATGTGGTAAGCATCACAAATATATCAAGAACAATGACACTAGAAAATATTCTCTATTCATGCACCATGACATCTACATAGTGTAAGATACCAATTAGGTCCTCAGAAATTGGAGAGATATCAGTAATTTAAAGCTTAAATAAATTGATCAGATTAATCCAGTGATATGCACATTATTTAGTAGTAATGAAGAAATAGTGGTATCGTAATTGCAACTCCAAGTTTGTCTTACCTTTGGATGAGACCGTATGTAAGTATCAAGAGCTTCACCAGCTTCAAAAATGACATGAACAAGATTCAATGTAACATCAATAAGCCTCTTTTTTGCCTCCAGTGGCTCCATTTCCAGTTTGTTTAGGCACATCTCGAGTTTTATAGCAGTAATGTTGCCCGCAAGACAGTTAGTGATAGTATCAAACCCATATCGCTTACAACCGCTGCCTCCCTTGCTGGAAGATAGCCCGCGGATCTGCTTTTGAGCGCAAAATGGTCGAATGGGTGATTTTTCCTTCGATTATGTACTTGCAGAGCTCATCTAACAGATTAATTGTGTGCTTGGCTAGGATCCTAGTCGTATCCAAGAAGAGTTTCTGCAAAACAATGAACATGGAAGAGAAACTCAGTTCATTTTTTAAACAAAATCAAAATTTCAGAAGTTAGCTTAAATTGTTCTCTGTTAACTAAAACTAAAAAGGCCATAGAACTTGGACCTGCACATACAGACAGTGTAACACACAAAACTGGAGTCTGTGATGACCTATATCATCAGTGGTTTGAGATATGTGCCTACTTGTTATGCTGCAAAACAAGTAATTTGTGCTAGGATGGATACGGAACAAACCATTTCGGGTAGGCACGGGATGTGGATGAGCTTGAGTATATGGTTGGTTTCTGCCTCGCTGCAGTTCACATCCAGTTGATTAGGATTTAGATTGTCCTCGAGGTACTTACGCATGCAAGTGTTCTCAACCGCAACATGGAGTGGGAGTAGGTCTTGAATGACTAAATCACTAGATGTGCATAAAATGGCCGACGCACCATGGAGCAAAAGCAACTCTATCATAGCAACAGAGAACATTACAGTAGCTCGGCGGAGGAGGAAGAACCCACATTGTGTCATGCAGTTGTGATTGGCCTGGAACCCATGAAGCTCAGGATCCTCACCAACCAAGACAACTTTGGCACATCGCACTGCATTACACACGACTATCTAGTTCAAAGTTTCTGGCGTGATGATGTAACCCCAAGCCTGCCCTCCATTCTTATTAATGAAGTGGAGGAAAGATTGGACACTATCACTTTCCAAGATTGGCACCAGGTCGGGTAATATATCGTAGAACGCATCATTTATGCTCTAGATTGATCCATTCACAAATAAGGATGAAAGGAAATCAATTAGTAACAGAAATGTTGCGACAGAAAATTTAAATACTCAAAGAATCTGCAGGTCAATTGCAAAGAACCTGCTGAGTACGGTCTAGGATGATTATATTGGTTGATCTGGACTTGGCAAGTATAGCCCCTGTTTTTTAAACTACTGTGAGAGAGAATGCCACCATCAAGAGCTGTGAGGCCACAGAAACGAAACAATGTAGTAGAAAAACATTATGAAGATGGTTAGTTACTGCACCTCCTTGACGGATCTGATATGAGCAACAACGTCAGCATCACACGGAGTACCAGGATCACGTGGAGGGTAGGGAGGATCCCATGGATCATATTGTCCATCGGCGGTTGATCCATCTCCGCCTTTACCATTATCTTCAGGAAAAGTAGTCGATGTTGCCTCCTTTTTGTTCACTATCTCCATTGGTGCAGACCTGGCATCTACTATCAGTTCCCTGTTTGTTCCAAGCCAAGTTTATATCTTGTTAGCTTGTACATTTTGTAGATAATTTGTGCTAGGAAAACAAAGCTAGAATGTTGGACTCTACGAGAAAACTAGTACTTCACATAAACATGGCATTTTCATCAGTTCGCAATTTTTTTTAAGATGGTATACTTTTATGTGTTGCTCTCTCTGTTCTTCCTGTTTCTAGGCTGAACGCGAGCACATCGTCGCTATATAACTTGACTGAAGCATAACACAGCCATAGAAAACGTGAGATGAACAACCAAAATCATCCTTAAGTGAGGCATAAACCTATCATTTCCATCAGACATCAGTTCTCTATTCATCAATGACTAGTCCCTCAATGCCATAGGAGCAGAACAAAAGAACTGAAATTGCAAGAATACAACAGGCTTCCGACCACAGGCCAATAGTCGAAATTCGAAATATAGTACTCCCTCCAATCCATATTAATTGACGCTGGTTTAGTACTAACTTTGTACTAAACCAGCGTCACTTAATATGGATCCGAGGGAGTAGTAACTTCTACAAACATTACTTCTTTATAACAGTTACTATGTATTTCGAAAATTAAAGGAATAGAAGTCGAAACTCGAAATGTAAGTAGCAATTGCCAAAAATATATTTCTTTGTGTCAGTTCATACAGTATTTCGAATTTTAACTAGTACTATTCCTTTTACTGGTGGCTTGTAGATGAAAGCCGGTGGTATCCCTATTTATTTTGAGAATCATGTAGGCTGAAAACCTTTGAGAATCATGTAGGCTGAAAACCTTTCGCTTGAATAAACAGGGTAAATTCAACTGTGAGGCCAACAACTTGTTAAATTTATGCAGCACTGCACCTGGAGTACCAGCGAGTGTGCGGAATCAGATTCTGTAGAATCATGAGGCGAAAAGAACTGGCCCTAATAGAACAAGCAGCAAGCATGAATAGAGTCAATATACAATTATTCTTCATATTTTCCACTTCAATAGTTCAGAGGTGTGTTTTACTGATTCCATAACTGGATGGATACATTATGCTAGAACGGAATATACATGCTAGTCCTTTGTGATTCAAACAAGCCTAATTTGTGGAACAACGACCAAATATACAACTGGATGAATGGATTCAGCAATGGAAAATTGCACGCACGGATCAGGCTAGTCAGGGCACAGCTAAATGGATTTGTTTCAGCAAGAAGAAGAAAAATGTTTGCAGGGAAAGATTACGCGAGTAACACTGGACACAGGTGCAGGCGTGCTTTAACCGAACTGGTCGATGTCACCGCGGATTTTTGTATCCACTCAGGTCTATTTCGGCGGAGGCCAGATCTCGCAAGGAGGGGGGAGAGATGGAGTAAGCGGTGGGGCATCCCACCAGATCTTATAAGCAAAAGGGCTTACAAAACCCTAGGAGCGATGAGGAGTGAGGAAAAAGACGTGAAGATAACTAAGGGCATCTCCAACGCCGAACCTCAAACTGTCCACATACGTTTGGATCAAGCGGTTCAGATGTGTTGTGCCATCCAACGCAGACCTGTATCGGTCCGCTGAGCGGTCTGGACCACGTTTTCCCAACAAACTGGTACCAAATATGAGGGCGTTTTGCGGGAGTCCGGACAGTAGACACGTCGGAGTCTGACACCCCTAGCCCACCCAAATGGCAGGCGGAGCCCGCGCTTTTGTAGCTGCCAGCCCTATTTCCGCGGCAAAATCCTCACTCTCTTCTTCCATCCCGCCGCTCTCCGTCCAATTTCCGCCCTTTTCTCCCACTTTCTTCTTCGCTCCCACCTCTGCCGCCGCCGCATGGAGCCGGATGATAGCCTGCCGAAGATGGAGGATGTGGTGGAGGTGCTGGAGGATCCGAGCATCACACACGACAATTGATGTGTCAAAGCGAAGGCCGTAAAGAAGGAGACGCTCAAGAAGCGGGCCGTCGGCTGATGTGCCGGCGGGCATGCTGGTCACGGACGAGATGTAGGTTGTGGCCTAGGCCGCGGTGCGCCGACGGTGTCGTCCACCGTACAGACGACACCATGGGAAGCCATCCGCTACAAGATGTTGGAGCGGTAGAAAGATGAGTTGGAGGCGGCGGACAAGGAGGAGATGGAGACGGCAGAGGAGGAGGAAGCAGAGGCTGCCTACGCGGCAGCGACCGCACCTTGAGTGCGGAAGCTCGAACTGCCGGTCCAGTAGGGCAGAAAATCTAATTTTCTACACGGACTGATATTCTCTTGTGATTGGGCATGTAAAAACTACAGCATACTTGCCTCTTTTTGGGTGTGATCAAGCATGTGATCCGGCACTGCTGTGATCCGGTGTATATATGATCTAGTGCACATATGGATCGGACTTTTTTGAATTTCAACTAGTAAAAGGGCCCATGCGTTGCAACGGGAGAAGAAAAATCATATGTCCATAACCCAATATGCATGAAAAAGATGTGTGTACCGCTAGAATGAATGTGAAGATAACATGTCAGCCGATGCCCTGGAATTTATCAATTGTAAAACCCAAAGTAAGAGCATCTCCAATAATCGCGCCACCGTCACTAACCATCGCCGCCACGCCACCCACCCGCCGCCGCCAAAGTTCACCGCCACGGTTACGCCACCGCCAAAAACCAATTTTAGAGGAAGTTTTCACGAAAACTAAGAAAACAACTCGTCAACTTTACTAAAATTTACGGACACCCGTAAAACCACTTTCACGGGGAATTTTTAACAGGAGTTGTTGGAGATGCTCTAAAACTGGTATGAGACATTCCAGTCGACTATGAAGATATTTATGATGACTTTGTCAATCTCAAGATGATGTGCCGGCTTAGTCTCTCGGAGGTGCTCATATAGATAGGTGTGTGTGTATACGTTCATATTGATGAGCGTATGCTCCTAAATATGAGTGTCTGCGTGTGTAGTGTGCTAAAAAACCTTTTTAAGCACTAGTAATCACACACGTGCACATGCACGTGTACCCCATTAAGGATGCATATGTATTATCCATAAATATGGGCAGGCTCAAATTCTGCCTTGACCAAGCACAAGTTTAAGCTAGTTGGCTACTGTGGCAAGTTGCAAAAGGATTATTTGTAAACCAACCGGGCAACTGCCCCTCATCCAATTTTCCATTGAATGGAAGGGCATTACCTACCGGCCTTAGATTACACAACAGTGAAGAATACACCTGTAATTGCATAGCAGTAGCACATGTGTTTGCAACTCTCTGAAGTTCTGGCCTATCACCCTCTCAATTTCACACGGATCAAATAAGATAGTATTTTGGCTGTTGGTGACAGGGCCTTTGAAGTAGGCGTAGAAGGGCTGGCATTGAGGCTGGCAGTAGCACAAGACAGGAACAACAACCTTCCTTCGCTTCATTATTTGCTCAATATTTTTACCTTGAAGAGATAATTATGTTCTCAAACCGGTGCTCCCCGGGGGACTTGACGTGTCACCCACCTGTGGCATCATAAAGATGCTATAATTGTCAGAAAAACCTCTGAATTTTAATAGATGCTAAGAGATCAAATGAAAGCACATGTAGAACGAAAATATCAAAACAAACCATCATGAAGTAACAATACTACACTAAATGTGTACAATGGAGGAAATATGACACATACTATACTACCAACAAAAGGCGCCAATATTGTAACCAGATGATGCAATAATCAACATAAGCTAAGAAGTGGCAAATGCACAAAATGATCAAACTATGCATCATTTACCTATGAATGTATATTCTTCAACCACATAATATATGTTGTCTGTGCAATATACACAAAAATAATAATCTGATTTCTTTATCAGCATGGTACATCCTATAATATATTGTGTCTATCATCTTGACAGAAAACACTACAATATATGAATAAATATATTGCAAGATTGACATCCTTCAGATTGCTGCTTAAAAAGATGGTTGAGTTTTTGTACTGTTGGCAAAAGGTGCAACTAAGCAGAGAATCATATACAAGGATACATAATCCTATTGACTCTGCAATACTGGGACAATGAAATGGTGAAAGAAACTCATGATCAATAGCCTACATAGAACCCCATACCTCTATCCTATATCCAACACCCAAGGTAGGATTATACTACATGATAGCTCGTCCATCGTTGCAAGGAACAATCTTGTAGTAAACATTAACATGAGTTGAACAATTTTGAAGTTAGTTGTATAGCAGGGATAATATAAAAGGGATCAAAGCTATAATTCAAGTGACAACCATGGTAACCAGAAGAGACCTTTTCAGGCATTGGATGTCCTCAAGAAGGTCCTTGAAGTTCTTCTCAAGCAGCTTCTACAGGGTCTACGGTTGCCTCAATCTGTGAAGGTCCTTAATCAAAAGCAAACTGTACTGGTCCTATATATGGCAATGTGAAAAGCGTACCGGTTAGAAATCATTATTTTATTGAATCTCACATATGTCTTTTCCTTTCTAGCTCCTTTCTCCTTGTCCTGCTCCCTGAGCTCTTCTTTAGCACAAGGTAAATTCAGTAGTTGTACAGAAATTCCATCACAAAGGAATGTTCAATATAAGGAACCAGTTTTGGGATCCACACCATGCAAATTCGAATCTACTCTGGTCATATAAATTACAATCCACGTCAAATAAATTATCAACAAATTAAAAGGATTGTAACCTTCAGCCTCCCCTGTGCATCCAAGCTACAGGACCTTTCACGGTTCCACCGAATTGCACTTTGTTACTACTGAAAGTTTGGAACCCAATTCTCCTGAAACTAATTTTTTTCATCCTATAGTGTAACAAGATCTCACCAAATACACACACAGGAGCCTGGAATCACCAGCTGCCACATGGATCCAATCCAGGGTGTGCGTGGTGAGAAGAGAGGGTGGATGGATTAACCCTTACTACAATGTGGAGGAAACTTAACAAAATGCATTTCCTTCTTCTTATATTATATTTCAGATTATATATTAACTCCATGGCGTAGAAATTCCCGTGCTACAGGAAGCATTCCAAGGACCTCATCATCTGCACCAAGTGAACCTCTAATGAATCAGCAGAATACATGAAGCTCATACCGGCTGCTCTGGAACATAGTCTATCATCTATGAATAGAAGGTCATAACTATATAAGGGGAGGCTGCTCGAGAAAGTACTACATGTAGGTTGTTGATCAATTAAATAATTAAACATAAAAAGGCTGATATTTGAGTAATTGTGACCCAAGCAGAAAACATTTAATGTTTATGAATTCTCAACAATTCCTATTGTACAGTGAGTCATGCATGAACAAAATCCCCTGAGCAGAACCCTAATGTAGGACTATAGAACCCAAATGCATGAACAAAAAATGCTGTACAGTTCAGCAATAGGAAATTAAATAAACTGAATCATGTAGGAAAATTGCATATTCTTTGAATATGATGCTTAGCTTGGTTTGATGCTTGCAGTTTCAGGTATTCAAGATGAATAATTTGGTGGCCAAATCTGTAAATATATGGGCGAGAAGAAAGATTTACTACTAGCAATTAAACATTCCTCTGAAGGAAAGGGAGGGTCCTCATTCCTCAAGCCGTGTGTGCAATGTTTTCCTCACCAGAGAAGATGTGAGGATGGTAGTGTCAACCAGAGCGCCCATGGCGGCTCTCCGGGAAATTCGTACAGGCACACAAAGTCTGTGATTCCCTATAGGCTGTATAGACAGGTTTATGCCAACAGTAGCATTCACATAATTTCGCTGATGAAACTAATCTAACTAATCAGCCTGTCCAAATATATTTAGGATATATTGCGCATCTGTTACCACCTAGTTGCTCAATCCCTTTGGTTGAAAGTGTAAAAGAAACTTACTTGCTCAATCCCTATAGGCCGCCGGGAAGCAGAAGAGGATGGCTCCGGCGGCGAAGGGCCGGCGGGGCGGGGCGACGGGCGCGGCGACCCGCGGCGATGGGCGCGCCTGCGGGAGGCGGCAAAGGGCCGGCGGGGCGGCTCCCGGGGCGACGTGCGCGGCGACCGGCGGCGAAGGGCGCGGCTGCGGGAGGTGGCAAAGGGCCGGCGGGGCGGCTCCCGGGGCGACGGCCGCGGCGACTGGCGACGGCTACGGGAGGCGGCACCGGGCGCGACGGGGCGGCACCTGCGGCGACGGCCGCGGCGACCGGCCGCGGCGGCAGGAGGCTGCTCCGGGCGCGGCGACCGGCGACGGCTGCGGGAGGCGGCTCCGGGCACGGCGGGGCGGCTCCTGCGGCTAACAGCGGCGTGAGGCTGCGGGAGGAACGGCGGGGCGGCGAACGGCGCGGGAGGAGGAGGGGGGCGTGAGAGGCCGAGGAGGGGGCGAGAGACGTGCGGGGAGGAGGGGGCGAGAGAGGTCGTGCGGGGAGGAGGGGAGAGGTCGTGTGCGGGCAGCGTTTTTTTTTCTGAACGGCGGGGCAGGTTAGCGATCGATGGATTTGGTTTAATGCATGGTTTGTTTGCGTTAAACATCGGAGGATTAAGGGCCATTAAATTTTGTTGATGGATGGGTCTGATTGTTTGGTTCTCCGCCCTCTCTTCCTTTTATAGGGGTAGTAGATGCATAGATAATCATGTCAGTGTATGCCAAATCCAATAACCATGCATGAGGGCGCATACTTTTTCAACCTTTTGAAACAAAGATGCATAATAAAGGAGAGCAAGGGAGATAATGCAGCGAGGGAGTTCGTACGTGTTTGGAAGTGCCATAAAACAGCTGGCTGGATCCCCAAGCCGAGCACTCAGAGGACTGAATCACGGCGGATTTATTTGAGCAAGCGCGTTTCGCACTGCAACATTATTTGCATTCTCTGCTCATAATACTATTCCCCCTTACAAACTGAACAACCTATCAGCAATATAATTGAGGGTGCACTCCTTTTACACAAGCCAGCAGCCATGGAAGCTTGGACAGAGACACAGAGTCGTGCGCATCGCCGCCGTGATCAAGCATCAAAGCTGAGTCGACCATTGCCCGGTGCTAGCCGCCGCAGTCGTGCTACTTGCCTCCTCAGCCCCATCGCGTCTGCGCCTCAGGTACAGATGTACAGTCCCTCATCTCGTCCGGCGACCATGATGCGCCTCTGCCCACCTCTCGGTCACATGTCGTCATCTGGCTGTCGCCGAACGCAGAAGCCCAACCGCGCGCAACGCTACGACCATGGCATCCTCTGGTGCAGCTGCCGCCGAGTCCAACCGCGCCGACCTCCTCACAGCATCTGCTCGCCCACCCAGTTGCCGAGCCCGCTGCTGCATTTTAGTCGCTTTGCAGACAAGGCCGAGCTCCCGCGGCCTCGCCGCCTTCCCTGGACCTCTACCTTCGTTGCTTTGCCTCGCTGTGTGGCCCGAGCGCCCCATTGATCGGTCATGGAAATTCCCGGCTCGTGAAAAGCAGGGTTCCTGCTCAGGAGGCGAGCGTGCATTGACTTTCGCCCACGCCGCTCAATACGCCGTTGGAGATGCGTTGTAGGATACAACTCGGATGATCTGGAGGAGAGCATGCTCCTGTCCACCAGCCGCTGGGATGCGCTGCAGCAGCTCCGGCCAAGGCAGATCTCAAGTTGTTCAATTCCTTTCGATTTGATTCGAACTGCCCGTGGGATCGGCCTCAGCTTTCGCCTCCTCATCCGGCGGCTCCGTCTGTGGCTTCTCCGCCTCCTCTAGGCGGGTATTTGTAGAGAGGCACCTTACGTGTGTTTCCTTTCTTAAAACAAAAGAGGCACCGAGTCCAACTACACGGAGGAAGCGGACGAAAAAAGAGACACCGTTTGTTTCCTTTTTTTCGAACAAAAAATCTGTTCGCCCGTGTGTGTGCAGATCTCCGGTAGCAACAAATCGTTTTCTTGTCCTTGCGTCGGCCCAATAGAAAATAGAAAACAAAAGGTCGTTCTATGCAGGCCCAAGCCCAGCAACGAAACTAACGAATTTAGGAGCGACGTAATCGATTTTCGTGCGACGTAACAACAGAACGACCGCGGAGCAATAGTACCACCTCGGACAAACCGTATGAAACTGGATGGGCAAAGGTGGACGGACGAAAAACGGACAAAATTATGGTGGTAAGAAGCAATAACCCCTTTATTAGTAGGTAGGTATAGAATTGCCCTTTACTGGCGGACATATACAGAATATCGTTGGATGGTCGGCTCCCGCATCAGTGTCCGCGGACTGGTCCCCTGTCCACGGACGGATGCCGGAGAAAATTTGATGGTCTGTGTTGGAGATGCCCTAAAGAGCAGCTCTAAGCCGCCATATTGGGTCGATTGTGCGGTCAGGGTCGAAATGGGTGTCGTGCGTACTACCATCTATGGGATCAAGGTGATCCATTTGTGGTTCGACTAGGGAGATCGACGAGCACAAAGGGCAGAACTAGCAGAACGCAATGTGTTTACCTAGGTTCGGGCCGCTGTGAAGCGTAAAATCCTACTCCTACTTTGTATATTGATTGTATATGTGTCCAGTTACAAGGTGCGCGCGTCCCGGCAAGGCGCTCGAGAAGTGCAGCTACACGTGAAAATGAACAGGGTTTCGACATTTGCTAAGGTAGCCACCGGCCTTCTTTTATAGGCTAAGGGGTCACCACAGTGGCAAAATGGTGAATATACACTGTAAATAGTGGCTATAGTGTTATATACCTAACTCTGATGGGTTAGGACAAACGCATTTATTGCGCTGTGAGGTGTCTTGTGGATGGAGCTCCCCGGCAAGGATGGTCTCTCCTTCTGTGCTGTTCATCAATCTACCTTCTATTCCCTTGACACATCGCCTAGGCGGGTGTCATTAAAGATGTCTTCGGAGCGGTGAGCTGCCACGTGCCCAGACAAGTCTCACCTAACTACTTGCATGCTCGACACCTAATCGAGAGGTTACAACCTGATCGATGAGGTGGGGCGGTGGCATGGTAGTGGGATTCTTCCCCGGCTCGGAGCTTGCCGGGCTTAAAGCTTGGCGGGCATCCATTTGCTTGCCGGCAACCTCAGCCTTGATCTTCTGTACTCTTTTGTAGTACTTTTCGGTCACCTGACTGGAAGTCTTCTTCATATCTTGAGTTTATCTTTAGTTATCCTCTGGCAAGCCTTGTCGTCGGGAAGGCTACCACTGCCTGTAAGGATCCAATTCTTAGTACACCGACAGAAGCCCTCGGGCCTGGGCCACACACGCATGCGAGGCGTCGTTGGGCTAGGCCCAAACAATGCACAGGCATGCATGGTAGAGAATAACTGCCACAATCTATCATAATCTTCTCTTTTACTATGCCCCACACCATGTGCATTAAATGCGGGGCATGGATTGGTGAAACAGAACGGCGGTCGGGGAAGTGCGCCTGCCAAAGGTGCAGTCATGTCGGACAGTAAAGAGCCAGCCCCCGCGCCTTCCCCATAAAGGGGCCTGCGGAAGGCGTTGCTCATTTACCTCTTCCCCTTCCAATCTATTATTCTCCATCATCTTCTTCATGAAGCTGTTGCTACAATGGCGAGGGACAGGGGCCGAGCTCGTGCATCTGTTGCCGCCACGAGGGCTTCCACGCGAGGTCAGGCGCGCGCGCGTGCTTGCCACGACTGCGGAGGCCGGCCCCAGCATCCGTGGAAGGGCCGCGAATCACGCTCGCGGAAGGCGTGGTGTCCGGGGCCGAAGTGGCCATGCTGGAGAGCTCGCCCTCCCTTCCCCAGCGGAGGCCCACGCGGTGGAGACAGCGTACGAATTCGTCGTGGCGTTGCACCATCAGCCACGCAACTGGCTATGGCTTCCAAAGTCCCTTGCAAGGGCAATGGAAGGAGATGAGCCCTCGGGCCTCTCGCTGTAAGCGGACGACAACTGCAACGGCCCCGCCTGGGTGACGACGGAGATTCCCCCCCCCCCCCCCGCCAATAGGTTCATGTATTTACTGCGGGGGTGGAAATCGTTCGCTCGCTCCCGTGGCATAGGGCGAGGACACCTTCTTCAATTTAGGTATAACGGATCATTCACGCTCTTCGTGAAATTCTTCGACGCCTCTGGCGGTCGCTTGGAGTGTTGCGAAGAAAGCGAAAGCAGCAGCGACGCCGACTCTTCCAGCGAAAGCGAAGACGACGAGAGCTCCCCAAGCGTCAAGAGTGAGGACAATGACTCCGACTCTAGCTAGATGCAAGCGGTGCAATTGCTGAATCTTGGAGACGAATTGTGTTCCACTTAGAATCCTTTCCTTTTGCCCCTGTAATGGAACCAATGTATCTCGTTGTCATAATTGAATGAAATATATGTTACTTTCCCTGTGTTTGATTGATGAATGCCATTTTCCCTTTGTCCAGATTTGCTTTTGCATGTATATACCCTACGCTTGTTGGAAACTTGCCAGGGCGCACACTTGCCACAAGCGCTTGAGGAACGGGTCCTTAGCAGCCTACTGGAAATGCCGCTACCGGCAAGGTAACTTGGCGGTCATAGTGCAGCTACTAATCTTGTCGAGCGGACTCGAGACAAGGCAAGAGCGCAATCTGATTACGACAAGGTTCCTTCGCGTGCAGGTTTTCCATACAAAAGCCAAAAACGTTCAAGGGAGAATAGCTCTGCAGCAAATTCTTTGTTTGAAAAATCTTTCAACTTAGCTTTTCTTTGTTGTAGTTCTGTCGTAGAATATTAACTTGAATGTTGCTTGCCGATGTCCATACCATCATTTCCCCATGCAAACATGCATGCGAGGCAACCTTCTGTCCTTTGAGAAAAAGAAAGAAGAGAAAATAAAGGTATGGAACCTTGACGGTTCATTAACATCCATACAAGGTAAGCATATCACACCATCTCAAAGAAACACATATAATTAAACATGTGAATTGACAAGAGTTGTGAAACACTTAGCTTTATTTCACTATGCATAGGGTCTGCGCCTGGCTTTGTACAAAGGATTACATGCAACATCGGAAAACTTGTACAAAAGGTGGTTGTCGGGCAGCCCGACAACCCACACCCCACGGATAGAACTTGCGAAGATGCTCAATATTCCACGAATTGTGTACTGGGGTGCCATCTTCGGTCTCTAGGCGGACTGAGCCAGGCCTAGTGACTCGTACTACCTGATAAGGGCCTTCCCAATTTGGCGTCAACTTGTTGGAATTCTTGGCGGACTGGATCCGTCGAACAACAAGGTCACCCTCCTCAAGGCATCGAGCATGAACCTTGCGGCTATGGTAGCGGCGCAAAGCTTTCTGGTAGCATGCAGCTCGCACAGCAGCCCGAAGACGATCTTCCTCAAGGAGCATTGCATCATCTTGGCGCAACTTCTCTTGCTCAAGCTCATCGTAAGCGAGCACTCGAGGTGATCCGTATGTGAGTTCCGTGGGGAGTACTGCTTCTGCACCATAGACTAGGGAGAAGGGTGTTGGCCAGTGGCGTGTCGTCCTGAGTGACCAAACAACCACCGGCAACTCATCAATCTAGCGCCTTCCGCACTTTTTGCAGCTTGTCAAAAGTTCTCGTCTTGAGACCATGCAGCACTTCAGCATTTGCACTTTTCGCCTGGCAATTGCTCTTTGGATGAGCCATTGATGCAAAGAAAATCTTGCTGCCGAGGTTTTCAAGGTACTGCATGAAGGTGCGTCTCGTGAATTGTGTGCCGTTGTCAGTAATGACCCTGTTGGGCACTCCAAAACGAAAAACTAATCCCTTAAAGAACTTGATGGCTGACTGTGTTGTCACCTTCCTCACTGGCTCCACATCTGGCCACTTTGTGAACTTGTCAATTACAACGTACAAGTACTCAAAGCCCCTGACAGCGCGGGGAAAGGAGCCCAATATGTCGAGCCCCCATACTGAGAAAGGCCAGGAGAGAGGGATCGTCTGAAGAGCTTGAGCTGGCAGATGAGATTACTTTGAATGGAACTGGCATGCTTAACACTTGGTTACTAGCTCAGTTGCATCCTAGAGGGCAGTGGGCCAATAGAAACCTTGCAAAAAAGCTTTCCCAACAAGGGCCCTTGATCCTATGTGAGAGCCACATATTGTAACACCCTGGATTTTGCCCATTTCTTTTTCTTTTGATTTTCTATGGATTTTGCTTGGATTTCTTTTTCTGTGGCTCTGTGGCCTCGAAACTTGAGAAGATCATCTCTTCTCAAGTCTCAAAAGTGGCTTGTCATCATACAATACATTTTCCCTCTTGGACCAATCCCTATATTCTTTTTATTGGGAATATTCCTTTTTCTATTAAAGGAATAATCCTTTTTGTCCTAGGTTGTGAAACAACCTATATTTCTGTCACTCCCAAAATTCCCAAATAATTCTCATAAATTTTTTGGGTTATATCTTCCACAAATATGTCAAAACCCTTCCTTGGCATCATCAAAGATAATTCACAAATATTCCTTTTCTCATTCTGCCCTAAGTGGCTTTTTGAGAAGGAAGTGTCATTTATCTTTGCTTGATTCACCCCAAACTTTTTGGACACCTTTTCCTGTCCATATCATTGCCCCATGCCAAAATTCAACCTAATTTTCCTAGTGAAACTTCCTCAGCAAATTTCCAAAGTTCCTATCTAAGGGAAGCCTTTGTGAAGGAAGTACTAACTAGGGTAATCCAAATGAGTTGAAATTTTCTAAGGTCCTTCATATGATCAAATAATCACTCTCCTCAAGATTTTGGCTCATGTCATCACTCTATGTGAGCTCAGCATCAAATCTTGGGTTGTGGTCAGAATTTAAGTCTGTGAAGCAACTATATTTTATATTGCTTCATTATGGCTGAAAATTCACCAGGAAATCATCATATCCATATAAACTCTCTCCACAAAATTTGGGTTCATTCTATCTAGTCATTTGCCCTCTGCAATTTTCCTAAGTTTCTGTCCAGATTAAAGCTCTGTGAAGAAAGTACCATTTTGGTATTTCCAAATGGTATGAAAATTTTACATAGTCTTCATATTCCCAAATAACTCATCTCCACCAAAATTCAGCTCAATCCAACTTGATATGTGAGTGCTACTTCATACTTTGTATTTCTATACAGTGTGGTGCATTCTACAGCAAGTACCCTCTACACTCCTACATTTGAGCTGATATTTTTCCAACACGGTCACCTTATCCTGTGATAAACCCCAGACAAACCAGTTCCTTCATTCCCAAGCTTGTGTTCCCTCTGCACAGCACAAATAGGTTGTTGTTGCTCTGTTTTGGATCCACCTGAAAATCTCTTCTTTGCCCCTACTCTTTTTTCTTTCTTCATTGGCACTAAGGGTAGCATAGTCCATCGCCCAGACATGATTTGGCTGCTCGGAGTGCACTGTGTGCGCCAGTGCACGCGGTGACCACGGGGCAGATGAGCCAAATCTCGTGCTCTGCCAACCGCATGCCCTCTAGACGCCCCCTTCCTCCTCGTATTGACGTCCCTCCATGTCGAGTAGCTAGCCCGTGAGCCTCTGCGTCGCCCTGAGTCGCTGCCCCGACCTATCTCGTCGCCGTTTAGTCGCAATCGAGCTTGCCCGTGATGCAAACCTCTCTGCTCTCTCTCTCTGTCAAGTTGCCCGTGATGCAAACCTCTCTGCTCTCTCTCTCTCTCGACCTCTCCCTCGACTATATATAGCCTCCCCTAGGTCTTCCGCACCTGGAAGCTCCTTCCCCTTCTTCCCTAGTCCACCGGAGTTGCCTCACATCGCCTCGGACTGCCGCGGTGCTCGCCGGAGTTCGAGCAAATCCGGCCGCCCGAGCCTCCTCCTCCCTCCCTGACCTCACCACCATCTTCCCCACTCTCCGGTGATCCTCACCACCTCCTCATCTGGTCGCCGAAGCTGCTGTGGCCGCCGTTCCCTTGGCCGGTCGCCGCCGCCCGTGCTCCGTGGTGCCGCAAGCCGCCGCCGTCCCAACCCCTCCCCGGAGCACGTGGGCCTCTGAACGAGTGCGGCGGGGCCTCCCGAGCCTGCCGGTGCTCCTGCCTCGGCCGGAGGTGGCCGGAGCCGGCCGGGCCCCTCGCCGGTGCCTCTCCCCTGTCCTCCTCTGCTTCCGATCGGGGAGACAGGAGGAGGAAGACGACGATGCCAGTGGCCCCCTCCCCCTGCCAGTGGACCCCACGTGTTAGTGACTCCCGCCCCGGGCCCAGCTCAGTAAGTGGAAACGTATTTCTAAAATACGTTTTCTACTCTGGAAAGCGTATTTCCTTAGTACTTCGGCTGCAAATACGCTTCTTTGTTCTGAAAGCGTATTCTCTGAAATGCGTTTTTTGTTTTTCAGCCCAGGGACCTGTTTGAGGAGTTATTTTTGTAGATAGGTCCCTGATCTTCCAACTCTCGTATCTCCGCGACCGTAACTCCGATTGAGGTGAATCCAATGCCTACTTCTTCGTCTCGTCGAGCTCTATCTGTTGGTATCATTTTCACTAGGTGGTACCACTGTGAAAATGACATGTATACCCTTGCCCTTATCTAGCCCCCTCCGAGAGTGAAGCGTCCGGCGAATCGTCCAGCGACTTCACCTCACTTCTTCCTGGAGTATTCTTCATCCCCAGGCAAGCCATAACAACCACTTGCATGATGGTCTCACAGTAGCCTTGGTTTTCAACTTGAATGTTTAATTGTTTTGTGCATGTTAATATTTCATGAATGCTTTATATATGCTTGTGAATCCATGCTTATCATTATGCCATGTTTTTGTGCATCTGTTAGTCAAATGATTACTTGCTAGTGAGGTTTTCATGCTCTATCTTGGTAATTATTTCTGATGCTAGTGGTCATGCTATGTTTATATACTTGTGTTATTCATGATCACCGTTATGCTATGCTCATTTGCATCGAGTAGACTAAGTGCTCTATTATTGTTGATGCTAATGCTGCATATGTTAAATGGTTACACTTCCCATCCATGCCCATGTTGATATAATGTTCATATGCATTGTCATTTCATCATGCTATTTTATTATGACTCAGTTCATTGTCATTCAAGTTATACCGGACTTTAATCAAACTTGAACACCTGTTGGCTAAGTCATGGTGCCATCGAGTCGAGCTGACCAGTGCAACCACACTTGCATTTATGGGAAGGCCTTAATGCGGTCTATTGTCATACCTCTTGCCGGTGCCTCCAACTAGGGAAGGTTATGGGCGCGCGCTACCCTAATCAGGTAGGCGGACATAAGCCTTGTGTGCCCGTGTTTGGTATTGAGATCTCATGTCCCTGTTTGGGACCGTTTTTGTTTTGCCACGACGGTGGCCGTTGGGTGTCACGAGGTGACATCGGGGCCACCCATGACTTAGCCCAAAGGGGAGTTGGTCGGAGTGGCCAGGAGAGTGTCATGGCAGTAGATCGGTTTTGTCGGAACGCCGTCGGTCCACCTGAATGGGAGTACGAGGCCTTGGGTTCCGTGGTGTGGGTACAGTGTGCTAACCTGTGCAGAGTGTTTAATCTATCGATAGCCGTGCCCGCGGGTAAGGGCCCAGTTCGTAGTAGGTCACACTATGGGTCAACAGTAATAATAACCTGTATAATAACAACCCCTGTTCGATGATGTAAAGAAGTGGTTGATCCTTATGTGATCGCGAGAGGATCACAGTGGTATCGAAGATACCAAAGATGGTTGAGGTTTATGGTGTTATGCGAGAATCAAGGGTAAAGATCAAGCTCCTTGTGGTCATGTAATGATTACTACGGTATTGTTAATACCAAGCTTGATTTGATCCTGAGGTGATCGTGTGATGACCATGATGGTAAGTGATACATGTGGTGGTTACGAGGTAACCCCGAACAGAGTAAGTTGGTGCATGAAATTGTTAACATGTTGCATGCTAGTATCATCATATGCTCATGCCATGCTCATCTGATATTGTTCTAGTGCTATTTTGTTCACCATGTCCATGCCTTATGTTCTGATAGTATCAGCTTCAACATTGCTAAGTAACCTGTAAATGCCATGCTATTGTTTGCCCTGATTGCTTTGGTTGCTGTGAGCTTGCATGTACATTCAATGTACTGACCTGGCGTGTCATGCCAGTTTGCAGGTCATGCCTTGTCTGCTTGCTTGTTTGCCGAGGATCTTGAGTCTGGGAGCTAGGATAAACGTTCCAGCCAGAGTCCCTGCGGAGTGGAGTCCATCTCTGTCGTCGTTGTTCCACTGCTAGAAGTTATTCCGCTGCTATGAGTTGTTCTACTACTAGCATAGAGCAACCTTGGCAGGCGTAGTGTCACCGTGCCGATGTAATTCCCGGAACCCTTGTATCCCTGAGTATTTTTAATAAAGAGATGATTTGTTCTATGCCATGCAGTGCCATATTCCAGAAGACTTGATCTCTGGGCTGGAATACGGGGTGTTTCGGTCTCTCTGAGCCGGGGTGCCACACATATCCCCCCATGTATCTCTGTGCTACTTCTTGAGCTTGCGTTGGTTTTTCCCTTGAAGAGGAAAGGGTGATGCAGCAAAGTAGAGATAAGTATTTTCCTTAGTGAAGAACCAAGGTATCAATCCAGTAGGAGGAACATACAAGTCTCCAATAATTGCATGTACACAAACAAACAAATACTTGCACCCAACACGATAAAGGGGATGTCCATCCCTTCACGGTTACTTGCAAGGATGAGATCTGTTAGAGATAGGTATAAAAGATAAATAAAAGTGCAAAATAAAATATAGGTAAATAAATTGCAGCAAAGTATTTTTGGGTTTGTAGATCTGAAAATAATATGATAAAAGATAGACCTGGGGGCCATAGTTTTCACTAGAGGCTTCTCTCTTGAAAGAACGCATACGATGGGTAAACAAATTACTATTGAGTAATTAATAGAAAAGCGCAAAGTTAAGACAATATCTAAGGCAATGATCATGAATATAGACATCACGTCCGTGACAAGTAGACCGACTCCTGCTTGTATCTACTACTATTACTCCACACATCGACCGCTATCCAGCATGCATCTATTGTATTAAGTTAACAAGAACGGAGTAACGCTTTAAGCAAGATGACATGATGTAGAGGGATAGATCCAATCAATATGAAATAAACCCCACTTTTTTATCCTTAGTGACAACAATATAAATATGTGTCATGTCCCTTTCTGTCACTGGGATTGAGCACCGCAAGATTGAACCCACTACAAAGCACCTCTCCCATTGCAAGAAAAATCAATCTAGTTGGCCAAACCAAATCAATAGATCAGAGAGAAATACAAAGCCATCTTAATCATGCATAAAAGAGTTCAGAGAATACTCAAATAATATTCATAGATAATCTGATCGTAAATCCACAATTCATCGGATCTCAACAAATGCACTGCAAAAGAAGATTACATCGAGTAGATCTCCAAGAACATCGGGGAGAACATTGTATTGAAGATCAAAGAGAGAGAATAAGCCATCTACCTACTAGCTATGGACACGTAGGTCTGTGGTAAACTACTCACACATCATCGGAAGGGCAGCAAGGTTGATGTAGAAGCGCTCCATGGTCGAATCCCCCTCCGGCAGAGTACCGGAAAAGGTCCCCGGATGGGATCTCACAAAGACAGAAACTTGCGATGGCGGAAAACTATTTTTGGTGTGCCCCCTAGTCTACGGGGAATATTTGGGTATTTATAGAAGAAGAATTAGGGTTAGAAGAGTCACGGGGGGTGGGGGGGCACAAGCTTGCAGGGCGCGTCCTGTGAGCTTGTCGTGCACTCATGGCTCTTCTGGCCTCCTCCCGAAGCTTCCAGGGTGTCTTGTGGTCCAAGAAAAATCGTCAAAAAGTTTTGTTCTATTTGGTATTGATTTTCTATAAAGACAAAAACAAGGAAAAAATGGCAACTGGCACTGGGCACTAGGTTAATAGGTTAGTCCCAAGAAATGATATAAAATAGCATAATAATGCATATAAAACACCCAAGGTTGATAATATAATAGCCTAGAACAATAAAGAATTATAGATATGTTGGAGACATATCAAGCATCCCCAAGCTTAATTCCTGCTCGTCCTCGAGTAGGTAAATGATAAAAACAGAATTTTTGATGTGGAATGCTACCTAACATGTTTTTCATGTAATCTTTCTTAATGTGGCATGAATATTCAGATCCATAAGATTCAAAACAAATGTTTAATATTGAAATAAAAACAATAATACTTCAAGCATACTAAAAAGCAATCATGTCTTCTCAAAATATCATGGCTAAAGAAAGTTATCCCTACAAAATCATATAATCTTGTCATGCTCTATCTTCTTAACACAAATTATTTATCATGCACAACCCCGATGACAAGCCAAGCAATTGGTTCATACTTTTTAACACGCTTCAGCTTTTTCAACTCTCATGCAGTACATGAGCGTGAGCCATGGATATAGCACTATGGGTGGAATAGAATATGATGTTGGAGGTTGTGTGGTGAAGACAAAAAAGGAGAAAGTCTCACATTGACGAGGCTAATCAACGGGCTATGGAGATACCCATCAATTGATGTCAACGCAAGGAGTAGGGATTGCCATGCAACGGATGCACTAGAGCTATAAGTGTGTGAAAGCTCAAAAAGAAAACTAAGTGGGTGTGCATCCAACTTGCTTGCTCATGAAGACATAGGGCATTTGAGGAAGCCCATCATTGGAATATACAAGCCAAGTTTTATAATGAAAAATTCCCACTAGTAATATATGAAAGTGACAAAATAGGAGACTCTCTATCATGAAGAACATGGTGCTACTTTGAAGAACAAGTGTGGAAAAGGATAGTAACATTGTCCCTTCTCTCTTTTTCTCTCATTTTTTTTCATTGGGCTCTTTGTCCTCTTTTCTTTGGGCTCTTTGGGCTCTTTTTTTCTTCTCTCTTTTCTCTTTTTTTATTTTAGTCTGGAGTCTCATCCCGACTTGTGGGGAAATCATAGTCTCCATCATCCTTTCCTCACATGGGACAATGCTCTAATAATGATGATCATCACACTTTTATTTACTTACAACTCAAGAATTACAACTCGATAGTATCACAGAAATATGACTCTATATGAATGCCTCCGGTGGTGTACCGGGATGTGTAATGATCTAGCATGACATGTATAAAAAATATGAACGGTGGACAAGCCACAAATACTATGTCAACTATATGATCATGCAAAGCAATATGACAATGATGGTATGTGTCATAATAAAACAGAACGGTGGAATTTGCGGCAATATATTTCGGAATGTCTATGGAAATGCCATAATAGGTAGGTATGGTGGCTGTTTTGAAGAAGATATAAGGTGGCTTATGTGTGAAAGAGTGTATTGTATCACGGGGTTTGGATGCACCGGCGAAGTTTGCACCACAACTCAAGGTGAGAAAGGGCAATGCACGGTACCGAAGAGGCTAACAAAATGCGGAAAGGTGAGAGTGCGTATAATCCATGGACTCAACATTAGTCATAAAGAACTCACATACTTATTGCAATAGTTTATTAGCCCTCGAAGCAAAGTACTACTATGCATGCTCCTAGGGGAATAGATTGGTAGGAAAAGACCATCGCTCATCCCCGACTGAGGGAGTCCTGGACTAGGGGGTCCTCGGGCTGCCAGCCTATCTCTTATGGGCTGAACATATGGGCTGCTAGACGACTACCACAAGGCCGAGCTATAAGGCGACTCCGTGTTCGGACGGGAAACCCTCGAATTCTTGGTGTGTCCTCCAAGTCAAGATAGAAGATTCGACATGTTTATTCCCTTGTTGTAACCGACCATGTGTAACCCTAATATCTATGGTGTCTATATAAACCAGAGGGTTTTAGTCCGTAGGGGCTAGAACAACAACCATCATCCTACTCACCTAGGGTTTAGTTCATCTGATCTCGTGGTAGATCGACTCTGTAATCATCCTATACACTTCAATATAATCAAGCAGGATGTAGGGTTTTACATCTTCGAGAGGGCCCGAACCTGGGTAAACATCGTGTCCTTCGTCCCTTGTTCCCCATTGGTCCTAGATCCACAGCCCGGGACCCCCTACCCGAGATCCGCTGGTTTTGACACCGACACCGACCGCCACTCATAAGGAAGACAATCAAAAATAAATCATGCTCCAATTTCATTGCATAACGAGAGACCATACATGCATGCTTCGGGAATCACAAACCTTAACACAAATATTCTTACTAAATCACAATTACTCACTAGCATGACTCTAATATCACCATCTTTATATCTCAAAAAATGCAAGGAATCAAACTTCTCATATATTCAATGATCTTCATGAAAGTTTTTATTATATCCCTCTTGAATACCTTATCATATTAGGACTAAATTCATAACCTAAGAAAATTGCCATACTATTTATAAGTCTCTCAAAATAATATAAGTGAAGCATAAGAGTTCATCAATTTCTTCAAAATATAACCACCGCCGTGCTCTAAAAGATATAAGTGAAGCACTAGAGCAACTAGCTAGCTCAAAAAAATATAAGTGAAGCACATAGAGTATTCTAATAAATTCACGATTAATGTGTGTCCCTCTCAAAAGGTGTGTACATCAAGGATGATTGTGGAAAACTAAAAGCAAAGACTCATATAATACAAGACGCCCCAAGCAAAACACATATCATGTGGTGAATAAAAATATAGCCTCAAGTAATTTACCGATAGATTGAAGACAAAAGAGGAAATGCCATCCGGGGCATCCCCAAGCTTAGATGCTTGGTTGTCCTTGAATATTACCTTGGGGTGCCTTGGTCATCCCCAAGATTAGGCTCTTGCCACTCCTTGATGTCTACTACGCAACTTTATTCTTGTAGACTCGTGTTGGGCCTCCAAGTGCAGAGTTTTGTAGGACAGTAGCAATTTTCCCTCAAGTGGATGACCTAAGGTTTATCAATCCGTGGGAGGTGTAGGATGAAGATGGTCTCTCTCAAACAACCCTGCAACCAAATAATAAAAAGTCTCTTGTGTCCCCAACACACCCAATACAATGGCAATTTGTATTGGTGCACTAGTTCGGCGAAGAGATGGTGATAAAAGTGTAGTAATGATAGTAGATATTGATTTTTGTAATAGGAACAATAAAAAACAGCAAGGTAGCAATTGATAAAACGGAACACAAACGGTATTGCAATGCTTGAAAATGAGGCCTAGGGTCCGTACTTTCGCTAGTGCAATCTCTCAACAATGCTAATATAATTGGATCATATAACCATCCCTCACGCGCGATGAAGAATCAACTCGAAAGTTCTTATCTAGCGGAGAACATAAGAAGAAATTGTTTGTAGGGTACGAAACCACCTCAAAGCTATTCTTTTCGATCAATCTATCCTAGAGTTCGTACTAAAATAACACCAAGCTATTCTTTCCGATCGATCTAACCAAGAGTTCATACTAAAATAACACCATATGATACACATCAACCAACTCTAATGTCACCTAGATACTCCAATGTCACCGCGAGTATCCGTGAGTTGATTATACGATATGCATCATACAATTTCAGATTCATAATACTCAACCCAACACAAAGAACCTCAAAGAGTGCCCCAGGATTTCTACCGGAGAAACAAGGACGAAAACGTGCATCAACCCCTATGCATAGATTACCCCAATGTCACCTCGGGAATCCGCGAGTTGAGTGCCAAGACATAGATCAAGTGCTCTCAAATCCATAAAAGTATTGAATCCGATAAAACAAAATCTCAAAGGGAAAACTCAATTCATCACAAGATAGAGAGGGGAAAACACCATATGATCCAACAAGATTAACAAAGCCCGCGCTACATCAAGATCATGACATCTCAAGAACATGAGAGAGAGAGAGATTAAACACATAGCTATTGGTACAAACCCTCAGCCCCGCGGGTGGACTACTCCCTCCTCATCGTGGTGGCCACCGGGATGATGAAGATGGCCACCGGTGATGATTTCCCCCTCCGGTAGGGTGCCGAAACGGGGTCTAGATTGGATCTCATGGATACAGAGGCCTTGCGGCGGCGGAACTTCTGATCTAGGGTTACCCCAAGGTTTTTTGGAATATTTGACGATTTATAGGGCGAAGAGGCGGTGCGGGAGGTCACCGAGGTGGGCACAACCCACCGGGGCACGCCTGGGGGCCAAGATGCGCCCTGGTGGGTTGCGCCCCCCTCGGGGCTCTTGGGGAACGTTGCATGGGAAACAAAAAATTTCCTACGCTCACCAAGATCCAATCTAGGAGATGACCATCTACGAGAGAAGAGATTGCATCTACATACCCTTGTAGCTCGCTAAGCGGAAGCGTTAAGAAACGCGGTTGATGTAGTCGAACGTCTTCGCGATCCAATCACAATCCGTCCCGCGAACTCCGATCTAGTGCCGAACGGACAGCACCTCCGCGTTCAACACACATACGGCTTGATGACGCCTTCACCTCCTTGATCCAGCGAGCGATGGTGAAGTAGTAGCTCGAGTCCTCCGACAGCACGACGGCGTGGTGGCGGTGGTGGTGGAGAAATCTCAGTAGAGCTTCGCTAAGCACTACAGAGAAGAAGATGGAGGCGAGGGAGAGGAGAGGCAGCACCGTGGCGTAGAGATGTGTTCTCGGGGTACAGCTGCCCTCTCTCTACCTCTCTATATATAGGGGAAGGGAAGAGGGGGTGGCGCCCCTAGGGTTTCCCCTAGGGGGGGGGGGGCGGCAGCCAGGGCAGATGGGATCTCCCCTAGGGTGACTTGCCCCCCAAGCCGGGAGGTGGGAAACCCTAGCGGAGGGGCTCCCAACCCTCCTGGTTACATGAGATGGGGTGAAGGGGGCGCTCAGCCCCTTAGTGGGCTAGTTTGTCCCCTCCCCTTGGCCCATGGGGCCCCCCAACACTTGCCGGGACCCCCCGAAACCCCTTTCGGTCATGCTGGTCATCACCCGGTACCGCCGAAACAATTCCGGACTCCAATACCCTTCGTCCAATATATCAATATTCACCTCCGGACCATTCTGGAGTTCCTCATCATGTCCGGGATCTGGTCCGGGACTCCGAACAACCTTCGGTAACCACCATAATGACTCAACTATACTTATATCGTCACCAAACGTTAAGTGTGTAGACCCTACGGGTTTGAGAACTATGCAGACATGACCGAGACACCTCTATGGTCAATAACCAATAGCGGGACCTGGATGCCCATATTGGTTCCTACATATTCTGCGAAGATCTTATCGGTCGAACCTCAATGTCAAGGATTCTGCTAATCCCATATGCAGTTCCCTTTGTCCATCGGTATGTTACTTGCCCGAGATTCGATCGTCGGTATCTCCATACCTAGTTCAATCTCGTTACCGGCAAGTCTCTTTACTCGTTCCGTAATACAAGATCCCGTGGCTAACTCATTAGTCACATTGCTTGCAAGCTTACTGTGATGTTGTATTACCGAGTGGGCCCTGAGATACCTCTTCGTCTTATGGAGTGACAAATCCCAGTCTTGATCCATGCCAACTCAACGGACACCCTCGGAGATACCTGTAGAGCACCTTTATAGTCACCTAGTTACGTTGCGACGTTGGGTACACACAAGGTATTCCTCCGGTGTCAGTGAGTTGCATGATCTCATGGTCATAGGAACATATACTTGACATGGAGAAAACAATAGCAATAAACTTGACACGATCATATGCTACGTTTATAGTTTGGGTCTTGTCCATCACATCATTCTCCTAATGATGTGATCCCGTTATCAAATGACAACTCATGTCTATGACTAGGAAACCATAGCCATCTTTTGATCAACGAGCTAGTCTAGTAGAGGCTCACTAGGGACATGTTGTTGTCTATGTATCCACACATGTACTTGAGTTTCGAATCAATACAATTCTAGTATGGATAATAAATTATTATCATGAGCGGGGAAATATGATAATAACCAATTTATTATTGCCTCTAGGGCATATTTCCAACAGTCTCCCACTTGCACGAGAGTCAATAATCTAGTTCACATCGCCATGTGATTAACACTCATAGTTCACATCGCCATGTGACTAACACCCAAAGAGTTTACTAGAGTCAATAATCTAGTTCACATCACCATGTGATTAATACTCAATGAGTTCTGGGGTTTGATCATGTTATGCTTGTGAGAGAGGTTTTAGTCAACGGGTCTGCAACATTCAGATCCGTATGTTCTTCGCAAATCTCTATGTCATATTATAGATGCTGCTACCACGCTCCACTTGGAGCTATTCCAAATGGTTGCTCCACTATACGTATCCGGTTTGCTACTCAGAGTCATCCAGTTATGTGTTAAAGCTTGCATCGACGTAACCCTTTACGCCGAACTCTTTATCACCTCCATAACCGAGAAACATTTCCTTATTCTTCTAAGGATAATTTTGACCGCTGTCTAGTGATCCACTCCTGGATCACTCTTGTACCCCCTTGTCAGACATGTGGCAAGGCACATATCAGGTGCGGTACACAGCATGGCATATCGTATAGAGCCTATGGCTAAGGCATAGGGGATGACCTTCATCCTTTGTCTTTTTTCTACCGTGGTCGAGCTTTGAGTCTTACTCAACTTCACACCTTACAACTCAGGAAAGAACTCCTTCTTTGACGGATCCATTTTGAACTCCTTCAAAATCATGTTAAGGTATGTGCTCTGTGAAAGTCTTATTAGGCATCTTGATCTATCTTTATAGATCTTGTTGCCCAATATGTAAGCAGCTTTATCCAGTTCTTCCTTTGAAAAACTTCTGTCAAACAACCCTTTATGCTTTCCAGAAATTCTACTTCATTTCTGATCAACAATATGTCATCCACATATACTTATCAAAAATGTTGTAGTGCTCCCACTCACTTTCTTGTGAATACAAGTTTCTTGGAAACTTTGTATAAACCCAAATGCTTTGATCACCTCATCAAAGCGAATGTTCCAACTCCGAGATGCTTGCTCCAGTCCATAGAAGGATCGCTGGAGCTTGCATACCTTTTAGCATCCTTAGGATCGACAAAACCTTCTGGTTGTATCACATACAACCTTTCCTCACGGAAACCGTCAAGGAAACTTTGTTTTGACATCCATCTGCCAGATTTCGTAAATCAAAATGCAGCAACTGCTAACATAATTCCAACAGACTTTAGCATCGCTATGAGTGAGAAAGTCTCATCATAGTCAACTCCTCGAACTTGTCGGAAACCCTTTGCGACAAGTCGAGCTCTACAAATGGTGACATTACCATCAGCGTCTATCTTCTTCTTCAAGATCCATTTATTCTCAATGGCTTGCCGATCATCGGGCAAGTCCACCAAAGTCCATACTTTATTCTCATACATGGATCCTATCTCGGATTTCATGGCTCCTAGCCATTTGTTGGCATCCGGGCCCACCATCACTTCTCCATAGCTCGTAGGTTCATCATTGTCCAACAACATGACCTCTAAGACAGGGTTATCGTACCACTCAGGAGTAGTACGTATCCTTGTCAACCTATGAGGTTTGATAGTAACTTGATCCGAAACTTCATGATCACTATCATTAGCTTCCTCTTCAACTGACGTAGGTGTCACAGAAACATCTTTCTGCACTTCACTACTCACTGGTTGAAGTAAAGGTTCAACAACCTCATCAAGTTCTATCTTCCTCCCACTCAATTCTTTCGAGAGAAACTCTTTCTCGAGAAAGGACCCGTTCTTAGCGACAAACACTTTGCCCTCGAATCTGAGATAGAAGGTATGCCCAATCGTCTCCTTTGGGTATCCTATGAAGATCCATTTGTCTGCTTTGGGTTCGAGCTTATCAGGCTGAAGCCTTTTCACATAAGCGTCGCAGCCCCAAACCTTAAGAAACGACAACTTAGGTTTCTTGCCAAACCATAATTCATACGGTGTCGTCTCAACGGATTTAGATGGTGCCCTATTTAAAGTGAATGTAGTTGTCTCTAATGCATAACCCCAAAACGATAGTGATATATCGGCAAAAGACATCATAGAACGCACCATATCCAATAAGGTACGATTACGACATTCGGACACACCATTACACTGTGGTGTTCCAGGCGGCGTCAGTTGTGAAATGATTCCACATTGTCTTAAGTGATTGCCAAACTCATAACTCAGATACTCTCCCCTTCGATCATATCGTAGGAATTTGATCTTCTTGTTACGATGATTCTCAACTTCACTCTGAAATTGCTTGAACTTTTCAAACGTTTCAGACTCATGCTTCATCAAGTAAATATACCCATATCTACTCAAATCATCAGTGAAAGTGAGAAAGTAACGATATCCACCGCGCGCGTTAACACTCATCGGACCACACACATCAGTATGTATGATTTCCAACAAGTCAATTGTCCGTTCCATTGTTCCGGAAAACGGGGTTCTAGTCATCTTGCCCATGAGGCATGGTTCACATGTGTCAAGTGATTCAAAACCAAGTGACTCCAAAAAACCATCAGCATGGAGTTTCTTCATGCGCTTTACACCAATATGACCTAAGCGGCAGCGCCACAAGTAAGTGGTATTATCATTATCAACTCTACATCTTTTATCCTCAATGTTATGAACATGTGTATCACTACAATCGAGATTCAATAAACCATTTACCTTGGGTGCATGACCATAGAAGGTATTATTCATGTAAACAGAATAACCATTATTCTTTAACTTAAATGAATAACCGTATTGCAATAAACACAATCTAATCATGTTCATGCTCAACATAGACACCAAATAACATTTATCTAGGTTCAACACTAATCTCGAAGGTAGAGGGAGCGTGCGATGGTGATCACATCAACCTTGGAAACACTTCCAACACACATCATCACCTTGCCCTTAGCTAGTCTCCGTTTATTCCGTAGCTTTTGTTTCGAGTTACCAATGTTAGCAACTGAACCGGTATCTAATACCCAGGTGCTACTAGGAGTACTAGTAAGGTACACATCAATAACACGTATATCAAATATACTTTTGTTGAAGTTGCCAGCCTTCTTATCTATCAAGTATTTGGGGTAGTTCCGCTACCAGCGACCATTCCCCTTACAATAGAAGCACTTAGTCTCGGGTTTGGGTTCAACCTTGGGTTTCTTCACTGGAGCGGCAACTGGCTCGCCATTCATGAAGTTTCCCTTCTTGCCCTTCCCCTTCTTGAAACCAGTGGTCTTGTTAACCATCAACACTTGATGCTCCTTCTTGATTTCTACCTCCGCGGCCTACCGCAAACTGCTCCGGGATCATCTCCATCCCTTGCATGTTATAGTTCATCACAAAGTTCTAGTAGCTTGGTGATAGTGTCTGGAGAACTCTGTCAGTCACTTTCTTATCTGGAAGATTAACTCCCACTTGATTCAAGCGATTGTAGCACCTAGACATTCTGAGCACATGCTCACTGGCTGAGCTATTCTCCTCCATCTTGTAGGCAAAAAACTTGTCAGAGGTCTCATACCTCTCAACACGGGCATGAGCCTGAAATACCAATTTCAGCTCTTAGAACATCTCATATGTTCCATGGTGTTCAAAATGCCTTAGGAGCCCGTATTCTAAGCCGTAAAGCATGGCGCACTAAACTATCAAGTAGTAATCAGAATGTGTCTGCCAGATGTTCACAACATCCACAGACGACGCTAAAGGGATTGGCACACCGAGCGGTGCATCAAGGACATAAGCCTTCTGTGCAGCAGTGAGGACAATCCTCAGACTACGGACCTAGTCCGCATAATTGCTTACAATATCTTTCAACTTAGTCTTTCTCTAGGAACGTATTAAAACTAGGAGCTATAGCGCGAGCTATTGATCTACAACATAAATTTGCAAAGGTAACTTAGACTATTGTTCATGATAAAAGAGTTCAATTAATCATATTACCTAAGAACTCCCACTCAAATCAACATCCCTCCGGTTGTCCGAGTGTAACACGATCCAAATTCACCAACCCAAGTCCGATCATCGCGTGAGATGAGGTGGTTTCAATGGTGAACATCTCCATGTTGATCATATCTACTATATGACTCACGTTCGACCTTTCGGTCTCTTGTGTTCCGAGGCCATGTCTGTACATGCTAGGCTCATCAAGTTTAACCCAAGTGTTCTGCATGTGCAAAACTGGCTTGCACCCATTGTATGTGAACGTAGAGTCTATCACACCCGATCATCACGTGGTGCTTCGAAACGATGAACTTTCGCAACGGTGCACACTTGGGGAGAACACAATTTTATCTTGAAATTTTAGTGAGGGATCACCTTATAATGCTACCATCATCCTAAGCATAATAAGATGCATAAAAGGATTAACATCACATGCAAATCATAAGTGACATGATATGGCCATCAACTCGTGCTTTTGATCTCCATCTCCAAAGCACCGGCATGATCTCCATCGTCACCAGCATGACACCATGATCTCCATCATCGTGTCGCCATCGGGGTTGTCACGCCAACCATGCTTCTACTACTATTGCTACCGCTTAGTGATAAAGTAAAGCATTACATAGTGCTTAATGATTGACACGCAGGTCATACAATAATTAAAGACAACCCTATGGCTCCTGCCGATTGCCGTATGCATCGACATGCAAGTCGATATAAATATTACAAACATGACCATCTCATACATCAAATATATTTCATCATGTCTTTGGCCATATCATATCACAACATACCCTGCAAAAACAAGTTAGACGTCCTCTACTTTGTTGTTGCATGTTTTACGTGGCTGCTATGGGTATCTAGCAAGAACGATTCTTACCTACGCAAAGCCACAACGGTGATATGCAAGTTGCTATTTAACCTTCTACAAGGAACGCCTTTGTCGAATCCGATTCAACTAAGGTGGGAGAGACAGACACCCACCAGCCATCTTTATGCAACAATGTCACATGTCTGTCGATGGAACCGGTCTCATGTACGTGGACATGTAAAGTTGGTCCGGGCCGCTTCATCCCACAATACCGCTGAATCAAGAAAAGACCAAGGAAGGAAGCAATCTGAATATCAACGCCCATAAACTCCTTTGTGTTCTACTCGTGATGTCATCTACGCATAGACCTAGCTCTGATACCACTGTTGGGGAACGTCGCATGGGAAACAAAAAATTTCCTACGCTCACCAAGAGCCAATCTAGGAGATGACCATCTATGAGAGGAGAGATTGCATCTACATACCCTTGTAGATCGCTAAGCGGAAGCGTTAAGAAACGCGGTTGATGTAGTCGAACGTCTTCGCGATCCAATCACGATCCGTCCCGCGAACTCCGATCTAGTGCCGAACGGACGGCACCTCCGCGTTCAACACACGTACGCCTTGATGACACCTTCACCTCCTCGATCCAGCGAGCGATGGTGAAGTAGTAGCTCGAGTCCTCCGACAGCACGACGGCGTGGTGGCGGTGGTGGTGGAGAAATCTCAGCAGAGCTTCGCTAAGCACTACGGAGAAGAAGATGGAGGCGAGGGAGAGGAGAGGCAGCACCGTGGCGTAGAGATGTGTTCTCGGGGTACAGCTGCCCTCTCTCTACCTCTCTATATATAGGGGAAGGGAGGAGGGGGTGGCGCCCCTAGGGTTTCCCCTAAGGGGGGCGGCGGCCAGGGCAGATGGGATCTCCCCTAGGGTGACTTGCCCCCCAAGCCGGGAGGTGGGAAACCCTAGGGGGGCGCCCCCAACCCTCCTGGTTATGTGAGATGGGGTGAAGGGGGCGCTCAGCCCCTTAGTGGGCAGGTTTGCCCCCTCCCCTTGGCCCATGGGGCCCCCCAACACTTGCCGGGACCCCCCGAAACCCCTTTCGGTCATGCTGGTCATCACCCGGTACCCCCGGAACAATTCCGGACTCCAATACCCTTCGTCCAATATATCAATCTTCACCTCCGGACCATTCCGGAGTTCCTCATCATGTCCGGGATCTGATTCGGGACTCCGAACAACCTTCGGTAACCACCATAATGACTCAACTATACTTATATCGTCACCAAACGTTAAGTGTGTAGACCCTACGGGTTCGAGAACTATGCAGACATGACCGAGACACCTCTACGGTCAATAACCAATAGCGGGACCTGGATGCCCATATTGGTTCCTACATATTCTACGAAGATCTTATCGGTCGAACCTCAATGTCAAGGATTCTGCTAATCCCGTATGCAGTTCCCTTTGTCCATCGGTATGTTACTTGCCCGAGATTCGGTCCTCGGTATCTCCATACCTAGTTCAATCTCGTTACCGGCAAGTGTCTTTACTCGTTCCGTAATACAAGATCCCGTGGCTAACTCATTAGTCACATTGCTTGCAAGCTTACTATGATGTTGTATTACCGAGTGGGCCCTGAGATACCTCTTCGTCTTACGGAGTGACAAATCCCAGTCTTGATCCATGCCAACTCAACGGACACCCTCGGAGATGCCTGTAGAGCACCTTTATAGTCACCCAGTTACGTTGCGACGTTGGGTACACACAAGGTATTCCTCCGATGTCAGTGAGTTGCATGATCTCATGGTCATAGGAACATATACTTGACATGGAGAAAACAATAGCAATAAACTTGACACGATCATATGCTACGTTTATAGTTTGGGTCTTGTCCATCACATCATTCTCCTAATGATGTGATCCCGTTATCAAATGACAACTCATGTCTATGACTAGGAAACCATAGCCATCTTTTGATCAACGAGCTAGTCTAGTAGAGGCTCACTAGGGACATGTTGTTGTCTATGTATCCACACATGTACTTGAGTTTCCAATCAATACAATTCTTGCATGGATAATAAACGATTATCATGATTGGGGAAATATGATAATAACCAATTTTTTATTGCCTCTAGGGCATATTTCCAACAGGGGCACCCCCAGGTGCTGCTCTGGCCCATTGGATGTCTTCTGGTCCATAAAAAATCCACAAAAAGTTTTGCTGCATTTGGACTCCGTTTGATATTGATTTTCTACGATGTAAAAAACAAGCAAAAACAACAACTGGCACTGGGCACTATGTCAATAGGTTAGTCCCAAAAAATGATATAAAGTTGCTATAAAATGATTGTAAAACATCCAAGAATGATAATATAGCAGCATGAATACTTCATAAATTATAGATACGTTGGAGACGTATCAGCATCCCCAAGCTTAATTCCTACTCGTCCTCGAGTAGGTAAATGATAAAAGAAATAATTTATGAAGTGTGAATGCTAGCAAAGTGCATAAGTTTGATCAATAGTAAGTTCAATCACTTTTCCTAGCATCATAACAGCAACTCTTTCTCATAAAACTCATCATGTTAAAGTAGCAACCAATTCACATGTTAAGGTTCAAACAATGAATTCTCTTGAAACTTAACAACCTATATTCTTAGTCACCAAACAATTGCAATTCAACTTATTCAACAGAGTCTAAGTAAGAGCTCCACATACTCAACCATCATATAGTCTTCTATGATTGCTAACACTCACCGCATACACATGAGCAAAACGTTTCAACCGGACACATAGAAAGATAGGGGCTTATAATTTTGCCTCCCAACATATTCACCTCAAGGGTGATGTCAACAATAATAACTCATGCTACCCATATCCAACTGGATATATGTGCCTAGATCTTTCCTCACCACATGATGCTTGCCAAAAGAGAAAAATAAAAAGGAATGGAGAGAAAAACTTTCACTCTTGCATGAAAGTAAATACATAAAAGTAAAACGTAGGCCCTTCGCAGAGGGAAGCAGAGGTTGCCATGCGCTTTTTGTTTGTATGCTCAATCCCTTAGTGCAAAAGAACGTCACGTTATATTGCCCCTTAGGATAGCAACCTTTATTATGCAGTCTGTCGCTTTTATTCTTTGCCATCACAAGTTCATACAACGCTCAATTTTCTCTTACACTAAATGATCTAACACTTTTAGAAGCCATTTTTATTGCCTTATTGCACTGATGACAACTTACTTGAAGGATCTTACTCAATCCTTAGGTAGGTATGGTGGAATCTTGAAAATAAGATTTGGGTTTAAGGGTTTTTGGATGCACAAGTAGTATCTCTACTTGGTGCAGAATTTTTGGCTAGCAAAGATAGGGGGCAAGCACCACATGTTTAAGGATCTATGACAATATAACTTCTATGTGAATATGAACAAACATAAATCATTACGTTGTCTTCCTTGTCCAACGTCAACAATTTTGGCATATAATATTTTGATGGGGGCTCACAATCACAAAAGATTTCCAAGATAGTGTATTTGCATGTGAAAGTTCTCTTCCTTATAGTAATCATTCATGAATTGCTTGTATGACCAATATTGTGATTGTCAAGCTTCAAAAGATTTCACTTTCTAAACCCAATGTGAAGCTACCACTAGGCATGATATGAACATACAATTTCAACTTCATGATATTCAATTCATTCAACAATTTACTCATAGGATATAAGTGAAGCACGAGAGTAAATGACAAACTACTCCAAAAAGATATAAGTGAAGATCAAGCGAGTAGTTAAGTAAAGGGGTAGCTAATTGAGGACTCACTCTTATTTAAAAACTTTCAGATCTAAGTATTTTATTAAAACAGCAAGTAAAACAAAACAAAATTACATTCCAAGAATAGCACAACTCAAGTGAAGAAGCAAAAACTTAGGCTCAACCGATACTAACCGATAATTGTTGATGAAGAAAGGTGGGATGCCTACCGGGGCATCCCCAAGCTTAGATGCTTGAGACTTCTTGAAATATTATCTTGGGGTGCCTTGGGCATCCCCAAGCTTTAGCTTTTGCATCTCCTTAATTCCTTTTATATCACGGTTTCCCTAAATCTTAAAAACTTCATACACACAAAAATCAACAAGAACTCGTGAGATAAGTTAGTATAACCAATGCAAAAACCTTATCATTCTCTACTTTAGCAAATCAAAAAAATTATTATTCAACATTGCATACTAAATGTCTCTGCATATTTAATACTCCTATCCTCAAATAGAATCATTAAACAAGCAAACATATGCAAACAATGCAAACATAACAGCAATCTGCCAAAACAGTACAGTCTGTAAAGAATGCAAGAGTATCAGTACTTATTTAACTCCAAAAATTATTAAAATTTACCACACTTTAGAAAATTTATCATAGCTTATCGTGCAAAAAATTTCAATATTTTATCACATTCTGAATTTTCTCGGGAATTTTTGCAACATCGATAAACTTTCTGTTTTGAAACAGCAACTCATATACTTGCAAAATAAGCATGGTAAAGGCTATCCTTGACATTTTTATTGAAAATAAAGATGAAAAAAATTATTATAAATAACAGAAAGCAAATCCTAACAAGAAAATGATGCTCCAAGCAAAACACATATCATGTGACGAATAAAAATGTAGCTCCAAGTGAGGTTACCGATAATGTTGGAGACGAAAGAGGGGATGCCTTCCGGGGCATCCCCAAGCTTAGTTGCTTGGATCTTCCTTGAATATTACCTTGGGGTGCCTTGGGAATCCTCAATCTTAGGGTCTTGTCACTCCTTATTCTCCTCATATCGACATCTCACCCAAAACTTGAAAACTTCAATCACACAAAACTTAACGGAACTTCGTGAGATAGGTTAGTATGATAAAGAGCAAACCATTTCACTTTGGTACTGTCAAAGACAAGATTCATAATTGTTTCCACACAATTCCTACTGTATCATATCATTTCCACAATTTATATTGAGCAATATAAGCCATAGAAACTAGAAAACAAGCAAACTATGCATTGAAAACAGAATCTGTCAAAAACAGAACAGTCTGTAATAATCTGTATTACAACCATACTTCTGCTACTCAAAAATTCTGAAAAATTAGGAAAACGTAGAGAATTTGTATATATATCACCTGTAAAAAATTCAGATCAAAATAACGTTCCAGTGAGTTTTCAAAATTTCTGGACTGAGCGCAAAACTTTCTGTTTTTGCACAGATTCAAGTCAACTATCATCCACACTATCCCAAAGGCTTTACTTGGCATTTTATTGAAACAAAACCAATAAAACATGATTAATACAGTAGCCTAATCATGTGATCACACAAAAACAGTAGGTAAAAGTGTTGGTTTGTCTCCCAACAAGCGCTTTTCTTTAATGCCTTTTAGCTAGGCATGATGATTTCAATGAAGCTCGCATAAAAGATAAGAATTAAAACGTAAAGAGAGCATCATGAATCATAAGTTCCTCTCTCATAATAATTTTCAGTAGCATCATGAATAGATTCATCATTATAACCATCACATAAAGCATTCTCTTCATGATCCACAAGCATAGAAATTTTCTTATGTGGAAATTTTATTACTGTCCACATAAGAAAATTTCTTCTCATTCACAATGTTGGGAGTATCATATGAAACTCGAATACTATAAATTGTTTCCACATTAAAAGAGTAATGTTCAGGAAAAGGGTAATCATAACTATGACAAGTTTTGTAAATATAATCATCACTACTTTTTATAACATAAGTATCATCACAATAATCATCATAAGTAGCAACTTTGTTCTCATCATAGATAGGAGGCATGCAATCATCATAGCAAATTTGATCATTCATAGTAGGGGGACTAAAAAGATCATCTTCCTTAAGCATATCATCCCCAATCTTGGGACAAACATTAATTGCAGCAAATAAATTCTCAAATATGTCATTCTTATCAAACATAGCATCCCCAAGCTTGTGACTTGGCATATCATAAGCATAATCACTCTCATCATTAATAGTATGAATAGCACCAATGGTATAACAATTGCTATCATCATAATTTTCCAAGTTGGTGCCAAAAAGATTTCCAAGATTATAAGAAGTATCATTATCTTCCCAATCATAATCATTACAACAAGTAGTAGGCATCACAAAATCATACTCAATATCATCATCCTCCATCAACATATTTGATTCACTTTCATGAGGCACAGTGGTGATAGGAGCAATATTACTTGGGAGAGTTACCTTTTTACCTATACTTCTCCTTCTTTTCCTTTTCTTCTTCACCACCTCACGTATGGGTTTAATCAATTTTTTTGAGCTTCTTGTTGAAGAGATTGATTGGATAGGAAGCTCCTCCTCGTTACCTGATTCATCATAATAAACACTAGGAGGGTATTGGGAAATATTTTCCCTTTCATTAGTACTTTCTTCATATTCTATTTGTTTTCTTGTCTTTAGACAGTTGGCAATATAAGGATTCTCAATGCAATTTACCACACAAAACATATAAATTTCCTCTAGATCAAAATCAAGAAATCTCTTGAGATTAAATTTTGGAATTCCCTCATTTATACGTTTCATTTCTTCATACCCCAAAAGAAGACTAAGCTCTTTATGATGCTCAAGGGAAATCAAGTTATCACAATTTTTGGACACGATTTGATCATGAAACAATTTGCATTGGAGATTTAAATGACCACGTTCATTGCAAAGTTCACAAGGATGGCGAGAAAAATTAAATCTTTCAGCACAATCATCTAGCCTCTCTTGCAACTTTTTCATTTCTAAATATTTATGCTTCTTACAAAATCTATCTTCTCTTTTTGGTGTGCATTTGCACTCCCAATTCACTCCGCAAAAATTGACATTCTTATAGGAGACATCATTATCATGACTAATGCAATCATCGTTAACATCATGGATATTCAAAGAATTCATACTAGCAATATTGCAATCATGCCCATCATCCAACATTTTTATGCCATAAATTTTGTTGAATTCTTTTTCTAGCAATTGAGCACAATTATCGGAATCCCTATTCTCATGATAGACATTATAAAGATAAAGAGCAACTTGAGGTAACCCAATCTCCATTTTTTGTAGTTTTCTTTTATAAACCAAACTAGTGATAAAACAAGAAACTAAAAGATTCAATTGCATGATCTAAAGATATACCTTCTAGCACTCACCTCCCCGGCAACGGCACCAGAAAAGAGCTTCATTGACGGGGTGTGAGTGCCGCTTACCTAACCTCCCCAGCAACGGCGCCAGAAAAGAGCTTGATGTCTACTATGCAACTTTCTTCTTGTAGACTCGTGTTGGGCCTCCAAGCGCAGAGTTTTGTAGGACAGTAGCAATTTTCCCTCAAGTGGATGACCTAAGGTATATCAATCCGTGGGAGGTGTAGGATGAAGATGGTCTCTCTCAAACAACCCTGTAACCAAATAATAAAAAGTCTCTTGTGTCCCCAACACACCCAATACAATGGCAATTTGTATAGGTGCACTAGTTCGGCGAAGAGATGGTGATAAAATTGTAGTAATGATAGTAGATATTGATTTTTGTAATAGGAACAATAAAAAACAGCAAGGTAGCAATTGATAAAATGGAGCACAAACGGTATTGCAATGCTTGAAAATGAGGCCTAGGGTCCGTACTTTTGCTAGTGCAATCTCTCAACAATGCTAATATAATTGGATCATATAACCATCCCTCACGCGTGATGAAGAATCACTCCAAAGTTCTTATCTAGCGGAGAACATAAGAAGAAATTGTTTGTAGGGTATGAAACCACCTCAAAGCTATTCTTTCCGATCAATCTATCCTAGAGTTCGTACTAAAATAACACCAAGCTATTCTTTCTGATCGATCTAACCAAGAGTTCGTACTAAAATAACACCATATGATACACATCAACCAACTCTAATGTCACCTAGATACTCCAATGTCATCGCGAGTATCCGTGAGTTGATTATACGATATGCATCAAACAATTTCAGATTCATAATACTCAACCCAACACAAAGAACCTCAAAGAGTGCCCCAAGATTTCTACCGGAGAAACAAGGACGAAAACGTACATCAACCCCTATGCATAGATTACCCCAATGTCACCTCAGGAATCCGCGAGTTGAGTGCCAAGACATAGATCAAGTGCTCTCAAATCCATAAAAGTATTCAATCTGATAAAACGAAATCTCAAAGGGAAAACTCAATTCATCACAAGATAGAGAGGGGAAAACACCATATGATCCAACTAGATTAACAAAGCCCGCGCTACATCAAGATCATGACATCTCAAGAATACGAGAGAGAGAGAGAGAGAGATTAAACACATAGCTACTGGTACAAACCCTCAGCCCTGAGTGTGGACTACTCCCTCCTCATCGTGGTGGCCGCCGGGATGATGAAGATGGCCACCGGTGATGATTTCCCCCTCCGGCAGGGTGCCAGAACGGGGTCTAGATTGGATCTCGTGGATACAGAGGCCTTGCAGCGGCGGAACTTCTGATCTAGGGTTACCCCGAGGGCTTTTGGAATATTTGATGGTTTATAGGGCGAAGAGGCGGTGCGGGAGGCCTCCGAGGTAGGCACCCCCCAGGTGCTACTCTGGCCCATTCGATGTCTTCTGGTCCATAAAAAATCCACAAAAAGTTTCGCTGCATTTGGACTCCGTTTGATATTGATTTTCTGCGATGTAAAAAACAAATAAAAACAGCAACTGGCACTGGGCACTATGTCAATAGGTTAGTCCCAAAAAAATGATATAAAGTTGCTATAAAATGATTGTAAAACATCCAAGAATGATAATATAGCAGCTTGAATACTTTATAAATTATAGATATGTTGGAGATGTATCACTCCTTATTCCGTAGTCCATCGAAATTTTACCCAAAACTTGAAAACTTCACAACACAAAACTCAACAAAAAACTCATGAGATCCGTTAGTATAATAAAATAAATCTCCACTTTTAGGTACTGTTCTAAACTCATTCCAATTTTATGTTTGCATTATATCTACTATATTCTAACTTCACCATGGCTCATACCCCCCCCCCCCCCTGATACTACCCATAGATCCATCAAAACAAGCGAACAACACAATGAAAATAGAATCTGTCAAAAACAGAACAGTCCATAAAAAAACCGAATTAAAATCATACTTCTGTAACTCCAGAAATTCTGAAATATTAGGAAAACTTAGAAAATATGTATGTCAATCTTGTGTAAAAAATTCATAATTTTTCCATGTTCCAGAAAATTTTAACAATTCTTCTACTAGACGCAAAAGTTTCTGTTTTTTCTCAGAATCAAATCAGCGATCCTCCAAATCATCCCAATCGTCTTACTTGGCACAAACACTAATTAAAATACTAATACACAATCATAACAGAAGTATAATTTCATATTTATTGAAAAACAGAAGCAAAAAGCAAAAATATAGGATAAAATTGGGTTGCCTCCCAACAAGCGCTATTGTTTTACGCCCCTAACTAGGCATATTGGATAAATCTAGGTATTGTCATTTTTCTTCTTATTTTCCATAGATGTGTTTTTGTCTGGAGGTTTTTAAAATATAACATGAAACACATCATCCATAGAAATTTTAGCATTATCAAGTTGTCCCTCAGCATATCCCCTTTGATTACCGGCTACAATCCAAGAATATCATTGATTAACATCATTGAAAACTTTATCCAAAACGGGAACTTCCTCTTTAAGGTTCTCATCAAAGATGCGATCATTGCGAAGCAAATGTTTTAATAAATAATCACTATTGTAGAGGATCTCGTATATTACCGGTTTTTCACGGTTCATACCATAAAAATCAAAGATCTCCGTAGCTTCCCGTATTATGTAATCAAACTCATTCATAAGGACAAGGGTGGCTATCTTCTTAGCTCTAAGATCTTTTACAACAGGCAACTCATAAAACAATCTTTGCAAGGTAGGATGAGTACAAATAATTTTTTCTCAAGTTTAAGAACAAGTGCTGAAATAGCTTCTGCATAAGTTTTAGTTCTTTTAAGTATAGGAGCATCATCACAAGTTAAAGTTCCAACGCAATTAAAGAATTCTTGGATGGCACTCTTTCCTATAACATTCCCTTGTCCCAAAATGAAAGTTTTAGCATCCAAATTAGTAGAACATTCAATTTTAAGAGTTCTACCATCATCTGTTTCTGCCATACCAAAATCACTCATGATGACAGGTTCAAAGCAAGCAAAGAAGCAAACAAAAAAGACAAACAAAAAGAAAGCAAATAAAAAGGCAAATATTTTTGTGTTTTTCTGAAAATGTTTTAGAAGTGGGGGAGAGGAAAGTGAGAGGAAAATGGTGAATAATGTAAGTGCAAGAGATGAGAGTTTATGATGGGTACTTGGTAGGCTTGATGTAGATCCTCCCCGACAACGGCGCCAGAAATTCTTCCTGCTACTTCTTGAGCTTGCGTTGGTTTTTTCCACTGAAGAGGAAAGGGTGATGCAGCAAAGTAGAGATAAGTATTTCCCTCAGTTAAGAACCAAGGTATCAATCCAGTAGGAGGAACACACAAGTCTCCAATAATGGCACCTACACAAACAAACAAATACTTGCACCCAACGCGATAAAGGGGTTGTCAATCCCTTCACGGTTACTTGCAAGGATGAGATCTGATAGAGATAGGTATAAAAGATAAATAGAAGTGCAAAATAAAATAAAGGTAAATAAATTGTAGCAAAGTATTTTTGGGTTTGTAGATCTGAAAATAATATGATAAAAGATAGACCCGGGATCCATAGTGTTCACTAGAGGCTTCTCTCTTGAAAGAACACATACGGTGGGTAAACAAATTACTGTTGAGCAATTGATAGAAAAGCGCAAAGTTATGACGATCTCTAAGGCAATGATCCTGAATATAGGCATCACGTCCGTGACAAGTAGACTGACTCCTGCCTGCATCTACTACTATTACTTCACACATCGACCGCTATCCAACACGCATCTAGTGTATTAAGTTAACAAGAACGAAGTAATGCTTTAAGCAAGATGACATGATGTAGATGGATAGATCCAATCAATATGAAATAAACCTTACCTTTTTATCCTTAGTGGCAACAATAAAAATATGTTTCATGTCCCTTTCTGTCACTGGAATTGAGCACCGCAAGATTGAACCCACTACAAAGCACCTCTCCCATTGCAAGAAAAATCAATCTAATTGGTCAAACCAAATCAATAGATCGGAGAGAAATACAAAGCTATCTTAATCATGCATAAAAGAGTTTAGAGAAGACTCAAATAATATTCATAGATAATCTGATCATAAATCCACAATTCATCGGATCTCAACAAACGCACCGCAAAAGAAGATTACATCGAATAGATCTCCAAGAACATTGAGGAGAACATTGTATTGAAAATCAAAGAGGAGAAGCCATCTAGCTACTAGCTATGGGCCCATAGGTCTGTGGTAAACTACTCACAAGTCACACATCATCGGAAGGGCAGCAAGGTTGATGTAGAAGCGCTCCGTGGTCGAACCCCCCTCCAGCGCGCCCTGTGAGCTTGTCGTGCACGCGTGGCTATTCTGGCCTCCTCCCAAAGCTTCCAGGGTGCCTTGTGCTCCAAGAAAAATTGTCAAAAAGTTTCGTTCCATTTGGACTCCGTTTGGTATTGATTTTCTGTAAAGACAAAAACAAAGAAAAAGCAGCAACTAGCACTGGGCACTAGTTTAATAGGTTAGTCCCAAAAAATGATATAAAATAGCATAGTAATGCATATAAAACATCCAAGGTTGATAATATAATAGCATGGAACAATAAAAAATTATAGATACATTGGAGACGTATCACTCTGCCAACAGGTTCTGTCCATCTTCCCGATAAATACACTTCAACTTCACCCCATTTGGTCTCTTTCTGTATAGGCCGTTGCCGACAAACTGATACATACTAGACTGACGGGCTACTCTTTCAACTCTTTTTGATCTTCGGGAAGTTCTCCTATTTGAAGGAATTGGACGACCTGCTGGGCCCATGCTGGAGCTTGTGGCTTGATGACAAGGACTAAAGGCATATAGTCAGCTGTGGGAATGCTTGTCTCAGCGGCAAGGACTTGAGATCCTGCCGAAGCTTGCTGCTCACCGACAAGCTTGCTGTTGTTCCCGGCAACATCCTTGCCGGCGGCTTCTGGAAGCTTGGTGGGAAAGTACTTGCCGGTGTTCAACTTTCTTCTCTGGTTCTACCCAACTGATGGTGTTACAGACGGTTGAGTTAAGTGGAGCACAAAAGTCATTGGTTCCACAGGTAGCTTGAGTGTGACACGTTTTGACAGATCATCTGCTATGTTGTTCTCTGCACGAGGAACATGCTCTGTCTGTAATCCGTCAAAGTGCTCTTCCAATTTTCTCACTTCATCAACATATGCTTCCATCAATGGGCTCCGATAATCCTTGTTGACTTGCTTCACAACCAACTGCGAGTCGCCTCTGACAATGAGTTTTTTGATTCCAAGGTCTGCCACGATCCTGAGACCGGCAAGTAGTCATTAGTACTTAATAGCGTTGTTTGTCGCCTTCTCCTTGGGAAATGCATCCGAATTACATACTTGAGGTGCTCTCCGGTGGGTGCGACAAGTAGCACTCCGGCATCGGCGCCTTGCAGCGAAAAAGCCCCGTCAAAGTACATAATCCAGTCCCTCTCTGTTTCCTTGTCAGGGATAGGATTCCCTTGTACTTCTTCGTCTGGCGTTGGCGCCCATTCTGCAATGAACTCCGCCAAGGCTCTGCTCTAAATCATTGATGTGCTTTCAATCTTGAGATCAAAGCTTGACAACTCCAACGCCCACCCGACAATCCTGTCGGTCACATCTAGATTTCTCAAGATCCTTTGCATCGGAAAACGAGTGACGAAGGTGATCTGATGTGCTTGAAAGTAGTGGCATAGCTTTCTCGAGGCCATGAGAAGACCAAAAAGCAATTTTTGCATGCCATAATATCTTGATCCAGCCCCTTGGAGAAGAGAGCTGACAAAATAAAATGGCCGTTGCACCAACTTCTTCTGCACAATTTGTTGTTCTGGTCCATCTGCTTGCTCTCCACTCGACTTGTCGGCACCGGGACTTGCCAGAGAAGATTCTGGCTTGTCTCTTAATGGGCCTGCAACTGCTGCTTCTTCATCTTCAACTTCTCTCTTTGCCACTAGTGCAATATTAACCACTTGATTTGTTGCCGCCAAGTACAACAACAATGGCTCTTGCGGCCTTGGCGCAACCAGTGTTGGCATAGATGATAGGTACTTCTTCAAATCCTGCAGCGTGGCCTCCGCTTCTGGAGTCCTTTTCATTGGACCTTCCATTTTCAAAATTTTGAAAAACGGCAAGGCGCGCTCAGCAGATTTGGAGATGAACCTGCTTAGTGCAGCAATGCAGCCGGCAAGGCGGCGTACATTCTTAACGCGCTTCGGTGCCTCAATTTGCTCAATTGCTTTGATCTTGTCGAGATTGGCTTCAATTCCACACTGAGAAACAAAGAACCCGAGAAGCTTGCCGGATGGAACGCCAAACACACACTTCTCGGGATTGAGATTCAGATTGATCTTGCGCAGATTAGCCAATGTCTCCTCTAAATCTTGAATGAGTGTTGCTCTGTCCTTGGTTTTTACCACTATATCATCCATATATGCTTCCATATTTCTGTGCAGCTAGGGTTCAAAACCAATTTGGACTGCTCTTGCGAACGTTGAACCCGCACTTTTCAATCCGAAAGGCATACATATAGAGCAATACGTGCCACATGGAGTGATAAATGTTGTCTTCTCTTCATCTTCCTTTGACATAAAAATCTGGTAATACCCAGAGTAGGCATCAAGAAACGATAGCGAATCACACCTGGCAGTGGAGTCGACAATCGGGTCAATATGCGGCAAAGGAAATGGGACTTTGGGATAAGCCTTGTTGATATCAGTGTAATCAATACACAATCTCCATTTTCCATTCGCCTTACGCCCGACAACTGGATTGGCCAACCACATTGGATGGAGTACACCTCTGACCAAACCTATCGCTTCCAACTTCTTAATCTCTTCGGCGATGAACTGTTGCCACTCCAAAGCTTGCTTCCTCACTTTCTGCTTGACGGGTCATGTGTGGGAGCAGACGGCAAGGTGGTGCTCAATTACCTCCCTGGGAACACCGGGGATGTCAGATGGCTGCCATGCAAACACGTCGACATTCGCCCGCAGGAAGGCAACGAGCGCGCTTTCCTATTTAGCATCAAGAGTGGCACTTATTGTGAAAGTGCCCTCTGTGCTGTCCTCCCTAGCAGACACCTTCTTGGTTGTTTGCAGAGCTGTTTTGGACTTCTTGCTCTTACCGGCAGAGCTCTTAGGTATGTCCTCAACAGCAGTGCAACACTCTGAAGAGGTGCACTTGCCGGAGTCCTCGCCAGAGGTCTTGCCGGTCTTCTTCTTCTTCTCCCCCCGGAGCTTTGCCGGAAGGAGCATCTGTCTTGGTGGCATAGGCTACAACTGCCTCTCATAGAGCTGATCAGCACATATGAGTGCATCTTTCTTGTCGGAGTGAATGGTGATGACGCTCATCGGGTCTAGCATCGTCAGTGTGTTGTAAGCATAGTGGGATGCTGCCATGAATCTTGCCAAAACTGGACGGCCAAGGATTCCATTATAAGGTAACAGGATCTTGATGACATCGAGGACAATATTTTTTGTCATGTAATTTAGCTCACTGTCAAATGTGACCGGCAGCGTGATCTTGCCCTTCGGCTGACTCCTTCCTGGGTTGATTCCTTGAAATGTGACTATCTGCTTGAGGTCCTCGTCAGAAATCTGCAGTTTCTTGATCACATCAGGTGAGATCAAGTTTAGGCCAGCCCCACTGACAACCAACATATTTGTCACCTTGAGGTTGCGTATTGTTGGTGAAACCAACAACAGCAAACACCCGACCGCAGTTGTGCGATCAGGGTGGTCCTCAGTGTCAAAGATGATGGGCGTGTTGGACCATTTCAAGGACTTCTGGGCATCAACTGCCGGTTCTGCCGCATTGACTTCACGCGCCAACTGTTTAAGTTGATGGTGAGAAGAGTGCAATGATGCACCTCTGTCAATGCACATTGCTTCAGTGGCCTTCTGGAACTCTTGTTCACTAGACTCGCCGTCGTATTCTTCATCTTCTTCATCATCCTGTCCTTCTTTCTTCTCTCGGCCTCTAGCAGGTTTTTCCTTCTACTGCTTGGCCTTGCCGCGACGACCTCCTCGCCGCCCACGCTTCTTGCTGGATCCACCAGTACCATCTTGAGCCTTCTCCATATCTTGCTTCTCGTATTCAGCCTTCTGCTTTTCGGCAAGCTGTTCGACTTTCCGGCAGTTCTGGAGATCATGGCCCTTAGTGCGGTGGATCTTGCAGTATTGCTTGTCGGAGCCTGATGGCTCGTATCCGTGTCAGTATTTCCCCGAAGAGGAAGGGATGATGCAGTACAGCTCCGGTAGGTATTTCCCTCAGTTATGAAACCAAGGTTATCGAACTAGTAGGAGAACCAAGCAACACTATGTAAACGGTACCTGCACACAAAGAACAAATACTTGCAACCCGACGCGTAAGAGGGGTTGTCAATCCCACTCGGGTAAAAGATAGATTGGTTTGCATAATTTTGGATAAACAGATCTCGCAATAAAGCAAAATAAAATAAATAAAGAAAAAGTGCAGCAAGGTATTTTTGGGTTTTTAGGATAATAGATCTGAAAACAAAAGCAAATAAAAATATATCTCAAAGCAAATATGATAAAGAATAGACCTGGGGGCCGTAGATTTCACTAGTGACTTCTCTCGAGAAAAATAGCATACGGCGGGTAAAAAAATTGTTGTTGGGCAATTGATAGAACTTCAAATAATTATGAAGATATCCAGGCAATGATCTTTATATAGGCATCATGTCCAAGATTAGTAGACTGACTCCTACCTGCATCTACTACTATTACTCCACACATCGACCGCTATCCAGCATGCATCTAGTGTATTAAGTTCATGGAAAAACTGAGTAATCCAATAAGAATGATGACATGATGTAGACAAGATCTATTCATGTAGGAATAGACCCCACCTTCTTATCCTTAATAGCAATGATCAATACGTGTCTTGCTGCCCCTTCTGTCACTGGGATAGAACACCGCAAGACCGAACCCATCACAAAGCACCTCTTCCCATGGCAAGAAAAATCGATCTAGTTGGCCTAACTAAACCAAAGATTCGAAGAAGAAATACGAGGCTATAAGTAATCATGCATATAAGAGATCAAAGAAACTCAAATAACTTTCATGGATAAATAGATCTGATCATAAACTCAAAGTTCATCGGATCCCAACAAACACACCGCACAAAAGAGTTACATCAAATAGATCTCCAAGAGACCATTGTATTGAGAATCAAAAGAGAGAGAGGAAGCCATCTAGCTACTAACTACGGACCCGTAGCACTACAATGAACTACTCACGCATCATCGGAGAGGCACCAATTAGTATGATGAACCCCTCTGTGATGGTGTCTAGATTGGATCTGGTGGTTCTGGAACTTGCGGTGGCTGGAATTGTGTTTCGTTGACTCCCCTAGGGTTTTTGGATTTTCGGGGTATTTATAAAGCAAAGAGGCGGTGCGGGAGACGGCCGAGGTGGGCACAAACCACCAGGGCACGCCTGGGCCCCCAGGTGTGCCAGGTGGGTTGTGCTCCCCTCGGAGCCCCCCTCTGGTACTTCTTTGGCCCAACAGGTGTCTTCTGGTCCAGAAAAAATCTCCAAAAAGTTTTGCTGCGTTTGGACTCCGTTTGGTATTGATTTTCTGCGAAGTAAAAAAACAAGCAAAAAACAGCAACTGGCACTGGGCACTATGCCAATAGGTTAGTCCCAAAAAATGATATAAAGTTGCTATAAAATGATTGTAAAACATCCAAGAATGATAATTTAACAGCATGGTACAAGCAAAAATTATAGATACGTTGGAGACATATCAGCATCCCCAAGCTTAATTCGTACTCGTCCTCGAGTAGGTAAATGATAAAAACAGAATTTTTGATGTGGAATGCTGCCTAACATGTTCATCACATATTCTTTTCTTTTGTAGCATGGACATTTGGACTTTTATATGGTTCAAAGCAATAGTCTAGTTTTGACATGAAGATTTAGATACTCAAGCATATCAACAAGCAACCATGTCTGTCGAAATATCAACACTAAAGAAAGTTATCCCTAGCCTATTATGCTCAATCATTGATCCATTCATGAAACACACTCGCATATTAGCTACATCCAATGCTCAAGTACAATCATAGTGCCCCTTGGTGCTTTATAAGAGAAGATTGAGACTGAAATAAAAATAAAAATTGCATAAAGTAAATAGAAAGGTCCTTCGCAGAGGGAAGTAGGGATTTGTAGAGGTGCGAGAGCTCAAAGCGAAAAAGATAGAGATAAAACATTTTGGGTGGCATGCTTTTCCTGTCAACGAAAATTGTCGAGTAGTTCCCAATACTTTCCATGCTAGATATATCATAGGCGGTTCCCAAACAGAAAATAAAGTTTATTCCTTTTTCCACCATACTTTCACATTCCACGGCTAGTCGTATCCACGGGTGCTGTCCATACCAACACTTTCCAAGGAATTTATTATTTGACAACATAAAGTAAATTCATTTTTTATTTCGGGACTGCGCATCCGTAATACCTTTGCCGTACTCTCGTGCAATGACAAGTGAATAAACACTCATCTTGAGAATAACACATCTAGCATGGAAAAATATCAGCCACCCCTACCGTTTCATGAGCGGTACGAGCACACAAAAAGAGAAATTATTTTGAAAATTAGAGATGGCACATACAAATTTGCTTAGGACGGCATGGAAATACCGCATATAGGTAGGTATAGTGGACTCATGTGGCAAAACTGGGTTTAAGGATTTTGGATGCGCAAGTAGTATTCCTACTTAGTACAAGTGAAGGCTAGCAAAAAGATTGAGAAGCATCCAACCAAGAAACAAAAAATCACATAAGCGAGCATTGAGCATAACTAACACCGAATAATGCACCACAAGTAGGATGTAATTTCATTGCATAACTATTGACTTTCATGCTTGCATAGGGAATCACAAACCTTAACACCAATATTCATACTAAAGCATAATTACTCACCAACATGACTCACATATCACTATATCATATCGCAAAACTATTACAAAGAATCAAGCTTATTTTGTCCAATGATCTTCATGAAAGTTTTTATTATATCCCTCTTGAATATCTATCACTTTGGGACTAGTTTCATATGTTGCTTTTGATAGCTCAAATAAATTTTAACTGAAGAACATGAGCATAAAAATTTCCATCTCTCAAAATAATATATGGGAAGCATGAGAGAATTTCTTTAAAAATGTACTAACTCTCAAATAAATCTAAGTGAAGCATGAGAGCATTTCTTCAAAAATATTAAAGCACACCATGCTCAAAAAGATATAAGTGAAGCTCTAGAGCAATTCCATAGCTCAAAAAAAATTTAAGTGAAGCATAAAGAGCAATTCTAACAAATCATAGCATAATTTTGGCTCTCTCAAATAGGTGTGTCTAGCAAGGATACTTGTGACAAAATAAAAGCAAGACAAGCAAAGACTCATATAATACAAGAAGCTCCAAGCAAAACTCATGATATGTGACGAATACAAATATAGTTCCAAGTAAAATACCGATGGTCGTTAGATGAAAGAGGGGATGCCACTCGGGGCATACCCAAGCTTAGTTGCTGGTTTCTCCTTCAATATTGCCTTGGGGTGCCATGGGGCATCCCCAAGCTTAGGCTTTTCTTACTCCTTATTCCTTCATCCATCATGATCTCACCCAAAACTTGAAAACTTCAATCACACAAAACTTAACAAAACCTTCGTAAGATCCGTTAGTATAAGAAAACCAATCTTTACTTTAAGTATTGTAGAAAACCATTGAAATTTTGTTATTGCATTTTATCTACTGTATTCTAACTTTGCCATGGCTTATACCCCCCCGATGCAATCCATAGAATCATCAAAATAAGCACACAATGCAAAGAAAACAGAAACTATCCAAAACAGAACAGTCTGTAAATATGTGAATTGTTCTCATACTTCTGTAACAGAAAAAATTCTGAAAAATTAGGAAAACAGAGGCAATTCGTACATAAATCTTTTTTAAGAAAATTCAGCATTTTTTGTCGCTTCTATATATCTAGACAATTATTTTACTGGACAAAAAAGTTTCTGTTTTTCAACAGGATCAAATCAACTATCACCAAAGCTATCCCAAAGGCTTTACTTGGCACAAAAACTAATTAAAACATAAAAAACACAATAATATCAGAGGCATAATTGTGCAAACACTCAAGAACATAAAGAAAAAGCCAAAAATAAATTTTATTCATTGGGTTGCCTCCCAACAAGCGCTATCATTTTACGCCCCTAGCTAGGCATAAAGCATAGATTCATGTATTATCATCTTTAGTTTTTGATCCATAGAATGCCCTCATGATTGATTCATATGATGGCTTAATTCTTGTTCTTGGGAAGTGTTCCATACCCTTTCTTAGTGGACACTGAAATTTAATATTGCCTTCTTTCATATCAATCACGACACCAATAGTACATAAAAACGGCCTACCAAGTATAATTGGACAAGACGGATTGCAATCAATATCAAGAGCAATAAAATCTATGGGCACATAATTCCTATTTGCAAGAATAAGAACATAATTTATTCTTCCCAAAGGCTTTTTAATAAAGAATCCGCCTAGTGCAAATTTAAAGAACACTCTTCAATATTGTTAAGACCAAGCACATCACATAAAGATTTCGGAATCGTGGACACACTAGCACCCAAATCACATAAAGCAAAACACTCATAATTTTTTATCTTGACTTTGATGGTGAGTTCCCATTCATCATGTAATTTTCTAGGAATTGAGATATCTAATTCCAACTTTTCTTCAAAAGCTTTCATCATAGCATCAACAATATATTTAGTAAAAGCTTTATTTTGTTCATAAGCATGGGGTGAATTTATGATGGATTGCAACAAAGAAATACAATCAATAAAAGAGCTACTATCATAATTAAAGTCTTTGTAATCCAAAAGAGTGGGCACATCACTAGTTAAAGTTTTGACCTCTCCAAACCCACTTTTATCAATTTTTTCATCAAGATTTTCACCCTCCGAATTATCGGGACACCTTCTAACTAAAGTTGACTCTTCTTCAGTCCCTTTATCATCCATTTTAATCTTACTAAACAAGGAATCAATAGAAGAAACACCAATCACTTTAAGATCTTCATCATTTTTATGAAAGTAATCACTAGAAAATGCTCTTTCTGAAAATTCTCTTTTAGCTCTAAGCATAGCAGTTCTTTTCTTACTTTCATCCATACAAACATATAATCATTAATTGATTCCTCAACCTTAGGCACCAAAATTTTCAACTTGAGATTTTCTACATCATGAGAAATTCTATCAATGCTTCTAGACATATCATCAATCTTATTCAACTTTTCTTCTATCGTATTATTGGAAACCTTTTGAGCATTGATAAATTCTTTAATATTATTCTCAAGTTCAGAGGTGTTACTATTATTATTATAAGATGGATTACCATAGGAATTACCATAATTATTAGAGGAATTTCTAGGAAAAGGCCTAGGATTAAAATTACCTCTATAAGCATTGTTATTAAAATTGTTTCGCGAGACAAAATTCACATCTACGGAATCACTATTTTGCTCAATCAAAGTAGACAATGGCACATAATTAAGATTAGTAGGAGCATTTTTTATTAGCAACCAATTTCATAAGAGCATCAACTTTTTCACTCAAAGTACTAATTTCTTCAACCGAATTAACCTTTTTACTAGTAGGAGTTCTTTCGGTATGCCATTGTGAATAATTTGCCATAATATTATCAAGCAATTTAGTAGCTTCACCCAAAGTAATTTCCATAAAAGTACCACCCGCGGCGGAATCTAAAAGATTTCTAGAAACAAAATTCAATCCCGCATAAAAATTTTGTATGATCATCCAAAGATTTAAACCATGAGTAGGACAATTTCTTAGCATCAATTTCATTCTTTCCCAAGATTGTGCAACAAGTTCATGTTCAAGTTGCTTAAAAGTCATGATCTGAGTTCTAAGGGAAATAATTTTTGCGGGCGGAAAATATTTAGTAATGAAAGCATCTTTGCATTTATCCCAAGGATCGATACTATTGCGAGGCAAAGAAGAAAACTAATTTTTGCATGATCTCGCTAAGAAAACGGAAATAAGTTCAACTTCGCAATATCATTGTGCACATCGCATAATTCTGTGAATGTGTTAAGATGGGACGCGACATCCTCATTAGGAGTACCAGAAAACTGATCTTTCATAACTAGATTCAACGAAGCGGCATTAATATCGCAAGATTCTGCACTAGTGGCGGGAGGAGCAATCAGAGTGCTAATAAAATCATTGTTGTTGGTATTGGAAAAATCACACAACTTGGTGTTCTCTTGAGTCATCGTGACTACGCAAACAAGATTGCACACGAAAACATATATGACGAGGAAATGGCGAACGAAAAAGAGGGCGAATAAAACGGCAAATTTTTGTGAAGTGGGGGAGATGAAAATGAGAGGAAAATGGCAAATAATGTAAATTGCAAGGAGATGAGATTTGTGATTAGGAACCTGATAGATGTTGATGACGTTTCCCCGGCAACGGCGCCAGAAATCGGCTAGTTGACGGGAGACTATCTTGACTTGATCCTCCCCGGTAACGGCGCCAGAAATCCTTTCTTGATGGCTCGTATCCACGTCAGTATTTCCTTGAAGAGGAAGGGATGATGCAGTACAGCTCCGGTAGGTATTTCCCTCAGTTATGAAACCAAGGTTATCGAAGCAGTAGGAGAACCAAGCAACACTATGTAAACGGTACCTGCACACAAAGAACAAATACTTGCAACCTGACGCGTAAGAGGGGTTGTCAATCCCTCTCGGGTAAAAGATAGATTGGTTTGTATAATTTTGCATAAATAGATCTCACAATAAAGCAAAATAAAATTAATAAAGAAAAAGTCCAACGTATCTATAATTTTTGCTTTTCCATGCTGTTATATTATCATTCTTGGATGCTTTACAATCATTTTATAGCAACTTTATATCTTTTTTTTTTACTAACCTATTGACATAGTGCCCAGTGCCAGTTGTTGTTTTTTGCTTGTTTTTTACTTCGCAGAAAATCAATACCAAACGGAGTCCAAATGCAACGAAACTTTTTGGAGATTTGTTCTGGACCAGAAGACACCTGTTGGGCCAAAGAAGTACCAGAGGGGGGCTTCGAGGGGAGCACAACCTACCTGGGCGCGCCTGGGGGCCCAGGTGCGCCCTGGTGGGTTGTGCCCACCTGGGATACCTCCCGCACAGCCTCTTTACGCTGTAAATGCCCCGAAAATCCAAAAACCCTAAGGGAGTCAACAAAACACAATTCCAGCCGCCGCAATTTCCAGAACCACGAGATCCAATCTAGACATCATCACGGAGGGGTTCATCATCCTCATTGGTGCCTCTCCGATGATGCGTGAGTAGTTCATTGTAGACCTACGGGTCCATAGTTAGTAGCTAGATGGCTTCCTCTCTCTCTTTTGATTATCAATACAATGGTCTCTTGGAGATCTATTTGATGTAACACTTCTTGGGGTGTGTTTGTTGGAATCTGATGAACTTTGAGTTTATGATCAAATCTATTTTTTCCATGAAACTTATTTGAGTCTTCTTTTGATCTCTTATATGCATGATTACTTATAGCTTAGTATTTCTTCTTCGAATCTTTGGTTTAGTTAGGCCGACTAGATAGAATTTTCTTGCCATGGGAAGAGGTGCTTTGTGATGGGTTCGGTCGTGCGGTGTTCTTTCCAAGTGACAGAAGGGGCAGCAAGACACGTATTGATCGTTGCCATTAAGGATAACAAGATGGGGTCTATTCCTACATGAATAGATCTTGTCTACATCATCTCATCGTTCTTATTGCATTACTCCGTTTCTCCATGAACTTAATACACTAGATGCATGCTGGATAGCGGTCGATGTGTGGAGTAATAGTAGTAGATGCAGGCAAGAGTCGGTCTACTAATCTTGGACGTGATGCCTATAAATGATCATTGCCTAGATATCGTCATAATTATTTGAAGTTCTATCAATTGCCCCACAGTAATTTGTTTACCCACCATATGCTATTTTTCTCGAGAGAAGCCACTAGTGAAATCTACGGCCCTCGGGTCTATTCTTCATCATATTTGCTTTCCGATCTATTATTTGCCACTTTTATTTTCAGATCTATATTTCCAAAAACCCAAAAATACCTTGCTGCACTTTTTATTTTTTATTTTTTTTTTATTGTGAGATCTATTTATACAATCTACCACAAATTTATCTATCTTTTTACCGTGGAGGGATTGACAACCCCTCTTACGCGTCGGGTTGCAAGTATTTGTTTTTTGTGTGCAGGTACCGTTTACATACTGTTACTTGGTTCTCCTACTGGATTGACACCTTGGTTTCATAATTGAGGGAAATACCTACCGTAGCTGTGCTGCATCATCCCTTCCTCTTTGGGGAAATACCGACGTAGATCAAGCGACATCAAAAGGAATTTCTGGCGCCGTTGCTGGGAAGACATCATCAACATCTATCAGGTTCCTAATCACAAATCTCATCTCCTTGCAATTTATATTATTTGCCATTTGCCTCTCATTTTCATCTCCCCCACTTCACAAAATTTGCCATTTTATTCGCCCCATTTTTCGTTCGCTTTTTCTCGTCAGATCTGTTTTTGTGTGCAAACTTGTTTGCATAGTCACGATGAGTCAAGAGAACACCAAGTTGTGTGATTTTTCCAATACCAACAACAATGATTTTATTAGCATTCCGATTGCTCCTCCCGCCACTAGTGCGGAATCTTGTGATATTAATGCCGCTTTATTGAATCTTGTTATGAAAGATCAGTTTTCCGGTACTCCTAATGAGGATGCCGCGTCCCATCTTAACACATTCGTAGAATTATGCGATATGCAAAAGAAAAAAGATGTCGACAATGATATTGTGAATTTGAAATTATTTCCGTTTTCTTTGCGAGATCTTGCAAAAATTTTGGTTTTCTTCTTTGCCTCGCAATAGTATTGATTCTTGGGATAAATGCAAAGATGCTTTCATTACTAAGTATTTTCCGCCAGCGAAAATTATTTCCCTTAGAACTCAAATCATGAATTTTAAGCAACTTGAGCATTTACATGTTGCACAATCTTGTGAAAGAATGAAATTGATGCTAAGAAATTGTCCTACACAAGGTTTAAATCTTTGGATGATCATACAAAAAATGTATGCGAGATTGAATTTTGTCTCTAGAAATCTTTTGGATTCCGCCGCGGGTGGTACTTTTATGGAAATTACTTTGGGTGAAGCTACTAAACTGCTTGATAATATTATGGCAAATTATTCACAATGGCATACCAAAAGAGCACCTACTAGTAAAAAAGTTTAATTCGGTTGAAGAAATAAATTCTTTGAATGAAAAAGTTGATGCTCTTATGAAATTGATTGCTAATAAAAATGCTCCTATTAATCTTAATGATGTGCCTTTTTCTACTTTGATTGAGCAAAATAGTGATTCCGTAGATGTGAATTTTGTCTCGCGAAACAATTTTAATAACAATGCTTATAGAGGTAATTTTAATCCTAGGTCTTTTCCTGGAAATTCCTCTAATAATTATGGTGGTTCCTATGGCAATCCTTCTTATAATAATAACAGGAACACCTCTAATCTTGAGAATAATATTAAAGAATTTATCAATGCTCAAAAGGTTTTCAATAATACGATAGAATAAAAGTTGAATAAGATTGATGATACGTCTAGAAGCATTGATAGAATTTCTCATGATGTAGAAAATCTCAAGTTGAAATTTTTTGTGCCTAAGGTTGAAGAATCAATTAAAGCTTTATATGTTTCTATGGATGAAATTAAGAAAAGAACCGCTATGTTTAGAGCTAAAAGAGATTTTTTAGAAAAAGCATTTTCTAGTGATTGCTTTCATAAAAATGATGAAGATCTTAAAGTGATTGGTGTTTATTCTATTGATTCCTTGTTTAGTAAAATTAAAATTGATGATAAAGGGACTAAAGAAGAGTTAACTTTATTTAGAAGGCATCCCGATAATTCGGAGGGTGAAAATCTTGATGAAAAAATTGATAAAAGTGGGTTTGGAGAGGTCAAGACTTTAACTAGTGACGTGCCCACTCTTTTCGATTACGAAGACTTTAATTATGATAATTGCTCTTTGGTTGATTGTATTTATTTGTTGCAATCCATGATTAATTCACCCCATGCTTATGAACAAAATAAAGCTTTTACTAAACATATCGTAGATGCCATGATGAAAGCTTTGGAAGAAAAGTAGGAATTAGAGATCTCAATTCCTAGAAAATTACATGATGAATGGGAACCCACCATCAATCAAGATAAAAAATTATGAGTGTTTTGCTTTATGTGATTTGGGTGCTAGTGTTTCCACAGTTCCGAAATCTTTATGTGATGTGCTTGGTCTTACTAATATTGAAGAGTGTTCTTTAAATTTGCACTTAGCGGATTCTACTATTAAAATGCCTATGGGAAGAATTAATGATGTTCTTATTCTTGCAAATAGGAATTATGTGCCCATAGATTTTATAGTTCTTGATATCAATTGCAATTCGTCTTGTCCAATTATACTTGGTAGACCGTTTTTAAGTACTATTGGTGCCGTGATTGATATGAAAGAAGGTAATATTAAATTTCAATTTCCACTAAGAAAGGGGATGGAACACTTCCCTAGAACAAGAATCAAGCCACCGTATGAATCTGTCATAAGGGAATTTTTTGGATCTAGAACGAAAGATGATAATACTTGAATCTATGCTTTATGCCTAGCTAGGGGCATAAAATGATAGCGCTTGTTAGGAGGCAACCCGATGAATAAAATTTATTTTTTGCCTTTTTCTTTCTGTTTTTAAGTGTTTGCACAATTATGCCTCTGTTATGATTTTTTTTATGTTTTAATTAGTGTTTGTGCCAAGTAAAGCCTTTGGGATAGCTTTGGTGATAGTTGATTTGATCCTGTTAAAAAAACAGAACCTTTTGCATCCAGTAAAATAATTTTCTAGATTTACCGAAGTGACAAAAAATTCTGAATTATTTACAAACTATTTGTATACAAATTTACTCCGTTTTCCTGGTTTTTAAGAATTTTTGAAATTATATAAGTATGAGAACAATTCGCATTTTTACAGACTATTCTGTTTTTGACAGATTCTGTTTTCTTTGCATTGTGTGCTTATTTTGATGATTCTATGGTTTGTATCGGGGGGTATAGGCCATGGAAAAGTTAGAATACAGTAGATATAATGCAATAACAAAATTTTAATGGGTTTTTGATAGTACTTAAAGTAAAGATTGATTTTCTTATACTAACGGATCTCACGAAGGTTTTGTTGAGTTTTGTGTGATTGAAGTTTTCAAGTTTGGGTGAGATCACGATGGATGAAGGAATAAGGAGTAAGAAGAGCCTAAGCTTGGGGATGCCCATGGCACCCCAAGGTAATATTCAAGGAGAAACAAGCAACTAAGCTTGGGGATGCCCCGAGTGGCATCCACTCTTTCTTCTAACGACCATCAGTATTTTACTTGGAGCTATATTTTTATTCGTCACATATCATGTGTTTTGCTTGGAGCGTCGTGTATTATATGAGTCTTTGCTTGTTTTTCTTTTTGTTTTGTCTCAAGTATCCTTGCCGAACACACCTATTTGAGAGAGCCAAAATTATGCTATGATTTGTTAGAATTGCTCTATGTGCTTCACTTAAATTCTTTGAGCTATGGAATTGCTCTAGTGCTTCACTTATATCTTTTTGAGCATGGTGTGCTTTAATATTTTTAAATAAATGCTCTCATGCTTCACTTAGATTTATTTGAGAGTTAGTAATTTTTGAAGAAATTCTCTCATGCTTCACTTATATTATTTTGAGAGATGAAATTTTTATGCTCATGTTCTTCACTTAGATTTGTTTGAGCTATCAAAAGCAACATATGAAACTAGTCCCAAAGTGATAGATATTCAAGAGGGATATAATAAAAACTTTCATGAAGATCATTGGACAAATTAAACTTGATTCTTTGAAATATTTTTGCGATATGATGATAGTGATATGTGAGTCATGTTGATGAGTAATTGTGCTTTAGTAAGAATATTGGTGTTAAGGTTTGTGATTCCCTATGCAAGCACGAAAGTGAATAGTTATGCAATGAAATTACATCCTACTTGTGGTGCATTATTCGGTGTTAGTTATGCTTCATGCTCGCTTATGTGATTTTTCATTTCTTGGTTGGATTCTTCTCAATCTTTTTGCTAGCCTTCACTTGTACTAAGTAGGAATACTACTTGTGCATCCAAAATCCTTAAACCCAGTTTTGCCATATGAGTCCACTATATCTACCTATATGCGATATTTTTGTGCCGTTCTAAGCAAATTTGTATGTGCCATCTCTAATTTTCAAAATAAATTTCCTCTTTGTGTGCTCGTACCGCTCATGAAACGGTAGGGGGTGACTGATATTTTTCCATGCTAGATGTGTTATTCTCAAGATGAGTGTTTATTCACTTGTCATTGCATGAGAGTACGACAAAGGTATTAGGGATGCCCAGTCCTGAAATGAAAAATGAATTTACTTTATGTTGTCAAATAATAAATTCCTTGGAAAGTGTTGGTATGGACGGCACCCGTGGATACGGCTAGCCGTGGAATGTGAAAGTATGGTGGAAAAGGAATAAACTTTATTTTTTGTTTTGGGAACCGCCTATGATTTATCTAGCATGGAAAGTATTTGGAACTACTCGATCGTTTTCATTGACAGGAAAAGCATGCCACCCAAAATGTTTTATCTCTATTTCTTTTGCTTTGAGCTCTAGCACCTCTACAAATCCCTACTTCCCTCTGCGGAGGGCCTTTCTATTTACTTTATGCAATTTTTATTTTTATTTGAGTCTCCATCTTCTCTTACAAAGCACCAACTATGGAGCACTCTGATCGTACTTTAGCATTGGGTGTAGCTAATATGCGAGTGTGTTTCATGAACGGATCAATTATTGAGCATAATGGGCTAGGGATAACTTGCTTTAGTGTTGATATTTTGAAAGACATGGTTGCTTGTGGATATGCTTGAGTATTGAAATCTTCGTGTCAAAACTAGACTATTGCTTTGAACCATATAAAAGTCCAAATGTCCATGCTACTAAAGAAAATGTGATGAACATGTTAGGCAGCATTCCACATCAAAAATTCTACCTTTATCATTTACCTACTCGAGGATGAGTAGGAATTAAGCTTGGGGATGCTGATACGTCTCCAATGTATCTATACTTTTTGCTTGTTCCATGCTGTTATATTATCATTCTTGGATGTTTTACAATCATTTTATAGCAACTTTATATCATTTTTGGGACTAACCTATTTACACAGTGCCCAGTGCCAGTTGCTGTTTTTGCTTGTTTTTTACTTCGCAGAAAATCAATACCAAACGGAGTCCAAACGCAGTGAAACTTTTTGGAGATTTTTTCTGGACCAGAAGACACCTATTGGGCCAAAGAAGTACCAGAGGGGGCTTCGAGGGGAGCACAACCCACCTGGGAACGCTTGGGGGCCCAGGCACGCCCTGGTGGGTTGTGCCCTCCCTGGTCGCCTCCCGCACCGCCTCTTTGCTCTATAAATACCTCGAAAATCCAAAAACCCTAGGGGAGTCGATGAAACAAAATTCCAGCCGCTGCAAGTTCCAGAACCACCAGATCCAATCTAGACACCATCATGGAGGGGTTCATCATCCTCATTGGTGCCTCTCCGATGATGCGTGAGTAGTTTATTGTAGACCTACGATATCCATAGGTCTACAATGCACTACTCATGCATTATCAGAGAGGCACCAATGAGGATGATGAACCCCTACGTGATGGTGTCTAGATTGGATCTCGTTGTTCTGGAACTTGCGGCGGCTGGAATTGTGTTTCGTCGACTCCCCTAGGGTTTTTGGAATATTTGGGTATTTATAGGGCGAAGAGGTGGTGCGGGAGGCCACCGAGGTGGGCACAACTCACCTGGGCGCGCCTGGGCCCCCAGCCGTGCCCTGGTGGGTTGTGCTCCCCTCGGAGCCCCCCTCTGGTACTTCTTTGGCCCAACAGGTGTCTTCTGGTCCAAAAAAATTCTCAAAAAAGTTTCGCTGCGTTTGGACTCCGTTTGATATTAATTTTCTGCGAAGTAAAAAACAAGCAAAAACAACAACTAGCATTGGGCACTATGTCAATAGGTTGGTCCGAAAAAATGATGTAAAGTTGCTATAAAATGATTGTAAAACATCCAAGAATGATAATATAACAACATGGAACAAGCAAAAATTATAGATACGTTGGAGACGTATCAGCATCCCCAAGCTTAATTCCTACTCGTCCTCGATCACATATTCTTTTCTTCGTAGCATGGACATATGGACTTTTATATGGTTCAAATCAATAGTCTAGTTTTGACAAGAAGATTTCAATACTCAAGCATATCAAGAAGCAACCATGTCTTTAAAAATATCAAAACTAAAGAAAGTTATCCCTAGCCCATCATGCTCAATCATTGATCCATTCATGAAACATACTCGCATATTAGCTATACCCAATGCTCAAGTATGATCATAGTGCCCCTTAGTTGGTGCTTTATAAGAGAAGATGGATACTCAAATAAAAAAAAAATAGCATAAAGTAAATAGATAGGCCCTTCGCAGAGGGAAGTAGGGATTTGTAGAGGTGCCAGAGCTCAAAGCTTAAATTGAGAGATAAGAATTTTTTTGAGAGGCATACTTTTCCCGTGAACGAAAACGACCGAGTAATTCCCAACACTTTCCATGCTAGATATATCATAGGCGGTTCCCAAATAGAAAATAAAGTTTATTCCTTTTTTCCACCATTCTTTCACTTTCCATGGCTAGCCGTATCCACGGGTGCCCTCTAGACCAACACTTTCCAAGGAATTTATTATTTGACAACATAAAGTAAAATTCATTTTCATTTTGGGACTGGGCATCCCTATTACCGCCGCACTGTCGTGCAATGACAAGTGAATAAACACTCATCTTGAGAATAACACATCTAGCATGGAAAATATTGGCCACCCCCTGCCGCTTCATGAGCGGTACGAGCACACAAAAAGGAAATTCATTTTGAAAATTAGAGATGGCACATACAAATTTGCTTAGAATGGCACGATAATACCACATATAGGTAGGTATGGTGGACTCATATGGCAAAACTAGGTTTAAAGATTTTGGATGCACAAGTAGTATTTCTACTTAGTACAAGTGGAGGCTAGCAAGAAGATTGAGAAGCAACCAACCAAGAAACAAAAAATCACATAAGCGAGCATTAAACATAAATAACACCGAATAATGCACCGCAAGTAGGATGCAATTTCATTGCATAACTATTGACTTTCGTGCTTGCATAGGGAATCACAAACCTTAACACCAATATTCTTACTAAAGCATAATTACTCACCAACATGACTCACATATCACTATCATCATATCTCAAAACTATTACAAAGAATCAAGTTTATTTTGTCCAATGATCTTCATGAAAGTTTTTATTATATCCCTCTTGAATATCTATCACTTTGGGACTAGTTTCATATATTGCAATTGCTTTTGACAAGCTCAAACAAATCAAAGTGAAGAACAAGAGCATAATTTTTCCGTCTCTCAAAACAATATAAGTGAAGCATGATAGAATTTCTTCAAAAATATTAAAGCACACCGTGCTCAAAAAGATATAAGTGAAGTACTAGAGCAATTCCATAGCTCAAAAAATTTAAGTGAAGCATATAGAGCAATTCTAACAAATCATAGCACAATTTGGCTCTCTCGAATAGGTGTGTTCAGCAAGGATACTTGTGACAAACTAAAAAGCAAAACAAGCAAAGACTCATATAATACAAGACGCTCCAAGCAAAACTCATGATATGTGACAAATAAAAATATAGCTCCAAGTAAAATACCGATGGTTGTTAGAAGAAGGATGGGATGCCTTCCAGGGCATCACCAAGCTTAGTTGCTTGGTTCTCCTTGAATATTAACTTGGGACGCCATGGGGCATCCCCAAGTTTTGGCTTTTCTTACTCTTTATTCCTTCATCCATCGTGATCTCACCCAAAACTTCAAAACTTCAATCACACAAAACATAACAAAACCTTTGTGAGATCCGTTAGTATAAGAAAACCAATCTTTACTTTAAGTACTGTAGAAAACCCATTCAAATTTTGTTATTGAATTATGTCTACTGTATTCTAACTTTTCCATGTCTTATACCCCCCGATACAGTCCATAGATTCATCAAAATAAGCACAGAATGCAAAGAAAACAGAATCTGTCAAAAACAGAACAGTCTATAGATATGCAAATTGTTCTCATACTTATGTAACTTCAAAAATTCGAAAAAATTAGGAAAACATAGACACTTTGTATATAAATCTTAGTAAAAACATTCAGATTTTTTCATAGTTTCTGTATACCTAGACAATTATTTTACTGGACAGAAAAGTTTCTGTTTTTCAACAGGATCAAATCAACTATCACCAAAGTTATCCCAAAGGCTTTACTTGGCACAAACACTAATTAAAACATAAAAAACACAATCATAACAGAGGCATAATTGTGCAAACACTCAAGAACAGAAAGAAAAAGGTAAAAATAAATTTTATTCATTGGGTTGCCTCCCAACAAGCGCTATCATTTTATGCCCCTAGCTAGGCATAATGCATAGATTCAAGTATTGTCATCTTTAGTTGTAGATCCATAAGAAGCCCTCATGATTGATTCATATGGTGGCTTAATTCTTGTTCTAGGGAAGTGTTCCATACCCTTTCTTAGTGGAAATTGGAATTTAATATTGCCTTCTTTCATATCAATCACGGCACCAATAGTACGTAAAAACGGTCTACCAAGTATAATTGGACAAGACGGATTGCAATCAATATCAAGAACAATAAAATCTATGGGAACATAATTCCTATTTGTCAGAATAAGAACATCATTAATTCTTCCCAAAGGCTTTTTAATAGTCGAATCCGCCAAGTGCAAATTAAGAGAACATTCTTCAATATCGGTAAGACCAAGCACATCACATAAAGATTTCAGAATTGTGGAAACACTAGCACCCAAATCACATAAAGCAAAACACTCATAATTTTTAATCTTGACTTTGATGGTAGGTTCCCATTCATCATGTAATTTTTTAGGAATTGAAATCTGTAATTCCAACTTTTCTTCCAAAGCTTTCATCATGGCATCTACGATATGTTTAGTAAACGCTTTATTTTGTTCATAAGCATGGGGTGAATTAATCATGGATTGCAATAAATAAATACAATCAATCAAAGAGCAATTATAATAATTAAAGTCTTTGTAATCCAAAAGAGTGGGCACATCACTAGTTAAAGTTTTGACCTCTCCAAACCCACTTTTATCAGTTTTTTCATCAAGATTTTCACCCTCCAAATTATCGGGACGCCTTCTAACTAAAGTTGACTCTTCTCAGTCCCTTTATCATCAATTTTAATTTTACTAAATAAGGAATCAATAGAAGAAACACCAATCACTTTTAGATCTTCATCATTTTTATGAAAGCAATCACTAGAAAATGCTCTTTCTAAAAATTCTCGTTTTCCTCTAAGCATAGCGGTTCTTTTCTTACTTTCATCCATAGAAACATATAAAGCTTTAATTGATTCCTCAACCTTGGGTACAAAAATTTTCAACTTGAGATTTTCTACATCATGAGAGATTCTATCAATGCTTCTAGAAATATCATCAATCTTATTCAACTTTTCTTCTATCGTGTTATTGAGAACTTTTTGTGCATTGATAAATTCTTTAATATTATTCTCAAGATCAGAGGTGTTCCTATTATTATAAGAAGGATTACCATAGGAATTACCATAATTATTATAGGAATTTCCAGGAAAAGGCCTAGGATTAAAATTACCTCTGTAAGCAGGGTTATTAAAATTGTTTCGCGAGACAAAATTCACATCTACGGAATCACTATTTTGCTCAATCAAAGTAGACAAAGGCACACCATTAAGATCAATAGGAGCACTTTTATTAGCAACCAATTTCATAAGAGCATCAACTTTTTCACTCAAAGTACTAATTTCTTCAACCGAATTAACTTTTTTACTAGTAGGTGCTCTTTCAGTATGCCATTCTGAATAATTTGCCATAATATTATCAAACATTTTTGTAGCTTCACTCAAAGTAATTTCCATAAAAGTACCACCCACGGCGGAATCTAAAAGATTCCTAGAAACAAAGTTCAATCCTGCATAAAAATTTTGTATGATCATCCAAAGATTTAAACCATGAGTAGGACAATTTCTTAGCATCAATTTCATTCTTTCCCAAGATTGTGCAACATGTTCATGCTCAAGTTGCTTGAAATTCATGATTTGAGTTCTAAGGGAAATAATTTTTGCGGGCGGAAAATACTTACTAATGAAAGCATCTTTGCATTTATCCCAAGAATCGATACTATTGCGAGGCAAAGAAGAAAACCAAAATTTTGCACGATATCGCAAAGAAATCGGAAATAATTTCAACTTCACAATATCATTGTCCACATCTTTTTTCTTTTGCATATCGCATAATTCCATGAATGTGTTTAGATGTGATGCGGCATCCTCATTAGGTGTACCGGAAAATTGATCTTTCATTACAAGATTCAACAAAGCGGCATTGATATCGCAAGATTCCGCACTAGTGGCGGGAGGAGCAATAGGAGTGCTAATAAAATCATTGTTATTGGTATTGGAAAAGTCACACAACTTGGTGTTTTCTCGAGTCATCGTGACTACGCAAACAAGATTGCACACAAAAATAGATCAGACGAGAAAACGATGAACGAAAAAGAGGGCGAATAAAACGGCAAATTTTTTTGAAGTGGGGGAGATGAAAACGAGAGGCAAATGGCAAATAATGAAAATTGCAAGGAAATGAGATTTGTGATTAGGAACCAGATAGATGTTGATGATGTATCCCCGGCAACGGCGCCAGAAATTCGCACGTTGATGGGAGACTATCTTGACTTGATCCTCCCCGACAACGGTGCCAAAAATTCCTTTTGATGTCGCTTGAACTACGTCGGTATTTCCCCAAAGAGGAAGGGATGATGCAGCACAGCTATGGTAGGTATTTTCCTCAGTTATGAAACCAAGGTATCAATCCAGTAGGAGAACCAAGCAACACTATGTAAACGGTACCTGCACACAAAGAACAAATACTTGCAACCCAACGATTAGGAGGGGTTGCCAATCCCTCTACGAGTAACGGTGCGAGAAATTGTCAAGTGGACGCGATAAAAATTGTGTCGATTGGATAAATAGATCTTGATAAAACACAAAATGAAATAAATAGTAAAAAAGTGCAGCAAGGTATTTTTGGGTTTTTGGAATAATAGATCTGAAAATAAAAGCGAATAAAAATAGATCTCAAAGCAAATATGATAAAGAATAGACCCGGGGGCCGTAGATTTCACTAGTGGCTTCTCTAAAGAAAATAGCATATGATGGGTAAACAAATTACTGTTGGGCAATTGATAGAACATCAAATAATTATGACGATATCCAGGCAATGATCATTATATAGGCATCACGTCCAAGATTAGTAGACCGACTCCTGCCTGCATCTACTACTATTACTCCACACATCGACCGCTATCCAGCATGCATCTAGTATATTAATTTCATGGAAAAATAGAGTAATGCAATAAGAACGATGACATGATGTAGACGAGATCTATTTATGTAGGAATAGCCCCCATCTTGTTATCCTTAATAGCAACGATACATGCGTGTCTTCCTGCCCCTTCTGTCACTGGGAAAGAACACCGCATGATCTAACCCATCACAAAGCACCTCTTCCCATGGCAAGAAAAATTGATCTAGTCGGCCTAACTAAACCAAAGATTCAAAGAAGAAATACGAGGCTATAAGTAATCATGCATAAAAGAGATCAAAGAACTCAAATAACTTTCATGGATATAGATTTGATCATAAACTGAAAGTTCATCGGATCCCAACAAACATACTACAAAAAGAGTTACAACAAATAGATCTCCAAGAGACCATTGTATTGAGAATCAAAAAGAGAGAAGAAGCCATCTAGCTACTGCCTACGGACCCGTAGGTCTACAATGAACTACTCACGCATCATCGGAGACGAACCAATGAGGATGATGAACCCCTCCGTGATGTTGTCTAGATTGGATCTCGTGGTTCTGGAACTTGCGGTGGCTGGAATTGTGTTTCGTCGACTCCCCTAGGGTTTTGGAATATTCGGGTATTTATAGGGCGAAGAGGCGGTGCGGGAGGCCACCGAGGTGGGCACAACCCACCTAGGCGCGCCCGGGCCCCCAGCCGCGCCCTGGTGGGTTGTGCTCCCCTCAGAGCCCCCTCTGGTACTTCTTTGGCCCAACAGGTGTCTTCTGGTCCAACAAAAAACCTCCAAAAAGTTTCGCTGCGTTTGGACTCCGTTTGGTATTGATTTTCTGCGAAGTAAAAAACAAGCAAAAACAGCAACTGGCACTGGGCACTATGTCAATAGGTTAGTCTCAAAAAATGATATAAAGTTGCTATAAAATGATTGTAAAACATCCAAGAATGATAATATAATAGCATGGAACAAGCAAAAATTATAGATACGTTGGAGACGTATCACAGGGCTGGCTTGAGAAAGCGAAGCGGATCAATAGCCCGCCCCGTTGCCCGAAGGCCCCAGGACGGCTTTACTGACGGCCATGGTGGCCGTGGAGCCGTACCAAGCTCTGGAGAAGAAGGAGAAGAAGGAGGCCGGAGAAGGCTTCCGTCCCAGAGGACCCCCGAACACTAGATCCAGGAACACCCATGCTCCCTCTACCCTTCAGGGGAGCAGGAGCAGGGAGAGGACGAGGAGGAAAGCGACTCCTCCCGAACAAGGAAGATGGCGGCGTTCGAAGATGCCGAGGAAGATCAGCCTCCTCCCGCCTCGAAAAGACAATGCAGGGCCAAGGTGGCCCTATCTAGCAACAGCTCGGCTTTCGCCGAGGACTCCGGGGCCTCCGAAGAGGTTCCTCCGAGGACCCCTAGAGTCAAGCCCTAGGCCAAAAGGTATACTTTTTATGATATACTCTTGATTTCTTAGCCGAACTAAGTCTTTGCTATTAACTGCGTGCCTGCCTTTAATATTGCAGCCCACCGCGTGATCTCCCTACTGATCGAGACTCATAGGGAGATTCTCCACCAGCCGCACTGGCAGAGAGCGGGACCGGTCGCGCGGCTCGCTCTCTCCTGTCGTTGAGGAAGCCGAGGAGGTCCTGTCGAGGAGGACCCCTCCTGGGCCTGGCACAGGGGGAGGCGATGCTGTCATGGCCACGGTAAACACCTCGGCCACCAAAAACCAGGAGGGGGAAACCCCTCTGGTCAACAAAGAGGGGGAGCTTGGCCAACCCGAGCTTTCCCCGAAGGCGGTTCCGGAGCCGCCAAGGCACCAGGAGCCAACTATTCCGCCTTCCAACGAGGGAGGAGCCGAGGTGCCCCCACCACCCCCACCTACTATAGAGTGGGTCTCGATGGGGTGGCCAGATATGATGGAGGAAGCCGTAGCTAGCTCCACCATCGCTGAGGAACACCGTGCCCTGATGGGCGCGGTTTTGCAAAGTCTTTGGTCTGTGGACAACAAACTGAAGGAGGCTTTCAGCGACCTTCTAACAGGTTTCAAGGTAAACCATGTAATGCCATTTTCTGTTAGAAAATTTTCATATATGATTATGCAACCTCATATATAGTAGCCCTCGGGCCCTGGATGAGTTTGAAAAACACGTACAGGGGTCGAATAATTTTAGGAATATATATGATAGCAAGAGTGGTAGTAGCCCCCAAGACTTTGGCTGGAAAGGAAGCCAGGCGGAGGATCCAAAATCGAATACTCGGCAACTTAAGATGCTTAATATGTGATACGTCTCCAACATATCTATAATTTTTTATTGTTCCATGCTATTATATTATCTGTTTTGGATGTTTTATATGCATTAATATGCTATTTTATATTATTTTTGGGACTAACTTATTAACCTAGAGCCCAGTGCCAATTTCTGCTTTTTCCTTGTTTTTGAGTTTTACAGAAAAGGAATATCAAACGGAGTCCAAACGGAATAAAACTTTCGCGATGATTTTTCTTGGACCAGAAGACACCCAGCAGACTTGGAGAGGGGACCAGAAGAGTCCCGAGGGCTCCATAAGCCCTTAGGGCGCGCCCTAGGGGGGGCGCCCGCAGGCTTGTGGGCCCCATGGGACTCCTCCAACCCTAATTCTTTCGATATAAATTCCCAAATATTCCCAAACGACCAGAAGCGTCCACCAAAATACTTTTCCGCTGCCGTATCCTTCTGTACCCATGAGATCCCATCTTGGGGGCTTTTCTGGCACCCTGCCGGAGGGGGATTCGATCACGGAGGGCTTCTACATCAACTATATTGCCCTTCCGATGAAGCGTGAGTAGTTTACCATAGACCTACGGGTCCATAGCTAGTAGCTAGATGGCTTCTTCTCTCACTTTGATCTTCAATACAAAGTTCTCCTCGATGTTCTTGGAGTTCTATCCGATGTAATAATCTTTTGCGGTGTGTTTGTCGATATCCGATGAATTGTGGATTTATGATCAGATTATCTATGAATATTATTTGAATCATCTCTGAATTCTTATATGCATAATTTGATATCTTTTTATATCTCTTCGAATTATTGGTTTGGTTTGGCCAACTAGATTGGTTCTTCTTGCAATGGGAGAAGTGCTTAGTTTTGGGTTCAATCTTGCGGTGTCCTCACCCAGTGACAAAGTAGGGGTAGTGAGGCACGTATTGTATTGTTGACATCAAGGGTAAAAAAATGGGGTTTTCATCATATTGCTTGAGTTTATCCCTCTACATCATGTCATCTTACTTAAGTCATTACTCTGTTCTTATGAACTTAATACTCTAGATGCATCCTGGATAGCGGTCGATGTGTGGAGTAATAGTAGTAGATGCAGGCAGGAGTCGGTCTACTTGACACGGACGTGATGCCTATATTCATAATCATTGCCTTGGTTATCGTCATAACTTTGCGCTTTTCTATCAATTGCTCGACGGTATTTTGTTCACCCACCGTATTATTTTCTTTCAAGAGAGAAGCCTCTAGTGAAACCTATGGCCCCCGGGTCTATTTTCCATCATATATTTTCAGATCTATAAACCAAAAAACCTAAAAATACCTTGCTGCAATTTATTTACTTTTCTTTTGTTTTATGTTTTAGTAATCTTTTATATCTATCTCTATCAGATCTCATCCTTGCAAGTGACCGTGAATGGATTGACAACCCCTTTATCGCGTTGGGTGCAAGTGTTTGATTGTTTGTGCAGGTGCATAGATTGGAGACTTGCGTGTACCTCCTATTGGATTTATACCTTGGTTCTCAAACTGAGGGAAATAATTATCTCTACTTTGCTGCATCACCCTTTCCTTTTCAAGGGAAAAACCAACGCAAGCTCAATAAGTAGCAGGAAGAATTTCTGGCACCGTTTCCGGGGATGTTCTACATCAAGCCTACCAGGTACCCACCATAAACTCTCATCTCTTGCATTACATTATTTGCCATTTGCCTCTCATTTTCCTCTCCCCCACTTCTAAAACGATTTCAGAAAAACCCAAAAAGATTTGCCGTTTTATTCGCCCTTCTTCCGTTCGTGTTTTTCGTTTGCTTTTTGTTTGCTCGTGTGTTAGATCCATTGCCTTGTCATGATGTCTCAAGAAAATACCAAATTGTGTGACTTTTCCAATACTAATAATAATGATTTTATTAGTACTCTGATTGCTCCCGCCACTAGTGCGAAATCTTATGAAATTAATGCCGCTTTGTTGAATCTTGTTATGAAAGATCAATTTTCTGGCCTTCGTAGTGAAGATGCCGCATCCCATCTAAATACTTTTATTGAGTTGTGTGATATGCAAAACAAAAAAGTTGTGGACAATGATATTGTTAAATTGAAGCTATTCCCGTTCTCTCTACGAGATCGTGCTAAAACTTGGTTTTCATCTTTGCCTAAAAATAGTATTGATTCATGGAATAAGTGTAAATATGCTTTTATTTCCAAGTACTTTCCTCCCGCTAAGATCATATCCCTTAGGAACGATATAACGAATTTTAAGCAACTTGATCATGAACATGTTGCACAATCCTGGGAGAGGATGAAATTGATGATAAGAAATTGCCCTACTCATGGTTTAAGTTTATGGATGATCATACAATTTTTTTATGCCGGATTGAATTTTGCATCTAGAAATCTTTTAGATTCCGCCGCGGGAGGTACTTTTATGGAAATTACATTAGGAGAAACTACTAAACTCCTAGATAATATTATGGCTAATTACTCTCAATGGCATACCGAAAGATCTTCCACTAGTAAAAAAGTGCATGCGATTGAAGAAATTAATATTTTGAGTGGAAAGATGGATGAACTTATGAAATTGTTTGCTGCTAGTAAGAGTGCTCCTATTGATCCTAATGATATGCCTTTGTCTACTTTTATTGAGAACAATAATGAATCTATGGATGTGAATTTTGTTGGTAGGAACAATTTTGGTAATAACGCTTGTAGAGGTAATTTCAATCCTAGTAATTCCTCTAGTAATTATAGTAATTCCTACAACAATTCTTATGGAAATTATAATAAGATGCCCTCTGATCTTGAGAACAATATTAAAGATTTTATTAATTCCCAAAAAGTTTTCAATGCTATGGTTGAAGAAAAATTGCTCAAGATTGATGATTTGGCTAGGAACATTGATAGAATTTCTCTTGAGATTGATTCTTTGAAAATTAGATCTATGCCACCCAAGCATGATATTAATGAATCTCTGAAAGCTATTAAAATTTCTATTGATGAATGTAAAGAAAGAACCGCTAGGATGCGTGCTAAGCGAGATTGGTTTGTAAAAGCGTGGTCTTCTAGTTTTTGCGAGAATAAATATGAAGATCTTAAAGTGATTGGTGTGACTCCTATTGAATATTTGTTTTCTAATATAAATCTTGATAAAGATGGGACTGGAGATGAGCCAACTTTAGCTAGAAGGCGTCCCAATGATTCGGAGTTTATAGATCTTAATGCAAAAATTGATAAAAGTGGGATTGGAGAGGTCAAAACTTTAAGTAGCGATGAACCCACTCTTTTGGATTTCAAGGACTTTAATTATGATAATTGCACTTTGATAGATTGTATTTCCTTGTTGCAATCCATGTTGAGTTCTCCTCATGCTTATAATCAAAATAAAGCTTTTACTAAACATATCGTTGATGCTATGATGAAATCTCTTGAAGAAAAACTTGAGTTGGAAGTTTCAATCCCTAGAAAGCTTTATGATGAGTGGGAACCTACTATTAAGATTAAAATTAAAGATTTTGAGTGCCATGCTTTGTGTGATTTGGGTGCTAGCATTTCCACAATTCCAAAAAGCCTATGTGATGTGCTAGGTTTCCGTGAATTTGATGATTGTTCTTTAAATTTGCATCTAATGGATTCCACTATTAAGAAACCTATGGGAAGGATTAATGATGTTATTATTGTTGCAAATAAGAATTATGTGCCCGTAGATTTCATTGTGCTTGATATAGATTGCAATCATACATGTCCTATTATTCTTGGTAGACCTTTCCATAGAACGATTGGTGCAATTATTGATATGAAAGAAGGAAACACTAGATTCAATTTCTGTTAACGAAGGGCATGGAACACTTTCCAAGAAAGAAAATTAAGTTGTCATATGAATCCATTATGAGGGCTACCAAAGATGACAATACCTAGATCTATGTTTTATGCCTAGCTAGGGGCGTTAATCAATAGCGCTTGTTGGGAGGCAACCCAATTTTATTTTTATGTTTATTGATTTTGGTTCTGTTTTTCAATAAATACACATTATTGCCTCTGTAGTAATTGTGTTTTGGTGTTTTAATTAGTGTTTGAGCCAAGCAAGACCTTTGGGATGGTCTACGGTGATAGTTGATTTGATTTTGCTGAAAAACAGAAACTTTTGCGTCCAGTAACAGAATTTTCAAAATTCACAGAAGATAGGAAAAATTCTGAATTTTTTACACAAGATTGATATACAAATTTCTCTGGTTGTCCAAGTTTTCAGAATTTTTGGAGTTACATAAGTATAACTACAATTCAGATCTTCGCAGACTGTTCTTGTTTTGATAGATTCTGTTTTCTATGTGTTGTTTGCTTATTTTGATGAATCTATGGGTAATATCGGGGGGTATGAACGATGGAAAAGTTGGAATACAGTAGATATTGCACCAATATAAATAAAGAATGAGTTCACGACAGTACCTAAAGTGGTGATTTATTTTATTATACTAACGGATCTTATGAGATTTTCTGTTGAGTTTTGTGTTGTGAAGTTTTCAAGTTTTGGGTAAAGATTTGATGGACAACGGAATAAGGAGTGGCAAGAGCCTAAGCTTGGGGATTCTCAAGGCACCCCAAGGTAATATTCAAGGACAACCAAGCATCTAAGCTTGGGGATGCCCCGGATGGCATCCCCTCTTTCGTCTTCAATCCATCGGTAAATTTACTTGAGGCTATATTTTTATTCACCACATGATATGTGTTTTGCTTGGAGCGTCTTGTATGATTTGAGTCTTTGCTTTTTAGTTTTCCACAATAGTCCTTGCTGTACACACCTTTTCAGAGGGACACGCATGAATCATAATTTATTAGAATACTCTATGTGCTTCACTTATATCTTTTGAGCTAGGCAATTTGCTCTAGTGCTTCATTTATATCTTTTTAGAGCACGGCGGTGGCTTTATTTTATAGAAATTGTTGAACTTTCATGCTTCACTTATGTTATTTTGAGAGTCTATAAACAGAATGGTAATTTTCTTAGGTTATGAATTTAGTCCTAATATGATGGGCATCCAAGAGGGATATAATAAAAACTTTCATATAAAGAGCGTTGAATACTATGAGAAGTTTGAGTCCTTGCATTTGTTTTGAGATATAAAGATGGTGATATTAGAGCCATGCTAGTGAGTAATTGTGGATTGGTAGAAATACTTGTGTTAAAGTTTGTGATTCCCGTAGCATGCATGTATGGTGAACCGTTATGTGATGCAGACGGAGCATGATTTATTTATTGATTGTCTTCCTTATGAGTGGCGGTCGGGGACGAGCGATGGTCTTTTCCTACCAATCTATCCCCCTAGAAGCATGCGTGCAGTACTTTGTTTCGATAGCTAATAAATTTTTGCAATAAGTATGTGAGTTCTTTATGACTAATGTTGAGGCCATGGATTATACGCACTCTCACCCTTCCACCATTGCTAGCCTCTCTAGTACCGTGCAATTCTCACCGATGCATTAAACCCACCATATACCTTCCTCAAAACAGCCACCATACCTACCTATTATGGCATTTCCATAGCCATTCCGAGATATATTGCCATGCAACTTCCACCGTTCCGTTTATTATGACACGCTTCATCATTTTCATATTGCCTTGCATGATCATGTAGTTAGCATAATATTTGTGGCAAGGCCACCGTTCATATTTTTTATACATGTCACTCTTGATCATTGCACATCCCGGTACACCGCCGGAGGCATTCATATAGAGTCATATTTTGTTCTAGAATCGAGTTGTAATTCTTGAGTTGTAAGTAAATAAAAGTGTGATGATCATCATTATTAGAGCATTGTCCCATGTGAGGAAAGGATAATGGAAGCTCTGATTCCCTCACAAGTTGGGATGTCTCCGGACTACAAAAAATAAAAGAGGCCAAAAGAAGCCCAAACAAAAAATGATAGAAAAGAGAGAAGGGGCAATGCTACTATCCTTTTACCACACTTGTGCTTCAAAGTAGCACCATGATCTTCATGATAGAGAGTCTCCTATGTTGTCACTTTCATATACTAGTGGGATTTTTTCATTATAGAACTTGGCTTGTATATTCCAATGATGGGCTTCCTCAAATTGCCCTAGGTCTTCGTGAACAAGTGAGTTGGATGCACACCCACTTAGTTTCTTTTTGAGCTTTCATACACTAATAGCTCTAGTGCATCCGTTGCATGGCAATCCCTACTCACTCACATTGATATCTATTGATGGGCATCTCCATAGCCCGTTAATATGCCTAGTTGATGTGAGACTATCTCCTTCTTTCTGTCTTCTCCATAACCACCATATTCTATTCCACCTATAGTGCTATATCCATGGCTCACGCTCATGTATTGCGTGAAAGATGAAAAAGTTTGAGAACATCAAAAGTATGAAACAATTGCTTGGCTTGTCATCGGGGTTGTGCATGATTTAATACTTTGAGTGATGAAGATGGAGCATAGCCAGACTATATGATTTTGTAGGGATAACTTTCTTTGGCCATGTTATTTTGAGAAGACATGATTGCTTTATTAGTATGCTTGAAGTATTATTGTTTTTATGTCAATATTAAACTTTTGTTTTGAATCTTATGGATCTGAATATTCATGCCACAATAAAGAAAATTACATGGATAAATATGTTAGGTAGCATTCCACATCAAAAATTCTATTTTTATCATTTACCTACTCGAGGACGAGTAGGAATTAAGCTTGGGGATGCTTGATACGTCTCCAATGTATCTATAACTTTTTATTGTTCCATGCTATTATATTATCTGTTTTGGATGTTTTATATGCATTAATATGCTATTTTATATTATTTTTTGGACTAACTTATTAACCTAGAGCCCAGTGCCAATTTCTGTTTTTCCTTGTTTTTGAGTTTTACAGAAAAGGAATATCAAACGGAGTCCAAACGAAATAAAACTTTCGCGATGATTTTTCTTGGACCAGAAGACACCCAACAAACTTGGAGAGGGGGGCCAGAAGAGTCCTGAGGGCTCCACAAGCCCTCAGGGCGCCCCCTAGGGGGCGCGCCCCTTGGATTGTGGGCCCCACGGGACTCCTCCAACCCTAATTCTTTCGCTATAAACTCTCAAATATTCCCAAATGACCAGAAGCGTCCACCAAAATAGTTTTCCGCCGCTGTAACCTTCTGTACCCATGAGATCCCATCTTGGGGCCTTTTCCGGCACCCTGCCGGAGGGGGATTCGATCATGGAGGGCTTCTACATCAACGCTATTACTCTTCCGATGAAGCGAGAGTAGTTTACCACAGACCTACGGGTCCATAGCTAGTAGCTAGATGGCTTCTTCTCTCTCTTTGATCTTCAATACAATGTTCTCCTCGATGTTCTTGGAGTTCTATCCGATGTAATAATCTTTTGCGGTGTGTTTGTCGAGATCCGATGAATTGTCTATGAATATTATTTGAATCTTCTCTGAATTCTTATATGCATGATTTGATATCTTTGTATTTCTCTTCGAATTATCGGTTTGGTTTGGCCAACTAGATTGGTTCTTCTTGCAATGGGAGAGGTGCTTAGTTTTGGGTTCAATCTTGCGGTGTCCTCACCCAGTGACAAAGTAGGGGTAGCGAGGCACGTATTGTATTGTTGCCATCAAGGGTAAAAAGTTGGGGTTTTCATCATATTGCTTGAGTTTATCCCTCTACATAATGTCATCTTACTTAAGGCGTTACTCCGTTCTTATGAACTTAATACTCTTGATGCATGCTGGATAGCGGTCGATGTGTGGAGTAATAGTAGTAGATGCAGGTAGGAGTCGATCTACTTGACACGGACGTGATGCCTATATTCATAATCATTGCCTTGGATATCGTCATAACTTTGCGCTTTTCTATCAATTGCTCGACAGTAATTTGTTCACCCATCGTATTATTTTCTTTCAAGAGAGAAGCCTCTAATGAACCTATAGCCCCGGGTCTATTTTCCATCATATATTTTCAGATCTATAAACCAAAAAACCCAAAAATACCTTGCTGCAATTTATTTACTTTTATTTTGTTTTATGTTTTAGTAATCTTTTATATCTATCTCTATCAGATCTCATCCTTGCAAGTGACCGTGAAGAGATTGACAACCCCTTTATCGCGTTGGGTGCAAGTGTTTGATTGTTTGTGCAAGTACATAGATTGGAGACTTTGCGTGTACCTCCTACTGGATTGATACCTTGGTTCTCAAACTAAGGGAAATACTTATCTCTACTTTGCTGCATCACCCTTTCCTCTTCAAGGGAAAAACCAACGCAAGCTCAAGAAGTAGCAATATGCAAGTACCATCGTCAGCGGCCGCTGCCAGAACCGAGGAGTTAGCCGAGCTAAATCAGAAACTCAAGAGCTCTGATGACGAGCTCGATCTGCTGAACAAGCGGTTCGACGAAGCGCAAGGTGAGTCCAAACTTAGACTTGTTTGATACAGTGGATATTTACTTGAAGTTGTAAAACTAATCTGGCCGACAATGTTGTGGCTACTGCCACCGACGTCGAGAACCTCAAGGCCGAGCTGAAGAGAGCACAGTAGGAAACTACGCAATAGAGGGCGGCGGCCGAACAAGCGGACACCGAATTGGCGATGGTGAAAAAGTAAGGATCAAGTGCTCAAGGATGCCATTACCAAGTGTGAGGCCGTGGCTGAGGTGCAGCAAGAGCTCAAGGATGCCATTACCAAGTGTGAGGCCCTTGACCAAAAAAGTAAGGATCAAGCCACCAAGCTAACCTCATTAAGGTCGGTGGTGAAGGAACCGCGGACGGAGGCGCGAGGCCATCAGGAGGAGCTCCGCCAAGTCAAGCTTATTGCGGATGGTTAGCCGTACTTACTGCAAAGTGTCTTTGGTGGTAACAGGTTCGCATTGCTCACGCGAGTATGGCATTCCCCAGGTGTTTTTGTGGACCTCCTGAGCAGTGCGTCCAACTCAGCTAGGTACTTCGCTTCCCATGAGGGCGTACCGAGCAGAGGATCTTTTGGGCACAGTTTCAAACCCCCAAGCACCCTCCCCTCCTCAACAACCAGATGAAGCAGCTGATGGAGTTACACCGGATGGTGGAGCCGACAATGAAGGACCTCTGCGCCAAGCTGTGGCCATCAGAACCGCTGCTGAGCAACTACTTTGGCCTGGTGTAGAGGTTGTGTGACGCCGCGCCCCGGGTGGATGCCTGGAAGCGTTCCGTGTGCATCGAGGGAGCTCGGATGGCCTTCGGCAAGACCATGGTACACTGGCTGAAGATCAAGCTAGCCGAGATGGCCACCGAACCGCCGCCCCCTGGGAAGGAGCATAGGCGCCCCGAGCAATATTTTCCCATCGTGATGGATGGTGCTCGGGCGATAGAGGCCGAGTGCTCGAAAGATGTAATTTATGAGTGAAGTTATGTTCCATTGTCCAAAGACATTGAAACTTTTGCACTTTATATATGCAACTGGTTGGCTCTATATATGGAATGCCTTATTTGATTATTTTGACTCCTGTGCGGCCATTTTTTATTCTAAAAGTTACCGGTTGTCAGCTTCAACCCCTTTGCAGATACTGCAAGGGGTGTTTCTTCCTTAACATTTTAACCCTGAGCCGATGTCTCGGCGCCAGGAGGCGGTAGTGTATAAGAGAAACGAGGTAATCTGACTATGTGGCTTTAGTGCTTTCACTTAGCAATAGGAGCTTGATTGCGGGAGCTTGTGACTAGCCCCCAATGTTTTGTGATGTTCGGCGCTGCCAAGGTTAATATCATCACTTGATTTCTGTGACAGAAAACCTTCGTATGACAAGGACTAACCTTCATCGATTTTTAGTTTGATACTTGTCATTGGATCGCCGACCAGGTCTCGCTTATTATGATAGTCAGTTTTCGGCTTTCTCCACTGAGGTACTTAACCAGACGAGCTAAAAGTACAATCGCAGTGGTTCTCCCTTTACCCTCCTAGCCAAGCAATGTGGAACGTAAGAGGGCAAGCACAGGAGCCGGGCAACCCAACTATTGACCGAAGACATAATTCGTACCTGATTCATATAATGCAATATCTGAGACGCCGAGCACTTAGATGAAAGTAGTGTCAGAATGATGCTTAGGGCACATATAATAACCGAGCCCCCGGTCTATTAGCCGGTCGCATCTAAAGAGAGCATTTATCGAACTAGTCTGTTTTGGCAAGACGGAGCAGAAAGAAGTATCCAACATAAATGATTGCAATGGGACCGTAAAACATGGTCTTTATTTTCGATAAATTCGTTACATCCAATAGTACAATTCAAACTGCCGAAGTGACTGTTACAGATATTTTGAAAATAAATTTGACAGAGGAAAGGTTTACACAGGGCCTCCATGAGTGCTTTGACGTCCCTATTGCGCCCTGCTACACGTCTGTGCCTTTGCTCTTTAAGAGGGTTCTGTAGACAGGAGAAACAGTGATCGGCGGGCGGGCCCTTGAGAGAGGGTCTTGAGAAGTCGCCGTAGTATATCAGCTTTACGCTAGTTAGGTCCTAGATGATACCTGTGAATGGTGCAAAGAAACATTTGGCCCTAGCCCGGTTGATCCGAGTACTTGAGCGCTGGACCATCTGCCCCCACAGCTGCCCAAGGAATTTTAAGTGCAAAATTGTGCGCCCGAGGTACGTATTTCGCCGTGGGAGGGGTCGTTCTGTGGGGAGCGTATCCCTATTTAGGGTGAGCACGGCAAGGTTCTGGAAGCGATGCTGCAGCTCGGGCTCATTTGTGCGTGTCTAGCATTCTTGGGGTGGGAATGGGTTTTTGACACCCCTTTGTTGCCCTGGACCTCGGCTGCCAGAGCCGCTATGTGCTCCTCAGTTCGGAGCGAGTGCTCAATGTTACCTTTAACGGTAATGGCACCCTTGGGTCCAGGCATCTTGAGCTTTAGATATGCATAGTGTGGGACGGCGTTAAAGCGAGCGAACGCTGTACGACCGAGGAGTGTGTGGTAACCGTTGCGGAAGGAGACGATGTCAAAGATCAAGTCTTCACTGTGGAAGGTGTCGGGTGAGACGAAGACTACTTCCAAGGTGACGGTGCCCAAGTAGCGTGCCTCGACGCCTGCGATTACCCCTTTAAAGGTGGTGTTGCTAGGTTTGATCCTTGACGGATCGATTCCCATCTTTCACACTGTATCTGAGTAAATCAGATTGAGGCTGCTGCCTCCGTCCATAAGATCTATTCATGTAGGAATAGACCCCATCCTTTTATTCTTAATAGCAACGATACATGCGTTCCTCGCTACCCCTTATGTCACTGGGTGAGGACACCACAAGATCAAACCCATCACAAAGCACCTCTTCCCATTGCAAGAAAAATCAATCTAGTTGGCCAAACCAAACCAAAGTTTCGGAGAAGAAATACGAGGCTATAACAATCATGCATATAAGAGCTCAAAGAAAACACAAACAATATTCATAGATAGATCTGATCATAAACTCACACTTCATCGGATCCCAACAAACACACCGCAAAAAGTCATTACATCAAATAGATCTCCAAGAACATCGAGGAGAACATTGTATTGAGAATCAAAAAGAGAGAAGAAGCCATCTAGCTACTGCCTACGGACCCGTAGGTCTATGGTGAACTACTCACTTATCATCAGAGGAGCACCAATGAGGATGATGAACCCCTTCGTGATCGTGTTCTCCTCCGGGAGAGTGCCGAAATAGGGCTCTAGATTGGATCTCGTGGTTCTGGAACTTGCGGCGGCTGGAATTGTGTTTCGATCGCTCCCCTAGGGTTTCTGGAATATCTGAGAATTTATAGAGCTGAGAGGTGGTGGAGGAGACCCCCATGGGTCCCACAACCCACCTGGGCGCGCAGGGGCCTCTGGCGCACCCTGGTGGGTTGTGGGCCCCATGGGCGTCCCCTCTGGTTCTTCCTTGGCTCCCAAGTTGTCTTCTAGTCAAACAATCTCCAATAAGTTTCACTGCGTTTGGACTTCGTTTGATAGGGATATTCTATGAAGTAAAAAACAAGCAAAAAACAGCAACTGGCACCGGGCACTATGTCAATAGGTTAGTCCCAAAAAATGATATAAAGTTGTTATAAAATGAAGGTAAAACATCCAAGTATGATAATATAACAGCATGGAACAATAAAAAATTATAGATACGTTGGAGACGTATCAACATCCCAAGCTTAATTCCTGCTCGTCCTCGAGTTGGTAAATGATAAAAACAGAATTTTTGATGTGGAATGCTGCCTAACATGTTCATCACATATTCTTTTCTTTTTGTATCATGGACATTTGGACTTTTAGATGGTTCAAAGCAACAGTCTATAATTGACATGAAGACTTCAATACTCAAGCATATCAACAAGCAACCATTTCTTTCAAAATATCAACACTAAAGAAAGCTATCCCTAGCCCATCATGCTCAATCATTGATCCATTCACGAAACACAATCGAATATTAGCTACATCCAATGCACAAGTATGATCATAGTGCTCCCTAGTTGGTGCTTTATAAGAGAAGATGGAGACTCAAATAAAAATAAAAATTGCATAAAAGAAAGTAGATATGCCCTTCGCAGAGGGAAGCAGAGATTTGTAGAGGTGCCAGAGCTCAAAGCTTAAATTGAGAGATAAAAAATTCTGAGAGGCATGCTTTTCCCGTCAACGAAAATGACTGAGTAGTTCCCAATACTTTCCATGCTAGATACATCATAGGCGGTTCCCAAACATAAAATAAAGTTTATTCCTTTTTCCACCATTCTTTCACAATCCATGGCTAGCCGTATCGACGGGTGCCTTCCATACCAACACTTTCCAAGGAATTTATTATTTGACAACATAAAGTAAATTTCTTTTTCATTTTGGGATTGGGCATCCCTATTACCACCACACTCTCGTGCAATGACAAGTGAATAAACAGTCATCTTGAGAATAACACATCTAGCATGGAAAAATATCGGCCACCCCCTGCCGCTTCATGACCGGTACGGGCACACAAAAAGGAAATTCATTTTGAAAATTAGAGTTGGCACATACAAATTTACTTAGAACGGCACGAACATACCGCTTATAGGTAGGTATGGTGGACTCATATGGCATAACTGGGTTTAAGGATTTTGGATGCACAATTAGTATTCCCACTTAGTACAAGGAAAGGCTAGCAAATAGATTGAGAAGCAAACAACCAAGAAATGAAAATTCTCATAAACGAGCATTAAGCATAACTAACACCAAATAATGCACCACAAGTAGGATGTAATTTCATTGCATAACTATTGACTTTCGTGCTTGCATAGGGAATCACAAACCTTAACACCAATATTCTTACTAAAGCATAATTACTCACCAACATGACTCACATATTACTATCATCATATCTCAAAGCTATTACAAAGAATCAAGTTTATTTTGTCCAATGATCTTCATGAAAGTTTTTATTATATCCCTCTTGGATATCTATCACTTTGGGACTAATTTCATATATTGCAATTGCTTTTGAAAAGCTGAAACAAATTTAAGTGAAGAACATGAGCATACAAATTTTCATCTCTCGAAATAATATAAGTGAAGCATGAGAGAATTTCTTCAAATTATTTATACTAACTCTCAAATTAATCTAAGTAAAGCATGAGAGTATTTCTTCAAAAATCAAAGCACCACCGTGCTTAAAAAGATATAAGTGAAGCACTAGAGCAATTCCATACCTCAAAAAATTTAAGTGAAGCACATAGAGCAATTCTAACAAATCATAGCATAATTTTGGCTCTCTCAAATAGGTGTGTCCAGCAAGGATAATTGTGACAAACTAAAAATCAAAATAAACAAGGACTCGTATAATACAAGATGCTCCAAGCAAAACTCATGATATGTGACGAATAAAAATATAGCTCCAAGTAAAATTACTGATGGTTGTTAGAAGAAAGAGGGGATGCCTTCCGGGGCATCCCCAAGCTTAGTTTCTTGGTTCTCCTTGAATATTATCTTGGGGTGCCATGGGCATCCCTAAGCTTAAGCTCTTTTCACTCCTTATTCCTTAATCCATTGAGATCTCACCCAAAACTTGAAAACTTCAATCACACAAAACTTAACAAAACCTTCCCGAGATCCGTTAGTATAAGAAAACCAAACTTTGCTTTAAGTAATGTTGAAAACCCATTCATATTTTGTTATTGCATTATACCTACTGTATTCTAACTTTACCATGGCTTATACTCCCCGATACAATCCATAGATTCATCAAAATAAGCACACAATGCAACGAAAACAGAATCTGTCAAAAACAAAACAGTCTGTAAAGACTCAAATTTTATTCATTCTTATATAAGTCCAAAACTTCTGAAAAATTAGGAAAACAGGGGCAATTTGTATATCAATCGTGTGTAAACAATTCAGAATTTGGTTGCATTGGCTCCTTGCCACTCCGTCGAGGGAGTGCAGGTGGGTTTTCAGCTTCTATAGCCGTCTTGTCCCATCGTCGAGGGGGGCGGTCAGGCTGGAGTGTCTGGGTGTGCCTCGGGGGTGCGGGCTTAAGGGCCTCATCGTCGAATTGCGGCAGCAGACACCGTTTTGGGTAGCTTTTGGTTTGGTCCTGCCGCTGATTGCCGAAGCCTTCTTCGGCTGCCAAGACCATCATCCACCTATCGTTGAGGGTATTCTGCTTGGCCTTTAGTTGCTGCTGCTTCTTCTTCAGGCTTCGGGCGATGGAGATAAGTTGCCGCTTGAACCGTTCCTGATCCAACGGGTCTTCAGGGACAATGAAATCCTCGGCTCCAAGGCTCTCCTCTTCCTCAGAAGGAGGGAGGTAGTTGCTGTCCTCGGAATCACTGAGGTCATCGGGGTCATCGTGCTCTTCGGAATAACCATTGTTGTCGTGGGCGTCAGGAATGGCTAGGTGCTCTTCGGGGGTGGCGTTGTCGCAGAGCTCCTCCATGTTGTCCATAGCGGCCTCATCTCCGGTGCCATTTGTGTCTGTGTTCAGGTTATCTTTCCTGCCCTTTCCACATCCACTAGATCACTTTCGTTGGCGTTGCATTTGGATGACTCCTTAGGGGTATCATCGCCATCCTCCTTGGGGGTGTCGACCATGTAGACGTCGTAGGTGGAAGTGGTGGTCCACTTTCCCGTGATGAGAGTGGTTGGGGAGGTTGTTGTATAGGCCATGGTGTCGACATCCTTGTCCATGTCCTCGGCCTCCTCAGAGGCATAAGCCAGCATATCGGTAAAATCTTCGACAGTGGCTACTAAGTGGGTGGTGAGTGGGAAGTAAAATTTCCCGTAGCCTGCCACAAGTCTGATTAGATCATAGACCGAGGACGGGCCATCCGTAATGTTCATTTTCTGGATCCAATCGAATGTCTCGTTCAACAGTGAGAGGTCAGCCGGATTCATCTTCTGGCGTCTTTCGGAGTTAACCAATCTAGTTGGCCAAAACTAAGATGGAGACCGCAAGATTGAACCCAAAACTAAGCACCTCTCCCATTGCAAGAAGAGCCAATCTAGTTGGCCAAACCAAACCGATAATTCAAAGAGAAATACAAAGATATCAAATCATGCATATAAGAATTCAGAGAAGATTCAAATAATATTCATAGATAATCTGATCATAAATCCACAATTCATCGGATCTCGACAAACACACCGCAAAAGAATATTACATCGGATAGATCTCCAAGAACATCGAGGAGAACATTGTATTGAAGATCAAAGAGATTGAAGAAGCCATCTAGCTACTAGCTATGGACCCGTAGGTCTGTGGTAAACTACTCACGCTTTTCATCTAAGGAGCTATCGTCAATAACTTCATAAATTTCTTCTTTTAACACTTCATCACAATTTTTAGATTCACGAATTTCAAGCAAAACTTCATAAAGATAATCTAGTGCACTCAACTCACTAGCAATTGGTTCTTCATAATTGAATCTTTTAAAAAGATTAGCAAGTGGATGAGGATCCATAAACTTTTTTATTCCTGATTTTCAATAAATACAAAATTATTCCAAGCAAACAAACCAAGTAAGACATAAAGGCAAATGAAAAGAAGGCAAATAAAAAGGCGAAGGAAAGAAGGGCGAATAAAAAGGCAAATCTTTTTGTGTTTTTCTGAAATTGTTTTAGAAGTGGGGGAGAGGAAAACGAGAGGCAAATGGCAAATAATGTAATGCAAGAGATGAGAGTTTATGGTGGGTACTTGGTAGGCTTGATGTAGAACCTCTGTAACACCCCTGTGTAATAAGCACTGTGACATAATGATAATCATGCCAAGTCATACCCATTTGCAATGCTAGATCACAGTGGTTAGACACTTCATTTCAAACTCCTCTCTGAAATAAATTCAAATTCAAAATGAAAATAAAAGTTGCTCTAAATTGAAAACAAAAATGTTCATCTTGTTGGCAATATTCCAAAACAAATGTTGTTAAGGAACACAACATCACCATCAACTTGAAATGGACCAGAGCAATTTAAACAGAGCCAAAACAGCAAGTTAAATACCCTTTTCATTTTTTTGAAAAGTCCAAATGATCTCCAAAAATTCCCAAACTTTTTGTGACACTGTCTAAAAGCACCAGGGATTTATTGGGACACTCCCCATATTTTTCCAAATTGAAATGGGTGCCTGAATAATTATCTCTCTCTCTGTGGAATAGATAAAAGAAAAACAGAAATAAAAGAAAAGGTTAAAGTCACTTACCTGGAGCCGGCCCAGCCCACCTCCCTCACCTATTCCCCTCCTGCATGTCACCACCGCCATGGCCGCGCTCGCCGCACCGCTCGCTGCTCGCCACCACGATGAGCACGAGTGGGGCGAGGGGATAAGAACACCCCCGTTCCTCTCCCCTGGACACCTCCCTCATTCGGCGCCCTCTCCTCCCTCTCTCCACCGCTTGCTCGCCCCTCTCCTCTCTGTTCCGAGCGGGCTCGCCGCCGTTCGTCACCCGCAGACGCGACCACCGGCCTCTCCTCGACGCCGCTCCGTGTCCATCTGCTCCGTGGGCGAGCACCACTTCGCCTGCACCCAGCCACGCAAGCAGGAGCTCACCGCAGCGCTGGGTCAAGGCCGTCTTCAACCTTCGGGCACCGATGGCGCCGCCGTCGATTCACCGCCGCTGCAGCTCCTAAACTTTCACCGGGCCCTCTTGCGCCTACCCTGTGAGCTCCTCCTCTTTTCCCCTCTCTTCCCCACGCGTTCCCGTCGCCGTCGAAGCCGTGCTCGAAATGCCCGAACACCACGCCGCCGACGAGCTCGTGGTCGTGGCCATAGCCACTGCCACGCTCGCCCGAGCTCCCCAGTGAGCTCAGTGATCTTCTCTGGTGCCGCCCATGCTCTCGGCTCGATCTTTCGTGGCCCCTCGCACCATTTCCGTCGGGACCCGAACGCCGTCACCGCCATGGCTCGACGCTGGCGCGTTTCCGGCCACCCCCACTCGTTTTGACACCGTAGATGGATGCGCGAGCTCTCCAGCTTCCGAACGCACCTGGCCACGATCCGAACGGGGCGCCACAGCCCTTTTCCGGCCAGTCCCGAGCTCCTCCGCCGCGATCCGCGTCGCCGGAGTTCCACCGCCGGCCACGCTGACGTGGCCGCCTCGGGGCCACCCTCTGGGTCGCTGACCGGTGGCCCCCACAAGCCCCTGGGTCCCGTTGACCCAGTCAAATGCTGACTGGGCAACACCCAGTCACTACCAGAGGGCCCCACATGGGCCGAGTTGACCGGCCAGCGGGTCTTTTGACCGCTGACGCTAGGATGACGTCATAATTCAATTTCTCATAATAAAAATAATTCCAGGAAATCCTTTAATCTTTAAAAATTCATATCTTTTAAACCGTAGCTCAGATCGAAAAAGTTCAAACATGAAAGTTGCTCAGAACGACGAGACGAAGCCGGTTACGTGGTCTGTTCGTCCGTCACACGTCCCTAACTATCCGAACATGGAACCGATCCCCTCCGGTCATCTGTCCGACAAATGTCCGAAACCGGGAAAACATTCCCGGATGGATTCCTCCTTCCTCGGTGACATGCAACCTTACGTTAGGACACACCCGGCACTGCGTATTGTCATGTCGTACTTTGTGTAGCACCTGTTTGCTCTGTATTTACTGTTTCCTTCCCCTCTTCTCTCTCGTTAGATCTCGGTACCGATGTAGCCTCCGAGATCGACGCAGCTCCAGTGATTGGCTGCACTTCTGACGACCTTGCCCTTGCCGCCGAGCAACCAGGCAAGCCCCCCCTTTGATCATCCCGATTTCACCTATTCTAATATCTCATGCTTGCATTAGATTTTGCTACTGTAATTGATTGCTCCTATTCTGCTGCATAGCCTGTTTATTGTAACCTGTTTTGTTACCCTCATGGATATCCTAGACTGTATAGTATAGGCTGGGTAGAGACCCATTAGTGACCCCCACTTTATCCCGACTGCCCCGCTGGAGTTTCAGAAGACCCGACCAATGGGATCGAAGATCAGACCCCTGGCACCTCACCTCACTTCCTCTTTAGTTGCTCGACACTACTGGGTTACCGTCGAGTGCCGAGGGTGATACCTCGTCAGCACTTCTGATGATAACCTTGTAGGTTAGCTAATCGGTCGTGGTAAGCGAGGGTGATTCCTCCTACGCCACCCCCGATAATGACAAAGTCGTGCAACACCTCTAGTGTGGACCTCGAGGGTGATGCCTCTTACGTCCATCTTGATGTTACATCAGGTGGGAGTCCAACGAGGGTGATGCCTCGGATTCCCCTTGATACGGTGACCACACGGATGCCTTACATTATTGTTGATACTGATACTTGAGAAGGCGGGTCGACCCTGAGGGGTACCCGCGGATGATGGATAGTTACCCGTGAGTTATTCCACGAGGCGCGGCCGGGCATTCTTAGCCCTTGCAGCAAGTCCTCAAGACGGGGCGACGGGGTCACATCTTTCGTGATTCTCTGCTCGTTTCCGCAAGCCCCTAGTCCTAACGATTTGGATATTAATCTGAGCCGGCCTTTGGTCGGATAGCACTAACCATCACATGGGCATAGTATGGGCGTTCTGCATCGTAACATCAGCTGAAAGCTCTGTCAGACGTCCAGTTCAGCATGGCGGCACGGTCGGATCGCGCCGAGGCGCTGGTATCCACCCTGCGCGCAACGAGCCGGAGTGCACAGGGCGATGGCCCAGGACCCCTGAGCACTTAGGAGGTAGACCGACGGGGACCTCTCTGCTGAGCTGTAGGTAGGGTTGCGGTGTGTCGTTTGGCTGAGGCCGGGCATGACCCAGGAAAGTGTGTCCGGCCGGAGTTAAGCGAGCGTGGTGGGTAAGTTGGTGCACCCCTGCAGGGAAGAAACTTCTATCGATAGCCGGTCCTACGGTAAAGGACACTCGGAGTTGTATCCCGATCGGTACAGCTAGAATTGAGATGATACCTGGATATGTGGCTCCGGGATCGCTTTCTCGCAGGGAGACGAGGAAGGATCTCTGGGCGAGACTGTTGCTTGTTATTACCACTACTATATTATACTATGCTATTCTGTACTCTTCTAATGCTGCAAGACGCTCGAAGATGCTGGAAGGTGATTGAAGATGCTAGTCTTCGATAGGACTAGGCTTTCCTCTCTATTCTAGCATTTCTACAGCCCAGTCCACATATACAACCTTCCTTTGATAATGATGCATATGTAGTGTAGATCCTTGCTTGCTGAGTACTTCAGAGTACTCACGGTTGCTTTGCTTTCTTTTTCTCCCCCTATCAGTTTGTCGAGACCAGTTGACGGAGCCCCTGAGACAGCTGCACCATCGACTACTACTACTACCCCGAGGATGGCTTCTTCTACGAGTTGGCTGTCGACCAGGAGTAGGTTCGGAGGGTCCTAGGCAGGAGGCCTAAGCCTTTCGATTGTAGTGTTTTATTTTGCCCCGCCTTTCTAAAGGCCTTTCTGTCTTTCTTTTATATCTGTACTCAGATATCTGATGCTTCCGCTGATGCTTGTATGCCATCGAGCTATGTATTCGAGCCCTCGAGGCCCTGGTTTGTAATATAAAGCTTGTATGACTTTATTTATGTTTTAGAGTTGTGTTGTGGTATCTTCAAGTGAGTCCTTAGGCTTGATCGTGTGCATTTGCGTGTATGATTAGTGCACGATTAAGCCGGGGGCGTCACGGGTTGGTATCAGAGCCGACTGCCTCTAGGGATTCCCCTTTCCAACTCCTTGGCCGAAGTTGAGTCTAGTGGTCCAAAACTGTTTTACTAACTTGGCTGTGTGGCTTACGGGCCCACGTCGCCAATTGGGTGGTATTAGGATCTTTTACTCCTCGACCTTTACTCTGGGACTCTACTCTCTCTTCTTTTCGGGTTAAAATTTTACTAACTCCAACATTAGGTTCTCGTGATCACATCCACCCGGAGTTCTAAAGTTATCCCCCCTTGCTTCAAGATTGTGGGCCAGGTTCTGCTTAGAGGATCCTCTTATCGAGGGCACCCTGTGTTGTCACTTGCAGATTCCTCGCTCCTACAGTTTTCTCCGACGTTGATGTAGCCTTTGCTATGTCTCGTTGTGTACTTCCTTACCGCGTGCCTGCGCGCCGCCTAGTTGTCTAGCCTTCTCTTTTCAGCTGTCGTAATGCCGGATTGTAACCGAGGCTATGTGTGGATTTGAATGTCTGGTGCGAATATGATGAAGTATCTATTGCACTTCCTTCTATTGTGCACCTTACTTCATGAATCATTCCATACACCTGCAGTTTTCTTGCTAAACTGCCCCTGTTGATTTGGCAGGATGGCTGACGATCCTCCACCTCCATCTTATATTGCTGAAATGAGGCAGCAGTTTGAACTCAACCGTCAGTTTATGACCGGAGTATTGGCTCAGTTCCCAACTCGAAATGCTCAGCAACAGACTGCTCCAATAACTTTGCCAGAATTCGTGCGCCTCAACCCGTCTGTTTTTCGCAGCTCCACCAATCCTATGGATGCTGATTATTGGCTTCGTGACATCATGTTTGAGATGGAGTCAGCTAACGTTGCCCCTGACAGTTATGTCACCTTTGCGACATTTCACTTGAAGGGTCCAGCTGCTCAATGGTGGGAAAACCACAAGAGTATGATGCCTGCTAAATCTGTACCCACTTGGCAAGAATTCTAGTCAGCTTTTCGTGCATGGTACATTCCTCAAGGTCTGATCGACCAGAAGAAACAGGAGTTCCGTAAACTCACACAGGGCACAATGACTGTGGATGAATATCAGAGGAAATTTCTCGAATTATCCTGCTATGCTAAAGATGATGTCGACACTGACGCACGTAAGCAGGAGAAATTCCGGGAAGGACTACGTTCCGATATACAGCTCGCACTTCTTGTCCATGATTGTGAGGACTTTGCGACACTTGTCAGTCAAGCCTACCGAGTTGAAACTGGTCTGGCTAAATATCAGGAGTCGCTCAAACGCACTCGTGAAGTAGGCTCATCTTCGGGTCAGCCTGTTCAGAAACGCCGAGTCTAGATCCCACACAATGTTCATCACCGACCTGCCCCTGCACCGAGACCATCTTATGTTGCACCTCGTCTTCCTTCACCGCCGAGATAGCTAACAGTTTAGGATGGACAGCCTAGTGCTATGGCATCTCCTCAGGTTGCACCACGTCCTCCTGTTGGTCGAAAGAAGAGCTGTCGGAACCGTCGTCTCAGAAGCTCTAATGCCAGTTCGTCTGCTATAGCTCGAGGTCAAGTCACCCATGTCAAGATTGAAGAAGCTCGCGAGTCACCAAAGATTGTGATGGGAACCCTTCGCGTTAATTCAGTGCTAGCTTCTGTTCTTTTTGATTCAGGAGCATCGCATGCTTTTGTGTCCCAACAATTTGCTCAGTTGCATGGGTTAGGTACGGAAAATTTGTCCACTCCTTTAGCGATTCAATCCCCGGGGTCTAAGTGGCAAACCTCAATAGTAAGCCCCCACAACCACATTGAGATTGGAGGTCTACTTTTTCCGGCTTCCCTTATTGTGCTCGGACCTTCCAACATTGACATCATTCTTGGTATGGATTGGTTGACAGCGAATAAAGCTTTGATTGACTGTGCCACTAAGACAGTCCAGCTCACTCACCCTTCTGGACAAACAATCAGATACTCAGCTCGAACATCTCAGGATGCCGAGAATCAGATATATGTTCTGAATGCATTGAACGCTTCACCTCTTGAAGGCATTGAGAACATTCCAGTTGTTCATGATTTTCAAGATGTCTTTCCAGAAGAACTTCCAGGAATTCCCCCTGCCAGAGCTGTCGAGTTTGTCATCGACTTGAAACCAAGCACTACCCCTATTGCGAAGCGTCCTTATAAGATGCCTCCGCACCACCTTCTTGAACTCAAGGAAGAGATCGACAAGTCACTTAAGAAAGGCTTCATCCGCCCCAGTTCCTCTGCTTGGTGAGCACCTTCACTCTTTGTAAAGAAGAAGGATGGTACAAATCGATTGGTTCAGGATTACCGACCTATCAACCAAGCAACGATTCAGAACAAGTATCCGCTTCCCAGAATCAACGATCTGTATGATCAACTTGCTGGTTCCTCAGTATTCTCTAAGCTTGATTTGAGATTGGGATACCACCAGATCCGAGTTCGTGAAGAGGATATTCCGAAGACAGCATTCGTTACTCGCTATGGTTCTTATGAGTACACTGTCATGTCCTTCGGTCTGACTAATGCTCCAGCTACCTTCTCCCGGTTAATGAATTACATCTTCATGGATTATCTCGACAAATTCGTCGTGGTATATCTGGACGATATTCTGGTTTATTCGAAGAATGAAGAAGAACATGCCGAACATCTTCGGCTTGTACTGGAGAAGCTGCGTGAACACCAACTGTATGCCAAGTTTTCCAAATGCGAGTTCTGGTTATCTGAAGTGACATACCTTGGCCATGTGATTTCAAAAGATGGCATAGCTGTTAACCCAGAACGAGTTCAAGCTATTCTGGACTGGAATCCCCCGAAGAACGTCAAGCAAGTGAGAAGTTTTCTTGGTCTTGCAAGCTATTGCCGCCGCTTTGTCGAGAATTTCTCAAAGATTGCTAAGCCTTTGACTGATTTGCTTCACAAGGGCGTTAAGTTTGAATGGACAGAAAAATGTCAGGAAAGTTTTCAAACACTCAAAGACAGGCTAACATCTGCCCCAGTACTTGCTCCTCCAGATTCTCGCAAAGATTTTGTGATCTATTGTGACGCGTCCCGTGAAGGATTAGGCTGTGTCCTAATGCAGGAGCGAAAAGTGATTGCCTATGGCTCTCGACAATTGCGTCCACATGAAGAGAATTATCCGGTACATGATCTAGAACTAGCTGCTGTCATCTATGCACTGCAGTTGTGGCGACATTACCTCCTCGGTAATCGTTGCGAGATCTACACAGACCATAAAAGTCTGAAGTACTTGTTCACTCAGCCATCTTTAAACCTCCGTCAGCAAAGATGGATGGAGACCATTGCGGACTTTGACTTGGGTATTTCTTATACCCCTGGCAAGGCTAATGTAATGGCTGATGCGTTGAGCCGCAAATCCTATTGCTGTGAACTTGAAGTTCAGCTAGAGCAACCACTCCTGTATGAAGAGCTTCGAAAGCTAAATATCGAGATAGTTCCTCAAGGATACCTATCAACCTTGGTTGTTGAACCAGACCTTGAGAAGGCTGTTAAGAGTGCACAAGCTAAAGATGCTGAAGTTGGTTTGATGAAGAGAGATCTTCACCTGGAAAAGTACAGGGATTTCACGCTGTCTGAAGATGGAACCTTGTATTTCAGAGACCGTATTGTAGTACCTCGCTTCGAGCTTATGACTGACAAAGTCATGAAGGAGGCACATGATACCCCGCTGTCTATTCATCCGGGTAGCACCAAGATGTATCGTGATCTTCGACAAAGGTACTGGTGGTCTAGAATGAAGCAGGATATTGCTTGTTATGTTGCTGAATGTGATGTTTGCCGTCGCGTTAAAGCAGAACATCAGAAGCCTGTTGGAATTCTGCAACCGCTCCCTATTCCCTTGTGGAAGTGGGATAAAGTGCAGATGGATTTCATTACTGGTCTTCCCAAGTCTCAGAAAGGTCACGATGCTATTCTTGTCGTCGTCGACCAACTTTCTAAAGTTGCACATTTTCTGCCTGTCAAGGAGACGATCACTGCTAGTTAGTTAGCAGAATTATACATCTCCAGAATTGTTTCACTCCACGGTATTCCGAAAGAGATCAGTTCGGACCATGGCGGCCTTTTCACTTCCAAGTTCTGGGAAAGTTTCCAACAAGCTATGGGAACTCATATCACCTGGAGTTCAGCATATCATCCTCAATCCCAAGGCCAAGTCGAACGAGTAAATCAAGTACTTGAAGACATGCTGCGAGCTTGTGTTATTTCTTTCGGTAAGAAGTGGGAAGAATCTCTCCCGTATGCCGAGTTCTCTTATAACAACAGCTATCAAGCCAGCTTGAAAATGGCCCCCTTCGAAGTTCTATATGGACGTAAGTGTCGAACCCCTCTGAATTGGTCAGAAACTGGGGAACGACCGCTCGTGGGTCCGGATATTATCCAACACGCTGAAGAGCAAGTCCGCATAGTCCGAGAAAATCTCAAGGCGGCTCAGGACCACCAGAAGAGCAACTATGATCGCAAACGATGGGGTTTGACTTATCAACCTGGCGATCAAGCTTATCTGCGTGTCACTCCCCTGAAGGGCACTCATTGTTTTGGAATCAAGGGCAAGTTAGCTCCCCGCTATATTGGTCCTTTTCGCATAGTTGCAAGACGTGGACAGGTGGCATATAAATTGGAGTTGCCGCCGCAATTCTCTCATATCCACGATGTCTTCCACGTATCACAGCTTCGTAAATGCTTTAAGGAGTCTCCGCACAGAGCAGTGGATCACTAGATGCTCGAATTGCAAGATGATCTATCTTATAAGGAGCATCCCATCCGCATTCTCGATGAAGCTGAACGTTGAACCCGTCAGAAGGTCACCAAGTTCTTGAAAGTGCAGTGGTCAAATCATACCGAAGATGAATCCACTTGGGAACGCGAGGATAACCTCCGTGCTGAATACCCCGACCTCTTTCCTTCTACCTCTTGAATTCTCGGGACGAGAATTTTTTTTAGAGGAGGAGAATTTGTAACACCCCTGTGTAATAAGCACTGTGACATAATGATAATCATGCCAAGTCATACCCATTTGCAATGCTAGATCACAGTGGTTAGACACTTCATTTCAAACTCCTCTCTGAAATAAATTCAAATTCAAAATGAAAATAAAAGTTGCTCTAAATTGAAAACAAAAATGTTCATCTTGTTGGCAATATTCCAAAACAAATGTTGTTAAGGAACACAACATCACTATCAACTTGAAATGGACCAGAACAATTTAAACAGAGCCAAAACAGCAAGTTAAATGCCCTTTTCATTTTTTTGAAAAGTCCAAATGATCTCCAAAAATTCCCAAACTTTTTGTGACACTGTCTAAAAGCACCAGGGATTTATTTGGACACTCCCCATATTTTTCCAAATTGAAATGGGTGCCTGTATAATTATCTCTCTCTCTGTGGAATAGATAAAAGAAAAACAGAAATAAAAGAAAAGGTTAAAGTCACTTACCTGGAGCCGGCCCAGCCACCTCCCTCACCTGTTCCCCTCCTGCGTCTCACCACCGCCATGGCCGCGCTCGCCGCACCGCTCGCTGCTCGCCACCACGACGAGCGCGAGTTGGGCGACGGGATAAGCACACCCCCGTTCCTCTCCCCTAGACACCTCCCTCATTCGGCGCCCTCTCCTCCCTCTCTCCACCGCTTGCTCGCCCCTCTCCTCTCTGTTCCGAGCGGGCTCGCCGCCGTTTGTCACCCGCAGACGCGACCACCGGCCTCTCCTCGATGCCGCTCCGTGTCCATCTGCTCCGTGGGCGAGCGCCACTTCGCCTGCACCCAGCCACGCAAGCAGGAGCTCACCGCAGCGCTGGGTCAAGGCCGTATTCAACCTTCGGGCACCGATGGCGCCGCCGTCGATTCACCGCCGCTGCAGCTCCTAAACTTTCACCGGGCCCTCTTGCGCCTACCCTGTGAGCTCCTCCACTTTTCCCCTCTCTTCCTCGCGCGTTCCCGTCGCCGTCGAAGCCGTGCTCGAAATGCCCGAACACCACGCCGCCGACGAGCTCGTGGTCGTGGCCAAAGCCACTGCCACGCTCGCCCGAGCTCCCCAGTGAGCTCAGTGATCTTCTCTGGTGCCGCCCATGCTCTCGGCTCGATCTTTCGTGGCCCCTCGCACCATTTCCGTTGGGACCCGAACGCCGTCACCGCCACGGCTCGACGCCGGCGCGTTTCCGGCCACCCCCACTCGTTTTGACGCCATAGATGGATGCGCGAGCTCTCCAGCTTCCGAACGCACCTGGCCGCGGTCCGAACGGGGCGCCACAGCCGTTTTCCGGCGAGTCCCGAGCTCCTCCGCCGCGATCCGCGTCGCCGGAGTTCCACCGCCGGCCGCGCTGACGTGGCCGCCTCGGGACCACCCTCTGGGTCGCTGACCGGTGGCCCCCACAAGCCCCTGGGTCCCGTTGACCCAGTCAAATGCTGACTGGGCAACACCGAGTCACTGCCAGAGGGCCCCACATGGGCCCAGTTGACCGGTCAGCGGGTCTGTTGACCGGTGACGCAATGCTGACGCCAGGATGACGTCATAATTCAATTTCTCATAATAAAAATAATTCCAGGAAATCCTTTAATCTTTAAAAATTCATATCTTTTAAACCGTAGCTCAGATCGAAAAAGTTCAAACATGAAAGTTGTTCAGAACGACAAGACAAAGCCGGATACGCGGTCCGTTCATCCGTCACACGTCCCTAACTATCCGAACATGGAACCGATCCCCTCCGGTCATCTGTCCGACAAATGTCCGGAACCGGGAAAACATTCCCGGATGGATTCCTCCTTCCTCGGTGACATGCAACCTTACGTTAGGACACACCCGGCACTGCGTATTGTCATGTCGTACTTTGTGTAGCACCTGTTTGCTCTGTATTTACTGTTTCCTTCCCCTCTTTTCTCTCGTTAGATCTCGGTGCCGACGTAGCCTCCGAGATCAACGCAGCTCTAGTGATTGGCTGCACTTCTGACGACCTTGCCCTTGCCGCCGAGCAACCAAGCAAGCCCCCCCTTTGATCATCCCGATATCGCCTATTCTAATATCTCATGCTTGCATTAGATTTTGCTACTGTAATTGATTGCTCCTATTCTGCTGCATAGCCTGTTTATTGTAACCTGTTTTGTTACCCTCATGGATATCCTAGACTGTATAGTATAGGCTGGGTAGAGACCCATTAGTGACCCCCACTTTATCCCGACTGCCCCGCTGGAGTTTCAGAAGACCCGACCAACGGGATCGAAGATCAGACCCTTGGCACCACACCTCACTTCCTCTTTAGTTGCTCGACACTACTGGGTTACCGTCGAGTGCCGAGGGTGATACCTCGTCAGCACTTCTGATGATAACCTTGTAGGTTAGCTAATCGGTCGTGGTAAGCGAGGGTGATTCCTCCTACACAACCCTCGATAATGACAAAGTCGTGCAACACCTCTAGTGTGGACCTCGAGGGTGATGCCTCTTACGTCCATCTTGATGTTACATCAGGTGGGAGTCCAACGAGGGTGATGCCTCGGATTCCCCTTGATACGGTGACCACACGGATGCCTTACATTATTGTTGATACTGATACTTGAGAAGGCGGGTCGACCCTGAGGGGTACCCGCGGATGATGGATAGTTACCCGTGAGTTATTCCACGAGGTGCGGCCGGGCATTCTTAGCCCTTGCAGCAAGTCCTCGAGACGGGGCGACGGGGTCACATCTTTCGTGATTCTCTGCTCGTTTCCGCAAGCCCCTAGTCCTAACGATTTGGATATTAATCTGAGCCGGCCTTTGGTCGGATAGCACTAACCATCATGTGGGCATAGTATGGGCGTTCTGCATCGTAACATCAGACGAAAGCTCTGTCAGACGTCCAGTTCAGCATGGCGGCACGGTCGGATCACGCCGAGGTGCTGGTATCCACCCTGCACGCAACGAGCCGGAGTGCACAGGGCGATGGCCCAGGACCCCTGAGCACTTAGGAGATAGGCCGACGGGGACCTCTCTGCTGAGCTGTAGGTAGGGTTGCGGTGTGTCGTTTGGCTGAGGCCGGGCATGACCCAGGAAAGTGTGTCCGGCCGGAGTTAAGCGAGCGTGGTGGGTAAGTTGGTGCACCCCTGCAGGGAAGAAACTTATATCGATAGCCGGTCCTACGGTAAAGGACACTCGGAGTTGTATCCCGATCGGTACAGCTAGAATTGAGATGATACCTGGATATGTGGCTCCGGGATCGCTTTCTCGCAGGGAGACGAGGAAGGATCTCTGGGCGAGACTGTTGCTTGTTATTACCACTACTATATTATACTATGCTATTCTGTACTCTTCTAATGCTGCAAGACGCTCGAAGATGCTGGAAGGTGATTGAAGATGCTAGTCTTCGATAGGACTAGGCTTTCATCTCAATTCTAGCATTTCTGCAGCCCAGTCCACACATACAGCCTTCCTTTGATAATGATGCATATGTAGTGTAGATCCTTGCTTGCTGAGTACTTCAGAGTACTCACGGTTGCTTTGCTTTCTTTTTCTCCCCCTATCAGTTTGTCGAGGCCAGTTGACGGAGCCCCTGAGACAGCTGCACCGTTTACTACTACTACCCCGAGCATGGCTTCTTCTATGAGTTGGCTGTCGACCAGGAGTAGGTTCGGAGGGTCCTAGGCAGGAGGCCTACGCCTTTCGATCGTAGTGTTTTATTTTGCCCCGCCTTTCTAAAGGCCTTTCTGTCTTTCTTTTATATCTGTACTCAGATATCTGATGCTTCCGCTGACGCTTGTATGCCATCGAGCTATGTATTCGAGCCCTCGAGGCCCTGGTTTGTAATATAAAGCTTGTATGACTTTATTTATGTTTTAGAGTTGTGTTGTGGTATCTTCAAGTGAGTCCTTAGGCTTGATCGTGTGCATTTGCGTGTATGATTAGTGCACGATTAAGCCGGGGGCGTCACAGGTTGGTATCAGAGCCGACTGCCTCTAGGGATTCCCCTTTCCAACTCCTTGGCCGAAGTTGAGTCTAGTGGTCCAAAACTGTTTTACTAACTTGGCTGTGTGGCTTACGGGCCCACGTCGCCAATTGGGTGGTATTAGGATCTTTTACTCCTCGACCTTTACTCTGGGACTCTACTCTCTCTTCTTTTCGGGTTAAAATTTTACTAACTCCAACATTAGGTTCTCGTGATCACATCCACCCGGAGTTCTGAAGTTATCCCCCCTTGCTTCAAGATTGTGGGCCAGGTTCTGCTTACAGGATCCTCTTATTGAGGGCACCCTGTGTTGTCACTTGCAGATTCCTCACTCCTACAGTTTTCTCCGACGTTGATGTAGCCTTTGCGATGTCTTGTTGTGTACTTCCTTACCGCGTGCCTGCGCGCCGCCTAGTTGTCTAGCCTTCTCTTTTCAGCTGTCGTAATGCCGGATTGTAACCGAGGCTATGTGTGGATTTGAATGTCTGGTGCGAATATGATGAAGTATCTATTGCACTTCCTTCTGTTGTGCACCTTACTTCATGAATCATTCCATACACCTGCAGTTTTCTTGCTAAACTGCCCCTGTTGATTTGGCAGGAAGGCTGATGATCCTCCACCTCCATCTTATATTGCTGAAATGAGGCAGCAGTTTGAACTCAACCGTTAGTTTATGACCGGAGTATTGGCTCAATTCCCAACTCAAAATGCTCAGCAACAGACTGCTCCAATAACTTTGCCAGAATTCGTGCAACAAACTAAGCACCTCTCCCATTGCAAGAAGAACCAATCTAGTTGGCCAAACCAAACCGATAATTCGAAGAGAAATACAAAAATATCAAATCATGCATATAAGAATTCAGAGAAGATTCAAATAATATTCATAGATAATCTGATCATAAATCCACAATTCATCGGACCTCGACAAACACACCGCAAAAGAATATTACATCGGATAGATCTCCAAGAACATCGAGGAGAACGTTGTATTGAAGATCAAAGAGAGAGAGAAGAAGTCATCTAGCTACTAGCTATGGACCCGTAGGTCTGTGGTAAACTACTCACGCTTCATCGGAAGGGCAATAGAGTTGATGTAGAAGCCCTCCGTGGTTGAATCCCCCTCCGGCAGGATGCCGAAAAAGGCCCCAAGATGGGATCTCATGGGTACAGAAGGTTGCGGCAGCGGAAAAGTATTTTGGTGGACGCCTCTGGTCGTTTGGGAATATTTCTGAATTTTTAGGCCAAGAATTAGGGTTGGAGGAGCTTCGAGGGGCCCACAAGCCCTCAGGGCGCGCCCCTGAGGCTTGTGGCATCCTCGGGACTCCTCTGAGTTCATCTCCAAGTCCTGCGTGTGTCTTCTGGTCCAAGAAAAATCATCGCGAAAGTTTTATTCCGTTTGGACTCCATTTGTTATTCCTTTTCTGTAAAACTCAAAAACAAGGAAAAAACAGAAACTGGCACTAGGCTATGGGTTAATAAGTTAGTCCCAAAAATAATATAAAATAGCAGATTAATGCATATAAAACATCCAAAACAGATAATATAATAGCATGGAACAATAAAAAATTATAGATACGTTGGAGACGTATCAGCGGGCGCAGAGGAGGCAGTTTCCCTTTCGATGCTAAGGGAGCAAGGACAGGCGTGGGTTCCCAAGGAGCCCTCCAAAGGTTTCCATTCTGGTGCAACGAGACCAAGACCACGAGCTCGGCAGGATGGATGTCATCACCGAGCCCACCGCTGCATCACAACCAGAAGCTTTGCAGGCGAAGACCACCTTTCGTCAGGATACGATGTACCACTTGTCCCCTCTCGAATTGGCCACTGTGGAATCCCTTCCCGCCTAAGTTTTGAGGGAAGAGGACCGAGGCCACTATAAATATAGGTTAGCCACCACCGTAGAGGGGGACGACCGATTCCGCCCTCACCACTTGAGCCCTTGCGAGGTCGCTCAAACCACTGTACTAGTTCATCCTCAACCCCCTCATGAGGCCAATCCACCACAAAGAAGGAGTAGGGTTTTACACCGCAAGGTGGCCCAAACCTGGGTAAACTGCCGTGTCCATCTTCTTCCCCGCTCAAGCGTGTATCCAGCGAGGCTAGGCCATAGGGCGATGAGCTCGAGGCTTGAGAGGTCGAGATCTTTGCACACGCCCAAGAGTTCGAACTTTCTTGGGTCTGCGGAGTCCTGAATCCGACATTTGGCGTGCTAGGTAGGGGTGTGTTGAAGTCCTTCTTCCACCTCCGCTTCATCTCCACTCCGTCACTCCCATGGCCGACGCACGCCGTGTCCGCGCCGAGTGCTGGGCGGCTCGTGTCGCCCAGACGGCACCCGTGGGCAACAACGCTCCTCGCCGCTCTCCCTCCCCTGTGGCCAACGATGCCACTGACCCTGCTACTCACGAGCAGCAGGATTCGTCGCTGCCACCCTCTATGCGCCATGATGGTCACACAGCTACTCCGTCGCCTACTTCCGCCACGACGTCATCTTCCCGCATCCGCCGCGGGCCGGCAAACGCGCAGGCTGTGCTGCTCATGGCGTGCGAACTGCTGCGCTACCGCCCCGCCAACGACTGGCTTGGCCTCATCACCGAGATCGTCAGTGCCGCTGGTGAAGTCCCTGCACCGTCCTGCTTGCTCCTTCCCCCGCCATCCAAGGTGGGCGACGTGGCCCACGCGTGATGCACCCCAGCACGACCCGCCGCGCGGAGCGCCGGCACGTGATGAAGCGAGCTGCCAGGTGATCCTGCGGCCGCATGCCAATGCGCGCACGCTCTCAGCGCCACAGTGGCAACACTAGGACCACACGCCACCGGAGGTTGCGGTGTGTGGGCGTCAAGACCCAGCTCACCCCGTGCGCGTTGCTCCCGTGAGCGCGGCGGGCTGCCGCGCCTTCACCCCGGAGTTGCGTCGCGTCGTCTGGCCCGACAAGTTCAAGCTAGACCTGCACCCGCGTTACGACGGCACCCCCGACCCCGCGGAGTTCCTCCAACTCTACTCGCTGAGCATCGAGGCAGCCAACGATGATGAGAAGGTTATGGCAAACTGGTTCCCCATGGCCCTCAAGGACGGCACGCGCTCTTGGCTCCTGCACCTCCCGGAGGAATCGATCTCCTCCTGGGATGAACTTCGCGAGCGTTTCATCGCCAACTTCCAGGGCACCCATGACTGCGCTCCTGCAGTGGGTGACCTGCGGTGCGTGAAGCAACAGCCTAGCGAGACCTTGCACAAGTACATACACCGTTTCACGAACATTCGCCTCAAGATTCCGAAGGTGTCGGAAGAGGCCATCATCTCGGTATTCTCTTATGGCGTCCGGGACGTCAAGATGAAAGAGGAGCTCGCCATCCATGAGGACCTATGCTTGGCCCTAGAGATGTTCAACATGGCGAACAAGTGCGCAAGGGCCAAGGAAGGGCGCCTCTCCCTCCTTGAGCTTTCGGAGGCCGGTCCTGAAGACAAGAAGGCCAAGGCTAAGGAGGCAAAGCGCAAGGGCCCCGCTGTGCTCGCGGCCAAGCCTGAGATGAAACGCGGCCGTGACCACGATGAGCCTCCAAGGGGCAACCGCCCGCTCTGCATCTTCCACAACATTCACAGCCACAACACCAATGACTGCCAGGAGCTCAGGGCACTTCGCGATAGCGTGGTGACCGTGGCTACGGCCGTGGAGGAGGTCGCTAGGACAACCACGACCCTTGCCAGGACTGGCGCTACCAGCCTCGCGAGGACTGCTGGCGTGATGAGCCTCACGATGCGCCCTGGTGCGATCAGCCTCATGAGGCCCGTCCTCAAGGCAACGCCGGCCTCCCTCCGCTGCCGCCGCCACAAAGGAGGAATGACGACAACCGGCAGGATGATGGGGCTGGGGGCTTCCAGGAGCCTCGGGCGATCGCGTGCATTCTATGCGGTGCTCAGGCCCCCGCTTCACATTGCATCTTCAAGCAGTTCTCTCGTGAGGTGAACGCGGCCCTCCTGAAGCTTGAGGCCGCGCGTCCCCTCAAGTGGTCACAGTACGCTATCATCTTTGATTCCAAGGATCACCTCAAGTGCTCGGCCACCGGAGGCGCGCTTCCCATGCTCTGCACGCCCACCATCAGCAACATCCTCATCACCAAGACCCGCATCGATGGTGGTGCGGGGCTCAATGTTCTCTCTGTCAAGACGTTCGAGACGCTCCAAGTGCCTTACGACCAGCTCCTGCCAACCAAGCCTTTCTCAGGGGTGACCAACGGCTCCATCGTCCCCCTGGGGCAGATACGCCTTCCAGTCACCTTCGGCAGGCGCAACAACTACCACACCGAGCTCATTGACTTTGACGTCGCCCACATCGGCCTCCCGTACAACGCCATCCTTGGGTATCCGGCCCTTGCCAAGTTCATGGCGGTGACCAAGCACGGCTACAATGTCCTCAAGATGCCAGGGAGCGGCGGCATTAACACGGTCGCCTGCGATGAAAAAGATGCGGTGTGCTCCCTCAAGCACGCCTACCAGGCTGCGGCGGCCGAAAACTCTGATGATGAGGGCGCCGTCCTGTCTCCTAAGGCCACCCCCAAGAAGAAGAAGCAGCTCCTTCCCAAGAGCCGTCAGGTGCCTGAGGCCCCCGCAGGCGGTGCCTTGGGCCCCGCGCCCACTGCAGGGGCACCCTTTCCTCTCGCATAGGAAGGCGTGCCCGGCGTCCCCCTCAGGATGGCTCGGGGGCTTCCGCCTGGAGAGCCTCTGACCTGACCAGCGCGACGAGGGAGGTGCTCGGGCACCACTTGGAGGCGTGCTTCGATGCGCGTCCCCGCAAGCAAGACGCACGGCGCGAGGCGCCATGTGCGTGAGAGTTCATCACCAAGGCGATCCAGGAGTTTCAGGAGGCAAGGGCCATGCGCGGTGAGCGTCACCCTGCACGGCCTCCCAGTGCAGCTGCAGCCCCTGACACGGGCAGCGAGCTGTGCGTCTGCGTCAACATCCCAGGCCTCAACAGGGCCGCTTCGCAGGACCTCTTCTGGCCGTCGCGCATCGGCCGAAGTGGGGGCTACCCCTGCAGCTACGTCCGCATGCCGTTTGGCCTGCTGAACATGGGCACCACGTACTAGCGCCTCGCGCAGCGTGCTATGGCGTCTCACGAGGCTAGGCGCTTGGCAGTCCTGTCTCAGGAGGTCCCGGGCCCGTGCGAGCCTCCCAGACCTCGTGAGCCTCCCAGGCCTCAGGAGCCGACCGACTCATGAGGAACGATCATCGTGGCACGCGTCTTCAGCTACCCCGATGCTTCTACAACACTGGTGCCAGGTGACTTTTTGGTCTGTTCAATTGAGGGCGCCCCCCGGGCTGCATTATCCTCAGGCTGTCAGGGCCAGCCCCTACAGCTGTATCATTTTGCCTATGTATCATAACTAGCTTTGCCTTTATGAATTTCCTAAATATTCCAACTTGCATGACCGGTGCTTCGTCACCATGATGTCACTGCGCCTTCGCAAACCTGCCCGCGACCGCCTCATGATTAAGGACTGGCATGGCGTTTGTGCTCGGGTCCGTCCCTACAGCGTTGTTAAATCCAAGCGACCGAGCTCTGTCCCGCAGGCCAGCTCCCGTGCGCGTCACCTCCCGGGGTCCTTGGTGCCTTGTTCTCGCATGAGCTAATCGCGTGTGGACGAGTAAGGGCGCGCGGCCCGGTTCGTACAACCGCAGTTCGGCGCTTCGCCATTGCGAGAGCTGCGCGCCAGGTGTTTTTCCGTGGGATCGTTGCATGAGAAGACTTGGTATGGCGTCTGTGCTCGGGTCCGTCCCTGCAGTGTCGATAAAACCAATGGCTGAGCTCTGTCTGGCTGGACGGTCTCATTCACGTCACCTCCTGGGGTCATTGGTGTCCGGCCTTCTCATGCGATAACCTCCAGAGGGGCATTCGGCGCAGCTCCCCCCCCATAGGTTCCTAAAGCGCGCCTCATGCCAAAAATCCAGGCGCAACCAGCCTTGATGAAGGGCCTCCTGAGTCCCGCGCTAGCTCACGAGTGCCCACATACACCTCCTCCAGTTCTGCCGTGCTAGCCACGCGTACGAATGGGGCTGTACACGCCCCGGAGTCTCCCCCCGAGAGAACTCCCACCCACGCCCAAGTGGAAGCCCCATGCTCCGCGCTGGCGGACGACACGGTCGCACAGCGGCTATGCCCACGCCCAAGTGGAAGCCCCATGCTCCGCGCTGGTGGATAAACTACCGAGGGCGCCCTAGTAGCCGCACCAACCTCAGGATAGCCTATCAGCTCTTCGCATGGTCCTATCGCGCAGCTTTCCCAACAGGAGACACGCGCGAGGGGGCTGGGCACGGGGGTTGTGCTCAGGCCAGGCCTGGCACACCCCACCTCACCAGGTCCCTAGTACCTAGTCTTCTCGCGTCTCTCCTAGGAAAAAGCTGGTGAGGAAAGGTATGGAGGACTCCGGATCAACTTAGATGCTGCTCACGTTTCCTTCATGAGGGCTGTTCGTACGTCAAGGGGGACCCCTGAGCATCGCGACTCAGGGGCCTCACTAGTCACGTAGCCCCTCGCCCCTTGGTCTCGTCCTGCTGATCCGGGTGCCCAACGGCGGTCGAGGTATGCATGGGACTGGGCCCTGCCGACGCAAAACACAAAGGCAAACAAGAAGGAAATCAAGAACGGAAAGAAAATCACGGAGTTCTAGCAGTTATTACAAGCGCGAAGTGTTCCACAAATTCAAACAGTAGTTTTACGCCTCCACGAGGTACGGTAAATGTTGCAGGATAAAATTAGGAGGAAGTGCCACCACCACCTTGACCATCACCGTCGCTTGCCCCGGTCGCTGGAAGCCCGTCATCGACATCGCTGCCGCCATCCTCGCCGCTGCCGACCTCTGCCGCCGGAGCCTCTGGGTCGGGAATGCAGAGGAACTTCTTCAGCAGCACGTCCACCTGATCCTTCACGGCCCCAGCGACAGTGGCACGGGCCTCAGGAGCCACCGGGCGGATCACCGCGTCGAAGTCGAAGCCTGGGTCCTGGAGGTGGAGGTGGCTGAAGATGCGCATCGCAGCTGCGGTGAAGAGCGAGTGATACTCCTCCTCCATGATGGAGTCTACTTTGGCGCCGGCGCCCTTAAGCGCTTTGGCAAGCTTGGAGGAGAACCCTGCAAGGCCGTCTTCAGGGGTCACCAGTGGCTCTTCATATCCTCCCCTGCAGATGGAACGCAGCGCCTCGCGAGACCTGAGCTCGAGGGAGAGGAAGGCTTCGTGCTCCACGCCTGCCTTCTTCTCGGCGGTGACAAGGATCTTCTCCCTGGCCTCCAGCTGGGCTGTCGCCTCGGAGACGTGCCGGGCATGGGATGCCTGGGCTTCGTCCGCCTCCGCCTTCAGCTTGGCCAGGCAGCCACGCTCCGTGGCCTGGTCGGTGGTGACCTGGGCCAGCTTGGCGTCACGATCGGCGAGCTTCGCTTCGTGGGCCATGAGGTCCTCTAACTGGCGCTGGAGCCGCTGGGCGTGCGCGGCCTATTCCTCCTGAAGGGTCTTCAACTTGGCCTCTGCCTCATTGCAGCGCTTCTCGGCGGATGCTGCGCTGGCCAGCGCTGTGTTGCGAGCCCCCATGGCTTTGGTGGCTTCCCTCCTGCTCCCCGCGGTGGCGGCCTCAGCCCGGTCCCAGACCATCCTGGCGGATGTGTTGGCCTGGAGCCACCCCGAGACAAGCCCCAGGCGTTCCCTCACAAGGCACCTGTCAGTGTCTTGGAGGTCTGCCCGGAGTTGGCCAAGCATGACGAAGGCTTCCTCCAGGGCCCCGGGCCTGACGAGGGGGGCACAGTTCGCCAGCGCGAGGGATTGACATGGGGGCAGCGCGGATGCGTCGACCGGCGCCACGGCCATGGAAGCAATGGCGTGGATGGCTTGGGTCGCCGGAGGCTCTGAGTTCCCCTCAGGCACAACAAGGGCGGATGGCTCCGCGGCCTGCCGACCTGTGGGGGCAGGCTCCTCCTGAGGCTACATCACCACGTCCTCACGGGCGTGCTCCGTTGCGAGAGGGCAAGAGACTGTCTCCTCCTCAAGCGCCGGGACCGTTGCGGCTGCGACAAGGGGCGTCGCCCCCTAAGCCCCAGCACCCTCGATGGGCGCCCCTCTAGGCAGCATCGGCGAGGCGCCAGGAGGAGGCGGAGCACCCGAGCGCTCAGGCATGGTGCTGCCCGCACGCCCGGAGGCCGCGTCGGACCGGCCCGGCATGCTTCCGCATCCGCCATGGCCGCGACCAGAAGCTGACAGCGCCCTTGGGGCCGGGGGCTCCTTTGGCTCTGCGCTCTCCTTCCTCTTCTTCATCACGGTGTCCAACCTGGTCATCAAGAGGGGGGTATTGTGGGCACAATCGCAATTTGTGCTTAACTCAAGAACAAGGTAGGTTACTTACTCATCAGAATCGACCCACATCCTCTTCTTCTCCTTCTTGGTTGGAGCTGGGGCGCCCTCTCCTTTCCTTGACGCGGCCTAGGTTGTGCTTGGGGGATTGGTGGGGCGCTCTCCGGCTGGCCCCGGCGCAGTGCCGCCGCCTGGAAAGGCAGAGGGGTCGCCCAGAGGAGCCACGGCCGACGGGACCACATTAGCCCCAGCAACGGTCGTCCCGTCTTTGGCCTACGGGCCAGGCGGGGACGGGGCTGACGCCTCGCCTGCCTTGCCGGCACGCTGAGGGCCTTTCAGAGCAAGGGCAGCCGATCCTTTCTTTGGGGTCGCCCGGCCAGATGCAGGCGATGACTGGGGGGGTAGACTTTGACCTCCTGAGGGCCCTGGTCGGGCGCGGGGAGTCCGCAGCCGGGATCTCGTCGGTGTCATCATCATCGTCAAGCTTGCGGAGGAGCTCACTCTGCGATGGGGGGGACGCTACCTCCATGTCGTCGTCCTCGGTCGCCTCTGAGTCCTCTTCACCCTCCTCGCTGGCGCTGTCGCCGGAGGACACCGGCACGGGGGAATTGGCGCGCCAAGGCGACACGAGCCCCAGCTCGTCGAAGACAGGCATGGCGACTACCAGCACTTCCCTGTCGGCGCGGCAGTACAGCGGGACGTAGGCCTCCGGGAGGTCCCCCGGGTCACTGCTGAGCAGGACGGCCATGGCCCGGTCCAGTTGCTCGCCCGTCAGGTTCCCAGAGCGCAGCCTGATGTTGTCCGACGCGCCCTGGAGCTCCCACATGGGGCGCGTGTGCGCCTGGAGCGGCGCAAGGCGCTGCGTTAAGAACTCCTTCATGAGCATCCCCCTGTCGCTCCCTGGCCTCCATGTCCGAGGTCATATTCCTCAGGGCGGGCTTTGTCCGGGGGTCGGAGAACTTCTCATGGCTCCACCTCTCAAGCCGCTCGGGTAGCTCAGTCGGCAGCTCTAGCCGCTCATGGAGGCCCCCGGTGTCCAGAAAGAGCCAGCGGTGCTGGAAGGCTTCCACCTTATTCCCGGCCTTCATGAGCATGTTGCTCTTGTGGACCGCGACGAAGGACATGCAGCCGGAACGCTGTGTCGAATCGTGCAGCCGCGGGTAGAAGAAGTGGCAAAGGAGCGGCACGGAGGGCCTCACACCCACAAAAGCCTCGCAGTAGAAGGCAAGGATGGACAGAAGGAGGACGGAAATGGGTTGAAGGTGAAGAGCCTAGATCTAGTAGTGGTCGAGGACGGCAACGAAGAACTCGGAGAGGGGTGGGACGAGCCCCGCGAAGACGTTGTGGAGGAAGAAGGGATAAACCATCCATGCCAAGGTCCTCTGCTCGGCGGAGCCAGCCCAGATCACGGTCTCGTTCCACTCGTTGTCGTTGCTCGCCGTTTGCGGGAGCACGGGGGCGAGATGCCCCTCATCGGCAATGGTGTACACGCTGAGCGCCGATGCAGGGGAGGAGGAAGAGCTTGCGGCTTGTGCCGCGGGCTTCAACTTCCCGAACGCCATTCATGTGGTCCCTGCACTGGAGAAGGAGGAGAAAGGGGGTGGGGTGCGGTCAGATCTGGAGAAGCTCTCGGCAGGGAGAAGGGGATCTGGAGCAAGGCAAGGGGAAGCAATGATGACTTAGCAGTGGACGCCAGTCTTTTTTCACCCTGGGCAGTTGCCGAGGTGGCATAGGGAAGTGGAGGCATCCGCGTCCCGTCAGGCGCCACGCATCAAGCCTGGCCCGCAGGCGATTGGGGCCCGCGGCGCTTCCCCCTTGCCCCTTGGCTTCGCCTCGAAGCCAGCCCGAGCGCGCCTTGGGCCCGGGGGCTACTGTAAATGTTCTGGGACCGGGGGTACCCAGACTTGCCTGCCTGCGGCCCACGGCGTGGCCCCCTCGATAGCCTGGTATGGCCCGGCAGCAAGGACTCCAAGACAAGACCCTCGTAAGGGCCCCCTGGCCTCGTGAGGCGGACGACACCAAGACCTCCAGAGGAGCGGCCTCCCCAGGCTGCCTGCCGAGGAGCAGAGATTTCTATGCAGGTACCCAGCCTCCCGAGGCTGTGAAGATGTGAGCCATGACGACCAAGGCCAGGCGGGCGCCAGCAGGTGCACAGGAGGCAGTTTCCCTTTCGGTGCTAAGGGAGCAAGGACAAGCGTGGGTTCCCAAGGATCCCTCCAAAGGTTTCCATTCCGGTGCAACGAGACCAAGACCACGAGCTTGGTAGGACAGATGTCATCACCAAGCCCACTGCTGCGTCACAACCAGAAGCTTTGCAGGCGAAGACCACCTTTTATCAGGATAAGATGTACCACTTGTCCCCTCTCGAATTGGCCACTGTGGAATACCTTCCCACCTAAGTTTTGAGGGAAGAGGAGCGAGGCCACTATAAATATAGGTTAGCCACCACCATAGAGGGGGTCGACCGATTCCACCCTCACCACTTGAGCCCTCGTGAGGTCGCTCAAACCACTGTACTAGTTCATCCTCAACCTCCTCGTGAGGCCAATCCACCACAAAGCAGGTGTCGTGGATTTGTCACGCCAGATGTCCTCATGAAAAAGGACTTAGTCGTGAGGCCAACGCATCTATATGGTAGCTTGAGTGGGGTTGAGTGGGACGAGAGATGCGAGATTTTACCCAGGTTCGGCCCTCACGGTGGAGGTAAAAGCCTACATCTTGCTTCATTGATATTGATCATGGTGATGCTCATGATTACATGGGTGCTCTTTCGCTACCTCTATCTCAAGAGCTATTGACTTGCCTATCTTAACTTGTAAAACCCGTCCCTCTGGGGGTGCCCTGCCCCTCCTTATATAAGTTGGAGGGGCAGGTTACATGTGGAGTCCTAATAGGATTAGGACTATTCTATTACAAGTGGAATCCTAGTCTAGCTTCCCTTGCAAGGGAAATATTCCTTATGTCTTCTTTCACAAGCCGACCCACCATCACATGAGTCGGCCTTCCCATGAGCCGCCTTATGGGCCGTTGGGTCTTGTCGTCTGTCTAACCTGCCCGCCAGGTCACTAATGAACCGCCAATCACCCGTGAGTCACCAGGTCCGAGCGGGTCACCAATGAGTCGCCAGATCAGTGAACCGCCAGTCTTCAGGCAGGTTACCGATGACGCGCCAAGTCTCGGCTGGGTCATATATCTGGCCGGGTCATACCTCCGGGTATATCCCCGACATTAGCCCCCAAGTCTTAAGAAGGGAGCATAGTAACAACTTAAGACTTGCTTCAATATAAATATTGCAACCTTGGCGAAATCCGAGTTGTTCATCTGAATCACCAGTCATAAACTCAATGTTCCACATATGTAGCCCCGAAGTACCGGGTTGTCTTGCTTGCAGCAACCTAGGACTTGTACTTGCCTTTATACTTATAAAACTTCAACCAGTGTAGCCCCCAAGGGCCGAGTCATCATGCAATAATGAGCAGGGACTTTGTAGATCTGATTATGTAGACTTGAGCAGCAACGTGTAGCCCCCGATGGCTGGCTCAGTAAGATAATACTGAGCTGGGACTTTACATGTACTTCATTAAAAAATAACATCATATGACGTAGCCCCCAAGTTTCGGGTTACCTTTGACAGGAGCAATTAGTAGCCCCCAAGGGCCGGCTCATCAATATGTGATGGGTTGGGTCTTTTATGAGGCGAGTTAAAAATGACTTTGCATTATCCCCCAAGTGCCATGGTGCATGCTTGAAGTGACATGGAACTTGCATACTTGATGTAATCTTGATTTGAATAATGTACCCCCAAGTACCGGGTCGTATGCCTGCAGTGACTCAGGACTAAATAAAACCATATCCATTGTAGAATAAATCATATCCACTGTCTGGATGATGTTGCTGAATGCTTTGCATATCAATATTGAACCATGCTCTCTGTTGTGAACTGGTATTCTTGGATGAAGAAATAATAGCCATTGCTCTGAAGCGGCTTTTGAAAACCTCAATCATAATACTGGTTATTGATAACCATAATAAAAATCTAGCAGTGTTGGCTATTAAAGATTTGAATAATATAATCCGGTATGAAAACCTCAATCATTCAATACCATAATGAAAATCCAGCCAGGTTTGGCTATTAAAGATTTGAATACGTTGCCTGTTGACAAGTAAATCCAGAGTTAAATACCCGGCGGCTCTTAGCTGATGGTGACTTAATGCGCATCCATTGTACTCCGGGATGCAACCCGGCGGCTTATAGCCTTTGTAAAAAATCAAGAATTGATAACCCCATCCATGGCGGCTCATAGTCATGTCTAGTTTTTGAAAAGATCACTTTGGCGGCTTATAGCCTCAATAAACTCAATATGGAGCAATATAACCCGGAGCTGGATAACCCAGCAAAATCTTTAGATGACCAGATGATGGATTTAAATGCAATGATTCATGTAAACCATAGCTCTGCATGTCCTGCACAAAGTTTAAACAACATAAGCCCTAGCGACTTAACGTCGAAAACCAGGGCAGGTAACAACCCAAACATAATATAGTCTTATGCAATTATGCAAAAGACTAGAATCAAGGCCATTAAAGCTGAATTATACTGGCGACTTATAATCAAAAGCCAGAGCGGGTTACCAAACCTCACATATTCATATAACAATGAAAAACATACCTGTAGATTTGGATCATACTACCGGCTTACATTGCCATATCCAGTGAGGGTGACAACCCAAAGATTTATAAGCACATGATTCTGATTGCGCAATCCAAAGTATAATGGTGACTTAACATCCAAAGCCAGGACGGGTTATCAAAACCCCAAATATGCTCCAATATGAGTCATAAAGATTAAGGCTACATGGCCTGAATTTTTTCAAACCATATGTTAATATGGAATAAGGATATGAATCCAAACAATGTTCAGAGAAAATAACAAATCAGAAAAAATAAGGCTTTCATAGGCTGCCAAGCCGAATTTTCAGGTGCTTTCATGGGCCGCACAGCCACTGAGTTAATCCTTCATTCAAACCCGTAAGCCGGCCCTCACATGACCAACCGCCGTTTTAACCTCGACAAGTTCAGGGTCTTTATTAAAAGATTGACTATTGAGAGTACAGCGGTTCATTCCAGGATTACCTGGGCGGAGTGACAAGGACATACACGCAGGATAATCCAGAATTTGGTGTTTACACCTGGCATACAAGCCGATCAAGAGGGTAGTATAGCTATGCTCATTGAACAGGAAGCCCCCAGGTGACCTATAATGAGCCTTCAAGGAAGAATACCTATGTTTGAACTGCACTGCAACAAGTTCTCCTTGGTAACCTTTGATTTGGGCAGGAAGCCCCCAAGTGATTTGTAACAAGGCGTGTAAGCCGGATTAAGAGGGTAAGCATAGCTATGCTCATTGAGCAGGAAGCCCCCAAGTGACCCATAATATGTTAAGCCAATAAGGCAGGATACCCATGTTTGAACCGCGCATCATGGCAGCAAGTTCTCTTTGGCAACCTTTAATTTCTTCTAGGAACTCGAACTTACGAGAGATGAATTCCTCTTGAACCGGATGTTGAGCCGGATATTGAGAGCTCAAAACATTGTGGGAGAGAGATTTCCCTTGAGCCAGATATTGAACCAGAATCTTTTCTTATAACCCGGAACTCTTCTATTGAGCCGGAACTTTTTTGATTGCCAGGCTTTTTTTAAGCCGGAAATTGTCTGACAGCCTTTTGAATTTTCACCAATGTGGCAGTAGCCTCCGGGACCAGGTTATTTTCCCTCCAATGACCCGGGGTTTTTGAACCTGGCAAAATTTGCTAAGTCATGTCATCGTAGCCCCCGAGTCTTAAGACGACTCGAGGAGTTGTCTTGAGATTCTCCATACTTGACCGTGATATAAACCGGCATATAGCTGAATAATGGAATGTTGTAATATGTTGAAGCTGGAGGAAAGGTGGTGAGTTGCAACACTCATTGTATATCCTTGACGTTGATAACGCGAAGTGAATCCACGGAAGGTTGAGGTCGACCATGACGGGTTATAAATGATCCCGTATGAGTTGTGTCAGTAACCCGGCCAGCGGTTCATCCTAGCTGGTTGTTTGAAATTAAACAAACCACAGTGGCGACGACTTATGCGCCTGTCCATTGAGCCATCTGGTGAAGGCAGAGGCTGATAATATATCATAGGCTCAAGAGTTGTTGGAATAGACCGGGCTGTAGGAGCAGCAACTTGCATGTGCTCACTAGACAGCTCATGCAGACAGGTGTAGCTCCGATGTGTTGTTGTAGACCAGACCGCGGGGGCGAACAGTAAATACAACCGTGGCATCAGAGGTAGCACGGCCGCGAGCGAGTTGGCTGTGGTGTTATAAGCCGGTGCAGATGGGCGAGTCAATCACGGGCGCGGTAAACCGCGCGGACGGCCGAGTCAACCGCAGGCGTGGTAAGGCCGCGCGGACGGGCGAGTCAGCCACGTCGTGTTGATGTAGACTGGGCCGCAGAGGCCACTGCTTTCACATACATTCATTGAGCATTATGGCACGGTCAGATGCTGGTGCATAATAATGGTGGCGCGAGCTATATATCCATGACACGTCCATCGCTCTTGAAGTAAACAACTGTCCTGCATCAAAAAACATCACAAGCCAGAGTAATTGTTATTTAAAGAATAAAAAATGTATCAATAAAAATTGACTGGATGGGTTTCACCTGATTCATCTGAATGATAGATGGCCCGTTCTGTGAACAACTTTGAGTATTTGCAATGGCGATTTAGCCCCTCTCTCCTGCCTTTGCAAAAGGGGATTAACCACAGCACTGTAGCCATCACGGACAAAATAATTCCTTTCTCTAGCAGTATATGGTGAAGACCAGCAGAAGCAAAGCAGCAGGTGGCGAGGCAGCGACTTGGCATGACAAAGGCAGAGGCGGTCGACCAGAGGTGAGGTTGCAGCCGTGGCTCAGGCGTGGTGGCTCTTGGTGAAGTAAGGCGGCTTAACCGCGGCAGAAAAGCGACGCGACGGGTCATAGTGGAGGTGACCCGCGACCATAGAGGAGGCAGCTCAGAGCGGTACGGCAGCGGACCACAACGAACAGGGTCGCAGCGGTGACTTAGGCCCGCCGGTGAGGGCGGCTCAGAGCAGCGGACGCAAGACCGAGGCGGTTACCCAGGGTGGCGGCTCATACAGGCCATATGCATTTCGATAAGTCCGCAGAAGTAATGGCGGCAACCGGCGGCTCAACGGAGCAGGGTGCGGCTCACCCGCGGCATAGATGGAGTTGACAGGAGACGGCCGATTGGCTTGGTGCGGCCCGGCTTACAGTAGCTTGGAGCTCGAGCCAGCTTGACTCGTCGGCGTGGATCGCAGCAGTGGTGTTGGAGGCGGAGGAGGCCGGCCACGCGGCGGGCGAAAACGGCCGCGGCAGTGGCGTAGTAGCTTGGAGCTCAGCCAGCTTGACTCGTCGGCGTGGATCGCAGTAGTGGTGTTGGAGGCGGAGGAGGCCGGCCACGGGGCGGGCGAAAACGGCCGCGGCAGTGGCGTGCCACCGCGGAGGCGAGTCCAAGCTGGCGGGGTGACGGCCGAAGAACCGGACATGAGCCAGGCCATTGATAGACTCACCTGAGGAACTTGACTAATTTTTGGCACATGCATCTCGTCTTGATCGTCCCCATCCAAAAAGTAGTATTAGTACTATCTCTTGATTTCTCGCGCAAACATTACTGGGCCTCTGGCCTTCACATGGGAGAGTAGTAGTATTCCGTATTTGGTTTCAATGAGGTAGCAGATTGCCTCGGACCTGGAAGTAGCAGGAGCAGTGATTTTTCTAAACGCCTGGTGATTTGCTGCCTTCGCGTGGTGACGCACTGGCAGAATAATTCTTTCCTCGATCCACACGATGATTTGACCGGGGTCTAATAGAACCTCCGTGGATGATTGCACGGGCGGACCTCGTGCTGTGTTCGGGGCACGGGCATCGCGTACGTTTTGATTGAATCTGACATAGCAGCTTGCACGAGGATGTCTAAAGAGAAAGAAAAAACCAATGCGCCAATCCAATTGCTCTTGTGACACTATAGATGGAATCCCTGTCCGTCTCGTAGGAAACAGCGGCGGAATCGTCGCAACCCTATCTCCTCTCGATCTAATCTCGCATCTGTCAGCTCCAAAGTTTAATCATAATTCGAATCATCAAACAACAAATTCGCCGGCTCTCCCATGGTTGTCCGGCGGCTCACGCAATCGTTCCGCGCCGGCTCTTCTTCATCCGATCAATCACGAGCTTCTCGACCCCTGAGAGAGATCCCTCCAAGAACTCAACACCATCGTGCGCAGAGCCCCACGGTGGGCGCCAACTGTCGTGGATTTGTCACGGCAGATGTCCTCGTGAAAAAGGACTTAGTCATGAGGCCAACGCATCTATATGGTAGCTTGAGTGGGGTTGAGTGGGACGACAGACATGAGGTTTTACCCAGGTTCGGCCCCTCACGGTGGAGGTAAAAGCCTACATCCTGCTTCATTGATATTGATCATGGTGATGCTCACGATTACATGGGTGCTCTTTCGCTACCTCAATCTCAAGAGCTATTGACTTGTCTGTCTTAACTTGTAAAACCCGTTCCTTTTGGGGTGCCCTGCCCCTCCTTATATAAGTTGGAGGGGCGGGTTACAAGTGGAGTCCTAATAGGATTAGGACTATTCTATTACAAGTGGAATCCTAGTCTTGCTTCCCTTGCAAGGGAAATATTCCTTATGTCTTATTTCACAAGCCGGCCCACCATCACGTGAGTCGGCCTTCCCATGAGCCGCCTTATGGGCCGTTGGGTCTTGTCGTCTGTCTGACCCGCCCGCCGGGTCACTAATGAACCGCCAGTCACCCGTGAGTCGCCAAGTCCGGGCGGGTCACCAATGAGTCGCCAGATCAGTGAACCGCCAGTCTTCAGGCGGGTTACCGATGACGCGCCAAGTCCCGGCCGGGTCATATATCCGGCCGGGTCATACCGCGGGGTATATCCCCGACAGCAGGAGTAGGGTTTTACAACGCAAGGTGGCCTGAACCTAGGTAAACTGCCGTGTCAATCTTCTTCCTCGCTCGAGCGTGTATCCGGCGAGGCTAGGCCATAGGGCGATGAGCTCGAGGCTTGAGAGGTTGAGATCTTCACACATGCCCCAGAGTTGAAACTTTCTTGGGTCTGCGGAGCCCTGAATCCGACACAAACCAATCACGATCATCAATCAACCCATAGTACAAAATGGATCTACTAAAACATCAAAGGATAGCCACATATCATTGGATAATAATACGTAGTGTTGAGCACCATGTTTAAGTAGAGACTACAGTGGGGAGAAGAGGTGTTACACCGTTGCATAGAGGGGGAGAAAGTTGGTGTTGACGGTAGTGAGGTTGTTGGTGTAGATCGCCGTCACGATCCTTGCCACGTGGCACTCCGACGCCACCGGGAGAGAGGGGGCGAGAGTCCCCTCCTTCTTATTATTCCTTGACCTCCCCCCTAGATGGGAGGAGGGTTTCCCCTCTGGTCCATGGCCTCCATGGTCTATCTATCCATTTCTCTTCTGTTTCGTGTCCCCGTTTTCTAGCCTTTCACCATTTCTTAAATATCCGGAGATCCGTAACTCCGATTGGGCTGAAATTTTAACACGATTTATATCTGGATATAAGCTTCCTTGCGGCCAAAGGACACCTCCAACTGACCTACAGGGTGGCCACAAGATGCCAGGCGCGCCCTGGGTAGGAGGTCGCGCCCCTTGAGCTTATGGGCCCCTCGGGCATCATCTCGCGTTGATTCCACTTCCAAAAAATCACATATATTCCAAAATAATTCTTCATAAAATTTTATCGCGTTTGGACTTCGTTTGATATGGATTTTTTGCAAAACAAAAAAACATGCAACAAACAGGAACTGGCACTGGGCACTTAATCAATATGTTAGTCCAAGAAAATCATATAAATTGTTGCCAAAAGTATCTAAAAGTTGTAGAATATTAGCATGAAACAATAAAAAATTATAGATATGACCGAGATGTATCAGCATCCCCAAGCTTAATTCCTGCTCATCCCCGAGTAGGTAAATGATAAAAAAAGATAATTTTTGATGTGGAATGCTACCTAGCATAATCTTGATCATATAATCTAATCATGGCATGAATATTAAGACACGAGTGAATTAAAGAAATACTCTATAATTTGATATAAAGACATCAATACTCAGGCATCCCAACAAACAATCATGTCTTTCAAAATATCAATGCTAAAGAATGTTATCCCTACAAAATAATATAGCCTTGTCATCCTCCATCTTCTTAACACAAAGTATTTATCACGCACAACCCCGATGACAAGCCGAGAAATTGGTTCATACTTTTTAACGCGCTTCAGCTTATTCAACCCCCACGCAATACATGAGCGCAAGCCATGGATATAGCACTATGGATGGAATAGAATACGGTGGTAGAGATTAATATGGAGAAGACAAAAAAGGAGGGAGTCTCACGTCGACGAGGCTAATCAATGGGCTATGGAGATGCCCATCAATTGATGTCAATGCGAGGAGTAGGGATTGCCATGCAATGGATGCACTAAGATCTATAAGTGTATGAAAGCTCAAACTGAAAACTAAGTGGGCGTGCATCCAACTTGCTTGCTCATGAAGACCTCGGGCATTTGAGTAAGCCCGTCATTGGAATATACAAGCCAAGTTCTATAATGAAAATTTTCCACTAGTACATGAAAGTAACAACATAGGAGACTCTCTATATAAAAAAACACGGTGATACTCTAAAGCGCAAGTGTGGAGAAGGATAGTAACATTGCCCCTTCTCTCTTTTTCTCTCATTTTTTTGTTTTTCTTCTTCTTTTTTTCTTTTTTTCTGTCTCTTTTTTTTCTTTTTTTTCGTGATTGGTTGCACCGGAGTCTCATCCCAACTTGTGGGGGAATCACATTCTCCATCATCCTTTCCTCACTGGGGCAATGCTCTAATAATGATGATCATCACACTTTTATTTACTTACAACTCGATACAACTAATACATTATGACTCTATATGAATGCATCTGGCAGTGTACCAGGATGTGCAATGATCTAGCATAGCAAAGATATCAAAAAACAGACAAGCCATGAAAATATCATGCTAGCTATCTTACGATCATGCAAAGCAATATGACAATGAATACTCAAGTCATGTATATGATGATGGTGGAAGTTGCATGGCAATATATCTCGGAATGGCTATGGAAATGCCATAATAGGTAGGTATGGTGGCTGTTTTGAGGAAGATGTAGAGAGGCTTATGTGTGATAGAGTGTATCATATCACGGGGTTTGGATGCACCAGTGAAGTTTGCACCGACTCTCGAGGTGAGAAAGGGCAATGCACGGTACTGAAGAGGCTAGCAAATTGCAGAAAGGTAAGAGTGCATATAATCGATGGACTCACATTAGTCATAAAGAACTCACATACTTATTGCGAAAGTTTATTAGCCCTTGAAGCAAAGTACTACTACGCATGCCCCTAGGGGGATAGATTGGTAGGAAAAGACCATCGCTCGTCCTCGACCGCCACTCATAAGGAAGACATTCAATAATAAATCATGCTCCAACTTCTTAGCATAACGAGGGACTATACGTGCATGCTTCGGGAATCACAAATCTTAACACCAATATTCTTACTAATCCACAATCATTCACTAGTACCTCCCACATATTATAATCTCTATATCGCAAAACTATTGCAAGGAATCAAACATATCATATTCAGTGATCTACAAGTTTTATGTAGGATTTTATGACTCACCATGTGAATGACCAATTCCTGTTGACTCTCTAAATAGATATAAGTGAAGCAAGAGAATTTAATTATTTCTACAAAAGATTTTCCCATGCTCTAACAAATATAAGTGAAGAAAAAGAGCACTCTACAAATGGCGTTTTTCTATGTGTAGAGAAACATGCAATCCAAACTTCAAATGATATAAGTGAAGCACATGAAGCATTCTAAAAAGCCATACTCAAAAGATATAAGTGAAGTGCAAAGAGCATTCTATAAATCAACTAAGGACTATCTCATACTAGCATGGTACATAAAAGAAAGGGAAAAATAAACACAAAATACGCTCCAGGAATTTACGCATATCATGTGAACAAAACAAAAACCGAAACATACCGATAATTGTTGAGGAAAGATGGGATGTCTTCCGGGGCATCCCCAAGCTTAGACGCTTGAGTCTCCTTGAATATTTACTTGGGATGCCTTGGTCATCCCCAAGCTTGAATGCCTCTCCTTATTCTCCTCATATCGATACCTCCTCGATCTTTGAACACTTCATCCACACAAAACTTAACCGAACTTTTTATTAGCGGGGTTAGTACATATAACATCGACTCCCATCATGTACTGCTGTAAAATAATTTTATAATTATAATCAATCATTACCCATTGTATGCTATCACAATTCTATGGCCCCAAGTCAAAGGAGGCACAACAAGATTTCAAACATACGCAAATAATGAAACAATAACAGCAATCTGTGAAAACGGGACAATCTGTAACTCAAAAAATTCTGAAAAATTAGGAAAAAATAAACAATTTTCATAGAAATATCGTGTAAAAATTTCAGAATTTTTCATGCTCCAATAAAAAATGTAAATTCACGCACTACAACAAAAGTTTCTGTTTTTGCACCGCACATACCAACCAAGCAATCTAATCATCCTAAAGGCAAATCTTGGCACATTATCTTTACAATACAATGGTATTGGGACAATTATTTTTGTTGAAAAGTTTCTGCAATTCAAGATTTGGAAAGTTTCCATGGGCATTACCAAAGTTCAAGGAGCTCCCCCACTTCAACGGTGCTCGTCTTTCTTACTTTCACTTTCCTTTTTGAAAAGTTTTAGGTTCCCCTCTATATTTTTTTGTTTTAAATTTTTTTGAAAGCACACAACAGAATAAAGTGACTCTCTAAGACTTCCGGGTTGTCTCCCTGGCAGCGCTTTCTTTAAAGCCATTAAGCTAGGCATAAGGTGCTCAAGTAATTGATCCACCCGGATCCCAAGGTATATCAAAGCCAATTGTAATTAACAATGATTTGTATTTTAGTATTGAGCACCAAGTAATATATATCATTCAATAACGAAGTCTAAATCTCCTCCTATACATCGGCATGTCATAAAAGAACAATTCATGCACACAAAGTAAAGGCCAATGCATAGTATAAACAGTTTCTTGCAATTTTATCGTATTGGAAACATAGAGAGGTGGAGATGTAGTTCCTCTCTCATAATAATTGCAAGTAGGAGCAACAAGCACCTGCATATTATATTCATCAAAATCATCATGTGTAGTAGTAAAACACAACCCATCAATGTAATCCTTAATAAGCGCAAACTTCTCTGATATAGTGTAGTTTGGAGAATTCAAAAAGATAATAGGACTATCATGTGTGGGTGCAATAGCAACAATTTTATTTTTAACATAAGCAACTATAGCAAGTTCATCTCCATAAGCATAATTCATATTGGCATCATGGCCACAAGCATAGCAAGCATCAATTTCATCAAAAAGGGATGTTTCAAACGAATCCAAGGGATCATAGGAATTATCATAGCGTTCATCCTTCGATAAGCATGAAGGAAAATTAAACAATGTATGGGTTGAAGAGTTACTCTCATTACAAGGTGGGCACGGGTAGCTAATCTGCTCTTCCTCCTTTTGTTTTTCGCTCTCCTCATCATCTTTTTCATCTAATCAGCTCACAGTGTCATCAATTTATTCTTCCATACTTTCCTACAAAATATTAGTCTCATCTTGGACAGCGGAGACTTTCTCAATAAATTCATCAATATCGGCATTGTATTTATAATTCTCATAGAAAAATTTAAGTATAGCAAACTTTTTAGGTCTATAAACAGCATCATAAAAATCTCCATACTTTTCTAACAAATATTCAATTTCATAAGCACCCTTAAAAGCAACAAATTCTTCTATTCATTCCACATCATAGTAATCATATCTACCATTAGCATAAGAAGCCAAGGTTTCATTATCATTAAATTCACATGAAAAGGGAAGGTGTGGAGCCTTCATCCTAGAGCAACAAGTATTATCATATCTCAAGCATAAATTCCAAGCATACCAATGCAACATTTCAATTTGATCCCATAAGAGTTTTCCTTTTTGAGTCAAGCGATAATCCCTAAAGTATTCATGTTTATCCAATGTGTCTCCCATTATCAAGTTGAATGGGGTTTTCTTAGGATTATCAAAGTAGTGATTAATATTTTTCACATAACGAGCATCGAGAGTTTTAGGAGGTTCCCCATCTCCATGAGTAGCAAGTACACCTATCTTTTTGGTATTTCGTGTTCCATATCCATAACTAAAGATATAAAACAACTTAGAATAGAAAATAAAATCTACTTAGTGATAAAGCAAACAAGCACACATGAGAATATTCACCCCATGCTATTGCTCCCCGCAACGGCGCCATAAAAAGGTCTTGATAACCCACAAGTGTAGTGGATCAATTGTAGATTTTTTGATAAATAAGATTGTCAAACCCAACGAGTAGCTACAGGTAGGATTTATATTCCCTTCAAGTTCTATCGACCACCGATACAACGCTACGCACACTTAACGTTCGCTTTACCTAGAACAAGTATGAAACTAGAAGTACTTTGTAGGTATAAAGGGATATGTTTGCAAGATAATAAAGAACAAGTAAATAAAAGCAAGTGGTTGTTTAGATAAAGAAACAATTAAGTTAGTTTTAGTAGAGAGCTTTTTGTCACAAGAAAGTTATTTGTCCCTAGGCAATCGATAACTAGACCGGTAATCATTATTGCAATTTAATATGAGGGAGAGGCATGAGCTAACTTACTTTCTCTACTTGGATCATATGCACTTATGATTGGAACTCTAGCAAGCATCCACAACTACTAAAGATCATTAAGGTAAAACCCAACCATAGCATTACGTATCAAGTCCTCTTTACTCCCATACGCAACAACCCCCTTACTCGGGTGTAAGCTTCTGTCACTCTAGCCACCCACCACACTAAAAAAAACCACTTCCGTGATGATACGTGTTTGTCACAGTAGGTCACGTTTTCTGTCATGCATGTACATCCATGATGATATTATGACAGAATCAAGATAGTCATACCTGTGCTGTCGTAGAAGTGTTCCATGACAATACCAAAATTATCATCACAGAAGTGTCCACTTCCATGATGATAAATGGCGCGTCATGGAAGTGTTTTCGTCAAGGGTAATCGACACGTGCCATCCACCATAACAAGTCGCCGTTAAGCCATTGGGTTCCGGTTTTGTTCTGATAACCCCTTAACAGCCGGAGGATCCACATGTAAAATTCTGATTCACCGGAGGATCCACGTGTCAGCTCAGCCTTGGGACAGATGTCATCCAGCTAATGGTCGGGACGCGCCTATGATAAGTCGACATGTGGCTCAGCCCAACAGTGGCCCATTCAGGTTAAAAGGTCGGGCCTGTCAGAATAAACGGGCCAGCCCATTAGCGGCCTACTTGCGTCAGGCTCATTCACAACAATGGCCCATACGAGTTACACAGAATCGGCCCATTTTAGATTTGACAATTTCCAGCCCAACATCAGTTCCAGCCCGTTAACGGCCTGCTACGTCTTTGGGCTCAATTACGGCCCGACCTTCTTTTGGCCGGTTAGCAGCCCATTATAGATATGGACCAATATGCTGCCGGTATGTCTTTCGGCCTTTTCTCGGCCCATTCTGTAGTTGGGCCAACTTCTAGCCCTTTGTGACTTACGGCCTTTCCTCGGCCCATTCTGTACATGGGCCAACTTCTAGCCCATTTTGTCTTTCGGCCTGTTAACGGCCCGCACAACAGTTGGGCCTTTGTCGGTGCCACCTAAATTTGGGTCCATTAGCGGCCCACTTTAAGCAGGGCACAATTTTAGCCCGACGGACTTTCGGTCTGTTAAAAGCCTAGTTCGTAAATTGGGCCTCTATTGGCCCAAAACACTTTCGGCCTCTTACTGGCCTGTCAAGTAAAAGGGCCGAGACAAAATTGATATTTATTTCGACCTGCTAGAGGCCTGCGGGCCATTTCCATTTATACGGCCGTACCGAGCTTTCGGCCTATTAACGGCCTGCTAAGGTTGTCACGGTGGGCCACATCGATTGGGATCCAATAAATATTAGTTGACCAGCCCAATTAAGGCCCGCTTTGACTACACATGTTTGTTCGTTCGGATGGCGTCCAGGTAATGTTTAGGCGTGTTGGCCCCTGTTTCAATGATATAGCATATACAAAGAATTATCCTACTCTATACTATCGCCTGTAAAAAAACCTACACTATACAATAAAGAGACTAAGGCATAGAAACGAAGAATAATCCTACACTATACAATAAAGAATTTATAGCAGATTATATCCACTGGGCATTATAGTTCTGCACCAGTGATAATAAAGCGTACAGAAACATCAAATTACATACACTTGGCAAATAAAGCTCATACACCATGGACGCGCATCAACAAAACTTACCATTTGAACTATAATCTCTTCAAAAAATAGGATTGTCTGGATTCAAATAGCACAAATTTTAGTCTGGAAAATCTCCAATTCCTTTGTGGTTACCTCAGTGTGTTGTTTCATTTTTTTTACTCCTACATCTAATACCTGCAACTCTAGCCTCAACATTTTGATTACATGTTGAGAATCATATATACATCGTCTTGCCACTTCTAGTTGATGCTCGAGAACATCAGCACATTCCAATTCCAATCCATAATCATTTGGTAACGGCCATGCCACACTACTCTGAGATCTTTGTGTTAATGTCACTTCATCCTGAAATATTTCTGTAAGTACACTTGACTAGGGCAAAAATATAGTTACAACAGTGAAGCGAGCAAGACAGACTATCTTGTACATGGCAAAACAGACTAACAATAATGTTACACGTCATGAAGCATAAGCAGGTGATATTTTAAAAATTATAAAAATGGTAGTCTGTGCAGCACGCATACATAAATCTCTCTTAGCTCAACAGAGGAGCTGGATGTTGGGGCCAAATCCAAAACACAGACAGGTTACAAATTTAGACCACACGCAGCTACTGAACATTATATATATATATACATATATATATGTATATACATATATATATGTATATACATATATATATATCCTGCGTATAAGTAAGCAAGCAGTTGGCAATTCTGTAGCTCAATTAACTAGCTGGAACATTGTGTGCCATATTCCAGAAGAGTCTTAGGGAGCATAATGAACAGCAAAGAGATTCATACAAACCTACTACAGCAAGCAAAACTATGCAATCATTAGCCTCGTATAAACTAGATTGTGAGCCTCATGCAGTAATAGTTGGTTAATAGACTTCAAAGCTTCAGGCACACTTCGCCAGAGTAATTAAATGGTAAGGCCTTTAATTATGTCAAATACTAATAGTTATACAAGTAACCTACATCAGGCATCATTGTTTGGGCATCTCATTAACTGAGGACAAATAAAGCAATTGAAAAGAGCAATTTAACTATGCGTGAAACAAACAAGCAATTGAACTGTTGAGTTGGCAGCATGCATACATGCACGCCTCAATAACATCCATGGCCTAGCTACATTTACTATATAAAGGAACAGGTAATGTAATATTGTTTGACCCCTATGAAGCATCTCGACTAGTATGTAATCAAGATCCTAGTAATGATAGGGAGGCTAATGATGTGAATATGTGTTTGGTTATGACATTTATGACATCGACAACTCTACCATAGCAGGAAGCAATTTCACACTGTTCACTACTATAAGATGTTTTAGATATTTAAAAGTAGACTACATCCGTAATGAGTGAACAGACACATTAAAATGTGTTTACATACATCTGATTTACAGAAAAGTTAGAATATCATATAGTAGTGAGCGGAGGGAGTTTTAATCAATGGCCCAATGACTGGGTTATAGGTGAAGAACCCTACGCAAGCACAATGTCAGACAAATAGTGAGGGAGTTATGGACTAAGGGGTCCTCGAGGCGCCGGCCCATTGGATATGGGCCGGACTGGTGAAGCCGCATAGCGACAGGAGATCTATGAAGCCATGGTGTGCCCTCCAAGTCAAGGATAGACGGGATCTCTTTTCTCCTTATTGTAATCTATCTCCGGTAACCCTAACCCTACCGGTGTCTATATAAACCGAGGGTTGTAGTCTTTAGGAGGAGAGCATATTCATCACCTTAGGGTTTAGCTCATGTTGATCTCGAGGTAGATCTACTCTGTAACCATACTATACATCCAATACAATCAAGCAGGACGTAGGGTATTACCTCTTAGAGAGGGCCCTAACCTGGGTAAACATCGTGTTCATGGTCCCCTGTTCCCCATCGATCCTAGATCCATAGCTCGAGACCCCCTACCCCGAGGTCTGCCGGTTTTGACACCGACATTGGTGCTTTCATTGAGAGTTCCGCTGTGGGGTCGCCCAAAGGATCGATGGCTCGCCTGATCGTAGGAGCAAGCATCAAATCCGGGGACTTCTTTGTCCCCGGTCAAATCTTCGCGTTCTGCAGCATCGTGTTGCACACCGACATGACTGGCCATTTGGGTTAGATCGACAACTTCCCTCCTGAACACCGAATTCGATTCGGTAATCTGGAATACGTTGTAGACACGTGGGGCGATCTGGTCTTCGCCGATTTTGCCGCCCCCTTCCACACCCTCACAGGCCTCGCCATGCCCGCTCTGGAGTCCCCCTCCGATCCGATCTACAGATCGGCCCCCTCCCTCTGAACAGCTTCGAGCCAGGAGGGCTCTGCTTCAGGCGAGGGCCAGACTCCACCTTCGGCCGGGTCCATCATGTCTGCGGAGGGCCTGTCCTCGGCCTTCGAGGCAGAATCAGGAGGCGAAAGCCGAGAGTCAATATCGGCCGAACCTTTCCGTCACAACGCTCCTCTGGCCTTAAGCCCTTACGATGAGCCGGCAACCGATTGCTAGGGGTCACCCCTGGCCTGAAGCAGCTCGATCTAGAATCCCGGCGTGGAAACCACATGCAAAAACCAAGGCTCGTCCTTAGTCCTCAGTGACAATCCGGACCCCCTCCAGGATCCGGCATCATACCCTAAGTTTAGCTCGGCCTATGGAAACCAAGGACCGGCCAGGGCACTTACTACCCCCACCCCATCACAGCGGAACTTGGCATAGAGCCCTCGAGTTCGGTGACCCTCGCTATGTTAAACGAGGCACTAGACCGAATCCAACAAATGACCATCCAGGAGGACCTGCCCTTCTTCCACAATCATCAACCCTTCGAGGCGTACCACAGGGAATTTTACGTCCCACCCACAACCCACTTGGTAGCCACTGTCGATGATTTAACTGATATGCTAGATTATAATTCGGAAAACGCCGAATACATGGACGAGGATGGCGGAGCCATGGCTAGTACCGATGTCCCCCCCCCCCCCCCCGGTCACCGACCGCTGGTCGGCCACGTCCACCTACTATATTTACATGGTGGACACCCCCAAGGACGGTGATGGCACTCCCAATCAAGACCCGCTGGAGTACGAGCGGTTTAAACGGAGGCTTGTAGCCACCGCCCGCAATCTGAAGAAACAGAAACGCAGGATCAAGACCGAACAGGACACCCTCAACGATCGATGGACCAAAGTCCTAGCCGCCGAAGAAGGGTACGGCCGCGAACAGCCAATCAAAAGTTATCCCAAGTGAAGATTGCTGCCACAATTCGACGACAAGGCCGTAGAGCCCACACGCGCCGAACAGCCAGACCGCCCCCCTAGAGGGCGGGACAGAGAAGCTGACGAGGCCGAACACCCCGCCGCCCCACCTCGCCGTTACGGCAAGGATCAAGTGCGGCCCGCCTACGAGTACGACCTTCGTCATGATCTAGACGCTCGAGGAGGCCATACCAGGTCCATCTACGGGCCCAGGGAATACCCGCCCACTCACCGGGAAGAATATTACGACTGGCCGAACCAAAATGATAGGGTCCGGGATCAGTAGCGGACTCGGATGGCCGAAGACCTCCGACGCGATGTAGCCTGAGTTCGGGGCGCCGCACACCCCCTGTGCTTCACAGAGAGGGTAATGCAACACCAATTCCCAGAAGGCTTCAAGCCCGTGAACATTGAACCATACTACGGAACCACAGACCCGGCCGTATGGATAGAGGGTTTCCTCCTCCACATTCACATGGCGTGAGGTGATGACCTCCACGCCATTAAATATCTGCCACTAAAGCTTAAAGGTCCGGTTTGACACTGGTTGAATAGCCTTGGCCGCTTTCAAGCATAGTGTCAAGGACGAATGGCTCGTAAGACAGCTCGGCCAGGACAAACCAAGAACTATGGAAGCCCTTACTTCTCTCATGACCCGCTTTTACGCGGGCGAAGACAGTTGGCTCGCCCAAAAAAATGCCAACCCCGACACACCCGGTACCTTCGAGGTTCGGGATGGAAATGGAAAGCCCCGACGCAGCAAGAGTAAACATCGCCATAATGACTGCGAGGGCGAGGATACGACAGTAAATGCCGGATTCCGAAATTAGAAGTCCAAACCCCGAAAGAAGGCCCCTAAAGGCAACAGCGATGGCCCATCCAGACTAGACGCAATCCTGGACAGGACTTGCCAGATCCACGGCACTCCAGAGAAGCCCACTAACCACTCCAACCGTAACTGCCGGGTGATAAAGCAGGCCGGCAAGCTTACAGCCGAAGACTCGGGCAAAAGCCCACAAAGCGGGGACGATGACGAGCCCCGCTAGCCGAATAGTGGAGGCCAAAAACCATTCCCTTCCGAGGTCAAGATGATGAATATGATCTACGCAACCCACATACCAAAGAAGGAAAGGAGGCGAGCGCTGCGAGACGTATATTCCGTCAAGCCCGTAGCGCCGAAGTTCAATCCATGGTCAGCCTGCCCGCTCACTTTCGATCGTAGGGATCACCCGACCAGCATACGCCATGGAGGATCCGCAGCCTTAGTACTCGACCCCATCATCGATGGATTCCACCTCACTAGAGTCCTAATGGACGGGGGCAGTAGCCTCAATCTGATATACGAAGACACAGTGAGGAAGATGGGGATCGATCCGTCAAGGATCAAACCCAGTAACACCACCTTCAAGGGGGTCATTCCGGGAGTGGAGGCCCGCTGAACAGGCACTGTGACGCTTGAAGTAGTGTTCAGCTCTCCGGACAACTTCTGAAGCGAGGACTTGATCTTCGACATTGCACCTTTCCGCAGCGGCTATCACGCCCTCCTCGTCCGAACGGCGTTCGCCAAATTCAATGTCGTTCCGCATTATGCATACCTCAAGTTGAAGATGCCTGGTCCTTCGGGCGTCAAAAGTATCAACGGCAACACAGAACGCTCACTTCGAACTGAAGAGCATACTGCGGCCCTAGCGGCCGAAGACCAAACCGGCCCATACAGGTCCAGATGCCGACGCAGCGTAAAGGCCGGCGACAATAGTAAACGGGTTTGAACCCGTTCCCCGTCATGGGAACCCGCATGCGTTGATCGCAAATAGGGATGCACGCCCCACAGCTCGCCCACATTCTTCGCGCTCCACGTGCCTCGTCGGCACAATTTCGCACTCAAAATACCATGGGCAGCCGTGAGGCATATATCAATAAATTCAAAGCATACGTTCGGCTAACCCGAACTTCGGAATTACCTTGTCTTCGGACGACCCAGGGCCAATTCCGGAACCCCCCCCCCCCACACACACCACAAAGCTTCATCGGCAAGATCCTCGCCCCTCAAGGTCGCATCGAAGGTCCCAACCCCCACCTCTCAGAAGCAAAGGCGCAGACGTGCAGCATGGCAAAGTGGAGGCTTCGACTCACGCGTCAAGGCCGTGCGTAAACCTTTACTCTATAAAACTTTTTCCTTCTTACAAATAATTCCTTCGCAATTCAAATTGTACGGTTAGACGTCTTGAGCCTACGAGAAATAATAAAAATGCCCTTTATGGTGTTCAGATATCCGCATCTTGCGATTGTCTATTTCCTTTCTGATTCTCCCCTCGCTCTTCGAACAGCCCGGCATGAAAACATGATCAGTTAACTAACCTAGAGCTCGATTTCCCTATCAGCTTGGCACCCCAAGTCCGACACTGCTTTCCGTTGAGTGTTCGGCGTCTCGGATATTGCACTATATGCATCAAGTTCCAAACTATGTCTTAGGTCAATAGTTGGGTTGCCCGGCTCCTGTGCTTGCCCCTTATGTTTCGCACATTCGGCTAAGAGGGCAAAGGGAGAACCCCTGCGATTGTACTTTTGGCTCGCCCGGTCTAGTACCTCAGGAGGAGAAAGCCGAAAACTGACCATCATAGTAAGCGCGAACTGATCAGCGATCCCATGACGAGGTTTGACTCTAAAAATCGTTGGCGATTTTGCCGTGCCACACGAAGGGTTCGTCTTAACACAAACCACGTGATCGGAAAGGGTAGGCATTTTCCCCCAAGTACATTACAAAACACAGGGGGCTAGTCCTTAGCCCCCACCATCAAGCTCCTAAGGCTAAGTGAAAGCTGTAAAACCGAATAGTCTGATTGCCTAGTTTTGCTCACGTGCTATCGCCTCCGGGTACCAAGACATTGGCTAAGGGTAACAGCGCGGAGACAAAACACCCCTCGTGACATTCACCTGGGGGCTGAAGCTGATGACTGGTAGCTTTCAGAATAAACATACGGCCGAATAGGTGTCAAAATTAAAATCATGACAATATAAAATAAGTTAGGCGGACGCATCATAAAGCATAAGGTCCAATTGGTAAAAACTTAATACAGTCATTCAAGCATTACATCTTTTGAACACTGGCCCTCTATCGCCCACGCGCCATTCATCACCTGTGCAAAGTATTGCTCAGGGCGGCGATGCTCTTTTCCCTTGGGCGGAGGACCAGTGGCCATGTCCATTGGATTAATCTTCGGCCAATGCACCATGGTCTTCGCAAACGCAAGCCTCGCCCCCTCAAGGCACGCTGAGCGCTTCATGGCATCAATTCGGAGCGGCACCTCCCGCAGCTTCTACACATGACCGAAGTAGGTGTCCGAAATGGGCTCGGCGGGCCACAGACTGACACAGAGGTCCTTCACGGCCAGCTCGGACATCCGATGCATCTCCATTAGCTGCTTCATTTGATTGCTGAGGAGGGGAGTATGCTCGGAATCTAGAAACTGTGACCAGAAGAGCCGCTGCGTGGAGTCCTCCTCATGAGCCGCGTAATGCTCCATGGCGGCCGCCACATTCTACGGAAGCTCGGCGAAGACGCCTGCGGAGCGCCAGACCCGCGTCAGCAGGGTGAACCTGTTGCCTCCGAACACACTCTGCAGTAAGTATTTCTTACCATTTGCAATTTGCCCGACTTAGCGAAGCTCTTCCCGTACACCTCGCGCTTCGGTCCTCGCCTCCTGGAGCTCCTTCACCGCCTTGAACAGCTGGGAGGATCGCTCACCCTGTTCCTTCTCAATGGCTTCAAGCTTCTTGATGGCATCCTGGAGCTCCACTTGCACCTCGGTTACCCGAGCCTCGTACTGCTCACCAGCAAGCTTGGCCTTATCGAGCTTGGCCATCGCCTTGTCAGCGGTCATCTTCTTGGCAGCCGCCTCAGCCTCGGCTTTCTTCAAGGCCTCCCTCAAGCCCTTGACTTCGGCGGCGGCAGCTGCAAGATCATCACAATAAAAGATCAGCATATAGTCCGGATCGTCAATATCCGGCAGCAAGCAGTTGTACATCTTATCAAAGGGCTTACCTTGCGCCTCATCAAGCCGTTTGTTGACAGGGTCAAGCTCTTTATCAGAATGCTTGAGCTTCTGGTCCATCTCCTCTAGCGCCGCAGCATTAGCAGTTGCGGCCAGAGAAGATGCCTGTGACATTAAAAAATTCAAACCATTTCAGATACTGGCCTGTAGAACGAGATCCTCCGCAGGTTTTCTTCGCAAACCTTGCAGAGTCTCGGGGGCTACTATAGATATGGCATACTTAAACTAAGGACTAAGTCCAATTTATGAGAAAAGAGCATTACTTGACTTACCTCAAATCTTGTTATCAGGCCTCGAACAACATCGTTCAGTCCGGAATGAATGGACCGAACACCCTGTATAACCGCACCCATAAGAGTACGGTGCTCGTTGACAACGGCAGAGTTGTTCACCAACTCCGCCAGTGCGTCCGGCCAGCCCACCAACGCCCGAGTTGAGGTGTTCGGCGCGGGCGTCGGGCCCCCAGCATCTTCCCCATCGAAAGGGGGAATTGGCTCCCTTGGGGGCTCGGGAGCCGAATATGGTAGGGGTTTGGAAGATCCGATCCCCTCCCCGCGTTAGCCAGGAGGAAGGCATCCCCCTGGTCTTCAATGACCGAGGTGTCGGCCTCGACCATGGTGGCGTCGACCTCCTCCCCTGAGTTCGGAGGAGGAGGGGTCTTTCGCGACAGCACCTCCCCAACCTCTTCAGGGATTAGAGGAGGTGTGGAGCGTGAGCCACTGTCCGCCAGTTCGGCGGACAGGGATGTCCCCGAAGAGGTCTCCTTGGCGGGGTGGCCACGTGAAGGGCTGCACCACCAAAAAATTGATCAATCTACGTTCCACCAGGGACTATTAAAAGAATAAAGCAACTGGAACTGTCGCAATATGTACCTGGTTGCATGGGGCTTGACCCTGGGTTCCTTCTCTGGAACCTTTTCGGACGCTTCAGACTCCTCGTCGGAGTCCGAGTTGTCGGACAGGACCAGCTTAGGTCGGCATTGTCTCTTCCGGGCCTGGGGAGGTTGAACCTCCTCGACGTCGCTGGACGCCGCCCTCTTCTTAGAGTGCGAGGAGGTGCTTTCCTCCTCGTCCTCATCCTCATCCCCCTCCTGTATGGATAGGGCCACAGTGTCTCCGGACTGGCTGTTCGGACAGGCTCTGCGATGGAGGCCCCCCCTGGCCTCCGGTACCTCCGCCTTGTTTCCCTTCTTGTCGGGCGCTTTGTACGGCACCACAACCAACATCTTCTCTAGCTATTCGAATCGGGGCTCTTCTCGTAATGGTGCCGGGCCGCTGATCTTCTCGGCCTTGGCAAGCCAGCCCTGCAAAACCCACATAAAGAGGTTCGGATCAGATCATACGATGTGAATATTCGAACTCATGTTAAGACAAATGTCGCTCACCTTCTTCGGAGGGGTCACAGCATCGAGGCCGATGTCCTCCCCCTCGACCGGCCAGTCCTTTTGCGGCTTGAATAGCAGACCCCACACTTTCTTGTGGGTCATGCCGAAGAGATGTTGCATGGTGGTCGGATCTTCGGGGTCATACTCCCACATTGGCTTGGCCCTCTCCTGGCAGGGGAGGAGCCAACGCTGGAGCATGATCTGGATCACATTGACCAGCTTCGCGCCGGTCTCCATTATGCTGATGACGCGCTTCTGGAGCGCCTTCAAGTTGTCAGCGGACCCCCAGTCCGGGCTCTTCGTGGTCCACGAGGCCAGTCTGGTAGGGGGTCCGGATCTGAATGCGGGAGTTGCTGCCCAGGCGGCTCCCCTTGGCTCGGTGATGTAGAACCATTCCTTTTGCCACACCTTGACGGTGTCGATGAACTTGCCCTCTGGCCACGGGACCCACGTTAGTTTTATCATGGGCCGCCGCAGTCTGCGTGTGCACCACCAACCACCTTGGGCTTGATCTTGAACACCTTCAGCCATAGGCCAAAGTGTGGCTGGACTCGGACGAGAGCCTCGTAGAAGACAATAAAGGACGAGATGTGGAGGAGGGAAGTTGAGGGCTAGATCATGGAAATCCAGCCCGTAGTAGAACATCAACCCCCTCACAAATTGATGCAGGGGAAATCCAAGCCCCCTAAGGAAATGGGGGAGGAATACGACCCTTTCGCCCTGGCTGGGCGTGGGGACGATCTGGCCCGCTTCGGGGGCCCGATGAGCAATGTTGGCCGACAAGTAGCTGGCCTCCTTCAACTTCACGATGTCGCTATCGGTGACGATGGACGCGTCCCACTTCTCGTTGGCGCCGGATCCAGCCATGGCTGAAGGGGGCGGGGTGGGATTTGCTGTGGAAGCAAAGAAAAGGGGCGATGGAGCTCTGAAGATCTGCGTGAGCGGAAGGTGGAAGAAGGCGTGGGATGCTGACTGTTGTAGCTCCCCCTTTATAGGTTGTATACAAGCCGAGAGTTCCTTTTTTCACGCCGTTGGCTTCTCCACTTCCCGATATGCTCGCAATGTTATGTGCGGGAGCGGGAATCGATATCATTGATCATATCCCCTGAAAGGCGGGGCAGGATCCCCACCTTGATGAGACATGTCAAACATGGGTGGGCCTCGAGCCACGCTTCGAGAAATACTAACTGCTCGGCGTTATGGCCGGATGCGACTCTTCGTTGAAAGAGAAAAAGTTGTCAGATGAAGGCACTGTTTACACTTGAACGGTTTTTTGTTATTGCCTTCATTGTTAAGTAAAACTGGCGTTTCAGATTCCAGACATCACTTGGCTCCGAACATGAACAAAGCACACTAAAGAACTCGCCTTGCAAGCCGAATATTGTTGGTTGAGCGGATGCCGAATACAAGCCTTGGCGTTGGAGGTAAGTTCAGGGGCTACTGAGGGAGTTATGGACTAAGGGGTCCTCGGGGCGCCGGCCCATTGGATATGGGCCGGACTGGTGAAGCCGCATAGCGACAGCAGATCTATGAAGCCGTGGTGTGCCCTCCAAGTCAAGGATAGACAGGATCTCTTTTCTCCTTATTGTAATCTATCTCCGGTAACCCTAACCCTACCGGTGTCTATATAAACCGAGGGTTGTAGTCATTAGGAGGAGAGCCATATTCATCACCTCATCACCTTAGGGTTTAGCTCATGTTGATCTCGAGGTAGATCTACTCTGTAACCATACTATACATCCAATACAATCAAGCAGGACGTAGGGTATTACCTCTTCGAGAGGGCCCGAACCTGGGTAAACATCGTGTTAATCGTCCCCTGTTCCCCATTGATCCTAGATCCACAGCTTAGGACCCCCTACCCCGAGGTCTGCTGGTTTTGACACCGACAAATAGGATGTCCTGGTAATTGTAATACAGTGACTTACCATAACTAGTTGAACAGGCTCAGCGCTGCTCCTCCTTCTCTTGCAAGGCTCCTTCCTGACACCTTGTACATGGAAATCCTCAATCTTATCTTCATTGCACCCCCTCTACAAGGTGACACAAACTAGTTATTGGTTTCCTTGGAAGATAAATATGCATACTTTCTAGTCTGTGAACGACACCAAAGGATGAGTTTATAACAAAACAACCCTACATAATGAAACATGCCACATCTCTTGCACACAATGAAGTGAGCATTTATACTACGCATACCTTCGAACTAGACCTCCAGGTACTCTTGGAGAGCCTACTTTAGTGTACAGCCAAACCTTTGTGTCACCTATGAGTTATACAAGCCCCCACTACAGCAGCCCTTAGTGTTTAAATCGTTGACAAGCTCTCTTAAGTCAAGAACATCAAGTAATCAAAGCAAACAGTCCTAGAATGGCTGGCTGATACAAACAAGCAATTGAACAGATGTGTGAGCAAATCTTGCCAACATTCAATTACATATCAAGAAAAGAAGCATAGAAGGAGACTTAAAGACCATCACTTGATTGACCAGATTTAAGGGGAATTTAAACATCATGTGCAACGTATGAACTAACATAAACATCGCATATTTCAGATTCAATAATGAAATGCACATGTATTAGGTTATGCCATGTATGATGCCTAAATGTACACTATAGCAGGCAGGAGTGATTCATCATTGCACGCAAAATTGAAATGCAGGTTAAGGGCCAGTTCTATTCCACCTTTTCAGAGTTTATTGTCAAAATAAGCCATAAAAGATGTAAAGAACTCGTTTTTGAGTTATGGGCTTGGGCTTAACTTATTTCGCATTGGGGGGGTGCTTCGGGTAGAAGCTCACTAAAAATTGAAGGGAAGGGGAATAGCGAAATGACTCTGTTGTCTGCCTATATTACACTCAAAATGCCACTGCTCACGCCCGCGTCACACCTGACCCTCAAGTAAAAAACAAACACGCAAGCGTTCATTGCCCTGCCCGCTTGCATCTCCTCTCCCCTTTCCCTCTACCTCAATCCCCTACCTGCAGTGCTAGGGTTCCTCCAGCAAGCCGCCGCCACTAGTCCCATCTGGCCTGCTCCTCGATGATGCTCTGTCCAGCTAGGCTACATGGCCGGAGGGTAGGGCCAAATCTCCCCGGCTGCTCCCTCTGGTGCCGCCCCTCATTCTCATGGTCTCCAGCAGCTGCTCCGCTATGGTCCGTCCAACGCACTAGTTGGTGGTCGTCGCACAACTACGGCCGATGCCCCACTCTGGCAGTAGGCACCTTGTTCCCCCTCGCCTCCTCCCAGGCCGTGGCCTTGAGGTGTTGTTGAAGGATGAGCTCATCCAACAAGGTGAGGATCTCCTCTGATTTTTTGCCAAATTTTCATTCTGATCCGCTATACGATGAATTGCTATGAGCTGCTGCTGCTATATGATGCATTGCTATGAGCTGCTCCTGCTGCTGCTATATGATGAATTGCTATGAGCTGCTGCTGCTGCTATATGATGAGTTGCTATAAGCTGCTCCTGCTGTTGCTATATGATGAATTGCTATAAGCTACTCCTGCTGCTGCTATATGATGAATTACTATGAGCTGCTGCTGGTATATGATGAATTGCTAGCTGCTGCTGCTGTATGATCAGTTGCTATGAGCTGCTGCTGCTATATGATGCTTTCAGGTGGTGCTGCTATATGATAATAACCAGCCACTTGGACCATCAAATTTCGATAAATAATGGTTCTTCATTTAAATTTAGGCAATGTGTTCTTCATTTAAATTAGGCAATGGGCTCTCTATGGAAGACATTGACCAAAGTAGATTTTGCCAAGTAAATGGTATCTTTGTATTTGCATTTTGAACAAATATTGATGCTCTATTTTCCTATCATATTAATTACTGCACTGGGTTCAATGTGTGATGTTTGCAAGTCAAATTAATTTTCATATGGGTAGCAAAATGACAAAATATAATGCAATCTAGACTTTTCACTGATCATACCACCGATAAGCAGAAAAGGCAGGCAATGAAAAGAACTGGTTGGCTTATTATCTGGAGCTTATATTCAAATGTGCTTATTTTCTTAGGATAACTCGAAATAACTGTCCCTAAGAACCCTGGGCAACAGCACTGACATACAAATAACATGTCACGATGATTGCAATGGAGTGACCTACCATAGCACACTGTATAGGCTCACCGCTGCCTCTCCTTTTTTTGCGATGTTCCATGAAATTGCCACATACATCTTGTACTTTTTCATTGTGGCACCCCATCTGCAAATTGACACGGCTAATTTGAGATATCTCCACATGATAATACATTGCATATCCCTTGCGCATATTTAAACCACCAATTAACGATTGTGTGCATAGCATAAACTAGCCATGACTCTGTGTACTGGACTAGCAGGCACTCTAAGGGAGCATAATGTAGTGCACTGGAATTCCTACATGGCACCTACGATTTTGTGTAATGTACTACCTCTGTTCCTAAATATGTCTTTGTAGAGATTCCACTATGGACCACATACATATGTATATAGATGCATTTTCGAGTGTAGATTCACTCATTTTGCTCTGTATGTAGTCTATAGTGGAATCTCTAGAATGACTTATATTTAGGAATGGGGAGTATCACCTTTGACATCTACATCTCTAATTTAGTAGCCAGTAGTGGAAATCATTGTCTGCACTAAGGGATTACTGGTCGAAAATCCTAGCAAAGCACGCTGGCAGGCACACAACAATACAAGAGAGAGACGCACTTACAAGATCATAGCAATGCCTTTGTCCAGGATCTTGGTTGGCCAAGCTGTTAGATCCAGATGAAACATTGTCCTTGTAGTTCTTGTCAGCTGCATAACATGTAACAGTGACCTGTTAGTATATTTGAAGTACAATGGGCAGGTGGTGCTGGACGGGTTTAAAGGTGACAAGTACCTAGGCTGTGGCGAGTGCTTGGCATCTTGTCAGACGGTGGGAATCAGGTTAGAAACATCAAGGGTGATGACACTGCGCTGGTTGTCGGGGTCCGGTAAGGAGATCTAGAACCGTGGAGTAGGGTGTTATTGGAGCGGCTCCGGTAGGGTGGACTATGGTGTGGGCGATGTGGATCTGAGGCCATGGACGAGAGCGTCGGTGAAGCTGCTCCGGTGGTTGGGTTCAGGATGGTGCCAACGATGCGGATCTGCGGCCATGGACGGGGCGTCAGAAGCTGCTCCGGTAGGTTGGACGATGGTGCGACGAAGCGGATCTGAGGCCGTGGACTTGGGCGTTGGCAAAGCGGCCCCGGTAGGGTTGAGAATGGTGTAGGCGAAGCTACTCCAGTAGGGTTGAGGATGGTGTCAGCGAAGCGGCTCTGGTAGGGTTGAGGAAGGTGTCGGCGAAGAGGATCAGAGGCCATCGACGGGGGCGTCGGTGGGGCGGCTCCGGGGGTGTGGATGAAGCGTCTCCTGTGGGGAGTACAAAGGAGCCGCTACAGATGCACTGCTGTTGACGAGAGTACCGGCAAAGCAGATCTGGCACCGTGGACAGGGCCGACACTGAATGGGCTGTGGTACAGTGGTGGATGAGCAGTCTACTTGTTTCTAGGGGAGGTGGGAGGGGTAGATGCGGCCGCAGAAGCAGATCTAGCGAGGTGGGCGACGTTGGCAGTGAATGGGCACTGGTATGCCGGTGGATGAGCAGTCTAGGATTTCGAGAGGGAGGGGGTAGAAAGGCCAATGAAGTACGGACGGCGTGACGTAAGATGCTCTGGTGCTGTGGAGTAGTCGTTTTTGCGGGAGGGGGAGAGGAAATGGGGATGCCGTGTGGTGGGGGAAACCGGAAGTTACCAAAGCAACCACGACCTATTATGTAAATGAGGGCCGTATTGTAACTATTGTTCTCCGTGCACCAAGGACATAAGGTGAATTTCGCTTGCTAAAGACTAGGTGGCGGAAATTTTAGAAGGAAGCGGGAGATTTTGCCGCCCGTGGTATCATTTGTATCCAGTTTCAACTAATTTTGGATAGTGCTAGCGGGAAGGTCATGCGAGACTGTGTACACGGGGCACACGTTAGCAGTTAATAACTGGTATGAAGTCCACCCCAGAAAAAAAGACAATAACTCGGGATGATGCACCGATAACTTGGACGTTCACATGGGTGCGGCCAACCGTACGGGTGTAGAGGCGCGTTCACAAAAAAACGAATCAAACGCTCAGCCTATGTATTTCTTGTGTAAATATATAATTTTAGTGCCATTGGTTATTTATTTTAAACACAATGCATTAACGTGTTAATTTTAATTATATTGCATAGTAACAAATGGATAATATAGATGCACAAAAGAAATGGATATTGTAGTCCGCTACTTAAAAGTGTTACCTCATATGATTACATGGCCTCCATTTCATAAATTGCGTACCCATTGAATTCATATATGAATATTACATATATTACTTCATAATAGAACCTTAAATCATCCAAGACCAATGAATTTGAATGCAAAACTAACAATGGTGCATGTACATGATAACTAAAGTGGTTGTTTGAAGAAACATCACTATAACTTTGGCATGCACAATTGAAAAAGACTATTTGAAAAAAATGCGATATGTGAGTGTCCAATCTTTGTAGCGTTGAATCGATATTGTATCGTTGGCCATGATACGAAGTAGATATTGATTATGTTCAAGCGATGCACGTCCACGATCGCTAGATAGTGATGCATGAATGAATTGTGCAATCTCTCTCACACGCATACATATCTCGTTTCTCCGTGGGCATCGGAATCACACACGCGCACTTCGTGCATTTCTCTCCCTCCGTCAAGGTTAGAATTCGTCTTTCTACCCCGTCCCACAAGTCTCTCACACAAAAACACACACGCTCTCTCTGTCGAACACGCCCACCCCTTTAATTCCGCCCACCCACCACCACTAATGTCTCAAAGTATAACTATGTCTCGCACACCTCGATCTTGATACTAATCTATCTACTGGCTTCTCTCTCAAACACACACACACACACTTCCCGACACCGAAGGAGTAGGGTGACACCTCGATCTTGATACTAATCTATCTACTGGCTTCTCTCTCAAACACACACACACACTTCTCGACACCAAAGGAGTAGGGTGACACCTCGATCTTGATACTAATCTATCTACTGGCTTCTCTCTCAAACACACACACACACACACACACTCGCTAGTTGTGACTTTGTGCCTATCGCGCGCACACTCTCAATACGTCTTTCTCTCCCTCCCCCCTCCCCACTCCCCAACAATGACAGCAGAAGGGTGACACCTCGATCTTCATCTTAATCTATGAATTGGCTTCTCTCTCATACACACACACACACACACACACACTCGCTAGTTATGTCTTTGTGCCTCACTCACACACACTCGATATGTCTTTCCCTCCATAGCCTCCCTCGATATGTACATTTCTCGTGCGCACACACAATTGTAGTGACGATGACACTGAACCCAGTGGGCCTTGTTTTTACCGGTCTCATGTGATATCTTTCACCCCGTTTTCTGTTAATTAACAAGGCAACCTTTTCTTTGTTACTACTAGTGAATTTGAGATCATTCAGGGTAGACATAAAATATATCACTTCAACCCAATTATCGTAGTAAATATTTAAAAAGAAACTAGCAAGATGCCCGTGCGTTGCACAGAACATCAAGATGCATTTGCATGAGTAGTTTATCTTGTGGGACAAAAGGATGAATGAGGGAAGGCCTTATTTGCAAATGTGGAGAGGGGTGTGGGTATCTTTTTGTAAAATTGCCATAGTTTCCTTCCTATCCGTCAGATATAAATCGGACGACCTATATTGCAGGATGGCAGGCACACCATCATCACCAACTCTGTTTTTTATAAGAGTAGGGATATATCTCTTTCATCGTCCAGAACGAACATCTGGTGGACTGGTTAGCGCCGGATGCTTGCAACGCGATGACCTGAGTTCGAATTCTGTCTTAATAAAACTTTAGATTTTTATATTTTTTTAATATATACTTCTTTCGCTACTGTACTGACAGTGGAACCCACAGAGTACTTAGAATACAAGATTAAGGATGGATTTGTTTCTTTTTAATTTTCTGTTATGAATGTGTAGCCACCCTGCAAGTCATGTACACTGTACATGCAATTAATTTTTTATAGAGGGAGAATCATACACGCAATTAACTCAAATGGATTGGATGTGACTCTATTATTTCCAGCATAAGAGCATCTCCTACAGCAACTGGCAAATTTCCTCCCGCTTCCTTCCACGGAGGACGACATCCAATGCCAGGGGCATGCATTTTCACAACTCTAACCAACCAGAGGAAATTCATGCAAACACGGACTGATTTCATATAAGCATGAAGGATTTTGTATAAAAAAGCCGGATCTTCATATAAACATGACAGATTTCATTACATTTCCACGAACTAAGTGGTGCTAATCCGGCTCTCATGGTATAATTAATACCTAATCTAAATGGCCGCCCGCGGATCCCTTTGTCTTCCTCATGTCCGGCGGACACTAGCAGGGTCGACGAAGGTCCTCGCAAGAGACGAAGCAGCCAAGAGACCACCTGTATACGCAGTCGTCGCCTCGGCGGTGGCCTTCATGGGACCCAAGCGATGGAGGCCTCCCGTGTTCTACTTCTCATCGATGATGGCGGCGGACATGGAGAAGCTGGCCACCGACTCGTCGCTCTCCGCGCACCCGGCTTCTGTCTCTGCCTGCATGGCGCTGCCGTAGGCATGGGAGGTGCGGCCATAGACACGGGAGGCATGGCCATAGACACTGGTGGCGCGATACGACGCGGCAGTGACGACGCCCGTGCCGCCGTGCTCACCGCCGTACCGGCGTGGAGCAACTCGCCACTCCTCATCGAGCTGAACTGGAGCGGCGAGTTGCTGAACCATGCGTTGGCTTGGGGTGGCAACGGGCTCCGTCGGGCCAGGTGAGGTAGGTGAAGCACCGACCGGCCTCGCTCGTATCCGGAGGGCTCGGCTGGCCACCCAGCCGGGTAGTATGCCGGAGAATGGCTCCTCGGAAGCCATCGAAAGAGTGGAGAAAATGGTGAAGGAGGATATGGGGGAGCGGCAGAGGGGTGCGATTCTTGCCCGCTGTCTGGCCTCATTTGAATAGAGGGCGAACGGTAGGAGCTTGGCCGGTGTCTGGCCTCATTTAAACTAAGGGCGGACGAGAGGAGCTCGGCCGGCGTTGCGTTTAATTCCGTTCCGCTCATGAACGGACGTGTGGCCGGGGTAGGTTTCTCGGTTTGCATGCGGGTTTAACGGAGGCATTTGATGGAGACGAGGAGGCATGTTCAGCCGGGTGTGCAGCGGGTGGCGCAGTACTATTCGATTTGATAGCTACTAGAAAACCAGGACGGTAAAGATATATTGAGTAAACTAGGACAGTTCCCGATACGGCTTTAATGCAGACGAGGGAGAGGGTAGCGGTTCCCGAAATGTTGAACGGCCAATGATGCATCCTCCTTTAATTAGCATGCTGAGGGAAAAGAGGCAGCACGATGTGAATGCAACGCAGTTTGCACTCATATAAAGGCGCCCCTCCATTCCAATGCATCTACCACATCGTACGCACCTAAGCACCTACACTAAGGGCAAAAGTGCTCACTCCAGACCCATGGCGGTGATGCGCGCGAGCGGCCAACGACTGTGCCAGATGGTCCACGACGCCGGCCTGTGGCATGGCACCAAGGATCGTCTCCAGAGGGTGTTGGCGACCGGTTGGTTCATGGCCACCGTCGATGCCAGCTATGACTCTTAGTTGGACAAGATGATCGTTGCCACCATCAACAAGTTCACCGTCGTCAAGAAGCTCACGGACAACATCGCCGTACTCCTCCAGCCCGCGCGCCCGGGCTCCTCATTGCCTGCCACCCTAATCGGCCTCCATGGTGAGAACCTCTTTCAAGCACTGGTGGCCCTGCAACTGCCCGCTAACGCAATGAAGAATGTCTACCTGGAGGTCGCGCTCGTCGCGAGGTACCTCGCCCTGCAAGAATTCATCGACCTACACATCCACGTGTACGAGGAAGTCATGTACATAGGTATCTACAAGGCCGGTGAGGATGCTACGACGTTGGCCTTCGTCAACCGGCAGGAAGCCTTGGACGCCTTTGTTGAGAAGCACCTTGACCTCGCCACAAAAGCCGCCGCTCCTAAGCCGCCGGTCGGTAGCCCGGCGCACTGAGTCGAGGAGGAGGAGGTCATACATGGATGCATCTTTCTTCTTGCCTCCTGTAACCACCACTGCGATTGCATCATCGTGGCCTTAATTCTTATTGTGCTATCGCATTCTCGTTCCAGTCAATAAAGACATGTATGACCCCTTTGCTCACATTTGGAGGCAATTATATGCATCACTGTAACTAGTACTCCATCCGTCAATTTATAAGTTGTGCTTACCTTTTCCATCAACCTCGTAATTTGCGTTCGATGCTTGACCCGACCTATGAACTACTCCTAAATTCAAAAACTGAGATCGAACTTATAAATTCAAAACTACTCGTGCAGCACGCCTGTCACGTTCGCAAGTTCAAAACGAGAAACTGGAACACGTACATGAAGCATGTCTCCCTTTCCCGTCGCGTACCACACTGTCGTTCCGGCCCCCCGGTCAATGCGCATTGGCTAGGCTTTATATGACTACAACATGTGGGACCGCATGTGACCAAACCGACGATGCGCCAATCTAGCTACTACCCTGCTTATCTAGCGGGAAAAGCCCCGCCCTAGCGTTTCTAATCGTTATTTCTATCTATCGATCGTGCCAAGGAGCAGAACCAAATGTTACAATTTATACATGTTTCTCTACTCCTATAAAAGACTCAGTTGGTGATGATGGTGTGTCTGTCATCCGTCATTTCTGACCATTAGATCTGCATCTAACGGCTATGAGGTAAGTTGTGGCATTTTTGCAACAATAGCCCACTTCTCTGCTCCAATTTGAAGAAAACCCCTTATTATCTTGAAAGCAACCACATCCCTCCCTCACCTCATCAAAACAGCTTGAGAAATATATTTGAGTGAAATGTAATATATTTTTAGTAGTATATGTATATCAAAACAAGAGTGTTTTCTTTCAAGTTTGTGAACAAGTACTATTCTACTTTGGATCCGTTGCAACGCACGGGCACATCTCTACTCTTTCTCTACTCTTATAAAAAACAGAGTTGGTGATGATGGTGTGCTTGCCATCCTGCAATATAGGTCGTCCGATTTATATCTGACGGATAGGAAGGAAACTATGGCAATTTTGCAAAAAGATATCCACACCCCTCTCCACATTTGCAAATAAGGCCTTCCCTCATTCATCCTTTTCTCCCACAAGATAAACTACTCATACAAATGCATCTTGATGTTCTGTGCAACGTAAGGGCATCTTGCTAGTAAAAGGAAAAGGCCTGCCACGTTCGCGTCGCACCCCCACACGCCCGGGAATCGGGAGTACTCCACGGCCCGTCCGGCACACCACATAGCTAGGGAAGGCGTGTTGCCTAGCATTTTCACTTTCATGTGAGACCGCCGTTAAGCAAACCGACTATCGGCAAACCACACCCCGCCTGCCGCGTTGGAAAAGAGAAACGAGGAGGGGAAGATCTAGCTGTAGCACGAAAGCCAAGAAATTTGGTGTCAGATGGGACTCGTTGATAGAGTAGGAGCACTCCGTACTACTCCTACTATGAAGTTTGTACTACTACTACCACTACACAACTAGTAGGTATGTGCACCTCATAGCATCGTAGGAACAAAAAAGGGAAGATCTTGTTTTGGGTGATTTATCTTTTTTTGAGTCACCGTAGTATGAATAATATGATGTGGGGGGCACCCATGAAGCCACGTGGCACGTCTGGAGGTCTTATTTATAGCTTCTTGTGTGGATCGATCACAATGTCATGCTGCTAGTTCGAGAAGAACATGTATGGGTACAATTAGGTTATAGTAGATCCGAATCGCAGCCACCTGGACCATTGGATCAACATCAATCAACGGTTTATATCTTGTATGTGCAAATACACGCATTGACTCTGGAAAAATAATGAATATAGAGTATATAATACATAATACCGCATATTGGGTTTCTCTAAAGTCAAACTTTGTATACTTTCAACAATTTCTAGGAAAAAGTATTAACATACACACCACCAAATATATACCACTTGATTCATCATTGCTTTTATTTCCACATCATGTAAATTTGTTAGTGTAAATGTTCATATTGTTTTCACCAAATTCGGTCAAGCTTTATAAAATTTGGCTACAGTGAAAGCTATATACATGCGGAGTAAATTACAAACGGAGGGAGTGGAATAGATATAGATATAACTATACAAATAAAAAAATATAGTAATATAGTATATAGATATAAATAAGTCTACTACCCTTTTTCTAGGTTAGAACTCGCATTGTTGTGTACACATTGTTTTGCTTCGCTACAATTTGCATTTGCGGGGTGTGTGTAGGACTACCGCATTTTGTTCAGTACCAGCAACCCCACCATTATCCTTAATTAATTCATACTGGCAATTACGATTGCATTATCTTAGTTCTAGCCGGTTCTTCGGTTGCTTGGAGGAACTCCATCTCGTTATTCAGGTTGATTTTGTGCATACGACAAGATCATCGTCCATCGAAGATTTGTTTAGTAACGATTGTTGATTTGTATCACCGGGTACGATATAGTTGGATCGTCAACGTCAAAATCCACCAAATCGATACTTATCCCCACTCTCATTGAAAGATTGGGTCGCCATCATAAGACTACCACCTAGACAATTCCTTCCCTATAACATACACATGAGCACCCATCTCATTATTCAGGTCCACGCCTCCCTCTCTCTCGAAACACACACACCTCTCCACATGATGCATGTCTCTTGGTCTCTCTTCCATCCCATGACAAAAAGGCACACGGCCATTCTCTTCTTCTTGCTACCCCCGTCTATGTAGTTAGGTCTCCTTGCAACAAACAAGCATTCAACTGTCTCTCTACTATCTCTTTCTACCACAAATAACCTTCCACCCCTAGCCAGCCGTGCTGTTGAGGTCTATCCAGCTCTCTCACACGCAAATAGACGATGTCTATGTGTCCCTTCATCGCACACACTATGGCTCTCCCATATCCGCAACCTCGTAACCTTGTCGATCCCAACGTTACACACACCTCTCTCTCTAACACACACACACACACGCGCGCGTGCACACGCACACACCCTCTCTCTCCCTTTCGGACACTCCTCTCTCTATGACACACACAGTATTTCGAACAGGCATATGCCCCTCTCTTGTTAGGTATCGCTGCCCCCCCCCCCCCCCCCCCCCCCCCCCTCTTTGTCACACAAACATTCTGTCTATATCTATCTCTCGCAATAATACATGCATAGTCTAAATTGAAACCAACTACAAAAATGAGCTCCGATTACAAATATCAAATCCACTCCCAAACAGAATATGAAAATAGGGTGAAATCGTGCACACAAATGTTAGTTGCATGCATGAATGTCAATGATATGGATGTACTACTCGTACATCCACACAGACCCATTTCACATAAATTACATTAAACCCTTCTCAAAATATGGTGCGCGTGTGATGTTTGCTGTACTGCTCCTACCAGCCTTCCTCCGACACGTTCCAACATATTGTGCTACTTCCGATTCTATTTTTCTCCTCACACCATGTGAAACCACGAAAAGGTCACCACCCGCCCCCACTGGTACTGTAGCTCGAAGCTCCCATACGGACACAACACCCAGCTGAGCACGCAGCCGTTGCCGAAGTGGACGGCGCTGCGGCCTCGGACGAGGACGGAGCCTCCGACATCACCGAGGTGGAGCACGCCCTCTACGGCCGCGAGTAGTGCGCGCTGACTGTCCATGCGGAGGATAGTGTGATCTAGCGGCTCGCCCTCGTCAGCCATGAGGGGTAGCTGTGCTCCAGCAGCACGCCCTGGTCAGTCATGAGGAGGTGCATCGTGTCCTCACCGCTCACAATGTGGAAGAGCGCGTTCTCCAGCAGCATGCCCGCGAGCATCGCATCGTCGAGAGCATGCCCACGAACATCGCATCATCGCCGCTCTCGACATGGACAAGCGCGTGCTCCGGCAGCACACCTGCGAACATCGCATCCTCGCCGCTCACAATGTGGACAAGCTCGTTCTCCAGCAGCATGCCCGCGAGCATCGCATCATCGCCGCCCGCGAACATTGCATCGTTGCCGCTCTCGACGTGGATGAGCGCGTGCTCTGGCAGCACGCCCGCGAACATCGCATCCTGGCCACTCAGGCGCACGAGCGTGTGCTCCAACAGCACGGCCGCGAGCATGGCATCCTCGCTGCTCAGGAGGTGGTTGAGCGCGTAGTCTAGACAGTATCCAAGGAGTCGGGACGCGAGCACCACACCCCCGGCTACGAGGAGTACTGCATGGTGCCCATCGTGGTTTAAGAAAATCCAGTGACTCCGCCACTCCCTGGAGGAGTGTGAGCTCCAGTGGGCGCTCAAGGAGTCCCGTGCCGATATGCAGGTGGCGGCGGACGTGCAAGATTATCCTTCGAGCTCTCCTCCTCTTACGAAGACGCCTCCACCGGCCCCGTCGTACATCCTCTGCCTTGGCTCTGGCGGACATTTGGAGTTTAGTTTTATGGAACATTAATATTTGGATTAATCATACCTCTACCAAACTGTGAAGGATCAAGACTAATGCAAAAAACAACCTATGACTAACATGCATAAATAGATGATGTGGCGGCATTGCATGCTGGAGTATATTGCAATTTATGGATTGCATGCATGACTAGCTTATGTGGCTTGGTTGCATGGCTAGGAAAGGCTAGACAAAATAAATAGATAATGTGTTTAGAGTGCACTCCACTAAATGGGAGCATGTAAATATCTTTAGAGTGCACTCCACTTTTTGATTTCAGACGCTGAGGTGCACCGGATGCCGTGCCACGCTGCAAAATATTAGAAAAAAAACCTGCTCCAATGTTTTAAAAATCTATTATTATCTTGAAACCAGCCACACCTGCCCCTCACCTCATCAAAACAGCCCGAGGAATATGTCTTCAGTGAAGCATAATTTATTTTTACTGATATATGTATATCAAAAATAGAGTGTTTATATTCCAAGTTTGTGAACAAGTATTATTCTACTACTTTGGATCCATTGCAACGCACGGGCCGACACATTGGTAGTAGTAAGAACGAAATTCTAAGTTTGGCACGAGTTCGTACTCCAGGAGCACCACAAGGCCTGGCACAGGAGTTACATTTCCCTCTCGGGGCCCATGGGACCAATCTTCAGCGGCTTAGTGCACCTGGCTTTGAGTCAATGACATGTGGACCCTAAATGCGGCTCGCCCACATGTCATTCTCATAAAAGCAGAGAGGCGGTGGGACCGAGAGGGGTGAGGCACAGGTCGTGGGACGTGTGGTGTCATGGGTTCGAGCGGCGTCGTGGGAATCGCGTGTGGCTGTGGTAGAAACTTGATGGTCGCCGCAGTTCATCTAGCTTACATGTCATGCACACAAAAGCATAGAACGTAGTGGGGCCGAGAGGGGTGAGGCGCACGTCGGGGGACGTGGTACCGTCGGTTGGAGTGGCGTCGTGGGAATCACATGTGGCAGTGGTAGAAACGTGATGGTCGTCGTAGTTCAACTTCCATGGACAAGTTGTCATGTCTACTGACACATGCATTGCATACCGCTCAGTGCAAGGAGTAGTAGTAGAGAAAACTAGGCGGATAAATAGTTCATTATAGTCAAGCGGACCTATATCAATGTACACAGAGTACACTTGTTCCAAAGACATGCACACTAGCGAAATAGTTCATCTATATCAATGTACACACAGAGGAAATATAATTTTTACAAGAGAGGAAATAGTTCATCCATCTATAATGCCCTGCTGCTGGTGCAGCTTCTTCTTCTTTCTTTCTTCTTCTTCTTCTTCTTCTTCTTTCTTCTTCTTCTTCTTCTTCTTCTTCTTCTCATTTTCTGTGGGAGACGGCTTCGCAACAAGCTCTTTTGACCTTGCAGCTATCTCGAAACTCACACGGGCATCTAGGGCAGCATATTTTATCCGCTCGTAGGTCAAGGGATAATTCTCCCATCCAGACGACCTTAATCACAGCGTCTCGTCACCCTTCTCAAGATTTGTTCCGAGCACAGAATTTTCTACGTCGAACAAGGATGGTGTTTCTTTATCACAATCGTCTACAGGAATTCTGGTTTGTAGGTCAGCGATGTTTTTCAAGTAATGGTTGTACGACGCCAGCTTCTCTTTGTCCCCTTCGATGGCTGCCCCACAGAAGTATATGTCCTCCCGAGACAAGAAATCGTGTAGCTCACCTGGTATGAAGGGCGCGTGTATTATGTGATACACCAAAACTTCATCTTCGAGGCACAACTGAAGGACGGCGGCGCGTTGGATCTTCCCAGTGGCACGCTCCATGTACTCTGCATCGAGACCGACGACCTCCATCTCCACCTTTTGGAGGAAGTTGGATACATTATTGATCCACTCCCGAATGACCCTTGGGTGGTCGGTGACGGTGGCAACTATGCTCAACAAGCCTTCGACGAGGACATGATTGACGCTAAAAACCTGCATAGGGATCTCTTTTGCCATTTGGAACCACTGGACCAGAGGGCTATGGTTTCGAGAATTAGGATTAAGATGGCTAGACTAACTGAAGAAGATGATTATTTAAAGGGGCTTCAGAATTACTCCAGGAGGATGTGAATCCAGTGGAGTTTTAATGCAAATGAATGAGAGGTGAAGAAGCCGAGGAAAATCGGTTCCCGATGGAGAAGTAAATGGGAGAAGTGGCATGCAGCCAGTTGATTAGACGGCTAGGTAAACCAACCTGCAAAACGAAAAGGCTATGCGTGTAGCCTACTGAGGAGTGGTCTGTGTCCGTGTACGTGCCCATCCTTCTATCGCTACATGTGCCACTTGTTAGTTGAGGTCACTCTTTTGAATCACCGTGGCGAAACATTTTATGATTCCTTTTTATTTCTGCGCCCCTCCTGACAGGTGGGACCTACGCAAAACCCACTTGGGTGGACGAACAGATATACAAACATATCCATCTCTTTGCACACAAAAAATGTGTCGTAGCTGGTTCAGATTGATATTGGCACGTGCCTGCGAGACACAACCTTTTCTGGTTAAGGAATATGCAGTTATCCTAAAAAAAAGAAAAGCCCTTCTTCGCGCTTCCGCATGCACGAGAATTTGGTTCTGCTCGCAATATGGATGCTACCTGGAGGATGAAGTGAACCCAGAGGCATGCTAGCACGGGAGACCTATTTCCACTATACAGTACTACTCCGTATGTTACTACTAGTAGTAGTACAACCGTGGTACACTTGATGGTCAAAATAATATTCATCCGGTCCTCACAGTGAAGTGACTAGACCCTGCGCCCCAGGTGACACTAGTCCAGGCGGCGTGTTCAGGTTACCAAAGTCAGCCTCACCTTGTGCATTGTGCAGTCACTGTCACCGCCGCTGTATAGCATGCCTCGCCTCGTCTCCCTCTCCCCTAGCACCACTCCATCTCCATCTCCATCTCGCCGGAGATCCTGAGGTCACCCTTCATCATCTCACTGTGCCCCCGTGTACCCTCGCCTCGCTCGCCTCCCCTAGTACCACTATTCCCTCGCTAGCCGCTCCAGCACCGAGAGCCTTCTCCCCCGTAAATCAAGCCCCCAAAAACCCCACCTTCCAAACTCCACCATGGCCGAACACGAACACCGCAACATCCATATGAGCCGCGATTGGAGCAATCTCCCCAGTGACATCCTCGACCTCTATTGTTCCTGTATGGATATGTTGAGCGCCGTGCGGCTGGCTGCATGCTCGAGGGACATGCACGCGGCCATCGTCGAAGCGAGGCCTGAGCTTTTCAAGACACCCTGCTTGCTGCTATCTGGTCTAGCGAGATTTGCTCACCATGATACGGAGGCGTACGTGATGCCCCTCGACTTCAATCCGACCTCCAATAGCTGAAACTTCTTTGTAGGTATGTAGTGGGTCGCCGTACATCATTTCCCTTGACTTTGATCCAATCACCATCTCCCAAAACTTCTTGGCAGGTATGTACTAGGTCGGCATGAACTCCCACTAGATGGCTGCCGTCAGAGAAGACGGGAATAAGTTAGTGCTCGTGAACTTCCACACCTCCCATGAGATAATCCTTCCTCCGTTGGAGTATGTAGGGTTTTACCGTCGCGGTCCAAGTCATCTAGATTACCATGTCAGTTGGACGGACCTTGTTTTGTAGAAGATTGTAATCTGCCAAGTGCCCACACGATATGCGGATTATGCAGACTTCAAGCTAATTGCCTTCTTCGACCGCGGACTCGCCTATCTTTCCGCCGGTGCCTTCTTTAGCTGGAGATGACTCACCTCGCAGTGGATCGTCAAAGTTGATACACACTTTTGTCATGCTATTGAACACAATGGCATCATCTACGCGATCGACAAAGCAGATGGCACGACGTATTGCTGGGACGGCGCGCGTAAGTTGTTTTCCTCTGATTTTAATGATAACGCCATGACACTGTTTGAACTTTTTGTGATGATTGGCATATCCCTGTTTGAGCAGAATTTGAGTAGAACTATGGCAATGTATTAGAGACACCATAAATCAGCTATATTTGGAATGAGTTAATTCATGCAATTGTGACCATGTCATTACAGCCAATTTGTACCCTTGAATAATCAAACGGTTAGGAAGATATGGTTATTCTCCTTACTTTATAGTAATCTATATACTACTAAATATGAGTGTGTATCAATAGCCATGTTAGTTTCCTCATTTTCATGATGTAGAAACATGCATCACACTGTTGGTTTCATCTAACTATACATTAGGGAAGTAAATGTGCATATGGAGAACTCTATATTTGGAAGTAGTGAAATCCTGTAATGCTTACCATGTGTACATACCTATATCACCCTTCAGCAATCAATGGCAAGAATAATATCCTCACAAGAATTTTGCCCACAGAACATGAGTATATAACAATGCATGGTGTTTTAGTTTCCTTGAAGAATTTATTTGTGAGGACAGAACATGATTACATAACATGCATGGTGTGTTAGTTTCCTTGAAGAATTTATTTGTGAGGAGAGAACATGATTACATAACATGCATGGCATGGTAGTTTCCTGTGAAGAATCTATTGCGAGATAACATGAGTATAACCATGCATGGCACTTCTATATTTTTGAACCCAGTATACATTTCCCTGTATTTTCCTCTCAGTTCCAACAGGGATAGATCAATGTTGTTTCTTGCATTATCCTACTCATACTCTGAACAATGTTGATCTTACATTAACAATGCATGTCCTTCTTGATATGATGTAGTATCCCTACAGTTACTGCCCCTTTGTAATCACACCACCTTTGCCAAAAACAGGGAATCACAACTGGTTCCTCGCTCGATCAGATGACGACAAAAGACTGATGATCATTCGCACACATGAGCCGAAAAGGTTATATTGCAAAAACCCCACTATGTACAAGCACCGGGAAATACGTGAGTATCCGGACAGTGGCTATTATGTCTATGAGCAGGATACCAGCTTGTTGGGGCCTTTAGGATTTTTGAGTTGGAGGCGGGTAAACAGCCTTGGTTCACACTCTCTGTTTCTCTGACTCAATTATCCGATTAACCAAGAGATCACCGTTGGCAAGGACCTTGATGGTAGAGAGGCTCTGTTTGCTAGGGAAAACTATGTCTACACTGCGAGCCCTAGGACTTCGGGAGCTGACTCCCCTGATTGTCAACGATACAGCCTGCAGCCAAAAGAAGGTGAGAATGACAAAGGCATCTAGATTAACTTTGATCCTTGGATGTCTCAAGTCCGACAGGCAGTGATGTGGTTCAAGCCTTGAGGTTGATAGGTAATTGGGCTGTTGCGTCGAAAGGGTGGAGTTCTGGTGTCTTCGAATCACTGGTGGCTGAAGCGGGGCTGCAAATTATGATGGTGTTGGATCATCCCTCTTCGAATGACTTGTTGTCTTTGCTGCTTGTTCTGGATGGGTAGTTCTCTCTTTTGTTGCGCATACTCCTTGTCATTTGGTCATCCTCGTCTATGTCACTCTTACTATGTAATAGTTGCCTCTATTTAGAATGGCATTCTCGTATGGATCACGAGAGTCTGAGCGCCGCAGATGGGTGCGTTTTGGTGGTGTAGCAAGACTTCTTATGAACTATCATGTCTTGCTATTTATGTCTGTAGTAGTCACTAGTCAGTGTTTGAATGTTGTATATATCGTTGTTTTGAACTGTTTATTGTCTCGAACTGTTGGTGGGCTAAATGAGGGCATCACCATTCTCCAGTGTTCAGAGTATATCTCCTTTTTTCAAGTTATAATTTGAGCTCAGTGTCTTTTCGATGATGTACACTTGTTTGGGCCAGTGAGGTGTCGTTGAATATGGGCCGAGTAGTAACGCAATGCCAAATAGGTCAATTATGACTCTCAGGCCGGGCGCTCAAAAAAAGAAAGAAAAAGGACTCTTAGGCCGACATGTGGGCGCCACCTGTGTTTTCGTGTGCTTGCGTGCTGAGAGCATATTGGCGCGTGTTCGAAATTCATGCTACCTTTTCATCCCCAATCTCCCGCCCCTCCCCCACCTCTGGAATCTCGATTCCTACTCCAGTTCCTGCAAATCCCCCTCCTGTACTCCCTGTACTCAAGCGCACTATCATGTCGTCGGTCAACGCGGATCTCTGAGCCGGAGATCCTGAGGTCCGTCCTGCCTTCGGGCGCTGCGTGCTGTCGCTCAATAGTGGTATGGCGGCGCTTGACGACTAGTTTGCCGGCAAAGTGCTGATGGTAACCATCAACGGCGACTAGCCCCCCGTCTCACCGGACGACCTTATCAAAGCTCTTGGCATTGCGCACGGCATCCAAATAAATGACATGCTCATCGAAGTCTGTCCGCCACCGGCTGATTTCTTCGTCAGGTTCCGGACAACTTTCGACTGCAGTCGTGTGTTCGAATCTTCCAGGCGTTTGTTCTGTGATGGCACGCTGGTGAGCTTTCATCGGTGGCACCTAGGATGGGGCTTGGTGCCCTCTGAGCTTGAGTTTTTAACAAAGCTTACCTTCCACGGCATGCCTCGACGTGCTTGGAACAGCGAGTCCATGAATGAGCTTATCAACGACCTAGGAGGTGAGCTCGTAAGAATGTTTGTTCCTCCAGACAGCTGGGCTCTGACGGTTATGGCATGGATGAATAAGCCGTCCACCATACCGAAGGTGATTGGTGTTGAGATACCGATGCAGGAACCGGGGTTGTACTATTCATCACCACCAAGGCCGCCGCGGACCATGTTAGGGATGTACCTGTATCGAGTGTTCGTGCATGTCAAAGAAGTGGTCAATCCATCAATCGAAGTCCTGCCGCCGCCGCTAGTGCCAGGGTCTGTTGACGACGTCCATTACAGGAGTCAACATCAGACTTTCCCCGTGTTGTTCGGAACGATGAATGGCACAGGGCCTACTCCATCGCGCGGCGGAGGCCACTGCTTCTTTGGGATAAGAGGCAGGGTTGGCTGGCTGGATGTGCTCTAATTTGAGGTAACAACTGAATCTTCTCAGATACTAGTTAAATCCGAGCTATCGGTGTGAAGCACTGATGTGCCAGTACATTTGATTGTGACCTGTTCTATTTTTGTACCTGAAGTTTTTTTAGAAAGGGGTGTATGTCAACTTAATGTGCTAGCGGAACTTATTGTGTTGTCTCTCTGTTTGCTTTGCATAGCATTCAAGATATTTCCCCGTCTTTGATAACGACGATGAACGGTTATGTACGAGCTCGTTGGTTTCAACATAGCCCTACCCGTAGCGATCGACTGCTTCCACCCTGATTGTGCCGCCTGCATGAAATTTTTGTATGCAAGTTCAGTGTGCTATGATGTTCTATATGATTGTGTCAACTATATAAGTTTTTACTGAGCATCAGCAATGCATATGGCTGAAAGATGTATTTACGAGCATCGACCGATAGGTCTCTCTCTCTCTCTATCTCTCTCTCACACACACACACAAGTGGGACCGTTGAATTATTTCTTCGCTCGTGACAGCTTTTAATTAGGTTCCACTGTACTCTAACTTTTTTCTTAAGTTATTAATTGAGCTCAGTGACTTCAAAAAGTTGTACAGAAGCCTTGTTTGGGCCTTTTCAGACGTCGTTGAATGTGGATTGAGTAGCCACGTAAAGTTGTACTGTACTACACAGGCCTTTTTCGTTGAACATCAACAATGCAACTGGGCCGACAGTTGTACCCAAGATCCTAAAATAAGCGCAGCCTGGCCCATGTTTTTTTAATAAAATGCACATCTCAGTTCAATTTTTATATAATAAGATTACCAAGCCCAACTTAATTTTTTAATAATATTCCTATCACAATATTATTTCTTATACGAAATGCTCAGTCCAGACCATCACTATTTTTTCACCCATCCCAGAAAATGGGTCCATTTCTACTAAAATCAAATGGCTTGTAAATTATCAGAAATGATAAATGGGCTGCATGTACGCAATATTATTTTTCACCCAGCCCAATAAATAGGTGTATTCGAATAAATAATCAAATGTGCTGTAAATTATCATAAATAGTAAATCGGCATTATTATTTTTACCCAGCCCAGGAAATAGATTATTTTTTTAGTCAAAGCCCAGGAAATAGATGTATTGGCAACCAAAATGAAATGGGCTATAAAACCTAAATAAATGGGCTGCATTCCACCACAGCTTTCGAAGCTGACTTTGTTGGCCCACTAGACGAAGCATGCGCAAGGTGTTGTCCATTTAGTGAACAAAACGATTTAAAGGTCTAAAACAAAACGTCAACAAATTATTCTGACATCTGTAGTCGTTGGATTGACATCCAACGGCGATCCTGCTTCTTCAATCACTGATCTAGTTGCTCTTGCTCCAGCCGCCAAAACCATCGCCGGCTGGAGCGCCTGCATCTGCCTCCCATGGCCGGCTGTGCTGTCGCGCAGGCCTCGCCGCCCCCTACTACTCCCACCGCTGGCGAGGTCATACATGTACTCTCCCACATCCCTCTACTATTGTGGCTTCGCCGCCTCCAGGTCATTCCCTTCCTGGGTCTCGCCGTCGTCCATCGCGTTGGTGTTCTCGGCACGGCATGGTCAACGTTGTCAACAAACGACAACATCGGAAGAGGGATGTACATGGAGAGGCTGACAGTTGGGACCCACATGGTCCATGGCCGCACGCAAGCAAGTACCTCCTTATTATGCCAAAAAGAATGAATCCTCCCCATGACAGCTGGGACCCACCAGCTATATCTTGGCACGAAAGGAAGTGCCTCCTTATTAAGCGAAAATAACGAGTGCTCCCAATGACAGCTGGGGCCCACCAGATTTGGAGGCTGGCTTGTGGCCCTACTAAGTTGACGCGTACGCAGGGCTTTGTCAACTTAGTCAACAAACGATTCTATCACTAGTGACCGTTGGATTGTTAACATCCAACAGTCGTCCTGCTTCTTCAACCTCTGATTTTCTTGCTCCAGCCGTCCAAACCACCACGTGCTCCTACCTCCCGTGGCCGACTCTGCTGCCGCGCAGGCCTCACCGCCCCTACTACTCCCACCGCTGGCCAGGCCATCCCTCTACTCACTCACAGCCTCTGTTATTCTGCGGCGACGGCAGCCTCACACCACAACCGAACCAGTCAACCCTCGTACTACCCTCCGCGTGTTCCCATGCTCCGCGTCGTTCCCTGCCTCACCGTCGTCCACCTCATGGGTGATGTCCGCTCAATGTGGTCAACGAACGACAGCCATCGGAAGAGGACTGTATGCAGTGAGGCTGCCAGATGGACCCATCAGCTACATCTTCGCACGCAAGGAAGTGCCTCCTTATTACGCACAAAAAAAGAATCCTCCCCCTGTCAGCTCGGACCCACCATCAATATCTTCGCACGCAAGGAAGTGCGTCCTTATCCTCCCTGACAGCCGGGACCCACCCGGTCGAAGCGTATGTAGCGTTGTAATTCTGGTCGCAAACATGTACATACATACTGGTCCATCGGTCTTTCTGCCACGATGAACCGTCACCCAGTAAGGAGCGGTAGCTGTTCAGGCAGTCCCATCTATATCGTGTATACGTACGTACAGCCACGCTGCAAGAAAGTAAATACGGCTATGTACGTACATACGGGCGGGGTCTCGAACGCGTACAGCGGCGACTCCTGTTCATCGGCAGCCAACCAGCTGGGTCGGAATGGAGAAACAGCGTCGTGTTCATCGGGAGGCAACAGACTGGGTCGGAATGCGTCGTGTTCATCGGGAGCCAACCGGCTTGGACGGAACAGCTGAAACGGGGTCTGGCGTACCGTAGTACGGAGGAAACGGCCTTCTGTTCGAGCTCCTATACGGTCGAAATGGGGTCCTGTTGATCGGGAGGGGTGTGGCGTACCGTAAAACAGAGGAAACGGACTTGTGTTGGAGCGCCTACAGTCGAAACGGGATCCTATTCATCGGGAGGGGTGTGGCGTACCGCAAAACGGGACTCCACGGGCTACTGTTCATCCACCATCTAGTGCCTCGCTCCAGCCTCCACGGGCTACTGTTCATGCATCATCGACTTCCTCTAGCCTCCACCTGCTACTGTTCATCCACCGTCGACTTCCTCCAGCCTCCACCAGCTACTGTTCATCCACGGGGGTCCTGTTCATCCAGCCTCCACCGGCTACTGTTCAACTAGCCCTCCACGGGGTCTTGTTCATCTAGCCTCCACCGGCTACTGTTCAACCAGCCCTCCATGGGGTCCTGTTCATCCACCCCCAACCGACTCGGGTGTGTGGCGGCCTCCTCGATCGGGGTCCTGTTCATCCAGCGGCAACGGCCTCTACTACCACGGGGTCCTGTTCATCCAACCCCCAACAACGTTCACTGTTCATCAAGAGGCAGCAGGTTCGATCGGCTTCAGTTAGCAGCAGTAGCGAAGGAATTGCTCGGGTTCAGTTAACAGCCAGGGATCGATTGCTCGGGTTCAGTAACGTAGCTAGTGCAATCGCTCGGGTTCAGTAAGCGAACGCCTCACTCGGGTTCAGTTAGAGCCCAACGCCTCGCACCCATGCGTGTACGTGTACAAGAGAAACACGCAAACCTCCATGCATCGCTCAGCCCCGACCACCCACCGTAACCGGGGACTCCTCGATATTTTCCTCACGCCTTGCTTCTACCATGATTTTTTCCGTCATGGACGGCACAAAGAATGTCATGCAGGTGTGTCCCCGGCCCGCCTAGGACGAAAATCCCATTTTCTGTCATGATTTTTTGTCATAGAAGTAGGAGCCCACCACATCTATGATGATACGTGCTTTTGTCACAATTATCGTCATAGAAGTGTCATAAGCATGACAGGAAAAAATTCGTTCGTGCCAAAATGTCACGGATGTGTCTTTTTTTTGTAGTGCCATAAACGAATCATGAATGTATTGCAACACCCTACAGCGGGAATCCCTCATGCTTGCGCGACACGGAGGGCACCATAGGACAGCACCAAAATAAAACATACAACTCAAACCTATCACGATCATCAATTATCCCATAGGACAAAACGGATCTACTCAAACATCATAGGATAGCCACATATCATCGGATAATAATACGTAGTGTTGAGCAACATGTTTAAGTAGAGATTACAGCAGGGAGAAGAGGTGTTACACCGCTGCATAGAGGGGGGAAAAGTTGGTGTTGACGGTAGCGAGGTTGTTGGTGTAGATCGCCGTCACGATCCTTGCCACGGCGGCACTCCGGCACCACTGGGAGTGAGGGGGCAAGAGCCCCCCTCCTTCTTCTTCTTCTTCTTACTTGACCTCCCCCCTGGATGGGTAGAGGGTTTCCCCTCTGGTCCATGGCCTCCATGACGGCGGAGGGGCGGGAGCCCCTCTGAGATTGGATCTATCTCTCTGTTTCTCTTCTGTTTCGTGTCCCCGTTTTCTGGCCTTTCACCGTTTCTTAAATATCCGGAGATCCGTAACTCCGATTGGGCTGAAATTTTAACACGATTTTTATCTGGGTATAAGCTTCCTTGTGGCCGAAGGACACCTCCAACCGACCTATGGGGTGGCCACAAGCTTGCCAGGCGCGTTCTGGGTAGGAGCGCGCACCTTGAGCTTGTGGGCCCCTCGAGCATTGTCTCGCGTTGATTCCGCTTCCCAAAAATCATATATATTCCAAAATAATTCTCCGTAAAATTTTATCGCGTTTGGACTTCGTTTGATATGGATTTTCTGCGAAACAAAAAAACATGCAACAAACAGGAACTGGCACTGGGCACTGGATCAATATGTTAGTCCAAGAAAATCATATAAATTGTTGCCAAAATTATGTAAAAGTTGTAGAATATTGGCATGAAACAATCAAAAATTATAGATACAACGGAGACGTAGTAGAGCATCGCGAAAGCTGCTTGTGGCCTCCGCCTCCTCCGCCACCACCCGTGCCACCGCCTGAGCCGTCGCCTGTCTGCAAAGCGCTGGTAGCTTGGACGTAGACGGACCAACCACCGTGGTGCCCTTCTTCTTGGGCGCCATGGCGATGAAAAAGATGAAGAAGCTGACGCGCTAACTACTAATTCAGGTTCGCGCAAGCGATCCCGCTGCCTGGTGCGCCATAGATGTCATGCGTACGACCATCTATGGGATCAAGGTGATCCCTTGGCGGTTTGACTAGGAAGATCGACAAGCACAAAGAGCAGAACTAGCAGAACGCGAGGTGTTTACCCGGGTTCGGGCTTTTGTGAAGCATAAAACCCTACTCCTGCTTTGTATATTGATTGTATGTGTGTCCAGTTACAAGGTGCGCACGTCCCAGCAAGGCGCTCGAGAAGTGCAGCTACGTGTGCAAATGGACAGGGTTTTGACCTTTGTTAAGGTAGCCATGGGCCCCCTTTTATAGACTAAGGAGTCACCACAGTGGCAAAATGGTAAATATACACTATAAATAGTGGCTACAATGTTATATACCTAACTCTGACGGGTTAGGACAAACACATTTATTGCGCTGTGAGGTGTCTTGTGGATGGAGCTCCCCGGCAAGGATGGTCACTCCTTCTGTGACGTTCGCCCGTCTACCTTCTATTCCCTTGACACATCGCCTGGACGGGTGTCATTAAAGTTGTCTTCAGAGCGGCAAGCTGCCACGTGCCCAGACAAGTCTCACCTAACTACCTGCCTTCTCGACACCTAATCGACAAGTGACAACCTGATCAATGAGGTGGAGTGGTGGCATGGTAGTGGGATTCTTGTCGGGCTCGGAGCTTGTCGAGCTTAAAGCTTGGCGGGCATCCAGTTGCTTGCAAGCAAGGGACTTCCCAGCAACTTCAGCCTTGATCTTCTGTACTCTTCTGTAGTACTTTTGGATCACCTGATTGGAAGTCTTCGTCATATCTTGAGTTTATCTATAGTTATCCTCCGGCAAGCCTTGCCGTCGGGAAGGCTACCACTGCCTGTGCATAAGTCTGGGGTACTAAGGATCCAAATCTTAGTACACCAAGAATGGGCGGTCTAGCAGTCGTCATGCCCCCCTAGGTGTGCATAATAATTTATGAAGACCACTTCAAATCGAGCACACAAGTCTTCATATTTGTAGGTTGTGGGGCTTTGATTAGAAGTGCGTGTTACTTGTGAGCTGCGTTGGGATTTCCTCGAAGAGGAGAGGATGATGCAGTACAATATAGATAATTATTTCCCTCAGTTATGAATCCAAGGTTATCAATTCAGTAGGAGAACCAAGCAACACTATGTAAACAGCACCTGCACACAAACAACAAATACTTGCAACCCAACGTGTAGAGGGGTTATCAATCCCTCAATGGTTACGAACAAGATTAAATTGTATATATTTTTACTGGGAAATTGTATAGTTTTTGATAGATAGATCTGACAAAATACAAAATAAAATAAATAAAGGAAAATTACAGCAAGGTATTTTTTGGATTTTTAATATATGATAGAAGTAGACCCGGGGGCCATAGTTTCACTAGAGGCTTCTCTCGAGAAAATAGCATACGGTGGGTAAACAAATTACTGTTGGGCAATTGACAGAAAAGCTAATAATTATGACGATATCCAAGGCAATGATCATACATAGGCCTCATGTTCGAGATTAGTAGACCGAAACGATTCTACATCTACTACTATTACTTCACACATCGACCGCTATCCAGCATGCATCTAGTGTATTAAGTTCATGGAAAAACGGAGTAATGCTTTAAGCAAGATGACATGATGTAGACAAGATAAACTCATGTATGAATAAACCCCATCTTTTTACAATCAATAGCAACGATACATACTTGTCATGTCCCTTTCTGTCACTGGGATTGAGCACCGCAAGATCGAACCCATTACAAAGCACCTCTTCCCATGGCAGGATAAATCAATCTAGTTGGCCAAACCAAACCAATAAATCGGAGAAGAAATACGAAGCTATATTAATCATGCATAAAAGAGTTCAGAGAAAACTCAAATAATATTCATGGATAGATCTGATCATAAACTCACAATTCATTGGATCCCAACAAACACATCGCAAAAAAGAATTACATCGGATAGAACTCCAAGAACATCAAGGAGAAAATTGTATTGAAGAACATCGAGAGAGAAGAAGCCATCTAGCTACTAACTATGGACCCATAGGTCTGTGGTAAACTACTCACGCGTCATCGAAGGGGAGGCAAGGTTGATGTAGAGCCCCTCCATGATTTAGTCCCCCTCCGACAGAGTGCCAGAAAGGGTCCCCAGACGGGATCTCTCGAGAACAGAGGCTTGCGGCGGCGGAAAGAGTATTTCGTGGACTCCCTCGTAGGTTTTCTGATTTTATGGAATTTATAGAGGCAGAGTTAGGTCAAACGGAGGCTTGTGGGCCCCACTAGGTACTAGGGCATGCCCCAGGCCCCTGGCGCGCCCTGGTGCCTAGTGGGCCACTGCTTCGTCTTCTCGTTCCTTCCCGAAGCTTCCAGGGTCTCTTATTGCCAGAAAAAAATGTCCAAAAAGTTTTGTGGCATTTGGACTTTGTTTGGTATTGATATTCTGCAAAGTAAAAAACAAGAAAAAAAATAGCAACTGACACTGTGTACTAAGTTAGTAGGTTAGTCCCAAAAAATGATATAAAGTTTCTTGTAAATGTATATAAAACATCCAAGATTGATACTATAATAGCATGGAACAATAAAAAATTATAGATACGTTGGAGACGTATCAAGCATCCCCAAGGTTAATTCATGCTCGCCCTCGAGTAGGTAAATGATAAAAACAGATTTTTTGATATGGAATGCTACCTATCATATTCATCATACAATCTTTTCTTTTATAGCATGGACATTTGGACTTGAATGATTCAAAGCAATAGTCAATAATTTGACATGAAGACATCAATACTCAAGCATATCAACAAGCAACCATGTCTTTCAAAATATCAACGCTAAAGAAAGCTACCCCTAGCCCATTATGCTCAATCATTGATCCATTCATGAAACACACTCAAATATTAGCTACATCAAATGCACAAGTATGACAATAGTGTTCCTTAGTTGGTACTTTATAAGACAAGATGGAGACTCAAAATTAAAATTAAAATTACATAAAAGTAAATAGAAAGGCCCTTCGCAGTGGGAAGCAGAAATTTGTAGAGGTGCCAGAGCTCATAGCTTAAATTGAGAGGTAAAATTATTTTGAGAGGCATGCTTTTCCTGTCAACGAAAACGACCGAGAATTCCCAATATCTTCCATGCTAGATAAATCATAGGCGGTTCCCAAACAGAAAGTAAAGTTTATTTCCTTTCCACCATTCTTGATAATCCATGGCTAGCCATATCCACAGGTGCCTTCCATACCAACACTTTCCAAGGAATTTATTATTTGCATCATATTAAATATTTTTCATTTCGGGACTGGGCATCCCTATTACCTGCCACACTCTCGTGCAATGACAAGTGAATAAACACTCATCTTGAGAATAAAATACCTAGCATGGAAAATATTGGTGACCCCCTGCCGCTTCATGAGCACTATAGGCACACAAAACGGAAATTTATTTTGAATATAAGAATTGGCACATACAAATTTACTTGGAACGGTAAGGAAGCACCGCATATAGGTAGGTATGGTGGACTCATTTGGCAAAACTTTGGTTTAATGAGTTGGGCGCACAAGCATCATTCCCGCTTAGTACAAATGCAGGCTAGCAAATAGATTGAGAAGCGACCAACCAAAAAACAAAAACGATCATAAACATGCACTGAACATAACTAACACTGAATAATGCACCACAAGTACGATATAACTTCGTTGCATAACTATTGACTTTCGTGCTTGCATAGGGAATCACAAACCTTAACACCAATATTCTTACTAAAGCATAATTACTCACCAACATGACTCACATATTACTATCTCCAGATCGCAAAACTATTGCAAGGAATCAAGTTTTTAATATCCAATGATCTTTTCATGGAAGTTTTTACTATATCCCTCTTGAATATTCATCACTTTGGGACCAAATTCATATCTCGTGCAAATTACCATTGCTATTATCAACTCTCACAAAGATTTAAGTGAAGCACAAGAGCACAAATATTTCTTCAAAAAAATTCATATATCAACTCTCAAAATAATATAAGTGAAGCACGAGAGTGCATTTCTTTAAAACATAATCATATCAACTCTCAAAATAATATAAGTGAAGCATGAGAGTGCATTTCTTTAAAACATAATCATATCAACTCTCAAAGTAATATAAGTGAAGCATGAGAGTTCAAGTATTTCTTCAAAATTTAATCACCACCGTGCTCTAAAAGATTTAAGTGAAGCACTAGAGCAATTGCCTAGCTAAAAAAAATTAAGTGAAGCACATAGAGCAATTCTAACAAATCATGATAACATATTGCTCTCTCGAATAGGTGTGTTCAGTAAGGATGATTGTGACAAACAAAATAGAAACAAAGCAAAGACACATATCATGCATGATGCTCCAAGCAAAACTCATGATATGTGACAAATAAAAATATAGCTCCAAGTAAAATTACCGATGGTCGTTAGAAGAAAGAGGGGATGCCTTCTGGGCATCCCCAAGATTAGTTGCTTGGGAGTCCTTTAATATCACCTTGTGGTGCCTCGGGCATCCCCAAGCTTAGGCTCTTGCAACTCCTTATTCCTTCATCCATCGTGATCTCACCCAAAACTTGAAAACTTCAATCACACAAAACTTAACAAAACCTTCGTGAGATCCGTTAGTATAATAAAGCAAATCACCACTTTAAGTACTGTTGCAAACCCATTCATATTTTGTTATTGCATTATACATATGATATTCTAACTTTACCATGGCTTATACCCCCCGATACAATCCATAGATTCATCAAAATAAGCACACAATGCAACGAAAACAGAATCTGTCAAAAACAGAACAGTCTGTAGAAACCTGAATTATGCTAATACTTCTATAACTCCAAACCATCTGAAAACTTAGGATGATGTAGGCAATTTGTATATCAATTATGTGTAAAACAATCAGGATTTTTTCATGCTCCAGAAATTTTTAACAATTCTGCCACTTGATGCAAAAGTTTCTGTTCTTTCACAGAATCAAGTCAACTATCGACCAAATCATCCTAAAGGCTTTACTTGGCATAAAAACTAATTAAAACACTAAAACACAATCATAATAGTAGCATAATTGTATATTTATTGAAAAACAGCAAGGAAAACAAAAAAATTTAAAAGATAACTATTGGGTTGCCTCCCAACAAACCCTATTGTTTTATGCCCCTAGCTAGGCATAATGCATAGTTTCAAGTGTTGTCATCTTTGGTTTTGATAATCTTTGTAGGGGTTTTCTCAAACCCAGGGGGTTCTTTATGCTTCCCATTACTCTCAGGGAATGAAGCCATTTTAATATCTAGGATATCCAATCGTTTATTACATAGAGTAATCAAAGTATTCATGCGATTGAGATTTCCACTAATATTTTTAAGGGGCTCGTTAGACTTCTGCAACTCAACCATATTTTTTTGCATATCACCTAATTTATCTAATATTTGAACCCCCTCTTGAGTAAAAGCAAATACTTTCGGTGGTGGTGGAACCCCCAATATTCCCTCTATTATTTCATAGGCAGTATTGGCATCACATGCAATAAAATTCCCTTTTGCGGCAAAATCCAAAAGTTGTCTGTGGGGCATGGTTCCCACGTAAAAATTACGGAGCAAAATTTTCATGTCCCCTTTTATAGTGCAAACACGGTAAGATTTCATTAATCTATACCAAGCATCTTTCAAATTTTCTCCTTGTTTCTATTTGAAGTATAGAACTTCAAAATCCGGTGACAAAGGAGGGATAGTTATGCTAGTCATAGTGATAAGGCAAGCGAGCAAACAAGAAATAGGCAAACAGAAAATATTTTTGTATTTTTGTAAAACTTTTTTAGAAGTGCGGGAGATGAAAACAAGAGGAAAATGGCAAATAAAGTAAATACAAGGAGATGAAGGTTTATGCGAAGGTACTTGATATATGTTGATGATGTCTCCCCGGCAACGGCGCTAGAAATTCTTCCTGCTACTTGTGAGTTGCTTTGGGATTTCCCCGTAGAGGAGAGGATGATGCAGTACAGTAGAGATAAGTATTTCCCTCAGTTATGAAACCAAGGTTATCAATCCAGTAGGAGAACCAAGCAACACTATGTAAACAACACCTGCACACAAACAACAAATACTTACAACCCAACGCGTAGAGGGGTTGTCAATCCCTCAATGGTTACGAGCAAGATTAAACTGTATAGTTTTTGATAGATAGATCTGACAAAATACAAAATAAAATAAAGAAAGAAAAATTGCAGCAAGGCATTTTTAGGATTTTTAATATAAGATAGAAGTAGACCCGGGGGCCATAGTTTTCACTAGAGGCTTATCTCCAGAAAATAGCATACGGTGGGTAAACAAATTACTGTTGGTCAATTGACAAAAAAGCAAATAATTATGACGATATCCAAGGCAATGATCATACATAGGCATCACGTCCGAGATTAGTAGACCGAAACGATTCTGCATCTACTACTATTACTTCACACAACGACCGCTATCCAGCATGCATCTAGTGTATTAAGTTCATGGAAAAACGGAGTAATGCTTTAAGCAAGATGACATGATGTAAACAAGATAAACTCACGTATGAATAAACCCCATCTTTTTACCATGAATAGCAATGATACATACGTGTCATGTCCCTTTCTGTCACAGGGATTGAGCACCTCAAGATCGAACCCATTACAAAGCACCTCTTCCCATGGCAAGATAAATCAATCTAGTTGGCCAAACCAAACCAATAAATCGGAGAAGAAATACAAAGCTATATTAATCATGCATAAAAGAGTTCAGAGAAAACTCAAATAATATTCATGAATAGATTTGATCATAAACTCACAATTCATCGTATCCCAACAAACACACCGCAAAAAAGAATTACATCGAATAGAACTCCAAGAACATCAAGGAGAACATTGTATTGAAGAACATCGAGAGGGAAGAAGCCATCTAGCTGCTAACTATGGACCCCTAGGTCTATGGCGAACTACTCACGCATCATCGGAGGGGAGGCAAGGTTGATGTAGAGCCCCTCCGTGATTGATTCCCCCTCCGGCAGAGTGCCGGAAAGGGTCTCCAGATGGGATCTCTCAAGAACAGAGGCCTGCGGCGGAGGAAAAAGTATTTCGTGGACTCCCTGGTAGGTTTTCTGATTTTAGGGAATTTATAGAGGCGGAGTTAGGTCAAACAGAGGCTTGTGGGGCCCACTAGGTACCAGGGCGCGCCCTGGTGCCTAGTGGGCCACTGCTTCGTCTTCTCGTTCCTTCTCGAAGCTTCGAGGGTCTCTTATTGCCAGAAAAAAAACTCCAAAAAGTTTCGTGGCATTTGGACTTTGTTTGGTATTGATATTCTACAAAGTAAAAAACAACCACTGGCACTGGGCACTAAGTTAGTAGGTTAGTCCCAAAAAATGATATAAAGTTGCTTGTAAATGTATATAAAACATCCAAGATTAATACTATAATAGCATGGAACAATAAAAAATTATAGATACGTTGGAGACGTATCAGTGCGCTCCATCCTCTAACCATAGTGCGGGAAGCAAGGTTGAGCCCGGCCTCTTACTCCCGTTTGCAGCTCGATCAACGTTGCCCCCCTCCCCCCGCTCGGCACTTCGCCTATATCTTCCCCATTGGTCCACTTCTTCAGTGCAACCCTGCCCCATATCTTCCCCCTTCGTCGTCGCCGGCAAAGTCAACCCCATTGGCCATGTTGTGGCGTCCGCGCCCTCCTAGCGGACCTTTCCCCGATGAGATCAAAGAGGAATTATTATTTTTGCAGGAAAACTTCCGATCTATTCATCTCCAATCATGACAGTACAACGAACAACAGAAATAATAAAAATTACATCTAGATTCATAGACCACCTAGCGACAACTATGCTGAAGGCGTGCCGCCATCATCGCCCCTTCCTCGTCAGATCCGGATAGAACTTGTTGTAGTAGACAGTCGGAAAGTCGTCTTGCTAAGGTCCCATAGGACCAGTGCACCAGAACACACTACTAGGAAAAGGGCTATAGCTGATATGGACATTAATGACGCACCATGTAATAGCAGTGGCGCACCAGATACAGGTGCGTCATTAGTGTCCTCATTACTAATGGCGCACCAGACACACGGTGCGCCATTACTAGCAAATTTTTTTTTCCAAAACTATTAATGGCGCACCAGGGCATAGTGCGCCATTACTAACTAGTAATGGCGCACCACACACTCTGTGCGCCACTACTAACAAATTTTTTTTTTACTTTTTTTTTCAAAACTAGTAATGGCGCACCAGAGTATAGTGCGCCATATGGTGCGCCATTACTAGTTTGAACTAGTAATGGCGCACCACATCCACGGTGCGCCATTACTAGTTTTCGCACATGCCCAGCCCCACCCTGCCACCCACCGCACCACGCACATGCCCGGTCCCACCCTGCCACCCACCGCACCACGCACCAACACAGCGCTCTCCCTTTCTCTTCTCAATCCTCTACCACACCGCTCCTCCTCTCCCACCGCGCGAGATCTCCCCCCCGCCCTGGTCCTGGTCCTCTCCCCCGCCCGAGATCTCCCCCCGTCCACTGGTCCTCTCCCCCGCCGCGCGCCCTAGTCCTCTCCCACCGCTGCCTCCTTCGGCTCTCCGACCGCGACACGGAGGCCATGGTGGCGGCCGAGCTCGACGCCATCGCTGCCTCTCCGTCGTCTCCGACGCGCGGCCCACTAACAAGACGCCGCTCCGCCGCCACTCGCTCCGCCTCCTCGCGCTCGCCATGGCCGCCGCCGTCGAGTCCTGCGCGCTGACCGCCGACCTCGACGCCATCGCTGCCTCTCCGTCGTCTCCGATGCGCGGCCCATCGACAAGAAGCCGCTCCGCCGCCACTCGCTCCGCCTCCTCGCGCTCGCCACGGCCGCCGCCGTCGAGTCCTGCGCACTGACCGCCAACCTCGCCTCCTACCAGATCGTGGACGAGCGCGTCCGGGCAACAACGCCGGCGCCACCGAGTCAAAAGGACTTGATTGCGTTTTTTCTTTTTTTAGGGTCCTAGCTGCAAAGTTTAGAAACTTTGGTTGTATTTTTTCATTTAGGTCCTGTAATAACTCTGATTTGTAATAGAATAAAGTGGCCTTTTTTCATTTAGATTGTGGACGAGCGCGTCCGGTCAACTCAGATCCACCGCATCTAAAAAAAATCAGATCCACCGCCTGCCACACCCAGGCCCACGTGGCCTTTTAAATTTATTCGGTAAGCAGTGGCGCACACGATGTGTATAGCAATGGCGCACCCTATTGGTATACCAGTGGCGCACCTGTAAGCTAGTAATGGCGCATTACCTAGTGCGCCATTGGTAGTGCACATAGTAGTGGCACATCAGAGGTGCGCCATTACTATTTTTTACTAGTGGCGTGTTAATAGTGGCGCACCTATAGTGCGCCATTAATAGCAAAAATAGGTGCGCCACTAATAGTCTGTTTTCTAGTAGTGACAGTAACGGTCACGATGAAGAGTAGCGTAGATCGGAAGGATTCAACCTGAAGACACATGAACATAGACAAACAACGAACTGATTCGAGGGGATCCACCAAAGATAAATCTGCCGGAGACACATCTCCACACGCCCAGCAACGATGCTAGATGCACCACCGGAATGGGGCTAGGTGGGAAGAACCTTACTCCATCTTCAGGGAGCCGCCACCATCTCGCCTTCCTGAACAGGACGCAAATCCTAACAGAACACAAAGTAACATCTAAAAACGAAGCCCTCCCACTTGCAAGGGCCGGGATCCACTGCGCCTCCATGGCCCTAAGGCTGCCGGGGACGAGGTGGACCGGCGACGGTGTCGTTTGAATACGCAGAAAACCTAAACTTGAGAGAGGAGGCGGCAGCTACTACTGTTGTTGCTTTGGCGTGTGAAAAGGAATTAATAAAGTTGCATCTAACTCCTACGCTATTTGATTAACCAAACAAAAAATATAAAAGAAAAAAGTCCCTATGACGAATCTTCGCGTAAAATTCAACAGTGTAGGAGTTACATGAGACATAATTATTTCTCATCTAGATGAGAACTAGACACTCAGCTATAGTGTATTCTCTCTAACTCATACTATAAAAGCGTTTTTAACATTAGTGTAGTGCCCAAAACGCTCTCATATTATTTATATTATGGGACGGAGGAAATAGCATTCTTGGAGTGCCATGTCTCCCCTTTCCAAATCATCTTTCCCTTCGTTAGTTTCCTAGCGTGGTATCTTTGACAGATATTGACTGACAAGTGGCAGGTTCTGTTACACATGCCTCCAAATCAATCAGCCGGAGCTAAACTGCACGACCCTCGCATCCTTCTCCAACCTAACGATCGTCAAAATCAACAAGAAAATACAGATATTACGACAAAGCAGAGACACAAGCATGCCCCATATTTTGTCCCGAACAAGCTCGGAATGACAGCAACCGCTTCTTAAATCGCCAAGAGATGCTTGCACCCGTGGATTGTTCTCCTACTTGCTTGTTCTGATCTGGGAGGGTCCGCCGCCGAGCGATAGAAAAATGGGGCGCGGATGGAAGTGACAAGGCCGAGGTATTTTTACTCTCAAATTTGGCCCCGTCCTCCGACGGCCACGGCTGCTTCCGATGTCGCCTTCTGCCCTTCTCTCTGGTCCTGTACGAACCTAGTTTATTTTGGTATGATGACAATGGAGGCGCCGCAGTTAGCGAATATGAAACTCACCTGGCATGTTGAGTGTCCACAGTGACTGATCACCAAATCAGTCCACTCCACGGCTTAGCTCCTGTTTTGTTAACGAGTGCCCGTTTGGTTGGAGGCTATACCTTTGCCACGCCTAACAAAGTTTGGCAAACATAATCCCTGCTTGTAAAGTTTAGTATTCCCCACGATCACTCTTTGTACAACTTTGTACTTAGAGTGCGTCAATTAATATGGATATGAGAGAGTATTTTCTTTCTTTGTCATCCTTGTGGCCTTTTTATTGTACTTTACGCTTTTTAATTTTTTCTGATAAAAGGTGAATTTTATTGGCTTAAAACAAGGCATCAAGAGGATATAAACACTATGAGCACACAGCAGACACACAACTAATACCAACACACAGAAAAAACGCTGGCAACTAGCAAAGTCATATAAGACCAAAACTATTTGTATGTGAGTAAAAAAGAAAATAAATCTCAAGGCAATAGGTCCGTGATATGCATACTGTAGCAATAATCATATCCGCATCAACCATCTCATAATTCCACACGAACGGCGAAGTTTTTCAACAACAACCCCGTCATAAAGGGAGCGACGCTGGCGTAGCCGCTGTCACCCTGAAAAATTAGTCCGACCATATTCAAACAATACCTTCAAGTAGGTAACCACGCAAAAAAAAATCGTCTCCGCTGCCAGGTATAACCAATTTGGGTCAAACCTAAGCTTTCACTCCGGAGCTCGAGATTGAGTGCACGTAGCACCCTCTTTGAAGTCACTCACTTGTTGCCTCCATCACTTTTCTGCTAGCCCAATAGCTACATGTGATGTGCCGCTGCCGCCACTGCACAACCATCACTGCCGCGTCAAGCCTTCGACTATAGTTTGCATCCCATTGCTGAAGTGAACTACCGGATCAGGAGAGATAAACCCTCTCCGAAGACCTTACGATGATCACCGCCATCGTGGAGCCATAAGCGGTCGTTGTAGCATAGTCTGCAGCACCACCATCCGGCCAACCGGATCTGGATCACCACCACCACCATCCAAGGCCGCTGCACCCACATGGAGAGAAGCATGCCGCGCCATGGAGCCCCACAACAGCCGGACCGGGGAAGCTAGATCTGGCCGAGAACGACCTGATCCAGCCGTCCCACGCAGCACCTGGCAACTAGCCACGTGCGCACCCTCCACCAGCTCCCTGGTGGCGGCGGTGTGGGTCTTTCTCCATGTTTCGACGGGATGTGTGCGGTGGGTGGATGCCAGGGCGGCGGCCTCGGGCGGTGTGGACGGCGTTGCCTCTTCGGCGGGCGACGGCCGTGGGTGCTGGTGGTCCGCGACTTCGGCCGTGCGGGCGGCGAGGTCTCGGTGGATGTCTACTACAGTGGGTCGGGGTACCCCGTCACCCGGCGTGCCTGCTTCGATGAAGTCGAACGCCTTCTCCGACTGTGTGCGTTCCTCTGGCCAAGTCTTTGGCCGGGTGGATGGGATGGGGGCGGGACCGGGGGAAACCCTTGGCCGTCGGCGGAGGCCACGACAATGGCGGCGCCTTTGCTGGGCGTCGGTTCCCTTCTTGAAGGCCTTGTCGAGGTCCTCTCCCGTCTTTCACTGTGCTCCTCTTTTGGGCGAAAGCTCTAAATCCCCTTGCGGGCGACGGCGTCGTACCCTCGTCGCACTCCTTCTTGAAGGCGTCGCCTCGGGTTCCCGGAAGCACAGTGGGCGCTTTGCGGTGCGCGTGAGGTGTTTGGCGGCGGCAATGTGTGCAGCGTTTTATCTATTCTACCGCCGGTCTTCATCTTGTGGTAGCGCTCCTTCGGCTTGGAGATGGACTAGTGTAGGTGGTGGTCGTCGTTTGGCGTCATGGTGGCGTCGATGGCGGAGGAACCGGCCAAGGTTGGCACCTCAATCTGCTCTGAAGATGGACCAGTGGAAGATGACGGCGACGACACATGTGAGTGCGTCGGATCGGATTGTGCCCCGGACCCGGTATGTGGCTCGGTCAGGGCTTCCGGCTTTAGATGTTAGGCTTAGGTGAGAGGTCTGGATATATGACCCAGCTTGCACCCCTTCATCATATGGGTAGGAGTAGCGGCAAATGTTGCCAAGATGGCAGATTCAGGCATATTGTTGTACTTCTTTGTAAAGTCCTCGAGAATAATCAATAAAATGGCCGCATGCATCCCTAGATGCAGAGGCCGGGGGTCATCCTCCTTTTCTAAAAGAAAAAAAAAAGCAGAGCATCACCCCCGCCGCCAGTGCATCACCGATGACACGCGAGACAGCCATGCTAGCAGTCGCCGATCACCACAGCGCCGAACACCAGCAGTCATTGCACCCCACAGGACGGGACGCTGCGTGATGGGAGAAGGCCCCGCTGCCGCCACCCCTGCACGGGCTTTGCCTGGCAGTGGCCACCAGCAGCAGAGAGGAAGGGGGAGCAGGTGGGAGAGTGGTGGTTGACGGCGGAGATCTGATCGTCGCATGTGTCGTCAAGGCTAGGCGACGCGGGGGCCGAAGTCGTTTTTCCTATCCGTTCTCGGTGGAGATCTGGTTCACACATATGCTTGTAAACTCTGCAATAAGTAAGTAATTGATGATGAGGCCAATGGGCTTTCACTCTCTTTTGGGGGAAAAGAAAAAGCCCTAAGCGTAGCCCTCGTCTTAAAAGTTGTCTAAAATTATTGTTCCAAACGAGGGCGTGTTGGGCATATCTTTTGAAAAGGGGAGCTACTGAGAAGAAATTTTGGAAGAGGGAATTTCTGAGAAGAATCTGCAACCAACAAAACATCCAACAACCCTGTAGTCTAATCAGTTCAGAGTTCAGACACAATCAGACAAATCAAGGCGTTAAGAATGATAGCACGTCGTCCTTTCATCCCGTGGAAAGAGTCAAGAATGTGATCCATTTTCTCCATGGAAACGAAGAGCGAATCTTTCACAGGAAGTCCTATAAATAGGCCAAGCCATTCCAACATGCAAACCAAAACAACCTACAATAATAATCACATCCTACAGCAATTGGCCTTCTATAGGGATTTGCCTCCGTTCACACCTCCTGATCAGGGGTCAAAACTCTAGACCAGATGATCCCAACCTGCCCAATCATGTAGGCTGACAGGTGTTACAGTCTCTTCGTCCAAAATCTTGTACGTACCAGTACGTGTCAGTAGGGCACGAGGTCACCTCCAGTATGGAGCAGGAGCTGCGGAGCGGCGGGGCGGTCAGGGCGCAGAGCACGCTGTGCTTCTCCGGCGCGCTGGTGGACGGGCCCCGGATCCAGCAGCTGCTCCTCCACTGCGCCGCCGCGCTCGAGTCCAACGACGTGACGCTGGCGCAGCAGGCCATGTGGGTGCTCAACAACATCGCCTCCGCGCAGGGTGACCCCAACCAGCGCCTCACCTCGTCGCTGCTCCGCGGCCTCGTCGCGCGCGCCTGCCGGACCTGCGGCTCTCCGCGCGCCGAGAGCATGGGGCCGGCGCCGGTGCTGGGATCGCAGCGGGCCATGTCCGTCACGGAGCTCGCCGACTACGTCGACCTCACCCCGTGGCACCGGTTCGGCTTCACCGCCTCCAACGGCGCCATCCTCCGCGCCGTCGCCGGAAGGGACGCTGTGCACGTTATTGACCTTGGAGTCACGCGCTGTATGCAGTGGCCCACCCTCATCGACGCGCTCTCTAAAAGGCCCGGGGGGCCGCCGGCCCTCCGCATCACCGTGCCGTCCGTCCGGCCCGCCGGCCCGCCGCTGCTCGGCGTGCCGGACGAGGAGATAGGTCTCAGGCTGGCCAACTTCGCTAAGTCCAAAGGCGTGCACCTGGATTTCAACGTCGTCAACAAGAGCACGGCCACGTCATCTCCATCTCCGGCGAAGCAGCAGACGCTTTGCCAGGAGCTCGCCTGCGTCCTCTCCGACCCGCCGGCGCTGCGGCTAAGAGACGGCGAGGCGCTCGTCGTGAACTGCCAGAGCTGGCTCCGGCACGTCGCACCGGGCTCGAGGGACGGTTTCGTGGACGCGGTCCGGGCGCTGGACCCGTGCCTGGTCACCGTGACCGACGAGGACGCCGACCTGGACTCGCCGAGCCTGGCCACGCGCATCGCGGGCTGCTTCAACTTCCACTGGATCCTCTTCGACGCGCTCGACACGTCCGCGCCCAGGGACAGCCCGCGGCGGCTGGAGCACGAGGCGGCCGTCGGCCAGAAGATCGAGAGCGTCGTCGGCGCCGACGGCACCGAGCGGTCCGAGTCCGGCGCGAGGCTCGCGGAGAGGATGCGGCGCAAAGGGTTCGCCGGCGTGGGGTTCGGCGAGGACGAGGTGGCCGAGGTACGGCACCTGCTGAGCGAGCACGCGACGGGGTGGGGCGTGAAGCGGGAGGAGGACATGCTGGTGCTCACGTGGAAGGGGCATGCAGCCGTGTTCACCACTGCCTGGGCGCCCAACTAAAAGCTGGTAGCTTAATCCGATATCACCATTAGCGACTAAAACTACTGATAGGAATGCATGTAGCCATGAGAGAGTAGTTTTAGGTTGATAATGTAGCTCAGAAAGGATCAAAATGACATGACACATAAAACCGTCGTGTTTGTTGTTCATCCATGGAAAACGGTGGAAGAATGGATCAAATATTCAATAGAAGAAATGGGAGCCTTCTTGCATCATGAATTTGTTGTAGTTTCTTGGAACGTTGGGTTGACACACATGCTCATATATGTGGCTGAAACTAACCCAAGTACCCCCTCACTTCTATAAGATGTCTTACCTTTTCTCTATTTTCTTATATTCATGTGCATCTTAGACGCGTTTTAGTATGTATGTATTTTCACTCATTTTAATCCGTATGTAGTCCATATTGCAATATCTTAAACATCTTATAATTAGAAACGGAGACAGTACATACGGATGGATGTTGCTAGATCCATATCCTAAACCATATCTTTACTCAAAGTTGGAGTTAGATATAGGTATAGGGGAATGTAGATAATAATGGTCATGAATATTAATTGAACGAATCCACATGGATATTTAGCTAGATATAGTGTGTTAAATTAAAAAGCAATAACAAATATATCGTAATAAGAACAATCAATAATGCAATAATTCCAAATGCAATAAAATCGTAAGTATATGATTTCCATCTTATGTGCACTCACTTATCGAGTGACTATACCACATGCAATTTTTTTTTTCAGTCACTGTGCTCTCCACCATGTGATCTCCTTCCGCCTCGAGCCACTCCTTCTTCTTCCTCCTCCTTCAAACCTTATCTCTCCATCGCCGGTGACACTGCATCCTTCGAGGTCCTGGTGAGCTCTCATCAATGATGTCATGGGTAGTCGCGGTGTTCTTGGCTCGAGGTCGGGCACCACCTTATCTTATCGACGGTCAAACCGGAAAAGCCCCCCCCCCCCCCAAAGAAACCCGTCAACCCTCTAGCACGTCTACTTCAGTGACGCAGCAACCAGTCGTGTCCTTCCTGCCTCCGACGCCTCAAGAAGATTGCTTGTCTAGGCTATAATATATGAAATCGTAGGAATAGTCCCACTAAAAGTTCCATTTGCCGAAAAGGAGGATCAACCTAGGCATCAGCATCAGTCGATACACACAATCATATATTATTGATTATTCAACAATGCGGCCACCTTTCAGATCGGCCAGTCACATCCTCGGGGCGAATCCCCAGGGCCGTCGCCTAGGCATACACCACCGTGACATAGCCACCGCCGCCCTAGTCAAACCCCTAGGCAGGGGATGACGATGAGGGAGGTCGGAGGAGGAAGCATCACGTAGGGTCGTCCCCCACTGCGGTTTTGTATGTCGTGTTTTAACCGGTTTTCTTTTGGGTTTCGATTTTCTTGGTTCTCTTCTGTTTTTTGTCTTCATTTTTTTTTACTTTTTTTCGCACGTGTCTACTTTTTCCGTACACATTGTATATTTTTCGTACACATTAGTAACATTTTATATACAATTTTAACATTTCCCAAATACATGGGAACATTATTTTCAAATATATGTTTTGATTTATACTTTTTCCATAAACATTGTATATTTTTCGTATACATTTGAAACATTATTTTACATACGGTTAACATTTTTTCAAATAAACATTCTAGAACATTTTTTCGAATATGTGTTAAACATTTTTTTAGATACACCTTGAAGTTTTTTTTAAGTGAATTTTTTTTTAAACTATACAAACATTTTTTTACATTGTATAGATATTTTTTAAATGTCATGAATATATATTTGAAACACGTGAACATTTTTAAAATCTAACATAATTTTTTTGATTAGTACGAACCATTTTGTTGAATCTCGCGACATTTTTTACATTGTACAAACATATTTTCAAAATGTAATGTACATTTTTTTGAAACACATGAATTCTCTTAATGTCAGAAACTTTTTTTCCAATGCTATCAAACATCTTTTGATCATTATGATAACAATTTTTTTACGCTGCCCTACGTGGGGAATAGGACGCACCTTCCGTTTGTACTTTCGTCTTTCTAGCTTCTTCAGACTGAGACAAGAAATTGAAATGATGATCTTAACAGGGCCATGCTTGCGGTCCTTTTTTCAAGTGTTTACATTGGGCAGGTATGTTCATTGTCAGGCCCATACAGAGTATGGGTCCATAAAATTGCCGGTCCGAGAGAATGCCAACAAACTCCGAGCATGTACAATGGTGGCATACTAGTAGTTGGGGCGCGCCACTTGTGGGGCATCTGGGCGGTGCCAGGTTGATGAACGCCCTTTTTACTTTCTTTTTGGATCAGGATAGCAGCATATGTACATGCAATTCTTGGTTTAACTTATTATATTGAAACATCATCTGAGGAAGAAACTGAAATGCCGCGCCCACAACGATATAGCATCGACAGGAGCATGTTGCTGTTTGGCAACATATAATAGAAATTGCACGCACGTCGGCCCCGGCAGCGGTGGCAGGCCCTTGATGCCTCGCTCTAACCGTGCGGCTGACGAAGCTGCGGCAGTAGCTCGCCGTCGTGGACGGCAACGACCCTCCGGGACACGGTGTTGATGGAGGCACGAGGGAGATGTTGAGCTTGGTCTAGAGGTCCCTGATGGCAGCCCTAGTCCTCTCGATGGCAAACAGCTCTGCACCGTTGGTGTCATGGTTCCTCGGCTTCCTTGCCTGCAAATGAGTTCCACTTCATATCTTTGGCATGACTGGTTCTGAGCTTCTAATGATTATATGAATTCTGAGAGAAGCGAGTGTGCTCGATCAAACATACACGGGCTTCCGGCTCACCTTGTGGCTCTGAAAGAGCTGGAATGGCTCCGGCGAAGCTTTACAGACGCCGACTTGCTCGTCGGCGTCGTCACCCTCAACATCCTCCTCTCAGAGCAGTTCATTGAACTGTCTATGTACAAAATAGCAATGATCAATGCTATAGTCTACCTTCTAACTTGCATTATATGGATCTGTTTTCTGAAATCAGATATCAAAAGCATTTATCCTTAATCTTAGGCCTTAGGAAAGAGCCAACAATTAGAAACAAAAGGAAATACTGGTGAATATAGAAAACCTGCCAATCTAAAATAAATTGATGAGGACGGCCAGGAATAGCCGATAGCCTAATGATGATCCCAGGCACAATCTCTATGAGAACAAAGCTAATATCCACCAAATTAGATAGCGAGAACCCTTGATATGGCCACAAGCTAGAATAGATGCGAGCCAACATATAGATGGGACCATAATCTGAAGCTACTGTCCAAAATTCTGGGCAAATAGCAAATAAAAGAGCAATACATACTGAGATAACAGGCCGAGAAGATACTTACTTAGTATTCATTTGAGCAGGTCAGTTGCAACTATTACACATCAGGTCGATATCATGTTGTTCGCCATTAGTATCGTACCTTTAGTCTGGCCTGTTTACCCCAAGTGCAAAGCAAGATAATTAGCATGATTCTAATCAGGCAAACCAAGAAGAAGATGATCATGCAGACATGCACACAGTACTACAGTAAAGATGTTGCTATGCTGCTGTACAGTTTTCTGAAACCCAAAGCAAAAATCTTGCAGGCTGAATAATTATGTCTTTAGAGCTTAAAATTCCTACCAAAAAATACAGAGCATCTCTGAATACAACAACATTGAGTGACACTTGAAGGGGGGTTAAAGCATGTAGGATCGACACACTGAATTGAAATCTACGTTCTGAACAGGGCAGTGTGGTACAATGTCGCAAAGAACATAGATGAGTACAAGTAGCTCACCGGATGGCTGGTGATGTGGTTGTGGGAGCGGCCGCTGGTCAGGTCAAATCGGACGTCATCCTCGGATACACAGAGCGCATCGGCCAGCTGGCCTAGGCAGTTGATTGGTGGCGCAGTTGCCGCAAGACGCGACACTCCCTCCAACGCTGCATGTTAATTAACAAGTGAGAGGTTGTCCGACTGAGGACTAATTGTCAGGCTACTGCAGTTGCAGATGCAAGAGATAAATAAATCAGTATTGATTCTATCTATGAAGTTATCATAAGCACCTAGTAAGACAAAAATGGCTCAAATGATTCACTCTTAAAATCCCAAACTTTAGCCCTGAATTATAAAATTATAAAATTAATCATTATATTCCAGCCAGTCAAACAAGAAAAATGCACATTTTTTTACTCAACTTTCACCATGCACTTAATTAACTTACCGCACCACCATGTTGTCCCATTAGCTCTTGCACTCGCCTCTACCTGATGGCCTCCAACTCTGGGTCATGGTCAGCCTACCAAGAAGAATCTCGGTTTGGTATGTAGTAAAAATACTAGTATGGATAGAGTTAATGGCATATTTTAAGAGCGTAAATTTCACAGGAAACCCTATGTTTTCTGTAGTATTAAGGAAAAAATCCCATGTTCCACACAATGTTTAAACCATTTTTCTTCCTCTGGTACCAACAGTAATATTTTGAAGATGAACATTCGATGTGCTCTATATACTATAGACTATCAACCTAAAGTTAAAACATATCCAGCTAGTTTAGATTCCCCATGGGATTAAACTTGCATGCAAATTTCAATAGTATATACTTCGTCTGAAAGCCTTAAACTGAAGAGCTGATTCCTATGAAGAAATCTGTGTGCATCATCAGATGAAGTGCACTGGTGGCACATATGCAAGCCTTAAAAGTCTACGCGTTGGGTTGCAAGTATTTGTTGTTTGTGTGCAGGTGCTATTTACATAGTGTCGTTTGGTTCTCCTACTGAATTGATAACCTTGGTTTCATAACTGAGGGAAATAATTATCTATATTGTACTGCATCATCCTCTCCTCTTCGAGGAAATCCCAACGCAGCTCACAAGTAGCACACACTTCTAATCAAAGCCCCACAACCTACAAATATGAAGACTTGTGTGCTCGATTTGAAGTGGTCTTCATAAATTATTATGCACACCTAGGGGGGCATGACGACTGCTAGACCGCCCATTCTTGGTGTACTAAGAATTGGATCCTTAGTACCCCAGACTTATGCACGGGCAGTGGTAGCCTTCCCGACGGCAAGGCTTGCCGGAGGATAACTATAGATAAACTCAAGATATGAAGAAGACTTCCAGTCAGGTGATCGAAAAGTACTACAGAAGAGTACAGAAGATCAAGGCTGAGGTTGCTGGGAAGTCCCTTGCTGGCAAGCAACTAGATGCCCGCCAAGCTTTAAGCCCGACAAGCTCCGAGCCCGACAAGAATCCCACTACCATGCCACCGCTCCACCTCATCGATCAGGTTGTCACTTGTCGATTAGGTGTTGAGAAGGCAGGTAGTTCGGTGAGACTTGTGTGGGCATGTGGCAGCTCGCCGCTCTGAAGACAACTTTAATGACACCCGTCCGGGCGATGTGTCAAGGGAATAGAAGGTAGACGGGCGAACGACACAGAAGGAGTGACCATCCTTGCCTGGGAGCTCCATCCACAAGACACCTCACAGCGCAATAAATGCGTTTGTCCTAACCAGTCTGAGTTAGGTATATAACACTGTAGCCACAATTTACAGTGTATATTTACCATTTTTCCACTGTGATGACTCCTTAGTCTATAAAAGGAGGCCCATGGCTACCTTAACAAAGGTCGAAACCCTGTCCATTTGCACGCGTAGCTGCACTTCTCGAGTGCCTTGCTGGGACGCGCGCACCTTGTAACTGGACACACATACAATCAATATACGAAGCAGGAATAGGGTTTTACGCTTCACAAAAGCCCGAACCCGGGTAAGCACCTCGCGTTCTGCTAGTTCTGCTCTTTGTGCTTGTCGATCTCCCTAGTCAAACCGCAAAGGGATCACCTTGATCCCATAGATGGTCGTACGCATAACATCTATGGCGCGTCTGGCAGGGGGATCACTTGCGCGAACCTGAATTAGCAGTTAGCGCGTCAGCTTCTTCATCTTCTTCATCGCCATGGTGCCCAAGAAGAAGGGCACCACGGTGGTCGGTTCGTCTACGTCCAAGCTACCAGCGCTTTGCAGACAGGCGACGGCTCAGGCGGTGGCACGGGTGGTGGCGGAGGAGGCGGAGGCCACAAGCAGCTTTCACGACGCTCTGCTACGTCTCCGTCGTATCTATAATTTTTGATTATTTCATGCCAATATTCTACAACTTTTACATAATTTTGGCAACAATTTATATGATTTTCTTGGACTAACATATTGATCCAGTGCCCAGTGCCAGTTCTTGTTTGTTGCATGTTTTTTGTTTCGCAGAAAATCCATATCAAACGAAGGCCAAACACGATAAAATTTTACGGAGAATTATTTTGGAATATATGTGATTTTTGGGAAGCGGAATCAACGCGAGACGATGCCCGTGGGGCCCACAAGCTCAAGGTGCACGCCCCTACCCAGGACGCGCCTGGCAAGCTTGTGGCCACCCCATAGGTCGGTTGGAGGTGTCCTTCGGCCGCAAGGAAGCTTATATCCGAATAAAAATCGTGTTAAAATTTCAACCCAATCGGAGTTACGGATATCCGGATATTTAAGAAACTGTGAAAGGCCAGAAAACGGGGACACGAAACAGAGAGATAGATCCAATCTCAGAGGGGCTCCCGCCCCTCCGCCGCCATGGAGGCCCTGGACCAGAGGGGAAACCCTCCTTCCATCTAGGGGGGAGGTCAAGTAAGAAGAAGAAGAAGAAGGAGGAGGAGGGGGGCTCTCGCCCCCTCTCTCCCAGTGGCACCAGAGTGCCGCCGTGGCAAGGATCGTGACGGTGATCTACACCAACAACGTTGCTACCGTCAACACCAACTTTCTCGCCCTCTATGCAGCGGTGTAACACCTCTTCTCCCCGCTGTAATCTCTACTTAAACATGGTGCTCAACACTACGTATTATTATCCGATGATATGTGGCTATCCTATGATGTTTGAGTAGATCTGTTTTGTCCTATGGGTTAATTGATGATCGTGATTGGTTTGAGTTGTATGTTTTATTTTGGTGTTGTCCTATGGTGCCCTCCGTGTCGCGTAAGCGTGAGGGATTCCCGCTGTAGGGTGTTGCAATACGTTCATGATTCGTTTGTGGCATTACAAAAAAAAGACACATCAGTGACATTTTGGCCCGAACGAATTTTTTTCTGTCATGCTTATGACACTTCTATGACGATAATTGTGACAAAAGCACGTATCATCGTAGATGTGGTGGGCTAATACTTCTATGACAAAAAATCATGATAGAAAATGGGCTTTTCGTCCTGGGCGGGCCGGGGACGCACCTGCATGACATTCTTTGGGCCGTCCATGACGGAAAAAATCGTGGTAGAAGCGAGAGCGAGGAAAATATCGGGGAGTTCCCGGTTATGGTGGGTGGTCGGGGCCGAGCGATGCATGGAGGTTTTCGCGTTTCTCTTTTACACGTACGCGCGTGGGTGCGAGGCGTTCGGCTCTAACTGAACCTGTTGGGGATATTACTACTGGGTATAAACCGGCCAGGAGAGGCCGGGTTATTCCCATAATGAGTTATTATACTTGAAGCCCACGAAGACAAAGATGGAGGCGCTTTATGAAGGCCCAGGGCCCAAAGGCGGATTAAGGGCTTGTAGGTGTAAACCGCCATATTACATGTAACTTGTCTTGTAAGATCAGAAAAGAGTAGAGACCGAGCCGAACACGTTTATGAGCCGGCCTCGGGATTCTGTAAACCGCCGGGCGTCAACTTGTGTATATAAAGGGACGACCCGGTGGCGGTTTGGGGAGACGGACAACAATTCGAGAGCCAGGCATAGCGGATTCGCTCCCTGGTCATCGAAACCCTAGCAATTCCACAACAACTGGATTAGGCCTTTACCTTCACCGCAAGGGGCCGAACCAGTATAAACTCTCTGCGTCCCTTGTCCGCTTTAACCCCTTTAAGCTAACCCATCGCGAGGGCTCCACGACTAAGTCCTTTCTCTAGGACATCTGCCGTGACAAGACCACGACAGTTGGCGCCCACCGTGGGGCTATCGCACGATGGTTTCGAGTTCTTAGAGGGCAGCTTCGAAGGACTCAAGGGATACGCTGTGGGCCGGATGACCAAAAGTCATCGCGGCAAGCTCTACATCGATGACGCAGGCTGGGGCCCCGAGGCCGGTTCGATTGAGTACGGGTACCGGGTCCCCTTCGGCGGCATTCACGTGTTCATTGGCAAGATTGGCGAACCGGGCCCTGAGCCGGACATCTGCACCGACATCGTCGAAACGGCTCAGCGTGCGAGATCTGCCCGGGTTAAGCCTGTCATGAAGCGTGCCTTCGTGGGAGTCATCCACGGAGTGGAATCTGAAGATGGATCGAAATATGATGGTGAAACCATTGTTTATTCTGGTGACGAGTCATCTACTGGAGAGACCGAGTCATTGTACCAGCTGCAGGATGGCCGGTTTGGTGGTTGTTCCGATGGCGACAGTATTCCGGACTCTCTTGACCCGCCAAGCCGGGTTGCGATCTTCATGGCCGGTACACAGTCAGCGCCACAATCTTCGACCGCGGCGGCGATGATCTCCGGTTCAGCAGCGGCGGCGGCAGCTAGGGCAGGAGGCCCTGCGCCACCACCGGCTCAGGCTCTGTCCGATTTATTCGACACCTTGGCAGCACTGTTAACGGCCGAAGTCAGCCCGACGGATCAGGAGCGGCACAACGCAGAAGTGGCGAAGGTGAAGGATCAGATAGCCCAAGCCAGGGTGGATTTGGCAGCTGAAAACACCAGGATGGCTGCAGAGCGGGCCGAGTTAGATGCACAGGCCTATCGGCTTACGTTGGATCAGAACGCGTCAAATGATGTAATGAGGAGAAGGTACCGATCTCACCTGCCTCCGGTTTACGAAGCCAGGAATCTCTTCAATACGCCAGGGGCCGGAACCAGCAACCAGCCAGTGGTAAACCGGGTAGAAGCGCCTGGAACGGGGACGCCGGTTCAGCCACGCGCAATGGATCCGCCTCTTCAGAATATCCCATCCCAGCATGTGCCCACGCCTCCGGGTCATTACTCCAACCCCTTGGATAACATAGTCGCAGCTGCTTCACGATTGGCAGCCCTTCCAGTCGATGGTGAGTCCCTTGTAGCGGTGGAGACGCGACGGGCTAGGGAGCTCCTTCAGACAGCTTTGACTCAGCAACAGGCTTATTCGTACAGTCGCGAGAGGATTCATTCCACCCCCCGCCCAAGCCGGAGTTACAGCAGGCATGTTGATGAACCGGCTGTGTCTAGCAGTGCCCGCAATCGTAATCCGTTACGAGGCCATAACCCGGCGGGTGGCGGTGTTGATGCTCAAGATGTGGTGGACCGTGCTAGGGCACGTCGAGAGGCTGAGTTAGCAGCACAGAACGCGGCCCGTCAGCTTACTCCGGTTCGTCCAACAACTTCGGTGGAACCAGGGGTTACCTCCAGTTCTTTGGGGGTGCCGTGTCTCGTTCCAGCATTACGCAATGTACGGCTTCCCAAGGACTTCAAGGGCCCACGTAAAGTGCCGAACTACACTGCCGATTTATCACCCGAGTCGTGGGTGGAGAGTTATGAGATGGCGATGGAGATGCTGGACGTAGATGACGCGGCATGTGCTAAGTACTTCACCATGATGTTGGAAGGGACAGCTTGCACTTGGTTGAAAAACCTACCAGCTAACTCCATTGGGTCATGGGCCGAGCTAAGAGCCCGGTTTATTTAGAATTTCAAAGACACGTGCAAACAGCCCATGTCAATTGTGGATTTAGCTGCCTGTGTCCAGGAGGAAGGAGAATCAACAACCCATTGGGTGCGCCGGGTTTCAGAGATTTTGCATTCATCGGACCGCATCAACGCTGATACGGCCGTTTTGACGTTGGAAGGCAATTGCCGGTTTACGCCTCTTAAGTTGAAGCTGGGACGGCTCAAACGCCATTGCAATGACATGGGGACGCTTATGGCAGCTCTGGTGAAATATGCCGACTCTGATAGTACCAAGGACCCTGAATCTGATGATGACAAGACAGGAAAGGGAAAGAAGGGTGGCAGCACCAAAGGGCAGCAGCATAACTCGGCGGGGCATGGAAACAGCGGTAAGCGTAAAGCGGATAACAGTTCAGATTTTGTAGCTAATACCAACGCGCAGGGTAATGGTTAGCGTCGGAAGGGTAAACCGCCCCCGCGTGGAAGAGAACCAAGTCCCAATCCGGAGCGCCTGAATTACCTGTTGAACCAGCCCTGCCCAAAGCACGGATCGCGAGACAAGCCGGCCACGCACCTCTGGAAGGATTGTTATATTATGCGAGAATTCAAAGATTCAGATTTTTTCCGGAATGATAATGGACCGGCTGGCGGTTCAGGCCCCGGGTCTCATGGGCCGGGTTATGGTGGAGGCAGTTCCGGTTCAGGATTCCATGGTAATCAAAGCGGACATGGCAATCAAGGCAATCAAGGCAACCAAGGTGGTTATAATCATCAGGGGAACCAACAGCAGCAGCAGCAGTCGGGTTACCAGAGCAACCCGAAGCAGTTAAACATTGGACAATACCATGTCTTCACCACCAGCCTGTGCAAGCGCGATCAGAAGCTTCATAAAAGGGCAGTGAACTCCGTTGAACCGGCGGTGCCCCGTTACTTACGCTGGTCTGAACAGCCCATTGTGTGGAGTCGAGAGGATCATCCACCTCGGGTTGATAATCCGGGTCATCTGGCGTTGGTGGTGGCACCTCAGGTGGGAGGTTACAAGTACACTAAAGTACTCATGGATGGGGGGAGTAGTATCAATATCCTTTATTATGAAACCTTCCGTCGCATGGGGTTAACAGATAAAAATCTTAAACCGTCCAGCACGGTCTTCCATGGTGTGGTACCTGGTAAATCGGCGTATCCGATCGGTAAGATAGCTCTGGAGGTTGCTTTTGGTGATGAGCATGATTCAAGATCAGAAACATTGACCTTTGAAGTGGTGAAAATCAAGAGCCCGTATCATGCCCTGTTTGGGCGGCCGGCTTATGCTAAATTCATGGCGAGGCCCTGTTATGTCTATCTGCAGCTCAAGATGCTGGGTCATAAGGGGACCATCACGGTACATGGGAGTCGTAAGATTGCTTTGGAATGTGAAGAAGGTGATGCGGCTTATGCTGAGTCGGTTTGTGCAACAGAGGAGTTGAAGTTTTACAAAGACAATGTTGATCCGGCAGATATGACTTCCTTGAAGAAGCCAACTACAGAGCATGATCCGGCCTTGAAGTTTAAGTCGGCTGATGAGACTAAGCTGGTTGATTTCGTTCCTGGTGATTCATCCCAGCAGTTCAGCATCAGCGCTACCTTGGATCCGAAATAGGAAAGCGCGCTCATCGAGTTCATCCATGAGAACCGGGACATCTTTGCGTGAAAGCCTTCTGACATGCCAGGTGTACCGAGGGAACTCGCTGAGCACACTCTTAATGTTGATCCAAGTTTAAGCCAGTCAAGCAGTTTCTCCGCTGGTTCAATGAAGAAAGACGCAAGGCTATTGGTGAGGAAGTGGCCAGGCTCTTGGCAGCTGGCTTTATTGTTGAGGTATTTCATCCTGAGTGGTTGGCTAATCCGGTGCTAGTACTTTAGAAAAATGGCACTTGGCGTATGTGTGTGGACTACACAGATTTGAACAAGGCTTGTCCAGCGGATCCTTTTGCCCTCCCTCGTATTGATCAAATCATTGATGCTACGGCGGGTTGCGAGCGTTTGAGTTTTCTGGATGCTTATTCTGGCTACCATCAGATCAAAATGGCAGTTAAGGACCAGGAGAAGACAGCTTTCATAACTCCCTTTGGAGCCTTCTGCTATGTGTTTATGCCCTTTGGGCTAAAGAGTGCCCAGGCGACTTATCAGCGCTGTGTGCAGAACTGTCTTCATGATCAGATCGGCTGCAATGTTCATGCTTATGTGGATGATATTGTGGTGAAATCCAGAGAGAAGAAGACATTGATAGATGACTTGAAGGAGACCTTTGATAACCTCCGGGTTTATAAGATGATGCTTAATCCGGCCAAATGTGTCTTTGATGTACCGGCAGGCAAGCTTTTGGGCTTTCTGGTGTCTAACAGGGGCATTGAAGCTAATCCGGAGAAAATCAAGGCCATAACTTCTTTGGCTAAACCGAAGTGCATCAATGATGTTCAACGCATGGCAGGCCGGATTGCAGCCTTGAGCCGGTTTATCAGTCGCCTCGGGGAGAAGGCTATCCCTTTATATCAGATGCTGAAGAAGACGGATAATTTCGTCTGGAGCGCCGCCGCCAATGAAGCGTTTGAGGATTTAAAGCGGCAGCTAGCCGAGCCGCCTGTCCTTGCTGCTCCTGTTGATAAAGTGCCTTTGCTGTTATATGTGGCTGCCAATGCCCGGGCAGTTAGCGTGGCTATTGTGGTGGAGCGCAAGGAGACCGAAAAGGAGTATCCGGTTCAACGTCCGGTTTATTACGTCAGTGAGGTACTTATTGAGTCTAAGCAAAGGTACCCACATTGGCAGAAGCTGGTGTATGGAGTTTTTATGGCGAGCCAGAAGCTTAAGCAATATTTCCAGGGTCATCCCATCACTGTGGTCAGCTCTGCTCCTTTGGGGGAAATAATCCAGAACAGGGAAGCGACTGGCCGGATTGCCAAGTGGGCCATTGAGCTTGGACCTCACGGGTTAAATTATGTGCCTCGGACGGCAATCAAATCACAAGCATTGGTGGATTTCATCAATGATTGGACAGAGTTACAGGCGCCAGAAGAGAAGCCGGATCATACTTATTGGACTATTCATTTTGATGGGTCTAGGCAATTGGAGGGCTCGGGGGCTGGAGTCGTATTAACTTCCCCACGAGGTGATAAGTTTTGTTATGTTCTCCGTTTAATGTTCCCTTGCCCTAACAATGCAGCTGAATATGAGGCCTTACTCCACGGTCTTCGGATGGCTAAGGAGATGAATTTGAGCCGGGTTAAGTGCTTCGGTGACTCGGACCTGGTGGCTCAACAAGTGTCTGGTACTTGGGATTCTAAGGATCCGCTCATGGCTGCATATCGTCGAGAGGTGGATATTGTTGCAGGTCACTTCAAAGGCTATCAGGTTGATCATGTGGACCGGCGGAAGAATGAAGCGGCAGACGCTTTAAGCCGTTTGGGTTCCCAGCGTAAGCCGGTTCCACCCAATGTCTTTTTGGATGTACTGCATAATCCGTCGGTTAAACTTCCCACAGAGGAGGATCTGGCTGTTCCTGATCCGGAGGCTCAATTGGTGGCAGCACTTCATGTTATTCCGGATTGGACCGTCCCGTATCTGGCGTACATGAACCGGGGCGAGTTACCAGAGGATGAGACTTTGGCCAGACAGATAATCCAGCGATCCAAGTCAATGACTATTGTCAATGGCGAATTACATCACTGCAGTGTAACAGGGGCATTTCAACGTTGTGTATCTCCGGAAGAGGGTCGTGAGATCCTGCGTGAGATCCACGAAGGGGATTGTGGTCACCATGCTGGTTCAAAGTCCCTGGTAGCTAAAGCTTTTCGTCACGGTTTTTATTGGCTGACGGCTCATGCTGATGCGGAAGACTTGGTGAAAAAGTGCGATGGTTGTCAGAAGTTTTCACGCCGAGCTCATGTTCCGGCCCAGGAATTGAGGATGATTCCAATCACTTGGCCGTTTGCAACTTGGGGGCTGGATATGGTTGGGCCCTTTAAGAGATCCAAGGACAAGAAGACCCACCTTTTGGTGGCGGTTGATAAGTTTACTAAGTGGGTGGAGGCAGAGCCAGTCGGTAAGTGTGATGCAGCTACGGCGGTTCAATTCATCAAGAAGGTGATTTTCCGGTTTGGCTTTCCGCACAGCATTATAACTGATAATGGTACTAATCTGTCCAAAGGTGCTATGAAAGAGTTCTGTCAGCGTGAGCACATCCGACTTGACGTATCTTCAGTGGCTCACCCCCAATCTAATGGTCAAGCGGAGAGAGCCAATCAGGAGATCTTGAGAGGCATCAAGCCCCGGCTTATGGTTCCTTTGCAACGGACGCCGGGTTGTTGGGTGGAGGAGTTACCTTCGGTGTTATGGAGCATCAGTACCATGCCCAACAGGTCTACGGGTTACACACCTTTCTTCATGGTCTATGGAGCAGAGGCGGTTCTCCCGAGTGACATCCGTCATGACTCGCCTCGTGTGGCGGCTTATGTTGAAGCTGATAATGAAAAGGCACGGCAGGAAGCACTTGACCTGTTAGATGAGGAGCGTGACATTGCAGCAGCCCGTTCGGCGATTTATCAGCAAGATCTGCGTCGTTATCACAGCCCTCGGGTTAGAACCAGAACTTTTCAAGAAGGCGATCTGGTGCTCCGACTCATCCAGGATCAGACGGATATGCACAAGTTATCCCCGCCTTGGGAAGGACCCTTTGTGGTCAGCAAGAACCTGCACAATGGGTCATACTACCTAATCGATGTTCGAGAGCACAAAGACTCACGTAAATCGGAGGAGGAGACCCACCGGCCGTGGAATATCGCTCATCTACGGCCTTACTATACCTGAGCCCTAGGCTCTGCTATGTACATAGTTATGACAATGTATATATTATGTTCAATATAATAAACCGGAGCCTCAGCTAAAGCGGGGTATCTGTTGTTTTTTCTTACATCAGGTGTGGTTACATGGAGGTTTCTGCTTATAAAGCGGCGTCCGGTTTACCCCTTGATTCGGCTTATCAAGCCATATATATAAATCACTTGGGGGCTTGGTCGTATTCGAACCTTAGCTACACCTCTTGATAGGCGCAAGGCCACCAAAAAAAATCACTTGGGGGCTTGGTCATATTCGAACCATAGCTACACCTCTTGATTGGCTCAGAGCCAAAAAGAAAAATTACTTAGGGGCCAAAGAGAGTGTTCCAAAAGAACAACTCAAACATAGGCACCCACTGAGCACAGCTCAGAATATTGCTCGGGGATTCTTTGCTATCGCAATGAACAAAGAATCTACACTTGTAATAGGCTATCAAGCCACGGCTTGGAAGCCTGGTGTATACACCTAAAACCCCGGGTTAGCCTGCCTTTTTTAAGTAAGTCACTCCGTCCAGGTAAACCTGGTATGACCCGTCGAACTTCGACAAGTCAATCTCATAAGACCCTGAACTTGTCAAAGTTAAAACGATGATTGGTTAAAGATTGAGGTCCATCTTAAAAGGCTTTGTAAAATGGTTTAACTCAGCGGCCTGGCAGCCCATGAAAAGCCTCGAATTTGGGGCCTGGCAGCCCGTGAAAAGCCTCGACTACAAGTTTTCATATGCTTTTATTTGCCAAGTTTTTTCTCCTTTGATGAGATTTATGATGATTTTGGTAAACCGGCGTTAATTAACCCGGCTCGGCTTTCAACTACAAGTTGTCAGTACATGATTAGTCATAATCCGGTGCTTATTAACCCGGTCTGGTTTTGACTATAAGTCGCCAGTGTTATATATGAATAATCCGGTGTTTTTTCACAACCCGGTACGGGTTTATCATAAACCGGCACAATATGGAAGGAGTTATCAATACTCATGATTAGGGGTATCACCCTTACTACAAAAGTTGGTTAACCTACGATGTGATTCAATGTCACAGGTATCATTTATTTTCATATTTGATTATTTTTAACAGCCTTGTTTATAAACCCAGGCTATATGTTTGGGCATCATGACCCATCCGGTGGTAAACCGCCAGGACAAGTTCAACTTTTTGTACGCAGGAACAGCCTGAATAAATCGCTCTGGATTATGAACATTATATATCTTAAGCACGGTGAATTAACGATATCAAGCAAAGTAAATATGCACGATGGCATAGCAGACCAAGTGTTTAAACTAGCCTATTACAAGGCGTTTCAGTGCCCGAAAGAGTAATTGTTTTTTTGGCAAGTATTGCAGCACGCGGAAGGTTAAATCGGCCTTCGGATCATGACTCGTCACCGGGCTGCCCTGACGGTTGTGGATCGCCTTGCGCCGGTTCATCCTCTTCCTCTCTACCCAGCGGCAGGAAGTCAATGGTGGCCCAATCGATCCCAGTTAAGGCTTGGAACACAGCTTCATCGCTTATAAGTGTGGACGGTTCAACGTCAGGGGCATAGGTGTGCTTACGGATTGGTAGGATAAGATTTTGAGCCTCAGGGGTTGGTGCAGCAACCCGTTTGTTGTTGACATCATAACTCGCCTGGTAATATGAAAGATCAGTTTCTTCAGCCAGTTGGCAAGCCAGTGGACGTACTTCCCGGTTTATTGCTCGGAGGTCCTCATGGCCAAATTCTGATCCGTCTTCTTTTAAGCTTGGATAGCCTTTAGCCACATCCACCGGATCAAGATCAGGCACCCATGCTTTTGCCCGGGTTAGTGCAGTCAGAGCACCAGCCCTGGCAGCAGATCTCTTTAGCTCTTCTACCCGGACATGCAGCATTGACAACCTTTCTAAGGTCTCCTTGATTAAAGTTGGGGGCAGCTTGTTGTGAGAAGCAGTGCAGATGATCCATTGCGCGCCGGTATATAACTGCTCTATAAGAGTATAGGCAGCCTTCAGCTTCTTCTGTACGTCAGAGCCCAGATGACTAATGCGAGTTCCTGCGCCATTACAAACGTCAGTAAACCGACAATGTATGGGATGATATGTTGAAAATTTAAAGCCAGGATATTTACCAAACACAGCAGCAGTCATGGCATGTATTTGCCGCTTTACACCAGTTAGCTCGTCTATCACCGGTTTAAGAGCTGCTTCTGCGTCCTCGGCTCTTTTTTGCAATGCGGATTTTTCTGTGTCCCAATCCGCCCGCTCCTTGTTGAAACTCTCCTTCAGCTTTTCCATAGCGGCTAAGGCACTGGTAAGCTCATCTTTGGTTTTGGAGGTTTCTGCCTGCTGGGACTTGATGTTTTCTTGCAGATCAGCGGTTTGAGTTTCCTTTTTGCTCAGCTCAGCCTATAAGAGACAAACATATCATGAATTGGCAGTGCATATTTGAAGTACCAAGCACATAACAAGTTATGCACCTGATACTTGGGGGCTAATGCATATTTGCTCGTAATCAGAAATTTCTGCAAGTCCCAAGTGCAATACAAGTATTACTCTTGGCACTTGGGGGCTAATGTATGCTTGCTCAAAGTGACATTATGAGTATTCTTCTAAAAGTCCCGGTTCATCTTCATCAGTTAAACCGGCCCTTGGGGACTATACCGGCGAAAGTTGTAATATTGCAATTCTAAGGTACCGTTTCATCTTAGAAAGATAACCCGGCCCTTGGAGGCTAAGCATGGAAAGTTGAGATATTACAAAGTCCCAGTTTAGATGACTATCATAAACCGGCACTTGGGGCTACTGGAGTTAATATTTGGAATTGAACACAAGAAATAAGCAGTTATGCAGTTACCTCATATCGCTCCTTCATTAGATTCACTAAACCGGCTTCAAAGTCGCGGCTTGTGTACAGGCGGTTTAAAAAACCAGAATGGATGTCTTGGGCGTTGAGGTGAGCATAGGTTGACAAATCTGTGTTCCATTTGCCTTTGCCCATAGCAGAAACCTCGTCCTTGGTACTATGCTTCGATAAAGCAACAGGATTGCCAGGAGCGGTGTGGCCGACGGCAGTAATCATAATATCATCTTCTTTATCATCAGCAGCCTTCACGGGAGTTGACGGTTTATCAGCAGCCTTAGCTGGGCTGGCCGACTTATCATCCGCGTGAGCCGGGCTAGTCGGTTTATCAGTGTGGCCTGTGGTGTCAACTTCTGTTTGTTCAACTATGAAGTTATAATCTTGAGGCGATGGATCATCATGTGTAACATCAGTATTTGTTCTTTCCAGATCTGGAGTCTTCTCCGGTTCAATATCCACATTGTCATCAGACGGTTTATTTAACCGGGCCTTCTTACTGGGTCTAGGCTTGGCACTGAGAAGAACAAACATAAAGATCAGTACAGTATGCAAACATAACACATTAAGGATAAGATTAAAGCATAACCTACCCAGGGACCGTCTTGAGGGTTGGAAGTTGTGTGGCCGTTGACTCGCCAGATGACGAATTAGGTGTTCCCTGATAATTTGAATCAGACGGATTAAGAGGCTGTCGAAAACAACCCGCCTTGGGGCAAGAAATATCAGGAGTATAAGAGACCTCTGTTCGACGTTTCCGGACCGGAGTGTTCGGTAAACCGGCAGAGGTAACTACCTAGCCACTGTGCCGGGTTGTGCGGCGGGCTTCGTGTTGCTACTTCTTCAAAAGAAAGTTTGGGTCCAAGTGAGCTAAGGGGTGAGAAAATTTTATTTTCCGGTTTGCTTGACGGATTTTCTGTGTTGGCAGAGGGTCTGAACCGGAAGAAAGGATAGTTACCTCTGCATTGTCAGCCTGGCTGCCTTCAGCGTCGTCTTGATAACAGTCGTTGTCAATAAGGTGTATGAAGAAAGAACCAAGAGAGTCAAGTTCTACCTCTGAGTCTGAATTAGCCAGATCCGCATCAGCATTTGGTTCAGAAGATTCAGTGGTCCTCTTCTTGGCAGGTTTCTTGGTGACCTTGGTCTTCGGGCGAAGTGGTTTGGCCGGTTTATCCTGTGGTTTTTTCTTCCAGAATGGGTCATCGCCCTGTGAAAGATGGACAAAATTTTGAGACTATTTGAAAAGGGGTAAACTAAAACAAGAAAGTTGTGATTCTTACAGTTGGCGGCTTGTTGGAGACGCAGAAAGGGCTTAACCCGGTCTGGCTACAGACAGCTTCCGGTTCATTCAGTATTTTCTTGACAGCCTCAGTAACTTCGGTTTTTGTTAGCTGAATGTCGATGTGTCGTTGAGGGTCTTTCAAATCCCCTGTGTACTCACACATTAAACCGGGGCGCTGGCTTAAGGGCAGAACGCTCCAAGTTATCCAACAGTGAACAAAGTCGACACCTGTCAAACCGTTTGCCATAAAGGCTCTGAGCTTTGACAGTTGGGGTGCATAGTTGGACCGTTCCTTGGCAGTCAGCCTTTGAGGGAAGGGATGAGTGTTGCTAAGCCGGTGGGGACGGTAACCCGGCAGAGGATTTTCATCAGTTGGAGATGTGTCTTTGCAGTAAAACCAAGTCTGATTCCAGTCCTTGGGGTGACTATGAAGCTTGGCATGAGGGAAGCTGACATCCTTCCTCTTTTGAATTGCCATTCCACCAAGCTCGGTGTTGGGTCCGTCTGTGAACTCTGTGCGATGGTTTAAATAAAAGAAATCCCTGAACAGTTCAACTGTGAGCTCCTCTTGAAGATAGGCCTAACAAAATACTTGGAAATTGCAAATATTGGACACAGAGTTTGGTCCAATATCTTGAGGGTGGAGTTGGAAGCTGGCCAGCACATCCCGGAAATTTTTTGAACCGGGAGGGCTAAAGCCTCGACCCAGATGGTCAGTAAATACAACTACTTCTCCGTCCTTGGGTTCAGGAGGATTTTCCGGACCAGGGGCCCTCCAGTGGATGACTTCTTTCTTGGCTAAAGCGCCAGTGGTGACACATCTGTTTAATTGCTCTTCAGTAACCCGGGAAGGAACCCAGTTGCACTCATAAACTTGTTTGGCCATTTCAATGGGAAGCTGAAACATATTTATTGCCGGTTTAAGATTTATGACGGGCGAGCATAAAGCAATGCAAGATAAGCAGAAGCAGAGGTATATGCATATTGTTAAACCAGAGTTTGATATTACTAAACCGGAGTCTGACAATGGAGAAGGTGCAAAGATCAATGAATCGGCGGTTTAAGAGGGGACTAATGATGCCTACCGGATTATTGTTCTTTGACAAAGCTAAACCGCCTATATTGGTATGAAAGATACAGATCTAAAATACCTAAGTGAGGGAAAAACAAGTTTCACAAAGTGATATGATAATTTCAGATCTGCAGTGCGACAGAAAACTAGAATATACTCAGACCTAAACTTCAGGTACTTAAACGGTTCATCAGGTTCAGATGAATTTTTCTGTATGAAAGGGATGCTCTAGTGGGGAAAAAGGGAGCTTTAACTACAAAGGCACCGGAAAATATCAGAACTAACTTACCATTTGCGCTACTGAGAAGAACAGGGAAGAACAGTTCTAGAACTTCAAAGAACTCCGATGAGTACAAACCCTAATGATAAGATCTAGGGTGGAAGGAGAGAAGGCTTACCAGTATCAAAGGAACAGCGGAGAGGTGTCGCGGCTTTCTGGTACAATCAGGGTGATGCAGCGGCCTTTGTCGGGGCAGATGCGAAGGTCGACGGCGGCGGCGGAGCTCCAACGTTCGGGCGACGCGAGGAAGAGGACGATGTGAAGGGGCACGAAGGGAAAAAATGAAAAGGACCCTTCGGCGTTATTTATAAGGTGAGTGGATAAGTGACAGGCACGAGAATCGAGGAGCCCAAAGCTGGATATGTGGCAGAGCTATCGCCTCGATTGTCGGAGGCTCATTAATGAAGGTGAGAGATATACCATTTTTAATAACAGGTGACATCATGGTGGTTTATCAAGATGCTGGAAGATGACGTCGTGGCGGTTTACAAGATTTATGCGAAGATGCTGAAAGAAGAATTTTTCTCAAGTTGAAGATTGACATGAACCAGTTCAAATCAATCTGGGGCCTAATGTTGGGGATATTACTACTGGGTATAAACCGGCCAGGAGAGGCCGGGTTATTCCCATAATGAGTTATTATACTTGAAGCCCACGAAGACAAAGATGGAGGCGCTTTATGAAGGCCCAGGGCCCAAAGGCGGATTAAGGGCTTGTAGGTGTAAACTGCCATATTACATGTAACTTGTCTTGTAAGATCAGAAAAGAGTAGAGACCGAGCCGAACACGTTTATGAGCCGGCCTCGGGATTCTGTAAACCACCGGGCGTCAACCTGTGTATATAAAGGGATGACCCGGCGGTGGTTTGGGGAGACGGACAACAATTTGAGAGCCAGGCATAGCGGATTCGCTCCCTGGTCATCGAAACCCTAGCAATTCCACAACAACTGGATTAGGCCTTTACCTTCACCGCAAGGGGCCGAACCAGTATAAACTCTCTGCGTCCCTTGTCCGCTTTAACCCCTTTAAGCTAACCCATCGCGAGGGCTCCACAAATAAGTCCTTTCTCTAGGACATCTGGCGTGAAAAGACCACGACAGAACCCGAGCGAGGCGTTCGCTTACTGAACCCGAGCGAGGCATTCGCTTACTGAACCCGAGCGGTTGCACTAGCTACGTTACTGAACCCGAACGATCGATCCCTGGCTGTTAACTGAACCCGAGCGATTCCTTCGCTACTGCTGATAATTGAAGCCGATCGAACCTGCTGCCTCTTGATAAACAGTGAATGTTGTTGGGGGTTGGATGAACAGTTCCCAAAGGGGGGTTGGATGAACAGGACCCCATGGTAGTAGAGGCCGTTGTCACTGGATGAACAGGACCCCGATCGAGGAGGCCGCCACACACCCGAGCCGGTTGGGGGTGGATGAACAGGACCCCGTGGAGGGCTAGTTGAATAGCAGCCGGTGGAGGCTGGATGAATAGGACCCCGTGGAGGGCTGGTTGAAAAGTAGTCGGTGAAGGCTGGATGAACAGGACCCCGTGGATGAACAGGTCATCGTCTAGTTATTGGGAAACGTTGCATGGAAAACAAAAAAAAATTCTATGCACACACAATGATCTATCCATGGAGATGCATAGCAATGAGGGGGAGAGTGTTTCTACGTACCCTCGTAGACCGTAAGCGGAAGCGTTTCACAACACGGTTGATGTAGTCAAACTTCTTCGCGCTTCAACCGGTCAAGTACAGAACGCACGGCACCTCCGCGTTCTGCACACGTTTAGCTCGGTGACGTCCCTCGCCTTCTTGATCTAGCAAGACGTCGAGGTAGTAGATGAGTTCCGTTAGCACGACAGCGTGGTGACGGTGATGGTGAAGTGATCTCCGCAGAGCTTCGCCTAAGCACTACGAAAATATGACCGGGGGTGTAAACGGTGGAGGGGGGCGCCACACACGGCTAGGCAATTGTCTGGTGTGTGCTAGGTGCCCCTCCTCCTCATATATATAGGTGGGAGGGAGAGTGGAGGCTGCCAGGAGGCGCCCCAAGTAGGCCGAATCCTACTTGGGGTCCTCCCCAAGTGGCGCCCCCCTCCATATTTATCCGGGGGGAATGAAAGAGGGGGGTAGAGAGAAGGAAGGGGGAATCCTATTCCACTCTTTCCTTTCCCTTCCCATCTTTCCTTCTCCTCCTAGGCCGGCCCATATGGGGGCACACCAGCCCCTTGTGGCTGGTGCATTTCCCTCTTGGCCCATAAGGCCCATATCTTTTGCCGGGGGTGCCCGGAACCCCTTCCGGTGACCCGATAAGTACCCGGTACCCCTCGAAACACTTCCGGTGTCCGAATACCATCGTCCTATATATCAATCTTTACCTCTCGACCATTTTGAGACTCCTCGTCATGTCCGTGATCTCATCCGAGACTCTGAACAACATTCGGTCACCAAATCACATAACTCATATAATACTATATCGTCAACGAACGTTAAGCGTGCGGACCCTACGGGTTCGAGAACTATGTAGACATGACCGAGACACCTCTCCGGTCAATAACCAATAGAGGAACCTGGATGCCCATATTGGCTCCTATATATTCTACTCTTGGAACATCTCATATGCTCAATGACGTTCAAAACGTCTTTGAAGTCCCGGTTCTATGCCATAAAGCATGGCACACTAAACTATCGAGTAGTCATCAGATCGAGCTTGCCAGACGTTCAAAACATCAGCTTTTGCTCCTACAGCAGGCCTTTCACCTAGCGGTGCATCAAGGACATAATTCTTCTATGCAGCAATGAGGATAATCCTCAAGTTACGGACCCAGTCCGTGTAGTTGCTGCCATCATCTTTCAACTTAGCTTTCTCTAGGAACGCATTAAAATTCAGGGGAACGGTAGCACAGGCCATTGATCTACAACATAGATATGCAAATACTATCAGGACTAAGTTCATGATAAATTAAGTTCAATTAATCAAATTACTTAAGAACTCCCACTTAAATAGACATCCCTCAAGTCATCTAAGTGATATGTGATTCAAATCAACTAACCCATGTCCGATCATCACGTGATATGGGGTAGTCATCAATGGTGAACATCTCTATGTTGATCATATCTACTATATGATTCACATTCGATCTTTCGATCTCCAGTATTCCGAGGCCATGTCTGTACATGGTAGGCTCGTCAAGTTTAATCCAAGTATTCTGCATGTGCAAAATTGTCTTACACCCGTTGTATGTGAACGTAGAGTCTATCACACCCGATCATCACGTGGTGTCTCAACACGACGAAATGTAGCAACGGTGCATACTCAGGGAGAACACTTTTACATTGAAAATTAGTCAAGGGATCATCTTATAATGCTACCACCGTACTAAGCAAAATAAGATGCATAAAAGATAAACATCACATGCAATCAAAATATGTGACATGATATGGCCATCATCATCTCGTGCTTTTGATCTCCATCTCCAAAGCATCATCATGATCTCCATCATCACCGGCTCGACACCTTGATCTCCATCGTTGCATCGTGGTCGTCTCGCCAACTATTGCTTCTACAACTATTGCTAACGCATAGCGATAAAGTAAAGCAATTACATGGCGATCGCATTTCATACAATAAAGAGACAACCATAAGGCTCCTGCCGGTTGCCGATAACTTCCAAAACATGATCATCTCATACAATAACATATATCACATCATGCTTGACCATATCACATAACAACATACCCTGCAAAAACAAGTTAGACGTCCTCTACTTTGTTGTTGCAAGTTTTACGTGGCTGCTACGGGCTTCTAGCAAGAACCATTTTTACCTACGCAAAAACCACAACGGTGAATTATCAAGTTTGCTGTTTTAACATTCTTCAAGGACCGGCCACAGTCAAATTTGATTCAACTAAAGTAGGAGAAACAGACACCCGCCAGCCACCTTTATGCAAAACTAGTTGCATGTCAGTCGGTGGAACCGGTCTCATGTATGTGGACATGTAAGGTTGGTCCGGGCCGCTTCATCCCACAATGCCGCTGACTCAAAATAAGACGTTGGTGGTAAGCAGTATGAACATCACCGCCCATAACTTCTTTGTGTTCTACTCGTGCATATCATCTATGCATAGACCTGGCTCATGATGCCACTGTTGGGAAATGTTGCATGGAAAACAATTTTTTTTCTACGCACACGCAATGATCTATCCATGGAGATGCATAGCAACGAGGGGGAGAGTGTGTCTATGTACCCTCGTAGACCATAAGCGGAAGCATTTCACAACGCGGTTGATGAAGTCGACCTTCTTCGCGCTTCAACCGATCAAGTACCGAACGCACGACACCTCTGCGTTCTGCACACGTTCAGCTCGATGATGTCCCTCGCCTTCTTGATCCAGCAAGACGTCGAGGTAGTAGATGAGTTCCGTCAGCATGAAGGCGTGGTGACGGTGATGGTGAAGTGATCTCCGCAGGGCTTCGCCTAAGCACTACGAAAATATGACCGGGGGTGTAAACGGTGGAGGGGGGCGCCGCACATGGCTAGGCAATTGTCTCGTGTGTGCTAGGCGCCCCCTCCTCATATATATAGGTGGGATGGAGAGGGGAGGCTGCTAGGAGGCGCCCCAAGTAGGCCGAATCCTACTTGGGGTTGTCCCCAAGTGGCACCCCCCTGCCATATTTATCCGAGGGGGGAGGAAAGAGGGGGGGGGGGAGGGAAGGAAGGGGGAATCCTATTCCACTCTTTCCTTTCCCTTCCCCTCTTTCCTTCCCGTCCTAGGCCGGCCCATATGGGGGGCGCACCAGCCCCTTGTGGCTGGTGCATTTACCCTCTTGGCCCATAAGGCCCATATCTTTTGCCGGGGGTGCCCGGAACCCCTTCCGGTGACCCGATAAGTACTCGGTACCCCCCGAAACACTTTCGGTGTCCGAATACCATCGTCCTATATATCAATCTTTACCTCTCAACCATTTCGAGACTCCTCGTCATGTCCGTGATCTCATACGAGACTCCGAACAACATTCGGTCATCAAATCACATAACTCATATAATACTATATCGTCAACGAACGTTAAGCGTGCGGACCCTACGGGTTCGAGAACTATGTAGACATGACCGAGACACCTCTCCGGTCAATAACCAATAGCGGAACCTGGATGCCCATATTGGCTCCTACATATTCTACAAAGATCTTTATCGGTTGAACCGTTATGACAACATACGTAATTCCCTTTGTCCATCGGTATGTTACTTGCCCGAGATTCCATCGTCGGTATCTTCATACCTAGTTCAATCTCGTTACCGGCAAGTCTCTTTACTCGTCCCGTAATACATCACCTCGTGACTAACTCCTTAGTCGTTTGCTTGCAAGCTTATGATGTGTATTACCGAGAGGGCCCAAAGATACCTCTCCGATACTCGGAGTGACAAATCCTAATCTCGATCTATGCGAACTCAACAAACACCTTCGGAGATACCTATAGAGCATCTTTATAATCACCCAATTATGTTGTTTGATAGCACACAAGGCATTCCTCCGGTATCCGGGAGTTGCATAATCTCATAGTCGAAGGAATATGTATTTGACATGAAGAAAGCAATAGCAATAAAACTGAATGATCATTATGCTAAGCTAACGGATGGGTCTTGTCCATCACATCATTTTCCTAATGATGTGATCCCGTTATCAAATGACAACACATGTCCATGGTTAGGAAACCTTAACCATCTTTGATCAATGAGCTAGTCTAGTAGAGGCTTACTAGGGACACGTTGTTTGTTTATGTATTCACACATGTATTTAAGTTTCCGATCAATACAACTCTAGCATGAATAATAAACCTTTATCATGAATAAGGAAATATAAAATAACAACTTTATTATTTCCTCTAGGGCATATTTCCTTCAGTCTCCCACTTGCACTAGAGTCAATAATGTAGATTACATTATAATGATTCTAACACCCATGGAGTCTTGGTGCTGATCATGTTTTGCTCGTGGAAGAGGCTTAGTCAACGGGTCTGCTACATTCAGATCCGTATGTATCTTGCAAATTTCTATGTCTCCATCCTTGACTTGTTCACGAATGGAGTTGAAGCGTCTCTTGATGTGTTTGGTTCTCTTGTGAAACCTAGATTCCTTCGCCAAGGCAATTGCTCAAGTGTTGTCACAAAAGATTTTCATTGGATCCGATGCACTAGGTATTACACCCAAATCGGATATGAACTCCTTCATCCAGACTCCTTCATTTGCTACTTCCAAAGCAGCTATGTACTCCGCTTCACACGTAGATCCCGCCATGACGCTCTTCTTGGAACTGCACCAACTGACAGTTCCACCATTCAATATAAATACGTATCTGGTTTGTGACTTAGAGTCATCCGGATCAGTGTCAAAGCTAGCATCGACGTAACCATTTACGATGAGCTCTTTATCACCTCCATAAACGAGAAACATATCCTTGGTCCTTTTCAGGTACTTCAGGATGTTCTTGACCGCTGTCCAGTGATCCACTCCTGGATTACTTTGGTACCTCCCTGCCAGACTTATGGCAAGGCACACATCAGGTCAGGTACACAACATAGCATACATGATAGAACCTATGGCTGAGGCATAGGGAATGACTTTCATTTTCTCTCTATCTTCCGCAGTGGTCGGGCATTGAGTCTTACTCAACTTCACACCTTGCAACACAGGAAAGAACCCTTTCTTTGACTGATCCATTTTGAACTTCTTCAAAACTTTATCAAGGTATGTGCTTTGGGAAAGTCCTATTAAGCGTCTCGATCTATCCCTATAGATCTTGATGCCCAATATATAAGCAGCTTCACCGAGGTCTTTCATTGAAAAATTCTTATTCAAGTATCCTTTTATGCTATCCAGAAATTCTATATCATTTCCAATCAACAATATGTCATCCACATATAATATCAGAAATGCTACAGAGCTCCCACTCACTTTCTTGTAAATACAGGCTTCACCGAAAGTCTGTATAAAACCATATGCTTTGATCACCTCATCAAAGCGTATATTCCAACTCCAAGATGCTTGCACCAGTCCATAGATGGATCGCTGGAGCTTGCACACTTTGTTAGCACCTTTAGGATCGACAAAACCTTCTAGTTGCATCATATACAACTCTTCTTTAAGATATCCATTAAGGAATGCAGTTTTGACATCCATTTGCCAGATTTCATAATCATAAAATGTGGCAATTGCTAACATGATTCGGACGGACTTAAGCATCGCTACGGATGAGAAAGTCTCATCGTAGTCAACCCCTTGAACTTGTCGAAAACCTTTTGCGACAAGTCGAGCTTTGTAGACAGTAACATTACCATCAGCGTCAGTCTTCTTCTTGAAGATCTATTTATTCTCTATGGCTTGCCGATCATCGGGCAAGTCTACCAAAGTCCACACTTTGTTCTCATACATGGATCCTATCTCAGATTTCATGGCCTCAAGCCATCTGTTGGAATCTGGGCTCATCATAGCTTCTTCATAATTCGTAGGTTCGCCTTGGTCTAATAACATGACTTCCAGAACAGGGTTACCGTACCACTCTGGTGCGGATCGTGCTCTGGTTGACCTACGAGGTTCAGTAGCAACTTGATCTGAAGTTTCATGATCATTATCATTTGCTTCTTCTCTAGTTGGTGTAGGCATCACGGGAACAGTTTTCTGTGATGTACTACTTTCCAATTAGAGAGAAGGTACAATTACCTCATCAAGTTCTACTTTCCTCCCACTCACTTCTTTCGAGAGAAACTCCTTCTCTAGAAAGGTTCCATTCTTGGCAACAAAGATCTTGCCTTCGGATCTGTGGTAGAAGGTGTATCCAATTGTTTCCTTAGGGTATCCTATGAAGATGCACTTCTCCGATTTGGGTTCGAGCTTATCAGGCTGAAGTCTTTTGACATAAGTGTCGCAACCCCAAATTTTAAGAAACGACAGCTTAGGTTTCTTGCCAAACCATAGTTCATACGGTGTCGTCTCAACAGATTTAGACGGTGCCCTATTTAACGTGAATGCAGCTGTCTCTAATGCATAACCCCAAAACGATAGTGGTAAATCGGTAAGAGACATCATAGAATGCACCATATCCAATAAAGTACGGTTACGACGTTCGGACACACCATTATGCTATGGTGTTACAGGTGGCGTGAGTTGTGAAACTATTCCACATTGTTTTAAATGAAGGCCAAACTCGTAACTCAAATATTCGCCTCCGCGATCAGATCGTAGAAACTTTATTTTCTTGATACGATGATTCTCCACTTCACTCTGAAATTCTTTGAACTTTTCAAATGTTTCAGACTTGTGTTTCATTAAGTAGATATACCCATATCTGCTCAAATCATCTGTAAAGGTCAGAAAATAACGATACCCGCCGCGTGCCTCAACACTCATTGGACCGCATACATCGGTATGTATTATTTCCAATAAGTCATTGGCTCGCTCCATTGTTCTAGAGAACGGAGTTTTAGTCATCTTGCCCATGAGGCATGGTTCGCAAGTATCAAATGATTCATAATCAAGTGATTCCAAAAGCCCATCTGCATGGAGTTTCTTCATGCGCTTTACACCAATATGACCTAAACGACAGTGCCACAAATATGTTGCACTATCATTATCAACTTTGCATCTTTTGGCATCAATATTAAGAATATGTGTATCACTACAATCGAGATTCAACAAAAACAGACCACTCTTCAAGGGTGCATGACCATAAAAGATATTACTCATATAAATAGAACAACCATTATTCTCTGATTTAAATGAATAACCATCTCGCACTAAACAAGATCCAGATATAATGTTCATGCTCAACGCTGGCACCAAATAACAATTATTCAGGTCTAAAACTAAACCCGAAGGTAGATGTAGAGGTAGCGTGCCGACGGCGATCACATCGATCTTGGAACCATTCCCGACGCGCATCGTCACCTCGTCCTTAGCCAATCTTCGTTTAATCCGTAGCTCCTGTTTCGAGTTACAAATATGAGCAACCGAACCAGTATCAAATACCCAGGCGCTACTATGAGCATTAGTAAGGTACACATCAATAACATGTATATCAAATATACCTTTGTTCACTTTGCCATCCTTCTTATCCGCCAAATACTTGGGGCAATTCCGCTTCCAGTGACCAGTTCCTTTGCAGTAGAAGCACTTAGCTTTAGGCTTGGGTCCAGCTTTGGGCTTCTTCCCGGGAGTGGCAACTTGCTTGCCATTCTTCTTGAAGTTCCCTTTCTTTCCCTTGCCCTTTTTCTTGAAACTAGTGGTCTTGTTAACCATCAACACTTGATGCTCCTTCTTGATTTCTACCTCCGCGGCCTTAAGCATTGCGAAGAGCTCGGGAATTGTTTTGTTCATCCCTTACATATTATAGTTCATCACAAAGCCTTTGTAGCTTGGTGGCAGTGATTGAAGAACTCTATCAATAACACAATCAACCAGAAGATCAACTCCCAGCTAAGTCAAGTGATTATAATACCCAGACATTTTGAGTATGTGTTCACTGACAGAACTGTTCTCCTCCATCTTGCAGCTATAGAACTTGTTGGAGACTTCATATCTCTCAACCCGGGCATTCGCTTGAAATATTAACTTCAACTCTTGGGACATCTCATATGCTCCATGACGTTCAAAATGTCTTTGAAGTCCCGGTTCTAAGCCGTAAAGCATGGCACACTGAACTATCGAGTAGTCATCAGATCAAGCTTGCCAGACATTCAAAACATCAGCTTCTGCTCCTGCAGCAGGCCTTTCACCTAGCGTTGCATCAAGGACATAATTCTTCTGTGCAGCAATGAGGATAATCCTCAAGTTACGGACCCAGTCCGTGTAGTTGCTGCCATCATCTTTCAACTTAGCTTTCTCTAGGAACACATTAAAATTCAGGGGAACGGTAGCACGGGCCATTGATCTACAACATAGATATGCAAATACTATCAGGACTAAGTTCATGATAAATTAAGTTCAATTAATCAAATTACTTAAGAACTCCCACTTAAATAGACATCCCTCAAGTCATCTAAGTGATACGTGATTCAAATCAACTAACCCATGTCCGATCATCACGTGAGATGGGGTAGTCATCAATGGTGAACATCTCTATGTTGATCATATATACTATATGATTCACGTTCGATCTTTCGATCTCTAGTGTTCCGAGGCCATGTCTGTATATGCTAGGCTCGTCAAGTTTAACCCAAGTATTCTGCATGTGCAAAACTGTCTTACACCCGTTGTATGTGAACGTAGAGTCTATCACACCCGATCATCACGTGGTGTCTCAACACGACAAACTGTAGCAACGGTGCATACTCAGGGAGAACACTTATACCTTGAAATTTAGTGAAGGGATCATCTTATAATGCTACCACCGTACTAAGCAAAATAAGATGCATAAAAGATAAACATCACATGCAATCAAAATATGTGACATGATATGGCCATCATCATCTCGTGCTTTTGATCTCCATCTCCAAAGCATCGTCATGATCTCCAATGTCACCGGCTCGACACCTTGATCTCCATCGTTGCGTCGTGGTCATCTCGCCAACTATTGCTTCTACAACTATTGCTAACGCATAGCGATAAAGTAAAGCAATTACATGGCGATCGCATTTCATACAATAAGGAGACAACCATAAGGCTCCTGTCGGTTGCCGATAAGTTACAAAACATGATCATCTCATACAATAACATATATCACATCATGTCTTGACCATATCACATCACAACATACCGTGCAAAAACAAGTTAGACGTCCTCTACTTTGTTGTTGCAAGTTTTACGTGGCTGCTACGGGCTTCTAGCAAGAACCATTTTTACCTACGGCAAAAACCACAACGGTGAATTATCAAGTTTGCTGTTTTAACCTTCTTCAAGGACCGGCCGCAGTCAAATTCGATTCTACTAAAGTAGGAGAAATAGACATCCGCCAGCCACCTTTATGCAAAACTAGTTGCATGTCAGTCGGTGGAACCGGTCTCATGTACGTGGACATGTAAGTTTGGTCCGGGCCGCTTTATCCCACAATGCCGCCGAATCAAAATAAGACGTTGGTGGTAAGCAGTATGAACATCACCGCCCATAACTTCTTTGTGTTCTACTCATGCATATCATCTACGCATAGACCTGGCTCATGATGCCACTGTTGGGAAATGTTGCATGGAAAAAAAAAATTCTACGCACACGCAATGATCTATCCATGGAGATGCATAGCAACGAGGGGGAGAGTGTGTCTACGTACCCTCGTAGACTGTAAGCAGAAGTTTTTCACAACGCGGTTGATGTAGTCGAACTTCTTCGTGCTTCAACCGATCAAGTACCGAACGCACGGCACCTCCGCGTTCTGCACACGTTCAGCTCGGTGACGTCCCTCGCCTTCTTGATCTAGCAAGACGTCGAGGTAGTAGATGAGTTCCGTCAGCACGACGGCGTGGTGACGGTGATGGTGAAGTGATCTCCGCAGGGCTTCGCCAAAGCACTACGAAAATATGATCGGGGGTGTAAACGGTGGAGGGGGCGCCGCACACGGCTAGGCAATTGTCTGGTGTGTGCTAGGCGCCCCCCTCCTCATATATATAGGTGGGATGGAGAGGGGAGGCTGCCAGGAGGCGCCCCAAGTAGGCCGAATACTAATTGGGGTCGTCCCCAAGTGGCGCCCCCCTGCCATATTTATCCGAGGGGGAAGGAAAGAGGGGGGAGAGGGAAGGAAAGGGGAATCCTATTCCACTCTTTCCTTTCCCTTCCCCTCTTTCCTTCCCGTCCTAGGCCGGCCCATATGAGGGGCACACCAGCCCCTTGTGGCTGATGCGTTTCCCCTCTTGGCCCATAAGGCCCATATCTTTTGCCGGGGGTGCCCGGAACCCCTTCCGGTGACCCGATAAGTACCCGGTACCCCCCGAAACACTTCCGGTGTCCGAATACCATCGTCCTATATATTAATCTTTACCTCTCGACCATTTCGAGACTCCTCGTCATGTCCGTGATCTCATCCGGGACTCCGAACAACATTCGGTCACCAAATCACATAACTCATATAATACTATATCGTCAAATAACGTTAAGCGTGCGGACCCTACGGGTTTGAGAACTATGTAGACATGACCGAGACACCTCTCCGGTCAATAACCAATAGCAAAACCTGGATGCCCATATTGGCTCCTACATATTCTACGAAGATCTTTATCGGTCGAACCGTTATGACAACATACGTAATTCCCTTTGTCCATCAGTATGTTACATGCCCGAGATTCGATCGTCGGTATCTTCATACCTAGTTCAATCTCGTTACCGGCAGGTCTCTTTACTCATTCCGTAATACATCACCTCGTGAAAAACTCCTTAGTCGTTTGCTTGCAAGCTTATGATGTGTATTACCGAGAGGGCCTAGAGATACCTCTCCGATACTCGGAGTGACAAATCCTAATCTCGATCTATGCCAACTCAACAAATACCTTCGGAGATACCTGTAGAGCTTCTTTATAATCACCCAGTTACGTTGTGACATTTGATAGCACACAAGGCATTCCTCCGGTATCCGGGAGTTGCATAATCTCATAGTCGAAGGAATATGTATTTGACATGAAGAAAGCAATTGCAATAAAACTAAACGATCATTATGCTAAGCTAACGGATGGGTCTTGTCCATCACATCATTCTCCTAATGATGTGATCCTGTTATCAAATGACAACACATGTCCGTGGTTAGGAAACCTTAACCATCTTTGATCAACGAGCTAGTCTAATAGAGGCTTACTAGGGACACGTTGTTTGTTTATGTATTCACACATATATTTAAGTTTCCGATCAATACAATTCTAGCATGAATAATAAACCTTTATCATGAATAAGGAAATATAAAATAACAACTTTATTATTGCCTCTAGGGCATATTTCCTTCACTAGTGCCTCGCTCCAGCCTCCACGGGCTACTGTTCATCCACCATCGACTTCCTCCAGCCTCCACCTGCTACTGTTCATGCACCGGCGACTTCCTCCAGCCTCCTCCAGCTACTATTCATCCACGGGGGGTCCTGTTCATCTAGCCTCCACCGACTACTGTTCAACCAGCCCTCCACGGGGTCCTGTTCATCCAGCCTCCATCGGCTGCTGTTCAACCAGCCCTCCACGGGGTCCTGTTCATCCACCCCAACCGGCTCGGGTGTGTGGCAGCCTCCTCGATCGGGTTCCTGTTCATCCAGCGGCAACGACCTCTACTACCACGGGGTCCTGTTCATCCAACCCCTCACCGGGAACTGTTCATCCAACCCCCAACAATGTTCACTGTTTATCAATAGGCATCAGGTTCGATCGGCTTCAATTAGCAGCAGTAGTGAAGGAATCGCTCGGGTTTAGTTAATAGCCAGGGATCGATCGTTCGGGTTCAGTATCGTAGCTAGTGCAATCGCTCGGGTTCAGTAAGCGAACGCCTCGCTCAAGTTCAGTTAGAGCCCAACGCCTCGCACCCACGCGCGTACGTGTAAAAGAGAAACGCGCAAACCTCCGTGCATCGCTCGGCCCCGACCACCCACCATAACCGGGAACTCCCCGATATTTTCCTCGCCCTCGCTTCTACCACGACTTTTTCCGTCATGGACGGCCCAAAGAATGTCATGCAGGTGCGTCCCCGGCCCGCCCAGGACGAAAAGCCCATTTTCTGTCATGATTTTTTGTCATAGAAGTAGTAGCCCACCACATCTATGATGATACGTGCTTTTGTCACAATTATCGTCATAGAAGTGTCATAAGCATGACAGAAAAAAAATTCGTTCGGACCAAAATGTCACTGAGGTGTCTTTTTTTGTAGTGCCATAAACGAATCATGAACGTATTGCAACACCCTACAGCGGGAATCCCTCACGCTTGCGCGACACGGAGGGCACCATAGGACAGCACCAAAAGAAAACATACAACTCAAACCAATCACGATCATCAATTAACCCATAGGACAAAACGGATCTACTCAAACATCATAGGATAGCCACATATCATCGGATAATAATACGTAGTGTTGAGCACCATGTTTAAGTAGAGATTACAGCGGGGAGAAGAGGTGTTACACCGCTGCATAGAGGGGGAGAAAGTTGGTGTTGACGGTAGCGAGGTTGTTGGTGTAGATCGTCGTCACGATCCTTGCCACGGCGGCACTCTGGTGCCACTGGGAGAGAGGGGGCGAGAGCCCCCCTCCTCCTTCTTCTTCTTCTTCTTCTTCTTACTTGACCTCCCCCCTAGATGGGAGGAGGGTTTCCCCTCTGGTCCAGGGCCTCCATGGCGGCGGAGGGGCGGGAGCCCCTCTGAGATTGGATCTATCTCTCTGTTTCTCTTCTGTTTCGTGTCCCCGTTTTCTGGCCTTTCACCGTTTCTTAAAAATCCGGAGATCTGTAACTCCGATTGGGCTGAAATTTTAACACGATTTTTATCCGGATATAAGCTTCCTTGCGGCCGAAGGAGACCTCCAACCAACCTATGCGGTGGCCACAAGCTTGCCAGACGCGTCCTGGGTAGGGGCGCGCACCTTGAGCTTGTGGGCCCCACAGGCATCGTCTCGCGTTGATTCCGCTTCCCAAAAATCACATATATTCCAAAATAATTCTCCGTAAGATTTTATCGTGTTTGGACTTCGTTTGATATGAATTTTATGCGAAACAAAAAAACATGCAACAAACAGGAACTGACACTGGGCACTG